>JAWWTY010000077.1:40976787-41073730 GCA_035222235.1 Margarornis squamiger | reverse complement strand
GTTAACTGTATATAAACAGGCCTGTAAGCACAGACGGGTGTGCATGTTTTTGGTGGACCAATCCCCCATGCACCCAGTGCTGAATAAATGTATCTTCTCTACAACTATCGAGTTGTGGGGTTTTTCCACACGTCAATGTTCCTGACTACACCTACCTGCTCAGTCCTGTCGTCCAGGATGCTGCCAACAGAGCTATGTCAGACTCATCCCAGCCCCAGGCAGAAGCTGGGGCACACCCCTGGTGATACCTCACTTATTTTAGTGGAAACTCCCATGCATTGGGAATTACAGAACTTGCCCTACTCATTTGCCTCTCAAGCCAATTCCTGCAGCCAAACACTGTTTATGGCACAGGCAAATCTGTACCATCCTGCCTGGGCACACGATATGCTCCTCTGGCTTGTGTTGCCTTACGAGGAGAAGTCAGGTACAGAGATTTCTGGTATGCACTCAGCATGGGGCATGGGCCAGCTGCTTTTATCTGGCCCATACTACTGCATTGGTCCAGTTAGTGGGGGCTTTGACAGAGTTACAGAGCCCCTCATGTCGTGGGGCTGTAGCACACACACCCCCACTGGGCTGTGTGGTTCCGAAAGAGAAGCAGTGTCTGAACAGCCTGATCTCCCTAAGCTGGGAATCTGTTCCTATACAGCTAATGTTAAGAAAGCAAATCACCATATTTTCTGTCAGTAGATTTCTACCAGATAGATTTCTACCAGTAGATCTAATCAGTAGATTAAATGTGATTGAATTTAAGTGAAGTGTAACTGAACTTGACTACAAAGGACCGTAATAGATTTCTGTGGATAATAATATAGAAATGGATGTCACACACCTTTGCTTACATTCAAAGGCTTAATCTAGTCTTAGTAGGTGCCAAAAGCTTTAGCTTCTTTTAAAAGTTGATTTGGGCAAAGCTATGGGAGTATATTAGTAGAGACTTGGGGATATGTGTGTTTTCTCTTAATGACAAGGAATGTCTTCAAAGAGAATGATTTGTCCCCTGTACTCAGCACTGGTGAGGCCACACCACGAGTGCTGTGTCTATTTTGGGTCCCTCAGCTCAGGGAGGACACTGAGGAGATGGGGCCAGCCCAGAGCAGGGCAGTGGAAATGGTGAAGGGTCTGGAGCACAAGTCCTGTGAGGGGCGGCTGAGGGAGCTGGGGGTGTTTATCCTGCAGAAAAGGAGGCTCAGGGGTGACTTTATCGCTCTCTACAACCACCTGAAGGAGGGTGTAGCCAGGTGAGGGTCGGGCTCTTCTCCCAGGCACCCAGTGACAGGACAAGAGGATACAGTCTTAAGTCATGCCAGGGGAGGTTTAGGTGGAACATTAGGAAGAATTTCTTCACAGAAAGAGTGATTAGACATTGGAACGGGCTGCCCAGGGTGCTGGTGGACTCACCCTCACTGGACGTGGCACTTCACACCCTGGTCTGGTTGACATGGTGGTGTTCGGCCGAAGGCTGGACTCGACAGTCTCAGAGGTCTTTTCCAACCCCAAATGTTTCTGTAACTTGACCAATGTGAGCAGGAAAAGCTTTATCAGCTGCAGAGTGAATATATCCGTCGAACTTCACTTGGCAAACCCCGATTGCAGAACGTAGGCCAGCCCGGGCGCTGAGGCCACAGACACAGTCACACAGACACACACACAGACACACACAGACTCACACACCCACACCCACCCCTCACACACTCATCTCTCATACACACACACTCACACCCCCCCCCACACACATATCCCCCTCATACACACCCACACACACCCACCCACACACACCCACACCCACACTCACCCCCCACACCACACACTCACCCCCCCCAGGCCGGCCCCGCCCGTCGCCGCCAGGGGGAGCTCCTTCGTCCCTCCGGCACAACCGCCCGGGGAACCGCGGAAACCGCTGCCCTGCCTTCCCTTGCCTTCCCTGTGCCGGCTCCATTTCCTTTCCCGGCGCTCTGCCCGCCCCTCCCGGCTCCTGCTGGCCCGGCGGGCGGCCATGGAGAACGGCGCGGTGTACAACGAGACCACGGAGCCGGAGGCGAAGCGGGCCGGGCGGCGGCGCTGGGGCTGCTCGCTGCGGCACCTGCGGGGATGGCGCCTGCCGGCCAAGGCGGCGCAGGCGGTGAGTGCGGGCCGGGGCCGGGCCGGGGCAGGGCCGGGGCCGGGCCGGGGCAGGGCAGGGGCAGGGGCAGGGCCGGGGCCGGGGCAGGGGCAGGGGCAGGGGCAGGGGCAGGGCCGGGGCAGGGCCGGGGCAGGGCCGGCCACACGGGCAGGGTAGCCCCCGCCGCTGGGACAGGGGGCTGCTCGGTGTCCCATCGCGCTCCGGGGTGTCCCGGCCCGGGACGGCGTGGGAAGCCGCGGTGGTGCCGTGTGTGGGGCGGGTTCGGGGCGCTCACTGCTCATGGCCCGGGCACCGCTGGGAAACCTCGCAGGAGACTCGGTGCCTGCCCCTAATGGTGGAAACGGCGGGGAGAAGCCTTTGAAACCCGCGATGGGGCAGTGTAACAGGGAAGGGAGACCTCCATGTGCCAGCCCGTCGCCCTGCACTGGCCGTGCCAAAATGCTCCTTTCTGGCCCAGAATATTCCCCCAGGGACGTGGAGTGGTGGTGGTGGTGGCCCACTGCACTCCACGGCAGGCAGTCCTGGGCCCAGCAGGAAATAAGAGGCTTGTCTCTTCAGCTTGCTCTTTTTGCTGCATGAAATGTTTGATCCTAAACACACGAAGCAGGTGGGCTCGTGGTTCGAAGTCCTGTTTGTTCTGTGCCTGGCGCTGGGCTCTCCCAGCATGTGCCAGTGTGACTGTGGATACAGATGTGTATCCACACATCTGTACCCATCGTTCCATCTGTACCCATTCGTACAGATGTGTATCCACACATCTGTACCCATCGTTCCATCTGTACCCATCTGTACCCATGGCTGCAGATGTGTATCCACACATCTGTACCCATCGTTTCATCTGTACCCATCTGTACCCATTCGTTCAGATGTGTATCCACACATCTGTACCCATCTGTACCCATCGTTCCCAAGAGCTGGGAGGGAGGTAGTGAAACCAGCAGTGGGAAAGGCTGTCTGGCTGGAAGTGTGTGTCACCGTACATTTTGCAGCCAGCACAGCGGCTTTTTAGTCAAATGTGTCGTGCTTACAGGAATTGTAGGTGATTTCCAACCCTTTCTCATTACTTCACTATTGCAGAAAAGAGGACTTTTGGTTTTGAAACCTCATCTTGTACGCAGTCAAAACCCTCAACCAAAAACGTAATATTCTTCACTGCTGGTAAAGGTAATGGTGATGCTGCCAAAAATAACGTTTTCTAAGGGTATTTAAAAAAATCACACCCCAGAATGCTTTCAGTCACTATAGCAGGACATAAACTTTTACTTCATCTACTGGAGATTAATAAAGTAAGATCTGCTGGCTGTTGCTCCCTGATAAACAGATCATTTGTATAGGTGGGTTCATCAACTAAAATAAAATGAGTACATATGCAAATTTACTGGTGCACCAAAGTCTTAAACTGTTTAATTATTTATAAAGTTTCTAGGTAGGAAGAAGAAAAATTATCATTCTCCTAAACAGGATGAATAGCTGCTCGATATGCTCCTAAGTAATTAGCAGTTTATGGCCTGCACCCATCTGTCAGTGAGAGGAGAAAGAAAATGGAGTTATAGCTGTTCACCCTCTTAATGTCCAACATCTTTTCCTCACTTTTTGTAACCCTTTATCAAAATGCACAGATCTTAGAGTTCTCAATTAAAACATTTTAAACAAGCCCCAGAAATTCCTGAAGGTGGAAGCCTCAGTCTGCTGTAAGAAAAGGATTCTTGTTTTGGAAAAATGTTGATTTTTGGAAATGCTAGTGATGGTCATTAGCCATTAGCCATTAGCTTTGTGTTCCAGTAGTGGTTGTTACAGGGATTAGGCCCTGATAGTCACTCTTCTAAACAGGGTATTGCAATCAGAAAATGACCTCTCTTCATTACAGAAGTGATCAAGTGTTTGATAAAATACTGTGAAATCATCTGCAGAAAACTGGTTACTAGACCTAAGAAATACTTTTCTTCCAATTAAAAATGGCATACATGGTAACCTTAGCCTCTTCTTTTGGGGAAATGAAATAAGGCAAATGTGGCTGCCAAAAGGATGCTGGGAGGCATGTTATTGCATGGGTTTCTAGATTGTTGTTGTTTTGTTGTTTGTTTGTTTTTTTAATAGGGTAGAATGTTTTTGTTAGTCCATGACTGGCTCAAATTCTGCACAAAGGTAAATGGCACAATGTGTATTGTGCCAAGATGGAGGTAGAAATGAATTCTTATCTAAAGAAGAAATAGTCATCACATATTGTTTCACTTTAACTGAAATGCCCTTACTTGAAAGGAAAATTGTAATTCAGTCCTAAATATCTGCTCTTTTTTTGTGAGCTGTTCACTTCCTATAGTAGCCCTGACTACAGGGAATTAATATGTCCACCCATCTGAACTAGAGGATTTTGTACTGGGAATACCACTGCTGAGCATCTTCACAGGTCTGCTGGCAAGTTCAGTGATCTGCTCTATTTTTGTAGCATTCTTTTGTAGCCTTTCACTTACTAAATATCCTTTACAAACCTGACATTTGTTTAGAAACTTCCAACAGTCATGTCAGTATCAATGAATGACTTCTTGCTCATAAGGGACAGATGATGGGACTGTTTAATTTCTGGTGTACATAAAGACAGATAGGACTAAATGAAATAAAACAAGAACCTGAAACAAGTGCTTCTCCAGCAATGCTTTTGGTATTTGAAACTATTCTTTTTTTTTTTTTATTTTATTGTAGTATGGCAACAGAATAATTCCTTTTGTTTCTGATAGTGATATCAAGAAGCAAATTAAGAAACCCAAGCAACTCTCTGGCATCTTATAAATGTGCTATTGATACACTAACTTCATCAAAGTTCTTGAAGGCAAAGCTTTTTTTATTAATATGCTCTATCTTATTATTCAGCTTATTAATAAAAAATTGAAATCTCATGTATTTGACACAGCACTCTTTCTAACTGTTCTTTGAGTGGGATTTTTTCCAACTTGCTTGTACACTCAGTGGAGAGGCTTTTTTCAGTTATTTAGGTCATATTATGGTTATCTGGTTTTATACTTTCATTTAAGGACAAGTTTATTTCCATTCTGTTCTGTTCCAGCCCAGGTGAAAACAATGGCATTCAGTTTTCAGCACTTATAAAAACTGAAAGTGAAAGTCATTGGATGCAGCTGTAAGCAGATCTTTTGAAATGCAAAGAAATATGTAAAAATTGGAAATTCAGAGTTCAAAACATTCCTTGGACAGCCATTGTAGTCACTGTTTTATGTGCGAGGGCTGCTGAGAAGTTTGCCTTGCCAGTCACTGCAGGAGAGAAGGGAAGAATGTGGAGGCCTGATAGTAATACTGCAGTTTCCCTTTTGGAGCTCCTGTTTACTTTACATGATTGTAACATTTTCAAAACATGATTCTTTGAAGTGCCCTTCTGAGGTCGGGCTTAGCAGGGGAAATTTACAGTTGCCCTTCTAAGGTCGGGCTTAGCAGGGGAAATTTACAGTTCCTGCTGCTGAATTGTTCTTGTTTTTACTGTCAGAAAACTGAAACCAAAGACGGATGGTTATTTTCCAAGAACTCTTAATTTTAGTTTGATTTTTTTTTTTTTAAGAACTGTTCAGCCTCACTGTTGTTCATATACTCTTACTGAAAGTATGATCATCGTCCTTATATCAGTCTCAATTTTATGATTGTACAGTCTGATTACTACTAATAGTTTTGTTTTAATTTGGTGAACTCCTTGCTAAAAGGATCTACAGAGCTGTGTCAACTTTATGGGATAAAGGAAATTAGCAAGAAGTGGCCAAAATACGAGAACAGTTAAATAAAACAGTATTCTTTCTTGTACAATAAAATAGTAGAAAATCCAGCAGCAGGAATTAACTCATGTTCTTTCCTCACAACATGCTGTGGCAGAAAGGTGAAGATAAACTTCTGTGTAGATTAAACATTGTCCAACATAGCTTAAACACAGTTTTGGTTCCTACAGGAACTGTTGAACTTCTGTCATTACTGGGTCATAAGCACGTGAGCTATTGGCCACATGTAATTTCTCTGAAGTTTTATCAAGCGAGGTAATATCAACTGTAAACATTTAGGGAGGTAGCTGAGTGTGCCAGTGCTGCCCAGTTTCCCCCACTGCCCTGGACGCAAATGCATTTAAAACTGAGTGCAGCAGTAAGTAGTCTGCAGTAGCATTTTTGCTTGTTCTGAGCAGGATATGTGCTCTCCATGCTGCCTTCCTCCTCTGCTTCCAACTGACATTTGCACAAAACCACAAAAAGGAATCTTGACTGTCTCATCAAGAAGCTTGTGTTTGGCACTGTGCTCAGCTTATCTGAGTGGAGTTTATCAACCACCTTTAACAGCAAGTGTAAACTGTGTCATTATGTAATTATTTCTGCCTGTAAGAAAACAGTGCAGCATTTTACCAGACTTTTTGTGGATGGAAGATTTTCCTCACAGCTGCTTTTATCAATGTTCATATCAGAGGGGTCTGTTTTCTGAAGATATTAGAGACTTGACCCAGCTCAAGTATGTTCTTTGTTTGCAGGTTTTGTCTTTTGTAGCTGTAATTTGTGAAGAAATTGTGGAGGATTGCAGCAATTGTAGTGGACTTTACTTCTTTGAATTCATAAGCTGCAGTGCTTTTTTTTTGAGCCTCCTGATTCTGTGTGTGTATTGCACTGATGCATATGAAGCACTGGGGGAAGATAAAGTACAGAAGCTGGTAAGGAAATTTATTTTTTTTTAAAGACAAAGTGCATAAAGACTGCTGTGGAGTAAAAAGGCTGTGCAGAATGAATCTCCTTTTCTTCTCCATTAAGGGGTAGATTAAAGTAATTTGTAGTTGAAAAATGACCAAACTTTGAGACTCCCTTTAATATTGAGAACTTTTCCAAAATTGTCATGTTGGCTACCTGCAGGATTTTAGGATTTGTGTAAAAAAGTCATTTCCACAGACTAACACTACTGCACAGCCATCACATATGTGTACATATACACAATACAACTCACTGCCAGCATGATGCTTGTAAGTTATCAGTTTACCCTGGCTGTTTTCATACTGGGTGTAGCCTACCTCCTTTTTGGTAATGATCATACTTGTTACAGTTTATGGTTTTATATTTCAGAAGATCCAGCAGTGGGAGAAAATTGCTCTGTAAAGTCAGTAAGAACATTATACTGTCTTACAAGTGTCCCTTCCTATTTGCCTTCAGAGCAAACAGTAGGGTTTTTATGTGAAGGGAGTGTAGTAAAAAATTTGAATGAGCACATTTACTTCCAGGTTTCTAATTTCCCAAATGTTTTACGTAGCAAATAACGCTAGCATGGTTGACTCAAGGTTGAATTTGATTGTAAAAAAAGTTAGGTGAAATTAATGAAATTCTTAAGACAAAAACAAGGGGGAGACTCTTTTAAATAGCTGATAATGTTGAATGCTGTTATGAATGTAGTTGTAAAGTGTATTTTCTGAAGTTACCATTAGCATAAAGTTTCAAAACATAAATTCACTGGCAGGTTAACTCAGCTGCTGTTATGATGTTTGTTCTCTTCAGGTAACCTTTCTACAATTCAATAACATTAGTTTTTTATATTTGCAGAACTTTTGGGCCATGCCAGTCATAGGTGGCTTCTTTCTGTTAGCATCAGTAGTGTTTGCTGCGACCAGCTCTGGCTCTCCTGTTGAAAGTGCTGCATGGGTAAGCCTTAAAATGGCAGGATTTACTTTGTTAATATCTGGTATGTTAATTTCTCTGCCCTCTTCACTCAATTTGCACGGAAGAAACTGGGCAGGGAATAGAAGTCACTGCGTTGTGATGTTTCAGGAGGAATTGGCTATTTCAGACCTTCCAGAAATTTGCCATAGGAAATGCAAAGTGCAGCCATTGCTAAGGATGGCTTGAAAGCTGTGTGTGTACTTGCAGCTCCCCAGCTTTTGCCTCCTGGGGAGCTCTCTTGGATTTGAATTATTTCCTGTTATCTGTTGCTGTTTCAATGCTGTCGTCTTTTGCAGCTTCCTCAGTTCTCTGCTACCCTGCTTCTGAAATTCCTTTCTTTTCCTCAATTGTCCAGTCATAATGCCACCCCCTCACAAAGTCAGCAAGAGACTGTGTCTTTTGCCAGGCATTGCAAAGCATATGTGGACAGTGCTGACTTGCAAAGGCTGCAGTCAGAGCAGCAGTTTCCTCAGTGACAGAAGTAGTAGAGCAACAGGGCATGCATCTCCCAGAGAACACTGAAGAGGCTTTGGCATGCCGTGGATGTCTTAATTCCCTAGTCATTCACACATCTTTTGAGTGACCTTGGAATTGTGAATATGTTAGTTTAAAACATCAAATTTTGATTTTATTCTTGAATGAGAAAAAATGAGTTAGAAAAGAAAGCAAGATAATTCTGTTCCACAGGCAGGATGAGCAACTAGAGATGCACACTTTTGTATAGTAATCTTCTGTGATGTTGATATATTCAGACCTAGTAGTTTGAGTATAAAGATTTTCATGTTTGGTTTTTCTTCTGGTGCAGGAAAAATAAAAACTACTGTAATTTAATACCTACTAGTGTCAAATTGCTTTGGGCCAAACCAGTTATGTAAAATTTAGGTAGAGTTACAATAGTGCACGTATTTCTTTCCTTGTTTGAAAGAAGCTACTCATAACAGCTTTCTCCTTACCACTGTCTTGCCAAGACTAGTAACAAAATGTCATACACAAAATGTTATTTTGTTCTCCCTTGCTGACCCAGTGAGGACTTGCTTAGGGTCTGCAGATCTCATCTCCCTTCACCTTCCATGGATTACTCTTCTTCATTTACTCTCTTTAATCAGCAGCCATCTCTTGGAGAAATACTCTGCTATATCATCAATGCCATACTGCTTTAATAACTGATTTTGGCACTAAAATTAATATACTTTTACTATTAAGGGCTGTTTAGAACACAGTATAGGGTTCACAATTGATTAAAAGAATGAAAACTGTAAAAACTTCTCCATTAAGTGTGCTAGAATTATGAATTCTGATCTGTTTCTAATTTAAATGGAACTACTGATTTAAGGAGGACTGTAATCTTAATGTATGTGTTATTAATCTGTGTAAATGGTTCAGCAAATCTCTCTAAACAGTGTTAGGATACTGTTACTGTTTATGCATTTTAAAATCACATATTTCTTTCACTTTCACAGGTATTTGGATTTCTTGCAAGTGTTGCATTTGTACTTGAATTTGCTATTCTACTGTACATTCAGAGGCAAAACCGAAACGTCGCTGGAGATTCTGAAAATCCTGGTAACACTCCAAGTGCCACAGAAAATCAGCCATTGAATAAACAAAGCTAACTTCCCGAAATTGTTTCTTTTTTTTTTTTCTTTTTTTTTTTTTTTAATGGAGCAAACTAAAACAAACTTTCGGTGCACTGTAGGTAACAACTTCTGTCTCTTCATTCTAATCAGTTTTGTACACATCACAAATTTTGATAGATCCTTAGGTCAAGGCACGGTATCTTGAGCATGGTGTTCTAAGGTAACTGGTCCTGCTTAATAACTTGTCACCTGCCCAGGTGACATGCACTAAACAACCTTGGGTCTAACTAGAATAATTTCAGGACAACACACAATCAATGTGCTGATTTGATTTTGGTAGAGGTGACTAAAAAAGGCATAAATCCTGAGATACAGCCTAAAGATATTTCCTGTATAAATGGACTAGATGCTTCTGTTAGGATTTATAAATTAGTACAGCAGAATTCAATTTTTGTACTTGGTCAAACTGAATGTGAAAGGGATACCTAATTTGAACCTTGCAGAAATGCTTATCCTTATATAAGGGCTTTTGAGGTTTGTTACTATTCCATGTCTCAGTTCTCTCTGTGGTGATCAGTTCAATGGAATGACTGTAGGGGTTTTGTGGGGAGGATAATGTAAACGGTATATTAAGGAAACAGTTTTGCACCCTGTGATTGTCAAAGTTTGGACCTGTATGCCAGAATCTTCTTTCAGATGGTTTGAAAAGCTAAAAAGTTGCAGGAAGAAACTTGAAAAGCCACTTGTGAGAAGAATAAGATAAATATCTGCCTGAAGTAACCCCAGATGTAGAAATCAGAATATTGATGGGGAAAACCTTATAGCCCATTGGTGAATCCTGATGAATGTTGCTTGCAAGATGAGTACCATATGCAGCTTGTCTATGCACAGATAATGCTAAGTTTTGCTAGAATGGTTTTGAACCTCACCATTTTCTGTGTTTATAAATGTGACTAGTTCAATTGGTAAATAAGCACTTGTATCCTTGATTTGTTCCTAAAACAAGAGTCTGTAGGTCCGCAAGAAACACTACTGATGCAACACATACTCAGACAAGTGACAGATGTGTCAGACCAAATGTTGATGGCTGTAAAAGAAATGAAGTGGTGAAAAAGTGTTTTTCAGATGTCTGAGGTAGAAGCAAGATGCTGCACGTCACCTAAGAGGAAAGCCTTCAAAAGCAGAGCAAATGACTGTAAACCAGGAGATGTTCCAAAATACCAAAGTAAATGAGAAAAAGCTGATTATGCAAAAACAATTCTTGTTTGAATGCTCGTGACATTTGATGTGTTTTCCAGGCATTAACTCCATTTCGTTGATCCCCTAGTCTGATATGTTCATAGTCCTTTGACCTGTTGTGGCAGCACTGAAACTAAGCCCTCCAGAAATTGGTGAGCAAGCTGTATTTGGGAAGGGAAGAGGAAGCTGCTGTAGGACAAAGGACTGTAACTGCAGGTCAAAGATTTTTTTTTATTGCTGTAACTTTCTGATGAATGTCAGTTTGTGATGTTCTCTCTCTATGGCCTGAAACTTAAGCCTAACACTATACTTTGCCTGGAGGATGTAGAATTTTGGCAGGTGGTGTGAAGCATCAAGTTAAAGCTGTAGCTTCGTTTTAGAGCTATGTATAAAAGACATACTTTTCTTCACAGAATTCCTTGTGTTGTGAAGAAGAAATGCTCTTCGGACTGGGCTTTGTTTCCCCTTCTATTTATTAATCTTCATTTGCACTAAAACTCAGTCTCAGTGTAGGTGTACAGAACTTGCTCTAGGTGTCTCTGGTAACTGGGTAGAGATGTTTTGTTTACAAGTGTTGTTAGTGGTGATACAAAATATCCGTAGTGAGAAGTATCTCTGCTATGATCTGCAAGGTCTTACTTTGGGGATCATGCCTCAGTGATTAAAATTCTAAGGGTTTGGGGTTTTTTCTTCTTTTTTTCTCTTGTTGCCTAAGATTTTACTGAATTTGTTTTCACATCAAAATGTCTGTAGTCTCTAAATCTTCATCTGTAATTAATAGCTGTAAATATAGTGTAAGGGCAACACTGTGTTGCTGATATTTATTAAGCAATGCAGCACCATGGCAGGACTTTTATCTTGAAGTAATTTTTCCTGTAATTTTTCTCAACTTGAAAATGTGTTAGTAGAGGTCTGGGTTTTGCTTGCTTTTTCTATGGACTTTTCACCTCAGTGCTATTTACTGGTGTCCATTCCTGAACTGGAGATACTGGTACCAAAAGGGATCTGTAAGTCATCTCTCTGCCTTGGCAGTTACCTGGCAATAATCTGTCACATAGTAGTTAAATACTATGAGCAAGTAATTGGTTATATATATGTGTATATTGGTTATAGATTTAAGGCAGTTGCTAAATTGTTGCTTCCAAACCAGTTGGCTAACATGCATGATGTTACTGTTAATCCTAAACTCCTCATAAGGTGTTCTTTTTGTTCCTTTTATAAGCAGTTGAGAAGCAGGTTTGCTAGTGTGTGTTCTATTCTCTGCTTCTGTTTCTTAACTGCTTTATCAGCTTCCTGTATCTTCTTAGCTTTCCTTGTCACTCCTTGCTCCTCTGCCCTCCCAGGCTAGGAGGGGGAGAGGCTTCCTTGCTGCAGTGGTTGAGCAGACTGGTCTCCTGCAGTCTTGACATGCCCCCTTTGATGCTTCTGGTGTCAGGTGCTGCCTTTAAATGTCTGCCTTTTAATTAGACTGATCCTAGAGAACGCCAGTGGAGCTGCATTAAATGTCTGGTTCTGCAGGAGCTCTGTGTGTGTGGCTGGATGTCTTTTACCCCTCCCGTGCTCTGTCAGCAAAGCAGTTTGCTTGTTTCTCAGCCTGCTTCTGATGAAATCAGCCTACCTTATTTAAACCAGCTATTTAAATTGCTTCCATTAAGGTGGCTGATTTGGATTTAAGGAGATTAGGAGTTCAGGAGAGTGGTGGGAACTCCGTCAAAAGTGCTATTAAAGGCAACTGTCTCAAACTTCTTCTCTTTGCAAAGCAACCATCTCTATGCATCTTAGCTGGTAGTAAAACCTGTAGAAAGAAGCAGCTGGCCCAGCACATGTTATCTAGGGATTGTCTTCTCCATTCTTTACCACAGTGCCTGGCAGTGGTGTTGCAAGCCTGCTCAGACACATCAAAGCTTTGGTGTTCTCCAGCTGAGCCCATCCAAAAATATTTAAAGGTTCTGCATCCCCTTTCAGGCTTTTTTACAGTGCCTTAAGAATGAGTGGAGAGGATTCTCCAAGACACATGAGGACTTGTTCAGTGGCTGGACTGTGAGTTTCTGCTCTAAAAAACTGCATTGGCCATTGTGTAGGTTGTGAATGTTAATTTTTGTGTTTGGTGTTTAGCCCATGTTACAGTCACAGTGCTACCAGTGCCCGTTGGTTCTGAGTATGGGAAGGAATTGTGCCTTACTGCCTGCACTATGTGCTTCAAAATAGCAGGGAAGGGTTGAGGTCTGTTACAGTTGAGTTCTACCTTTGCACCTTCCAACTTGAAAGAGCAGTGAGTGATCTCATGCAATTCTTGGAGCTCAGTACAAGATGTTTTTGCATAATGGCTGTCACGGTGATCCTCATTCAAATTTGTGCAATAAAAGTACCAATCTTTCTACACTGAAGGGAAATACTTTGTGAAATTTGTGAAATGTTCTATAAAATTTTAATGAATCAAGATGCTGGTGGTGCCTTTAAGATGGAATTTCATCTCTGTTTTAGTCTAGTTTTCTAGATATTAAATTTTATGCTGGTCAGAACTATCTATCACTTTTAATACCTTTGAAAATTTAAGTGACTTTTAATGTTTATGAAATCAGGATGATAATACAATGGTTTTATATATATGTGAAATAAAAATTTTATACAGTTTTGTTGCTAGTATTGCCTTGAATTTCTATCTAAATGATTTTGAAATGCTCAAGGTTTGAGGGTTTTTTTCCATTTTAAACCTGTGGTCTCTTTTAATGTATTATGCTTTCTTGATCTAAAGAACTTTATGAAATATTTTGTAATCTTTTTTAAAATAAAATATTAGTAAAAAGTGTTTTCTGTTTTAACTTCTATGATTTGGTGTTGCTCTGTAGTTCTCCTAGAGCCAACCATAGGAAATAACATCATTCTTTGTTCCTGGTTTGGAGGAAAGCTTGCATTGTGTTTGCCTGTTGCTGGGGAAGAGGGCCCGACTTGCAGAGCTGAGTATTCTCTGAAGGTTCCCATGAGAAATCCAAGCAGAATCCAAGTGCTGTTTTCCTTTTGTCTTGATTGCATGGAGGTAAAACAAGTGGCCAACTTGCTAAAGGATGGAGCACGACCTAGCAAAAGGTGTTGAGAGCAAGCAATTTATTCTGGTGTAGAAAAATGCAGGTGACCGAGTGACTCAGTTGAGGGAGAGCCTGAATCCTTTAAAGATTGTTTGGCTGATTATCAGTGGTAGGGGGTGAGGAAAAGGAAATAAACCTACATGCTTTCTGGCAGAGTAGCGCTTTTTTTGTCTCATAGTCCTACAGATTGCTTGTTACCTGCTGGTCGTCTGGTGCACAGGAGGAGACTGACATTTCCTTCTTGTCAGCACTGAAATTGGAACGCCACAGTATATTTTCCTTTATATCGTAATGTTTAAGGGGACTTTGTCTCTGATGAAGTTGCCAGAGATGAGTGTAACTGTAAGGATTCATAGGGGAAAAAGGTTTCGAAATGCTTTTTAATTACATTTGAAAACTAGATGCAGGAAAGCAATTGAGGCAAAATGTTGTGTTAAAAGGGTATGTCAGTGGTGGATTTACACACCATGAGAAACTCACTCAGCAGTCCTAGATTTAACAGTTCCAGTCATGACCACACAGTTTAAGGCATGGCAACTCCTTTCTCAGGAGTGTAATCCAAACTAGTTTACTGTAAATCACCTGAATAGTGCAGCCAGGCAGAATATGGGCTGGTAGTCTTTGTGAGTGCACAGGCACCACCTGGTCTCTGCTCTCTGGCCATCCATTGTTCAAGGCACGTACATATTTCCTTGCCTTGGGATGGGCTTCTCCTTACAGTGAGGAGCACAGCCAGCCACCTGCTCTGTCGCAGGAACCAAGCAAGGTTCACTGCTCGGCTGGGGTTTGGGTGTGACTGCTCTTTGGATATGGAATAGCTATTCTTTGCCTGCGGAAGGAAGCACAGGGAAGGCTGGCTGTGGATTTGAAATTGTTCATGCTGTCTGCACAGGAACCTGCTGAGAAGCTGCAGGAGGGAAGTTTGCCCACAAGAGGGCGAAGATGATCCTGTGATTGAAATTAGTCTGGAGGACTTCACTGTCTTCCCACCTGTATTTTCAGAGGAGCTGAAGGCTCTGTGCCCCCTCTTGTCAGTGTGGCTATAAATTGAACTGTTTATTTTAGGGATACTGTTTCAAATCATATATTTCTTTCTCAAAATGTAGCTTGAAGGTTTTTGATAATATAATCAGATCACTATTGTCTCAAAGAGATATTTTACCTGAGCAGTTTGAAAGGGTTTTACATGTATTCCTTTTGTTTTGTAACCTGTCAATAGATGTTTTTAAAAATTCAAGTCTAGCTTCAGCTGCATGATGATGCCTGACACCTACAATGGTGCACTGGGGCATTGGAGATTTTTGTGGTCTGTACTATACTGTGGTTTTCAGTGAAGAGTCTGTGGATCATTTGTGGGGGAGGAAAGGAGTGGGGAGTACCTGAGCATTTCCTGGACTCTTGGGAAGTTAAATGAGAGAAGCTTATTATCAAAAAATGTGAATTATGCATGCTGGAGAAACAATCAGGGCCCACAACCAGAAGTGTTGGCAGACATAGCTGTAAAGCGTGCCAGACAGGACTTCTTGCAATTCCAGTCCTCTTCAGGCATCCCAGTGAAACTTGCTTTGAGCAGCCCACATGTCCTGATCACTTACTCAGTTTGTTTCTTATGACCTATTATCTCTTGGCTGAATTATTGGTGGGAAAATAGACCAGACTTGGCTGTTTTGAAGTTGGCAAGTCCTGAGGTGAGAGTCAGGGCTTCACAAGGAGGTGACAGCACAAGCACATGTAGCATGACTCATGTGCAGCCAGAGGAGGACAGCAAATACCCAGTCAGGTATGTGTTGCTAGATGTGCTGCATGAAAGCATGTACTATTTTGCAGTGCTAAGCTTGGGGTATACTTAAGAGCTCTCTTTTTAGTGCTCACTTGGACTCACTGAAAGCATAATATCATAAGACAAAAAGCATAACAGGATTTTTGTTGCCATATGCTCTACCTTTGTTAGAGAATGGTGCACTGTTGCTCAAAATAATACGAGTCTGTCTGCACTGCAGCCGTCCTTTTAACTACTTCCTTTGCACCAGCTGTGACTCTTCCAGAAATAGCAGTGCAGACATGATTCTGAAATCCCTGTTCATGCTGAGCTGTAGGTAAGGAAGAGACAGTTACTTAATTGTTCTGTGGTCTCTGCACTCCACTAACCAAAGGTGTGAAGTTGCTGTCCTGGTGTGAGCAGCAAGGCATCCTTAGCAAGGAGGACAGACGTACCACTCCTATTTTCATTGTTAACACCTGGTTTCAGTCTCCTTTGGCTGTCTGCTGGGTTTCAAGTCCTTCAGATCACTGAGTTTTGATATCATATTGTTTAAGCCCTGCTTCCCATTCCTCTACATCCAATCTGAACTAAACCCTCATATCAGAGCAATTCATAGCAACAAGAGCTTTGGTTAAAGCTCTGCCTGCTAATTTCTCAAAACAGCTGGGATAAAGTGGCTATGGAGGTCTATCTGAAGGGGTACAATACAGCTCTAGAAACAAGTGTCTCGTTAACATAAGCCTATTTTCTGCCTCATAGTCCTTTTGCTCAGAAAGGCTTGTTTTATGAATGAACCAATGTTGTCCTTGACTTGATACAGTTTTTTTTTTTAATTGTAAACGCTTGTTTCTGGCAATTGTGCCTCTCATTTGAGGGTAACAAGGGCATAATTATTCAGTTCTCATGCATCACGAACTGCTGAGCATGAGGTATTAATGGACTCCTTTGCTGCCACCATAGCTTAATAGCCACAGCTGCAGCATTGTGCTCTTGTTTGGCAGGGGTTCATGAAAAAGGGGGATGCAGATCATTAAGTTTTATGTTAAGAGTGATTTACAGATGTAGAAATAACAGTAGACAGTGATAGATGGACAAAGCACTTCTGATTTAAAGGAGCTATTATACCAGCAGAGCTGTGCTTCATACTCTTGCTGGGACAAAGCCACCAGCACCAGTCGGCCCCATATAACCCCCTATAATCTTAATAAAAGAAAGTTGTATTAGTGTAATTGTGTGTGTTGGCAGGGCTGTACTGGGAGAGAAGGGGGAATCATACCCTACCACCACAGCTGACCTGAGATGTAATAGAAGGAAGCTGCAAATGGATGCTTTTGGATAGCTACAGGCTTTGAGATAACATCACACTCCTTGCCTGGTCCCTTCCCATCCACCCAACTACAGCATCAGCTCTGGTAAGTGCTGAGATGCAAGTGCTGGAATTAAAAGGTGGGTGTTGCCCCAGCTCCACATGGGAAAGTGAAAAGGGTCTCTCCTCAGCACTAACCTGAGATATTCCAGCTGAGAGGCCAAGCTCCCCTGGTAGATGATGGAGGAAGAGGCACATCTAGAGGATGAATCAGAGGGGAAGGGTAACTCCTGCACTTTGAGTCACTGCTGCTGTGATTCATTCTTGCCCTTCTCTTCCTTCATGGACTGTGCAGGGGAGAGTGGCTGGGTATTGAGGCTAGTCCCATGCAAAGAGGCTCCAAGACACACTGCGGTTTCTCCTGGGAGAATGATGTTTACTCTCTCTGAGCTGTAAAAATAGGTGCAGAATGAGTGCTTCCTCATTTAACCTTGTATTGCCAAAGGGTTAGGTGCCTCTGAGTCTACACCTGTGTTTTCTTCCCCAGGTGTCTGGAGTCTTGCTGCAATTCCTCCTATGCCAAGAGGGCTACCTGTCTGCTGTTGCTCTTTCTGCACAAGTGCAAACATGTAAGAAAAGAACAAGTGGTTCAGACATACTTAATTTAGCAATGACTCTACATTAGTGGCTTGGGGATATTCACCCCTGTGGGGAGGAATGCCCCACCACTGTGCTTGGCCAACCGCATCCTTGACACAGATGCCAGCTCCACTTCAAAAGTTGGTGTAGTCTTCTTGGTAGCCCCTTCATTGGCCACAGAAACACGCAGGTGTTTCCTTCACCACCACAGATGATTTTCTTCTGCACATACACACACACACAACGCACAGAGCACTCAGCCTGTTCCTTTTCATCTGTGCTATTCCCTGTTTTCCCCAGGTGCTTGTCTTGCTGCACAGTTACCTGTCTGCCTTTGCATGGTCCCAGCCTGTGGGCACAGCTCTCTGGAGTCAGCCAGGAGAGTGGCTCCGAAGGTCATGTACATGGCAGTGCCTCTGCACACGAGGCAGGGTTGGAATCATTTCAGGGCCAGTCAGAGTAACCCAGGGGCTTTGTAGCACTGAGTGTTGGCACCAGGACACCTGTGCAATCCCGTGTTACTTCACACTGCTGGCAGAATTCCTTGTCACAGTGAGAAGGGCAGGACTGCTGCCTTTTTGCTAATGCTTTAGAGGTTACAGTTTATTCCTTTCAAATGGTTGCTTTTTGTATTGCTGTTATTCTAGGTCTGTAAATATCTAAAGCACAATAAATCATACATATTACATTATCTTGGGCACTCTGAATTTGACTCAGTCCAAGCCAGGACTAACAAATACACATTTTAACTGAAGTAAATTTACCTGTATCCTAATCCTTTCTTTTACTTTAAAAGCTCTGGCCTTCATGGCTGGCTTGTGCTCTGAAGGACATGCTCTACTCAAACACACATCTCACCTGAGAGTCAGATAGCATTTACACAGTGAGAAAACTGCATTTGAAAATATTTATCTTACGTGCCTTCTGTAAAGCTGAGGTTCAGCAATAGGCAAAACCCAGCTGCTGCTGGAGGTGGTGCTCTATGCAGGAAGAGACACCAAAATAGTAACTCAAGGAACAGCACTATCCTGAGCTGCTCCCTCAGGAAAGGTCTGGTAGTGCTGCTACTCTGCAGTGACCCCCAGAGTTTTAGCTTCTTCAGCTGCACTTTCTTTTCTAGCCCTCATTCCTCACCACCCCAAAAGGCAGCATTCTCCTCAGCCTCCTTTTTACAACCCCTCCCTATTATACTATTGTTCCCCACAGCACATAACAAGAAGTCACAGTATCGTGCCTTTGGCTACTCAACACTGGCTTGTTAAAGCCAAGCTTTCACAGCACTAAACCAGAACAATGGCAAAGATTTTGGTATCCAAATTCTGCCCCCATGTAAAACTGAAAGTTCACCTTGGCAGCCACATCACCCTCAAGGCAGGAAACCCGTGTGATGGTGAAACTTTTTTTTTAAATTTTTGTTTTTCTTCTTTATTTTTCCTAACTTTCAGTCTTCCTACCTGCATGAAGTGCTGCTTCTGGGCATGGACAGACAGCTTCACTTTCACTGTCAGAGCAGCTCAGGTAGAGATAGAGGGCAAAAAAGCAGAGAGATGATTTTTTTTTGCTAACTTCTCCAAGGCAGAGGGACTGATTCAAGCAGGTGATGACAGCTTGTTTGATACTTAATAAATCAGCAAGTCATTTACACAGTAAAACAGTGCAGACAATAAGAGGTTAAATCATCAGGTTTTTAGAAATATGGCCTCTTTAAAAATTTTATGCAAGCCCCTGCATAGAGGGAACTCAATGCATACTGGTCAGTCCCTAGTAATAAACACCAGTGTGTACTTGCTATACTGGCTGTGAGAAACCAGAGTGCTGGTGCAGGGGACTAGCTGGGGCTGATGGACAGGCAGAACAGAAATAAGCTGTGGAGTAGCCAGCTGTGGGTGATCAGTGACCTCTGGAAGGGACAAGACAGGAGCACCCAATGGCACTTACTGCTCTTCCTGTTTTCCAGCTGCCATTGTGGTCCTTCTCCAGGAGAGGAAGATGACAAGCACCAGAGTGACTTTCTGACCTGCTTCCATGGAGCAGGGTTAAACAAGCCCTGGGACCAGGGACTGAGAGCACTGGCCCACTGTTCCCAACAGGATGGCTTCACAGCCCTGAGCTTCTGCAGAGGAGAGAAAGGTAAGCCAAGGGCACAGCACTTGCACTTCTGCTCCAGTCTGACACCTGATACAGCCCCAACAGGAGGGCATCCTAAGAAAACCATGGGGATTTATGGTGAGGGCTCTCTCTTGACACCTGGGTGTAAATCCCTGCAGGCAGAAAGAACAGGATGTGGGCCCTTCACAGACCCTTTCTCTGGTGCCCACTTCCCCCACCACATCTCACACAACCAGCAGCACCTACAGGATGCAGCCCAGAGTCAAGCTCACCTGTAGGGCCCAGCAATATGTACCTGCAGCTTTCCTTGGATTTCAGATGGCAATCAGTCTAAAAGCAGGTCTGTACTTTGCCCCAAGCTGGAGGGATGGCCAAGGCCACTGGCCAGCACACAGCCCTAAGCAGCAGCATTTTGCTCCATGCTGTCCCTAAGAACAGTGGAGCCCTGAGCAATTTTAGGTTAAACAGGGCAGAGCATATGGCAATTTGCTGCCATGTTCCACAGGCTCTGTGTCAGATCTCATGCATCCTCCTGCAGCTTTAGCAGAACATGAAAACCCCAGACACAGGCTATGAAGTGCAGACAAGCAGTAAAGAGAGTTTTCCATCACTCCAGGCAGGTTTGCCCTTTAATTACTGAAACAGCCAGAAAATGTTGATATCTGCCACCATTTCTATTTCTATTAAGCACTCATATTAGTTCCTTTCCTCATGAGCTTTTTTACTAATGTTTGCACCTGATCCTCCTGCTTCATTTTGTCCTAATAAGTTCCAGAGTCCCCTTCCCTGAGCATCACTTAACACCCCCCACCACAAACACACACAATTGATTAAAAGTTATCCTTATCCTAGTGTCCTGCTACCCCCTTTAAGCCCCACACAGTAATTTGTTTCCAAACAGTGAAAAGCACAACCATTTCTCAGCAACAGAAAAAGTGTGCAGGCTGTCACACAGCCTGCAGTGTCTTCATCCAGCATTGTGGTCCCCAAGCTTTTCAAAGCCGCCCTTCCTCTTTTTAAAAGTTTCACTTCCCCTTCTCATTTTCCCAGTTTCTACCCAACAAAACCACTATTCGCTCTCTGACTTATCTTAAGCTCCCAGAGCTCAAACACGAGGGGTTTTTTTTACAGTATGAAACAGTTTGTACTACCAGTTTTCTTCTCCCAACACATACATTTTAATTTTTCAGTAAAAGATGAAGCCCCAACTCTACCTGTGTTAGATCAAGGATATACTACGCTCATCTTGGAGCTGAAGGGGATGGACAACTTTTGGGTGAGAGAGTTGGAGACCAGCACATCCAAACACAACAGCAGGGGACCAGGTTTTTCTGTGGCTCTTACCTAATGTCCTCCAGTTACAGGATGTATTCTGACACTCCCCAGACAGAAAGTCACTGCTCTAGAAGAGGAAGGAAAAAAATGAACAGGACAACAATCGGATTCTCTACATCACCCAAATAGCTAACAGAGTTTATTTCTAAAACAGCTGGAATCCCACATTTGACAAAGTTGCAGACAGATGGAGCTTTCAGAACCAGGTTGACACTGAAGGAAACTTAAAACACTTTTGCTGGCGGAGCTACAGTAGAGAGGTGCCGAAATCCCTGCCAGACGGAGCTGTCATTCAAAGACCCCCAGTAGAGCTGGTGATACCAGAAAATCTGTGCTCTTCTTTGTAGACATGCTTCACATGGAGGATTTGGGGAAAGCAAGAAAACTTTGGCAGCAGAGATGTCAGTTTTCCAGCCTGAAAGCATCACACATTAAGAGCATCTGGTGGGTCTGTGGACCCAGCACTGTCACAACAGCAAAAGCTGCAGGCACACCTCAGCCCTGTCGATAGGCACAAAAACCAAAAGGACACTTGTAGCTTACTTCTCTTGATCTGGTATGAACAAGTGCACTTGCAGCAAAACATATTCTTTGGATGATCACTTAACACAGTTCAGAAATTCTTTGGTTGTCAGACTGCATGAAATTCCCCGATTTGTTTTTTTCTCCTCATGGTGACAAGTGACAGTGATGTGAGAGGCTGAAAAAAAAATAATGCTAGTGTAGTGCCAGGAGAGGGGGCATGATTCCAGCAGAAAGTGGAAACAGCCTTTTCTTCAGAGCTAGCTCAGGCATCAGCCTCAATCCTTAGCAGGAGCTTCTCCCCACTGCCACTGCAGGGCTGAGGGCTCAGCTGCATTCACAGCAGAACACTGGTTTCCCAAGGCTTGCCAAGGGGGGTTAAAGCTTGTAGGAAATATTTCTACTGTCTATCTGAGGTGATATCTCAGGAAGTGAAGGAGAAATAGTGCACATCTTTTTTCTCTGGGGGAACAGAAGAGGTTGTATCCTTAAATATCTACCATATCAGTCCGAATTAAAGTCGGAATGCTGGTTTCCCAAAACTGTAGTTAAGTCAAGTCTTGGCAGGAGGACTGGTGATCAAGCACCCTTGTTGCAAAAGATTACACATACATATACATGTGTGTGCATGTGTACCTTCTTCTGCAGATGTTTTCACTCAAGTGCCCAGAATGAAGTCCCTTGTCCCATGTGGCCATTTGATTGATCCTGTGCTGGTAGGGTAAGGAAGCCTTAACTGTCACTGACACTGCTAACAGTGGATTTCTGGCTCAGAAGAATGTTTCTTCTCTTAAGCGAGAGAGCCTTTGAGGCATGCTCAATTCAGGTTGTTAAAAACCAAAAAATGGCCCATTTCTGACCAAACACAAAACATATAATCTGAAGGTATGGGGCAGAAAAGCAGGCCAGAGTTGGACATTGTAAAGAAATAAAAAATAGTCAATATGAAATTAGTAACATTATAAATGCCTGCTATATAGTTTTATTTGAATAATTATATTAATATTAAAGCAGTTTGTCTTGGAGTGAATGTATGTACCTACACTCACAAGCAGCAGACTTTTGCACTTTCAAATTGTTTCCTGCTCTGTGTTGATGTAAATAGGGCACTTATGGAAAGGAATAGCAAGAAGAATGACAGAAACTGTGCCCCATTAGGAGAGAGATTCCTACCTCTCTGGGTTAATCTGCTCAGTTATTTTCATTTACTGACTCAAAATTTTTGTCACCAGCAGTTGGCTGATTTGTCAAAGAGTTAAAAAAATTTAAGTAAAGATGCATATGTTCAGATGGGAGGAAAAAAAAATAAGGTGGCAACAAATAGCAATGTATGTTGGCCTGTTACGAGGCACAAAAAGAATTTTCCAAGAGGACCATTAAACTGCTTAGCAGTATTGATGGAGGATTTCATATGGAAATTCATATTTTCAAATAGAAAAATACATAGCAGGCCAGAAAATGCTTTTTCCTCCAGACTGTCCCTGGTAAACTATGTAAATCCTACTTCTGCTGCACCATCAGGCAGTTGTCTTGACAGAAGAAACCAACTTATTAAGTACAAGTTCTACTTCACAGCTAGACATGAAAGGAGAAGCACCGAGGAGCAGGAGGGGCCTGCACTTCCTTTTTCCCTGTGAAGAATTTCCAGCTCACCAGAGATGGACTGCAGAAGGAAAGACAAAGGTACCAAGAAGGCATTGTCTCAGCACTGAAGTTACATAGAACTTCATGGTCACACCAGACTGGACAAAACTGAAGTGTTCTGTCTGTCTGGACTCTGAGCAGAGTGTCTAAGAGCATGGATTCCAGCTGAGGCAGAGACAAACCACATGTAAGAGAAAGAAGCACATTGTTCCATTCACAATGGGCTTTCCATAAACACTGTTAGATTCCAAAGAGAATAATTTATAGGAAATGCACAGAAATTTTCTACAGAACAGATCTTATTGTGAAAAGGAAAAAAAAAAAGACCCCACAAAACATTAAACATATATTCTTGGGTACGTATTTTCCTGTATTTGTCAAAGGGAAGTTTTTAAGAATAATCTTTGATTGCTAATAACCTGTAAAATTTCATGGAGAAAATCCTCAGTTTCCTCACATACTGTTTGGGCTAGGAGGGAGTGTTTGCAGTGATGTATTCAGTTGCAGTTCATAATTTTTTATGCTGGCTGAGCTGGTAATTGGAAAAGTCCATAGTTCTCATAGAAAGAGGTAACAAAGACTTGGGTCAGCTTATCTAGGCACAAATCAGTTTGCAACAGTTCCTTTGTTAAACAAATCATCCTTTTAAGTTAAGAATCAGGTAGGAATTTGCAGGATTTCCCTTGTGTAAACATTGGAAATCAGAATCAAATTTTCCATCCCTCTGCAAGGAGAACCAAATGACTGTCCAAGTTTTAAATGCACTTATTGCAAACAGCTCTTTCTCTGAAACGAGCAGGTTCTCCATTACAAACTTCTTTGGGTGGGGAGAAGTCGGGGGAGCAAAAATACTTTGG
The DNA here is from genome assembly GCA_035222235.1 of Margarornis squamiger. NCBI lineage: Eukaryota > Metazoa > Chordata > Aves > Passeriformes > Furnariidae > Margarornis > Margarornis squamiger. The sequence goes on along the minus strand of JAWWTY010000077.1, from coordinate 41,049,854 downwards.
TTCACAACGTTGTTTTGCACAGGCATTCAAGTAGATCTTCCAAAGCTACCAGCTGTCCTGGCTAGTAACAAAATACCCATGCTGTCTCCTCGGTGGTGGACACTCCTCTTTGGTATCCTATTGTGTAAGGCAGACTCTTGCACAGATGACAGAGTCACACAGATGCACCTTTGAAAAGAAAGACAGTGTCACTTGTGTTGATACAAACAAATTAATTAATTACGGAGCACAGAGGAAACCTTCTTTCGGTAGAGGGTGGAGGAGGGAGAACAGAAAGCATTGATATGTTCGGTATTTGCTAGAAGCAGGTTATTTTGCTCTTGTAGTTATTGTTAACAGCTGTCAGTAGCTGTGGTACGTCTGTGTTGACAGAAAATATGGAGTTATTGCTTTGTGAGTAATTTTGAGTAACAACAACCAAGACATTAATAAATCCTTCCAGGTAGACACAGCCCTGTGGCAGAAAATATAAATATTCATTTTGGGAGGCATTCTGGCAGTTACCATGCATGATACTTACTTGTCGACTGCGTGATGCACGAAACCTTGTAGGACGACCACATGCTTAAAATACAAAGTATTGTAGCCAGGAACCCGAAAGTCTGGATGAGAAAACAAACAAACCACAAATATTTACAGAATATTAGATGACACATATTCCATGCATGTATGGACACTTTTGTATATTCAGCTACATATTTTATGAGATGAACAGACCCAAAAAGGTGATTTTTTTTCCCCCTTCATTCTGCCAAAATACTAAGCAAAAAAAAGTTCCTGTGGTATAATAGCAGCTTATGTCTTGTGAAAACAACAACTGAAAGATAGACTGAGAGTCACATACAAGGAGGGAGAAAAAGCTGGACAGCAGCAAGGAGTCCCAACCTTCTAAACTTCTCACTAGGATTCTGCAACAAAGAAAAGACTGTTTCTAGCACCTCTGATTACTGTTCTTTTACTGCCCCATTCAAACAAGTCTTTCCCTGTTGTCTGCCAAATAAACAAGTCAGGTAAGTCTTTTAGTCTGTTTGCATCATCTGGACTGAGTTTCTGAAAGCAATTCATTATTCTGGAGGAGTTGTATTTCTGGTCCTGCTGCTGTGAAAATACTGTCACCCACACTCCTAAGTCCTGCCTCTCTCTACAAAGCCAAGAGAGGCAGAGAGCATCTTCTAGAAAGTCAGTGCACGGCTCAGTGGGTTTTAACTCAGGAGAAATTATCTTGAACGGGGCTCTGTTCAGAAGCAAGAGGTGTCAAAAGACAAAGACTGGAGTGCAATCTTTTAGGTAACTTCCAGCTACAACAGCCTTTTGTCAAACCGAAATTGTCTTAATTCTTCCCCTAAACACATTAGTTCCTATGAGTTAAAGCAGAAGCCTTTGGTTTCAACACTCTGACAGGACAAATGCCCACTTTAGTGGTGAGTCTGGAGTCTCACAACAAAATATTGTTGTTGGCACTGTGTTACAGAACATTCACTGAAATGAGCTAGAAGGTAGTTCACCCAACCAAGACACAAGCAAGGCAAGTCTGCAAGAAAATAAAAGTAACAGACTTCCAATGCCCCGATTAATATATATTGCAATTTTAAAAATGTCAAGACTAATAAACACAGTCTTACCGCTCCAGCCACAAGTCCAGTCAAATTGTAACTCTTGGCTGCTGCTACAATGGATCCAATGAGAAGCAGAATTGTACCGATTAAATAATGAAGGAACTCCTGTAAAGACAACACAGCCTGCATTAGAAGGGTAACTTAACAGGAAAGCATTTTTACATGCCTCAGAAAGAAAATAACTTGGCAGAAGTGACTCAAACCCAGAGAAAAAAAACACTACTAAAAAAAAGAAAAAGAAAAAAAAAGGGCAAAACAATATTTAAAAAAAAACCCCTAACAACCCACCTTGTGAGTGGATTTTGTGCCAAACACCAGTTTCTGTTCAAAAAAGGAGAGAGGGGGAATCTTCAGGTCTACTAATGTCACTGGAATAAGATTTACTGGGTATGGATGCAATCCTTTCAATCCAACATGGTACATTGCTGGGGATGAAACATGTATCTTCATTGCATCAAGTATGCACCTTACTTAAAGGGATGGTTCTGGAGGAAGGAAGAGGCCTTAAAGACATATTTCTCTAGCCTTTGTGAAATGGCATATGTGGAAAACCAAATGCTCCTACTTCTGGTAATTTAAAAAAGTAAGCAGTGGATCTACTGCTGGATTGACTAACAACTTAGAGCAAGCAAAGCTCCAAATAGGAGGGAAGCAATGAAAAGCACGACTGTGGTAAAACATGATGGCACAGGGTTTTTTGGGAGAGCACCAAGGCATCACATTTTAGATCTTTGGTGTGATGAGCATCAGTCCAGGAGCCAATTTTATCTTGTTACAAGCAGAGGTTATCTGTGGATCGAGATTTTGAACCCTCACAAAGCTTATGGCAACCAATGTGTGTGTTTGCACACTGACCATGGGTTGTTTCTTGTGCAGGGTTGGGGTGGCCAGGGTGGGTATCTGCTTACTTTATCTTATTTTATGCAATACCAGCTTGAAAAAAGCAAATGCCAAGAAGACAAAGCATCTATCAAATCAGTTTCCCCCTGCTCAGGTGCTTATAAAGAGCTGAGAAGGATTTTTGCCAGCAACTTGCCGTCCTCATTTGTAACCTTGTTTCAGGTAATCAAGATCCCAACCCTTGCATTTGCTAGAATAAATTATTTCCATAGGGAGGCTTCTCTGGCTAGTCCATGATGCAGCAGGCAAATTAGACACGCCATTGCCTCCTTAGAGACAGCAAATAAAGCCCTGTACACAGGCCATTACTTTAGAGGAGGCTGAGGGATGGGCAGAGGTGCAACAGAATCATCAAAGGCTAAATTAGGTGGAGAACCAACCCCTGGCAGGGCCAGGAGAGTGACCCTCTGGAGAAATACTTCCAAGCTTTAAAAGGTGTCAGTGCTGAACCACCTCTTGAACCACTGCAACTTTACTGACTCCAAATCACACCCTGATTGCAATGTAGAAATCCTGCCAGGGAACTCATCTGAATGCTAGCTGTAGTTTCACAAAGTCTTTCACAAGGTCTTCCTATTCTGTTCTAAAGATACCTAAATGTGTGACTGATAAGGAGGTTGTTTATTTGGTAAAACAGCAGCAGTGTTCAAGCATCACATCCCATACAACTCTTTGAAGCTGAGCAGCCACAAACTTTACTGCCTTAAACTCAATAGTGGCTCTGGAACATTGAGGAATGATTGAACACAGAACAAAAAAAAAAAAGCATCCTATGCAGAGGCCAAAATGGCATAGTCCTGTTACAACAATGCACACATTAAATGCTGCCTAACAAAACTGTAATTTATTACCTTACTTCAGTCCTTTATTTCAATACTTGCATCTGTATTATTTCTAGAAAAATAAGTACCTTTAGAGACAGGTAGTGGTGGCATACATTTAAAAAGAAAAGAATCTAACTATATTCTTCAGCTGAAAAGAAAAAGAAAATTACATTTTTTTCTCTGGTTAGAAGCAGATGGATGAACCAACCAACATCTTAGATCTGTAAACTACTTACACAGCTTCCATTAAATGCCATCCAACCAATTCTTGGATTTCAAAATCCCTCTATATCTCTCTAGTTGGTTTTCCCCATTCCTTTGGTCCTTCCTCTGTGGAACTAAAATGTCACTATGTGTAAGCAAGGCATATTCTAAGAGGTTATTAAAATCCATCATTCCATACTAGGATGCGGAACTCTTCTGTTAGTTGACCTGACCCAGCTACAGAGAAAGTTCAGGTCCCACATTTTCTATGCTGCTTGTTAGTTCTCTGCTGGGATATGAGAGATGGATGTGTACAGGAAACGTGGGAATGAGGCAGGAATATCCTGCAGGATATCCCAGGAATGGCCAGGCTACGGCAATCAGGTTGAGGTTCCTATTTCTTGCTATTGTTTAGGTTACCTAAAACCATACCAAAAAGAGACACATTTGACTTAAATAGCACTCACAGATTTTATTTTGGGACAGGATGTAGTACATGAATTCTAATGCTATGTTTTGGTACTTTAGCAATCCCTTAGCTGCTCTAAATCACCTGAGCAAGGACCCATCTGCTGAAGGCTTGATAATCTGTAGCTTCTTTTCAATTGTCTCAGAATAACACTATTGCCTTCCCTGGAGTAAGTCTGGATTTATATCTGTGTGAAGGAGGGCGGGATCAGATCCAAATCAGCTAAAAAAATTTACAATTACAGCATCTGCTGAACTGAATACTAATAACAGAAGGATTTGCATACAAGGCAAAAGACAGCTTATCATTGTGAGGCAGTACAAGAAAATGGATTAAGAAATTGAGACATCAATCCCCAAGAGAGGCAAGGAGCCCAGGTGATGAAACAGGCTTACCGCAAGCGGCCAGCTAACACAAGTGAGCTTCCTGTAGATCCTGAAAATGTGGGTGATATAGAAGAACAAAATCATAACCAAGTCGCACATGGTGACAATCTGAAAGAAGCTGTATGCACTGTAATCTGTCCATGGAGAGTTATTGACACTGATGAATCCAATCAGCAGTGAGATCTGGAAGACAAAATGTGCATTAAAGATTTTTACAATGGTGCTCAGAAGATCGTGGAGATGATTTTAAGCACAACAAAATGGCACTTGGAAACAGAAGACAAATATCTGATGTAAATTAGATGGTCCCAACAAAATGGAGGACAAAGTAATGAGCGTAATAATAATGTTTTATAATTTTCTGATAAATGAGCTGAAGCAACCATTAAGAGTGGGGAAAAGGCCAACTGCCAGAAGGAAAGCAGCAGTTTCAGCCTGAAGAACCCAACCTGAAGAAGTCTCTCTGTACAACAGAAGAGGCCTCAAATAGAGAAAAGGAACTGAATGCCTGAAGTTGCACCAGCGACTGAAGCATCTGAACCCCACAGACTTTCAGAAGGAAATAAGTGAAAGCCGTAAAAATAGAGGTGCCCATGACCAGATGCACCATTACTTTCATTTAGTGACACTTCTCACATGCAAAATCGGAGGACCTGGCTGCAACCGAGCTAATAGTTTTACTCCTCCTTTTCTACCACCTACAGAGCAGGACTACCAGAGGACTGTAAGGCAGCATCATAGCAAATAATACAAACATTTGGGGGAATTGATTAATTCACCCCACCCGAAAGCTTTAATATGCTAACATTGCCACATAAAACTATAAAGCATTATTGTACAATTTCTTTCAGTTGTAGGCTTGCAAAGGACAAAAGCTACTTTATTTTTTAAAATATAAAACTACTTGTTTATTTTGTTAATCTTTCTGCTTCCACCAGCCTGGCTAACTTGGGTGATCAAAGTAAATCTACCAAGAATATACTAAAATATTTTCCTGTTACAGACTTTGTCAATGCATGCTTTCAGCCACTGTAATTTTTAGTTCATGCAAAGTCAGCCAGAAGCAGTAATGATTCACATTTTAAGTATCTCTCCTAGACATTAAAAAACTATCTAATGAAGCCAGACCTTTAAAACTGCACCATCCTTTCCTGCACACTCATCTTCCAAACTCCTAACCAACTGCATTCATTATCAGAATAATTTCCTTAAGATTAAAAGAGAAAAGAACTCCCAACGCCCAAACAACATAGCTTAGATTCTCCTTGATGTAGTGTTAACCAAGTTTCACCTGCTTGGTTTCAGGTGGACAGGCTAAATATGTGCATGCACGAGGGCAACCAAAAGCTGTATATACACAAAAGAACTTGCCACCTTCACCAAACTCCATCCAAACAGGCACATCAATGTCTTGACAATGAACCACCTCCAAAAGGTGGCTTCAAAGAGAAAAGTCAATGCTCCAGATTCTTTCCCACATGAATGACTAAGCTGTTTTCAGACCTGGTCCAGCTCCATTAATTTTACTGTGGTAGTCCAAGTAGTTGTTATTAGCATTGTAAGTGATGCTCAGTCCGAGACAGTGATGGGCTTCTGCACTACAGTGAGCCTACATCTCCTCTCACCTTTGAAGTAGACACAGGACTTGGAGATGCAGGGTTAGATCATACTCCGTGCTTCTCAAGAATGGGGGTCACAGGTGCCTTTGAAAATGCATGATACTGCTTTGTCCTTGTCTCCAAAATGTGTTCTTGCCCTCTGGTTTGGGAGTGTGACATGAGAGCAGCACCCTGCGTGTCCAGTGCTTCTGCCTGTACCACACCTGACCTCTGGGTCTCATTGCCTAGTCACTGGGGAATCCTAAGTGCACAAAGTCTTGGACCTTGTGCATGGCAGAGCTTTCTGATGTGCCACACTTTGTAGAAGACAACAAAGCAATGCATTCTACAATTCAGCATTTAAAGAACTCTGGCCCAGTTCTTCAATTCTGAGATAATCTGGACGCAGTTTTGTCCAATCTATGTCTACATATAGCAGGTCTACATGAAGCAGTGGTTTCATCAGAGGCCACAGCATCTGTCATCTTCTCCTTCCTGCCCTGATTTCACTCCCTGTCCTGGGCTGGCTCCCTCATTCATCTGTGCTGAGCCACCTCAGTGTACTAAGCCAGCAGAAAGGTGAAACCACTAAATAAAAAGCAAATAGCTTTACTCTGACTCAGCCAGGCAGGGTCAGATGAGCAAGCTTGAGGGAGAAGTTAGGATTCCAGTGGAAAAGAGAGGATGGACTGAGCAGGCAGGATGGCAGCAGCAAGTACCACACTGAATCAGGTTGCCATGGACCATCCATCTCGGTCCCCTGAATCTTAATGTCAGCTAAGAAGAGTTGTCTGACTTAGCCATTGAATACCTTGAACAATCAGGAAATCATTTGCCCTATAATCTAGCAGAACACTTGAAGTGATGCAAGACACAACTATTATTTTTATAATGTAAAACTCAATTTAATGAAATTTCATTCTATAGGAAGACTCAGCAAGAAGTCACAGCAAGCACTGAGTCTTGCTCTTGGATAAAGGTGGGATGAGGACAACACTTCTCTAATCACCCAAGGCTAGAAGGGGTCTCCTTTATTCAGGTGTCTTCATGATAAACAGTTCCCAGTTTCAATTACACTGTACAAATCAAGAAGGAAGCGTTAATTCACAGAAATATTCAATCTGCCTACTGGCTCATTTCATGCATGAACAATTAGCTTTAGCAACTCTTTTTTACGGTGTCCAAAGGATAAGGAGGGCTGCGTCCTTGAAGTACAACGACCATCCAAATAATAAAAAGCACTGGGAAAAAAACCCTTACTCTAAACTAGACCCAGTTCTCTCACTTTCATGGAAGCATAAAAGTATTTTTCTTTTCAGTTAAAAGGTATAAAAATTTGAGAAGAAGCATAAAGAAGAATGCAAGCCGTCCAAGAAAATTCATCAGAGGTGTTATATTCCTCAGAAACAGGAAAATACAAAGTACCAACCACTCAGTGAAGAATCTGCTCAGCTCCTATGGATGGGGTGGAACCATGGATTTGAACAAACATGCTTTCCATTTCAGGACTATTTCACAATTAAAACAACTCCAAAACCAATTAGCAAAAATTCTCTCTTCTTTGATTTCAAACATGTCTCAGCACACAGGTAGGAAGAAATCACTGCATGGCAAGAGTTATTTCTTTCAAAGATTTACTTTCTTAGCATAAATTTTGCAACGTGAGATTTATCTGCAATTTCTAAAGAGGGTCCTCTGATCAGAGGCAGATAATTTTGTTTCACAGGACAGGGGCAAAGGGGACCCTATCAACAACTTTATAAAAGTTGTCTGCCATTCTGTATTGCCTGCATGGCTGGCAGGTACAGAGTTTAAATCTCTTATGTTGAAAAATAATGCTAACAAATGTAGGAAATAGAGCCACATGAAACCATTTGTCTTTTAAGAGTGACAAATACTGAAGTTCCTTCACCATATATTGGTTTATCATGATATACCAGGTGATGACTGTATTTCTTCCCCTCCTGGGTTTCATGCTTCCAGAGAATCGAGTGATAAAATGATTAATATGTAACTGTCCGGGATACAGTTCAGCATAGATCTTAGAAGTCAGTTTGTGGCACAGAGAGAGATAGAGAGAAATAAATGGCAAAGCACCAAAGTGATCAAATTTTATGAGTGTTCTTTATGCATCTGTGCTCAGGGAAACAGGTTAGGGTTAGGTGTATCCCAGATACACCTTGAAAATAAAAACTGAGGGCACAAAAAAAGCCAAGGCACTGCTATTTCCATTTCAATATAGCATTTCACAGATCATGAGAGCAACATGCATGTAACACATGCCAGCAAGCCAGTGTGACCAGAAGTACAGGACAAATGATGGTCAGTCTCCTTAGAAGATTTCAATGTCCTCCACAATATATATCCAGGCTCCAGACCTGCATTACAAGAGGGGTGAGGAACACATAGGGCACTATTTAAGTGCTTTCTGGTTTCTGGATTTAGATATAGTTCCATATGTACTCTGCTCCATACAAGTTGACTGGCTTAAACTAATCCATTTCTTGACTTTCCTTTGGACCAGATATTGGAAATAAGTCACGAAGCATTTTTAAGGACACTGGTACACAACAGGAACTATCTTGCACTGAAGTCAATCTGAGCTAAAGGCAGTCAGCAATTGCCAGGGGGCACTCAACACCTTACCAGAGACGAAGATGTAACAAAGACTGCAAGGCTCTTACAGAATCTGCATTCTCTTCTCTATTTTGAGCTGGAGATGAAGTAACCACATCCTCTACAATGTGCCTGTGGAAAATGTTGGCTCTTGAATGGCACTGACATATGTTCCCAAGCCTAAACTCCATTCTGATTTGAAGTTAACTCAGCCCTACCAAAAAATGAAACATAATTTATTCTTTCCTGATATGGCCTTCTTCCTAAAGCAGCTCAAGATGCTGTTGGCCGCCTTCAAGAGCGCACTGATGGCTCATGGTCAGCTTCTTGTCCCTCAGGATCCCAAGGTCTTCCCTGCAGAACTGCTTTCCAGCCAGGTGGCTCCCACCCTGTACTTCTGCAGAGGTGCTTACACGCAGATATCCCCAGATACAGGACTTGGCATTTCCCTGTGTTGAACTTGAGGAGATTCCTCTCTGTCCAGACTCTCAAGGTCCCTCTCCAAGGCAGCACAACCCTGTGGCTCATCAGCTACTCCTCCCAGGCTTTTCATCATCTACAAACTTTCCAAGAGTGTACTCTGATCCACCATCCAGGTCATTAATGAAGATGTGGAACAGTACGAGCCCCAGTACTGACCCCTGGGGTACAGCATTAGTGACTGGTCTCAAAGGACTTTGTACCACAACCCTCTGCAACACTCTGCCATTCAGACACCTTTTAATCCATCTCACTGCCCACTTATCTGATCCATACCCTGTCAGCTTGTCTGTGAGGATGTTATGGGAGGTCATAACCTTACTAAAATGAAGGTAAACTTCACCCATCACTCTTCCCTTGCCCACCAAACTAGTCACCTCGCTACAGAAGACAGTAAGACTGCTCAAGCATGATTTCCCCTTTGTAAATCCATACTGACTACTTCATCTTCGTTTCCTTCAAGTGATTGAAAATGCTTTCCAGGAGGATTTTCTTCATCATCTTCCAAGGGGCTGAAGTGAAGATGACCAATATGTAACTCTCTGGATCCTCCTTCCTTCTCATAGACATTACATCAATCTGCTCAGAATGACACACTTTCCTTCTGTATTTCTCAGGCTAGAGTGGATAGGGAAGGGCTGGACAAGAGTGATAAATTCTCTTTCCCTGTGCTATAAAATGCTACTTGAAGTGTTCCCTGGAAATGCTGTTTCTTTTTAAAAAATCAGCTTGTTTCCTCCTTGTTTCTTCTTGTCCCTGACAAGGAATAAGCATCTGAAGTCTATTGGTCATTATTACACTCAGTGAAAAACAAGGAAAATGTGCTTCAAGACTTCAAGGAAGTAAATCTTCCACTGCAGGAAAATTCAACACCTTCTTAAGGAAAGGACAGGAATCATGCTTTTGTATTAAAAAGAGATTATATATAGGAAGAAAATTCACTTTCCAACTACTCCTAAGACAAATGCATACTGGAAAAAAGGCCCATGGCATTAGGCCCAGATGCCTAATTTCAGATTTCAGATGGTTTGAATTCCAGCTAACTCCCTGTGCTCACTCTTGGCTGACTATAGTCCTGCTGATGCAATTAGGTTGCAGAGAAAGCTTGGCTACGAACATCCTAGCTTCACAGCAGTGGGCTGGACATGCTGCTGGGACCCAGAGCAAGCCAGAAACACGACCCTCAGCCTCTCTAGTGGCTAGATCCTCCTGCGGGTTCCAGTCCTGTCACCAGTCACAGAGGCCACCGTGAAACTGCCCAAGAGCTGCCTGCATCTCAGGACTAATGGGCTGTGCTCCCCTCCACTAACACTGGATCCTGCTGGAATGTATGGCAAAGATGGAAAAGCTGGGTGGGACAAACCTGTAAGTTCAGAAGCTTAACAGAGAATCACCTGCTGCAAGGAAGGGGCAGGCAGAGGTGCATGCCCACCAGTCAACAGAGGTGCAATTTCCCTCACTAGTGCCCTGAGGGAAACAAAGGAAAGGACTTATTTTGCTCTCCATGTTACCTACAGGCCAGCTGGCACTGAGCATTTTCTGCTTATGAGGCAGAAGACTGTAGTTTATCTGGCCACAGAACAATTTTATAACCCAGGAATCAATCTGTGCAAGCGCTTTGTATGATCTTTTTCTACTGTCCTGCTCTAATGGATGTCATAAATAAAGCTCTGGCTTTACTACCAATACTTTATTCTTTTGTAATGTTTGGAGCGAAGTAAATTTTCCTCAGACACAGCTACCTGCACAAACATAAATCCAGCATGATCTCCAGTACTGACAGGAACCTACTCAAAAGAAAACCTAATGTTCTGAGCATGAGAGGCCCATTTCCACAGGCAAACACTGACACAACAAGGGAGGAATTGAAAGTCACTGGCGCTTGAATCCTGACCCCAGGTTTGTAACCATATTTCTGTATGAACTTCAGTAAATCATGTATTTCACAGCTTCAGTTCCTCCGTTCACCAAATGAGGTCTCATAAAGACGTCACATGCATTGTGCTAAAGGTTTTCACCTTCAAAACACTTTAGACATGTAAAATAAGGCAAAAATTTTGAGCACCACTAATAAACATCTAGGGCAAGATGACTGTTTTCCTTTACAGTGTGAATGAGAATAGATGTCCACTAAAAAGAAAAACCAAACAAAAAAAACCCCCACCCTTCTTCCCCTTGTCCCCACCTTCAAAAGCTCAAACGAGCAATCGACAGATCTCAGATACAACAGACAAGCATGTGGGAAAATATCCAGGGAGGAAGCCACAGAACAAGCAAACAGTAGCAAAAGGTTGATCTTCTGCGAGTTGCTTTGTGGTCAATCTGTGGCTACCACAGCACAAAAGATAAACAAAAGGGACAGTCCTAGCTCACTGTACAATGGAAATTAGTATTTAGTTCCTGTCTGTCATTTATTTACTTATAATAGACTGCGATCACGTTTTGCAAAACAAACCCACCATGCACAAGACATTGCAAATAAATTGTTTTCTAACTGCAAGTGTAATCTTTAATGCTTGGACTACTTTACTACTCATCCTCTTGACCTTTCTGTACCGCACATTATCACTCACTCGTATCCAGCTGTTCTTCCCCAGCTCCACTAATGACTGTGAAGCAGAGGTTACCCTGTCCCACTGCACTGTGGTGGTGTGCTGGCTGGGGGTGCAACACAAACTGCCTTCACAGCAGCCCTTGTGGCGCTGGGCTTTCTGTGGTTCAAACGTGTTGACAGCACATCAGTCTTCCGGCTGCTGCCGAACAGTGCCTGCACAGCAGCAACACTTTCTTTCTCTCTTCTCCCTCCCCTCATCCCAAAGCACACTCACAAGTGGGCAAGTCACAGCTGGCTCCAACTGAGCAATGGGGTTTTCCAGACCATGATGTCGTGGTCAGTGATAAAAGCTCAGGAAAAGGAGGTTTAAGGGGAAACGTTTTAGGTTATGGTGTTTCTCTTCCCAAGCAACCATTGCATAGAGAATCATAGACTCAGAATGGTTTGGGTCAGAAAGGAACTTAAAGCTCATCTACTTACAATTCCCCCACCATGGGCAGGGGCACTTTCCAATGGACCCAGCCTGGCCTTGGACACTTTTGTCGATGGCAAGTGGTGCAGGAATTTACTGCTTTGCTTGTGTGTGCAGCTTTTGCTTTCCTTATAAAACTGTCACTATCTTGATCCATGGGTCTTTTTGCCTTCCTTCTGTTTTCACCCGATCCTACAGGGGAGGGGAGTGAGTGAGAGGTTGGGTGGGTGTTTGGCTGCTGGCTGGGGTTAATCCATTGTATGTGGCCTATATCTTGTCTGGATTTCCAGCTGATGCTTTCTAGTACAAAGAACAATATTAAAAACCTTCACTGCAGAAAGACACTGAATATGGTTTTTGCAAATCCCAAGATCATGTACTGAACAGAGAGGCTGAAACTGGTGTCCTACCATGTAATTTTAAACTGGATAATAATTTTCTTTTTTCTATATAGAAATAAGATGTGAAATACCAACTAAACTGCAGGGAGGAAAGATAATGTTAATAAGAAGCAAAATTGCCTCAAGGTACCCAGTTCTAGAAAAACACTATAACTCTTATCTCAAATTTTTATCATAGTACTGTGACATACACAGTGTCATGTATAATCCACTCAGCACTGTGTTATCTCTTCATCTAATTACGTTGCCAGGCAATGTTCAACCACATCCTTGTGTTTCACAGAATATTTTCTTGTTTTTACTTGACTGTACTCCCCTGTTCTATACTATCCTGTAAGAAGTTGTACTATCCCATAAGAAGTTTCCAGTGTTTCCTTTCCTTTCTGCTTATTTCCCTTTCCTATTCCTTCCCTACATAACACTATATTTCTTCTCCTTTATATCTCTCATTCTCTCCCATTCCAATTTCCTTCTGTACATGCCAATGCACTACAATTTCCTCTTTTAATGTGTCCTAGCTATCTTCCCCACTCTCTTGCATCAGGACACGTATTGCAATTAGCTAAAAATTAGCACCACTCAGGGGAAAAATGTCAGGGGACAGGATTCAGCACAGTGCAGAAAGACTGTAGGCAGCAGCTCAGGTTTACCAGTCTCCAGTTGGTGGTTGGCAATACCTGAAAGTGCTTTTCTTTTCCATCCATTGTACTTGCTGGAGGACTGATGAACCTTTGTACCGCTTTAAATGTCCCTCCTCCTGAATCTGAAAAGAAGAGGACGCTGAGAACTACCCACAGAATTGACAAAACTTGTTTGATTTCCACTCTTAAAACTTATCCACATTCTAGTGCAAGCAACTGTACAGAAACTGTGTCTACAGATTTGGAGCAAGGGACAGCACTGACTGTCATCCAGTTTCATCACAGCCTTTTTTAAAAACCAATACAACAAGAGCTAAATGCTTTTTGTATTTGAATGAAAAAAGTCAAAGTTTCCATCTTATGACACCAGCCAAGATGGTAAAATGGAATTTTCCATCACTACGTGAGCTAATCAGGATAACTATGCCCTGGAGAAATGTCACTGACTGCAGCTGTACATTTCCAAATGTTACACCTCAACACAGTGGAGCAACACTCCCATATGATTAGGTACATGCTTCTGGTGGAGTAAAATAATTTTTAACAGCTTCCCAAAACAGAAAGATGAACAAAGCACAGGCCAAGGTTACAACTGTAGATCATGCAAGACTGGTTTTTAAGCAGTCCGCTTAAAGACTACTAATTTAAGCAGCAATGTTGACTGCTTCTGTAATCGAGTTCTCCTTCTTCCAGGACAGTGTTGGAAATATAAGCTGTAATAGACAAACCCCTACCAGAGAAAGAAGACAAAAAGCACAGTCCATTTGAAACTTCATTAATGGCAGATGAAATCAGCTGCCTTCAAGTGCATGGTTCTGTGAAGTAGTCAGTCTTTGGTTGCACAACAATCTCTCAGCCCCTGTGTCTGGGCAGATTTCCTTCTTGTCTGGCTGCTTTGCTAAAATAAGGAGGCTGCCTGGCCTCTGATAAGTGACTTCTCTTGTGCACCACCATCCACAGGCTATTTATTGAAGATAAAGCTGGTGCAATGGTGAGAAAAGACAAAATAATCTTATTCAGACTCTCTACAATCCCAATAAGAGGACAATCATAAGTACAAGCAAGTGGTACTCTTTATCTATTAATAGGAAGTTATAAGAAGTTATCTATCTGCTCAGGCACAAGCCTCAGTGGTGGAAAAGCATGTGGGGTAATCCCAGAGCCAGCATATGAAGGGCATTATTAAAGAGCCCTTGTTGCAGGGTGTTAGCCATAATCATTGAAAAGGCAATTCTTTATAATGACTAGCTGCAATTAAGTCCTGCCTGCCACTGATCACAGTGCATGCAGGACTTCAATCCTGCCCCTGCCAGCTGAACTAGTTCCCTGCTGCAATCCCCACAGCTGCCTGCACCGCCACTGCACCACAGTCCTGAGCATTATTAACTGAAAGCTGAGGACTTCTTAGTTATATGGCAAATAATATGTTATATTGTCATTAGGCAGTAAATTAATAAAAAAAAAATAAATGTTTGCTACTGACAACAACCTCATAATTTTATTTTTTTCTTCTCACCAACCTAATTTTAACAGATTTGTTTAAAAATCAACTTAAGGTTAAAACATTTCAACTATAAAAGTATTATCAGTAAGTTTTTTCAGTCTATATCAAAGATGCACACATGACACTCAAAATACTGCGGCAACTAAGTAACATTGCACGAGCGCCATATGCAAGTTACAAACAACTCCCCAAACACATACAACTCATTGCAAAACAGTATTAACAGCACAGCTGACTGTTAGGGTGTCTACAAAGGATAGGAACAGAATTCTAAACACTGAAAATGCCCTAGCAACAAGGATCTAACTCTGGGAATCACAGCTGCTTTCCCTCTGACTTTCAAAGAGGTGCTACCTGCAATGGCTGAAAGAACTGCTCTGGACAAAGCCAGAAGAACCCTGTACTTTGTTCATCTATTAATTAGGAATTAATTCCCTATGTAGGCACAGGCCCCATGTGACAGCTAGCCTGTCACCTGTTCCAGTGGTCTCTCCCATCAAGTCATAATCCCCAAATCACAGATCCAACCTGCTGTTTCAGGTAAGAGCAGAGGCATATCCTCTGTATAACTGGGTTGTTTTTTTCCTGCAGATGCAAAAATATAATCCCTAGCTCAGCCTGTGCTCTCTGCCCTCCTTCCAGTTGTGGTGCTTGTTGGCAATCTGCGTCCTACACCAAGAAGCCCGTTTAGAAAAAGACAACATGTGCAAAAAGCAAAAAGCACATGTGCACATGGCTCCTGCTGTAGTTCACTCCACTGCAGAAGACAATCTTGCATGGTAAGGAGAATCCCTGTATCATAACTCAGAAAATTACAGGAAGCACAAAACATTACAAGTGACTTGAATCTCCACAGTCCTCTAGTAAAAAGTGAAGGATCTGGTGACAGCAAGCAAAAATGAAGGGATTAACATAACCAAATCTCTCTGAATTCAGAAATTGCACAGCATCCTGTGATTGTTACTTCTCTCTTCTGCAAGGCAAGCACTTCCAACATCTAGATCTTCCTGGAGAGCCATTGTGACTGTTCTGTTGAATTGGTAAACCCAGGATTCAGATAGAATGACAGGAGAAGACAGCCCATAGCGTGGACAGAGAAACATCACCTCAAGCACTGAAGGTGCTTCTGAGGCAAGAAAAAGAAAAGGACTGGGAGGAGAACTGTAGGCCAGCACAAGTTGGTTTGGTAGAACTTAAAAATTGAGGGTTTGAGCTGTCTTAAGGAATGGCAAACGAGTGGCTCTCAGTGGCAGAATGGAATCCAACAATGATGCACAGAACTATACATGCTCATGGAGGTTCAAAGACATGCAGGGTATGTAGACATTGCTAGAGAACTTTGTATTTTGAGGCTGTTGCTGCAAAAGAAACACAGGGCTCACCAACCCTGGGTCTGGAGAGGGAATCCTCCTTGTGGGCAGGAGACTCACCTGCCATACTTCCTTTGAGTCAGCTGGAAAGATGAACTCCTTGTAGGAGCAAGGCACTTCTGAAACCACTGCTCTGAACAACTCCCAGGTGTATTGTTTGGGTTCTTTGTATTGTTTTCCCTTTAAAAAGCCAATACAGCCCCATATTGCCAATGATATACAATACAGAAAGAGCTTACTCCTTACCTGTGAGCTACAGAGCTCTTGTAGAAAAATTTCATGGCTGTCTAAAAACGGTTTCACTAACCATGCATGGCAATACCACCTACAGAGAAGGAGCCCACACTGGCTGACCAGCCAAGCCTGGCTCAGACTGGCTGGCTGCTTGAAGCCCAGGATACACAGTGTTTATTTATTATTAACAAACACCCACAAACTCTGCACAACAAGCTGCAAAGTTTCCACCTTAACCTGGATATCCAATACATATCTAGCAGCATACAGCCTCTTCAAACTCAGATAGAAACATGTAACATAAAGCCAGTACTTCATGGCAATGATCACTCTAGTTAACCTATCAAACTAGGTTCACAAAAACCCAGAAAGACAAAACCCCAATCTCATCTTCCTGGGAGCTGGTACTGAGATCAAGAACCACACAGTGAAGTCTCAGTGCCTCTGCCTGCAAACCCTCAGCAGGCAATGTGTTCATCGCTCCCCTTTAGAGATGCTGCTCACAACACAACCCGTTCCCACTGTCTGAGGCATTCAGTGCTTGACTGATCCTGTCAGTTGACACCTGCCCTGTCGCTCCCTGCCTCAGAGAACACCACACTGACATCTGGCAGTCGCACAGACAGCAGTTTAAAAGTTCACATCTACCACCTCCAGCAAAGGCCTTGCTAGCCATGGCAACGGAGCCTTGAGCAGGGTCTCCTTGAATAAGAGGAGGACTTGTTTACATCACCGAAGTCCACATTGTTAGCTGTGCTGCTGTATCCTAATTTTTATCGGGGGGAAAAACAGGGTGCGAGATCCTGAAAACATCATGACAATTTCCAGAACAACTGGCAACATCACAACCTGGCTGCTGGATCAGGCTGCCACATAAAATAATGATGTTTTCTAAGTGCAAACACTTGATGCCTGGCAAGGTGCCAGAGAAGTGAAGGGCGATGAATGAGGGTGAAAAATGAGAATAGATGAGATTCCCCTGTGGCACTGTTGCAGCTGACAGCTTTCGGTGACTGCCTGGAGACTGGGAGGCACTCACACACTCACACACACTGGGACAGCACTCTTGTGTCTACTAGAAAGTTGTATACTTGAGCAATTGCCAAAAGGCTCAACTAGCCAGCAGGTGAGAAGCAGCAACTGGGGACTGCTTGTCCCACAACTGGGGACTGTGCTTGTCCCAAACAGAGAAAAGAGCTCTCACAGAGCATGATTACAGACTTGAGGAAAATAGGCCATCATTCTGCACTTCTGCAGCTGCTGCTGGTCATCTCATGTTGACAGCATACTTCTTTCCCAGAAGTCAGAACTTGTTTCTTGAACTCACCAGTGGTACTTCTAAAAAAACACCAAAACCTTTATGAGAAAATTCCCCCTGAAGGCAGCTTCTCAATCTTGTTGTTATCACACTACCATTTTCCTTATGGGAAGCTGTGAGCAGAAGAGGAAGCCGTAAGCATTGCAGCTGCTGCTATTGTTGCAAGAACAGCAGGCAAGTTCGTCTTGGCTTTGAAAGCTGCAGACACCAAGCCTTGACCAGTCAGGCACATCTGTTCTCATCATTACGTTCATCAAATGGCCCTCAAGAATCTGAGTTACGCAAAGAAGAGGAAGTTCACAGGTGGATGAAAGGAAATCACAGCAATTTCAGAGTTTGATCTGTGAGTACAGAAAGTAGCAATTTCTGGCTGCTGTATACTTTACATATCACCACAAAATAGGAGGACAAGGCCACAGCAACATGACGTGACAGAGGAGACAGCTCAGCCACAGGACTCAGTGAATACCTCACAGGACTCCCCAGGGAGGGGAGCGGAGGAAACACTTACTCACAGAAGCAAACACTGTCTGGCTTTGGGGGACAATAACCCAGTAATGCAGAGCAGGTACCAGAGCCTCAGGGTCAGGGATGCTCCTCTCACTGAGGTATGGCCACAGCTTCTACTGGATCAGGATGAGACACAACAATCTGCTCCAGCATATACAGCCCTGGAACCCAAGGAAGGATGCTTAGCAAGATGCTCTTTGTTGTTTATAGGCTCTGAGCAGATGGAGACTGAACTTGTAAATCAGTGATCCACTGGTTTCTGTTACTCTGAGGCTGGAGAGGAGGGTGTTCAAAGGGACACCATCTCCAAACAGAGTGAAGACACTGCTCTTGCACATCTTAAAAGATGTAAGAATCAATGCTTTTCACCACATCTTACTATCCATGGACATGATGTGCACCTGATTAAGACTTTTAAATGGTATTTGCAAATTTAACTTCCCATAAAACAAATGTGCCAGGAAACCACTGCCAATACTTCACTGCTCTTTCAGGCATACTGAATGTGTCTCAGGTGATGTGGTAAATTTCTGGGCTTCATTTCCTTTTTTTTATTGTTTCAGAAAATGCGTTTGCTAAGCCCTGTTCAATTACCTCTACAGAAAGAGCTCTACATGCACACAGGTTGCTAAAGAATGTATTGTAACAAATCCTAATGGATGAGTCAAATGAGCAATGAAAGATAGCTCCAACTGTGCTTTTAGGAAGCCTCTTTTAGGATACAAACAAAACATTCACTGACATTCAGAAAAGAGATACCCTAGTGCTTAATAATTACTATAATTGTCTTTTTACAAAATGTACTGGAGTTGATTTTTTTTAGCCTTCTAGAGCAGTTTCAACATCAGAAAAATTACTAGTTTCTTTTTTTGCTGAAAGAGATAGATAGAAATTAAAACAGATGGTACAAAACCTTCCCCTGCCCGAAAGAAAAAGGACTACATTCTCAGCTTGTGGTTTGAAACACATGGAACCACTTCAAGCTTATGTATTTCCTGCCCTTCCATGCCAGACACTTGCTCTTGCTGACAGCAGCCTCTGTGGCTGCACTGTTCCCTAAAAACTCACACAGAAAAAAAGAAAACCAGAGAGCTGATGTAAAGCTTTGTTAGTTCCCTGGTCCTGTGCAACCTGGGGAACATCGGCATCATTGCAGCTGAGAACAGCTGCATGGAGACAGAACAGAAAGGGAAAATTCCTTAAACTGGTGAAGTTTTGGCTGGAGACTGAAGTTTTGCCTCATCAAATAAAACTGTGTCAGCCTACCACGAAGCACTCCTTGGTTAACATGCAGAGAACACACTGTTTGCTCCCAGCTCTTACGCAAATACCTGGAGAGAAATTGTAAAATGGCCACCCAGAGCAGAGGCATGGAAAAAATACAGCTGGCCAAGCCAGCCTGTTTCAGTGTTCTCAGAGTGGAAATAACAGGACTTCCCACTCTTATTGGGTTTAATTACTAGGCTTGGACATTCCTCACCGCTACTGCTTACTTTGGAGCCATCTTAGATATTTTTTTTCCTCTCTTTCCTCAGTATGCCCAGCAAGGTCCTTTTCCTGAAGCTTCTAGCAGAACAACAGAAATAATTAGCAGCTACAACACATACCTCTGACTGTGGCCTCAAAACAACTTTGCTTCTAAAAACATGCCTTATTGCTAAGCCAGTAGTTTATCACATAGTTGCAGACTGAAGGCACTTGCACATTCTTGGGGTGGTTTTCCTCAGTTCAACAGAAAAATCAGGCTACACAGGACTCACAGATAGGCTTACAGTTTCAGCATCTGTGCACATCACCAGAATCCCTCTCTTCTGGCTGAGCACCTTTAGAGCATAGAGGCAAAATCATATGGCACTGAAGCACTGCTGAGAAGCATTAGATGTTTTACTTCAATCACCTCCATGGACAGAAAGATGTTTCAGTTTCAAGATCAAGTTAGGAGACTGAGTAGCTCTCAAATCATTCCAAGCATCATTTGAGTTTGTGAATTTCCCTTTTTTGTATCAATGGTTTTGATTAGGAATTGTTTTCTTGGTCAAGCAGATGTTGCTTTCTTTTTATATTTCAACTTTTTCTGAATATAGCTCCGCAGTAAATTTGTCTGATATCATACAGCATGTTCAGAAATGGAACTTGGCTCCAGCAACCTAACCACCAGCATTTGCTACCTTTCAGTGTTAGATGAATGAATACACTCTTGAATACTATTATTCAACTGTACGTTGGTACACAAATAGCCCACAGAGGTTTCAGCACACTTCAAAGTTACTCAGAATTACAGACTGTCTTGTTGGCTATTCACTTGTCAGGTATGTCACTGCTTTTGTCAAGACATACTTTGGAAATTAAATAGATACTCAGCAGAAAACCTTTAACTATTGCCTTAGCATTTTCAACAAGTTAAGATGATGTTGTTAAGTCAAGTTTTATTGAGTTTTTCCTTCTTTTACCTTGTCATTGCTTGTAAATCTTTTCTTCAGCCTTGAGAAGGTAATTTTGATTTTCTGTTCTGTCTGGTGAAATTGCTCTTTCCTGCCTCATATTTGGCTGACAGAATCAGTGCTTTTTAGCTTAAAACACCCTGTATTCTGAGGCTGTGCTTACTGTGACAGAGCTATTGTAACAGCAACAACAGTGTTATTGTGGGAACAGTCACCTTCAGTCTGAACTGTGACCAAAGTTAGCTTGGCCCAATCTGAAGGAGGTAAAAGAGAGGCAAAGAAGGCCATGGGTCACTCCACACCTCTTGCAGTCCAGAAAAAAGGGGCAGTCCAAGAACAGTATGAGAAGCCTGAAAGACCTACACAATCGCACTGTGATGGTTCTCCTACATGTGAACTCTCAACACTCCTTTTATCTCTTCAGTCTGTATTGGTCACAGTCCTGCAAACCTCTGCATCAGACACTTTGGACAGGTGATACAGTCACAGCCGTTCCTGCCAGCCAAGTGCCTAAGATGGTGGGATACCTATATAGGCTCCAGTGTCAAACATGGGCTCTGCTGAAAGCAGGACTGAGTCCAACACAGCGTCAGTGGCATCCTCCAGACTCCAGCAGTAAAAATACAAAAAGCACATAGGGCTCTAGGAGAAATTCAGCGGAATCAGACTTGTTGGGATCTATCAACACTGGCACTGGAGCCACCCTGGTGTCAATACGGATGCACACTCACACCGTCCTCTTGAACAGCACAGGATGCCTCAAAAAGCTTCCAAGAACCCATTTCTTGAGAACTTGCCAAGCTAAACAACAGAGGTTCCTAGAAAGTCTTACCATAAAACAAACCAGCAGTAGCACAGGCACAGAGCAAACGAGCTTCAAACAAATCAGCACAGCTAGTGTGACATGCTGAAGATAGCCACGTGTATCGAGTTTGCCAGGCTGGCTAAAATTCAAGTAATTTAGTTTCTGTGGTCTAAGTGTACTGGGCATACTGATACACACTCACACATAGAGTACACTGCTGGTATAGAACCAAGCTGGCCACACTGGGATCCAGGATCCTGCATGTATCCCTGTGAATATAAGAGATCTTGGCAGAACTGTAAATACTAAAACAACCACCAAAAATGGGGGGGAAATAGGGAAGAAAAAAAAAAAAAAAGAAAAGCAAAAGCAAAAGCTATGTTTACAACATCAAGTTAAACTATCTGAAGTAACTTAGATGTGGAAAATACTTTGCAACTTCCCATTAAAATCAGAGCTATAATTCAGACTGGATTTTGAAAATGGAGTCCCAAATAATATTAGTAATACTCACAAATGGAAAAGCAGGTTTCAAGTGTCTTACTGCCAGACAAAACGCACAAGTCACATAACTATGTTTTCTCCTCCATTTCATTTTCAAAATATTTACAGACCATTCCCTAAACTATGAAGTCAATGCATAAAACACACTGTTTTCAAAGCTATAATAATTCTGTAAGGTTAAATTAATTCTTTAGCAAAAAGTAAAGGAATTTCTGTAGGCTTGCAAGCAAGAAACACTTCTTTCTCTTCCTAATTTCATTCTATGCTAGACACCACAGCACCCAGAATTTTAAGAGAAGGCACTGGTAACATTCAGGAATTAGCAGCAATTCACATTGCACAATCTCTTCAATATTCCTGAGTTTTAGTCCTTCTATCTAACAAAAGAACATCTGTAAAGTTGTCTTCTATTTATTTCATATAATTTCCACAGTATATTGTTGACATCTATTAGAATTATTCCATGCACATCACAGTTTTCTTTTTGGTTGTTTTTTTTTTTTAGCTTGCAAGCACAACAAACAGCCTTTAACATGACAGTAAACGATGTAATATTTCTTTCTTGCTTTCTATCATATCCTTTACTTCTTGGTAAAAGGGAGCAAGGAAGAAAGGAGATAACAAAACCAGTAACACTTCCTCTTCATAATCACAACCACTCAGAGGCCCAGTACACAGCTTAGTGTGATATATATGTAGCCCAAAAGACCTTACTTTTGCCCTCTGCCAATATAATGGTTCTCCTTCTCAGAAAGACTACAGTCCCACCAGCCACATTAACACCAGTGGAGGAATGTTTATAGATTCAGCATAAAGAAATTTTTAAGAAAAAACACACTGCCATCACTTCATACTACAAGAACTGAATGCTAACACAAATGGATCAGTGGATATAGAAAAATACTGTCTGAGAAGAGATAAAGGAGAGTTGTGAAAATATTTAGCTCTCGCTATTTTATGGGGTGCAGGAGTTAATCTAGAACTAACGTAACTTGATTAATTCTACATGCTACAGCACAAATATTTAGTTTTCTTAGGAAATTTTCTGAGAAGACGACACTATTGTGATATGTGATATTAAAAGAAGTTCATTTGCCAAAAGTTCCTTGAATACCTGAGGTAACTCCTACTGATGTTATTTACAGGCAAAGCAGAAAAATATAAGAATGTGAAGCTGAAAGAGTGCAAAGGAAAAATAATTTACATTATTTTAACCTCTATTAAAGTCACCACAGGAAGCCAGTTGAATTCTGATGAATTTTATATTGAATGGCACTGATAAAATATGACTTTGTGTAAACTATGTGAAGTATTACATAGAATTACATAGATTTACATCCAGTACATGAAAATATGTAAAGCATGTAAAGTATGCCCACGCTTAACTTGTGCATCAAAAACTGACATTACAGCACAAATAAGCCATGCTAGCTCTAAGAGGCACTTGTGATAGCTGTAATGACACTAGAGCAGGATGGAGAGCAGAGAGGACTAGTTCTTTCTAGTCCATAAAAGGAATTGTTCTTTCCACAGTGGTGAAAGCAAAAAGACTTTTAGCTCATCAGCACAGCAGAAGTCTACTGTTTTAGGGCTACAGGTTCTGTTACAATGTAGACAAATACGAGCTCAAAAGAATGTCCCTTCCCTCCTGAAAAGATCCTCCAGATGCACTCAATGGTTTGGGAACAACCCAAGTGACAAGCAGGCAGCAGACAACTGTGTTCCTACCAAACAGAATTCATAGTGAGGGACAATCCTGAGGACTCACAAGTGCAGCACAAATGCTCAGCAAGTGCAGGTTGCCATGACCAGTCACATGCAACTTTGCCTCTTCCTCATTTCTAAGGGCAGCTGATGGCTAAAAATGAGCTGCAAGAAACTGGGCAGCTTTTAAGGAGAAACTTCAGGACTTGATATTACTCCACAGTAACCTGGAACAAAATGATTCCTACTTTTTCATGTCAGTTTGGGAACCTGGATGCTAATAATATATACAATTTAGAAAAAAATACTGGACAAATAAAGGTAGCAGGGGAAAAGACATTGGGAGCTTACAAAAGATGAAGGCAACATCTCCAACACAAAATGTTGTCAAGGTGCAAGTTTTTGCAGGACAAAAATTGTGGAGGTTTCGCTACATGATGTCTTCCACGCTCTTTCCTAGGCATTATTCACTGCCACTACTGTAATTAAGCTGACAAATCTCTCCACAGATAATTGTGTGCCACAGAAACGAGAAAGACCTTATCCATCTGTTAATCTTCTCCGCATCTGCACGGAGCTACATTTCCTGCAGTGAGTCAAGTTAAGGCATCAGCTCACATTCTGGCAGCGCTCTACTACTGATTTCTTTTGAATTTCAGCCATACATCTCCCACGTCCCTCCCCGTGTCACTGGGGCACTGCTGGGAGATCTCTTGACAGGCAGGGCACGGAGCCAGCTGGACCAGCAGTCTCAGCTGTGGCGCTCACCCTTACCAGGTCACTCCCAAAAACTTACCCGTGCTGGGGAACGAGGTGTTCCCCAGCTGTGACATCACGATGTGCTGTAACATCACGATTTTACCGTTATTAGTGGCAAAAAAGTTAGCACCGGCTGCTCCGGGCTCATGCACGTCGGTCTGAGCAGAAGTGCTCGTCGCTGCCTCAGGACGACGCAGAGGCAGCTCCTGACAGACCTTTGCCAGAGGAACATGAACTTTCCCTCACGCTGCGAGAGCAACATCGCAGCGGCCAAACCCGCCAGGAGTGCGGCCCCAGCACCCCTGACGATGCTGTCCAGCCTGGTCGCCCCACGAGCCGTCCCGCAGGGATGAGCGCGGTACCCCTTGGAGGGCTCCGAGCGCCCCAAGGGGAGCCCCCCGAGCCCCGCGGGGGCCGCCCCCGGCCCGCTCGCCCCTTACCATCTGGGCCACCTTCAGCATGCCGGCGCAGGAGCGGAAATAGGCGCCGTCCATGAGCTCGTCGTCCGAGCCGGCCGAGGAGGAGGCGGCGGTGGCGGCCGGCGGGGCCGCGGGGCCCCCGCTGCTCACCCCGGTGCGGATCACCCGAGCCCCGTGGGACATGGCTCCGAGCCGCGCTGCCCTCGCCGCTGCCCGGCCCGGCACGGGGGAACGGGACGGGACGGGATGGGATGGGACGGGACGGGGCGGGACGGGGCGGAGCGGGACGCGGCGCCCCCGGGGCTGTCGGGGCCGGGCGGAGGCGGTGCGTCCCGCCCGGGGCGGGCGAGGAAAGCACAAGCCGTGTGGGTTTCCTTCCCGAGGGGGTTTTCTGCCCCCGGGGGTTTCTTTGCCGCGGGGGAGATGCTGCCGCACCCACCCCGGGGCAGCGGGTCCGGCAGTCGGGGCAGGGGAAGGGATGCGCCCCCCGCGCCGCGTTGGGGTCACATGGAAACAGAGCCCGAAGGGAAGGTGTCCGGGAGGGAGGGGATGCCTCACGGTACAACAGTGCGGGGTCCCGGGAGGGGAGCTGGGCAGCGAAGAGGCCGCCGCGGCGGTGAGCGGCTTTCCTGGGACCCCAAAACACCCCCTCCTCGGCGCGTCGAAGTTTGCCAGCGATGCTCCAGGAGGGGAGCCACCCCTGTGCTTCCCCGTGCAGCGACAGCTGCAAACAGCGCCTTCCCACACCGCAGCTATTCTTACAAGAAAAGAAAAAAACCCAAAACTTCTGATTCACAATCATGTTAAAGACAAAACCCATTTTCATTAAGGGGTCAGCAAGAGGCAAAACTGTAATGACTGTCCAAGTGGCTCAGCCCCATTGTTTGAATTAACTCATGCAGACATACTAACAAAACGCAGAAAAGGAAGCTAAATATTTCCCCAAGTTTAAAAACAACTTGTTTCGCTTTCTGACAAGTGAGGCAACAGCGGGCCTCTAAGCTGGGCATATGCCACTTTTATACTTATCTGAGTAGTAATGCCATCTGCTGCTGCTCTATTCTGGAGTTAGGATGCATGTTCTGTTCATATTTAGTATTTAAAAGCTCCTTCAGCAACTCACATTGTTCTAGGAGGGAAGACAGGTAAGTCCTGCTGATCCACAACACACATAAGGGACTAGTGTAGGCAATTTACAAGACCAGGATAGGTTTGCCAGTGTGGGTTATCTTATGTCATTAGATATGAAATCTACCACACTGGCTACCTCCACGAGAGTAAAATACTGGGTGCCCAGAAAAAAATTTGGTCTGTTTTTAAAGAGCTGACTTTTTTATTTTTTTCCCCCCTCTTCTCTGTGCAGTTCCAATTCAGAAGTGTACATGGTTATAGGTTTCTATAAGCCCTGTGGAGGAAGGGTCTAGTAACTTCTGGACTTCATATTAAGAAATATAGTTTTCTTACCTGCTGATTCAGCTTAGTTCTTTATTTCTTTTGAAACTGTGTATGTGACTAGGGCCCTGCTGATCAGACTTCAGGCCAGTGAAATAAAAATACCTTTAAATTAATACAAGCAGAATAACAGTCATATTTTCTACTCAGCAATACAGGCATCTTCTGTAAACAACTGGGACAAAGTCAATCTATAACACATTTGGAATTTGTATTATAGTTCTCATGGTATTAACTTTGTCTTTATGTCTATGTACTTACATAAGTGCATTATGTATTATGATGGAAAAGTGACAACTCCTTAATAAATGAAAATTAATGGCCATAAGTTGATATCAAGCATCCTTTTGTATGTAGGTGACTTAGTTTTCAGAGAGACTGTTTATCTGAAACAAATTATTTATAATGTCAAATACCTTCATTTTGCAAGTTGATTAGCATTTTGTTTATTCTTCTAAATAACTGTATAAAGAATTTCACTAATGACTTCACCACTTACCAGTTGTTCTTTTAAGGTTTCTTTCAATCTTCTGAGTACTAACCTCTGCTCACAGCTACAAACCTTGTTTTCATTGTTATATGATAAACAACAGCTAGCTTGTCTTCTTTATCAGTATTACAACATGCAAATGCATTAAGTCATAGTTTGCAAATCAATATTTAAGACTTAAGGCACTGGAAGCACTTTTGGGTGCTTATGCCTTTCTTCAGACCTGAAATAGGAGGACCAAAGTTCCAAAGGAATATCTGGTTTGTACAGATTCCTCCAATTTTAACTACATATTAAGAACACTTGAAAAACAGGTTGGTATCTGGGCAACAGATGAGAAAGAGCATGGAAAGTAAAAGGAAAGAGCAAGGCAGGTAAGCAGTGGTTGGGGAGGGGGGGAAATAACACAAGGCCAAGAGCAAAGCAAATCTTTGCCTAGTATGCAATTTTTTAAATTACAATTAAGGATTCAACTCACAGATTTGTCTTTGGAAGTCATTCTGCACATCTTCCCTTGAGGATCAGCACTGAAGACTCAGAGAGCAGGTAAATATCTTGCCAGAATCATTCCTTACCTGGTTTTGTCCTTCCTTAATAGGTTTATTGTGACATGCAACGCACAGTTTCCAGGACAGCTTGCGATCAACTGGATGAAATGTAAAACTTCCTCTTAGCAATACCTCCTCTTACTACTTCTGTCCACAAATGATGTCTGGTTTATGACTTTGGACCAGAATATTAAAGTTACCACAAAATCATGAAATGCTTGTGCAAACATAGTCACATCCTTTGGACTTAAGTACATCAAATATCATTTAAGAAAGTATTTCTATTACTACTGAAGTATTTTTACTGAGGAGAAATCACTGATGAGATTTTAATTCTGGCTATATTTCTAATCACACTTTATCAGTTGACATTTGGATCATTCTGATGCTGTTGATTTTTTTTTTCCCAGCAATGGAAAAAAGCATACAGGATTTTAATGACACATTTTATCTGTGTAGATAAAATGCATAGTTGGTAACCATTCTTCCTTCTCACAACTGGGTAATTTTAGCAAGCAACAGATAGCCTGACCTATTTTGTGCAGGCCAAATGCAATTTGCAGACAAATATAGACTTTTAAATAATATCTTGGCTTCCCTTACACTGAAATCCTGTGACTCCAACAGATAATCAACAACAAAACCATGTGATCGAGAACACCATTAGCTGGTTGCTGATAAATCTTCTTCTGCAAGGCACATATGTAAGTAACCACACCCGAGTTAGTTACAGAGAGAAATAGAGAAAGTTTTTTAAATCAGTAAGCTTTCTGTACTACTATATATTATCATCCAAGTAAGTTTTTGAAGACTGGAAGACAGTCCAAATACTTTAAATAACATCACAAAATAATCACAACCTTACGCTGTCCACATAATTCCTGGAAAAAATTCCTTAGGTAATTTGTATTTGAAAGTAATTTTCAAAAGTATCTGTTTTGAAAGTCATAATCTCCTGTCATGCTTCTGCTTCATTCAAAGATATTTAAAAATGAGCGTCAATTTCATTTGTTAAACTAACAAGGCACAGATGATGCCAGCAGACAGGAAAGGAGAAAGGAATTTCTTTGTTTCTAGCACTGGTGTCTTGACAATTCTTCTATGGATTTAATCTTTATATCATTTAATATCATTTAGAAGCCCAGATTTGAATTAGGACAGACTAACAGCCTAATCTGAGGAGAAAAAACAAACAAACAAACAACAAAACTAAACACAAAATACAGTCCACTGAGAAACAAAAAGTATTACCTATAGCCAGTGATCTGTGATACTCTCAGCTGATTAAGCACTGAGAACTAAGGGACTGTTGTCTGGGCTTATGCTTTGGAGCCTGCTGGATCTGAGAAACTTGTTCAGATAATGTGTTTTGGGCACAAGATTCCTTCAATGAGCTTCACACCTACAGTAACAGGTTCCAAAAGCAACCTCATGATGTGAGAAGCTGTTAGAATATGCCAACTCACAGGATCATCTGACTTCTTAGTAGCAGATACCATACTCTGAAAAAGAAATTTAAAAAGCAACCTTCTACTTCCAGTTTACAAAACATGCACAGTTGGGTCATTTATTTATTTATTTTTGACGTTTTGGGTGGGGTTTTTTTGCTGCACAATGTCACTTTTTATACATAATAATGAGGCAATATCAATCTTAAGTTTTAATTTGTAACACTCAGTATCAAAAGTATACCTGTAACATTTAAAAAGTTACATTTACAAAC
Organism: Margarornis squamiger; assembly: GCA_035222235.1. Taxonomy (NCBI): domain Eukaryota; kingdom Metazoa; phylum Chordata; class Aves; order Passeriformes; family Furnariidae; genus Margarornis; species Margarornis squamiger. The sequence continues at coordinate 41,020,912 of JAWWTY010000077.1, read as the reverse complement.
TTGGCACATCGAATAAGATTTATTAAAGGTTTAGTAGTAACAACTATACAATGTCTAGAAAAATACCACGTTAATTTTAAAAGAAGCAGTATGAAATTTTATTATACAGTACAAAGTCAGTGTTAGATGTCTCTAAAGATGGCATTATTATAAATAATCATTTGATCTCAGTTTATATTTTGTCAGTTCTAACAGAAATGTTCAAAAATGCCTCACCCATGTTCCAAGCTTTTATCAAAAGTGAATAATCCTCAAGATACTTTATACTACAGAATTCATTTTAACAAAATATTTACTGCAAAGTTCGTGATCGCCAGGATATAAGGCTAAAATACGTATTTCCAGCATAGCAGGAGGTAACCACGAAGGCAAAGAACTGTAGAGAGAGGAGGAAAAATATATTAGGAAAAAAAAATATATCTGAGAGCACTGTCATTTCTAAGGGAAAAAAAAAAAGCATTTCTGGGATTTGGAAAAAGGAAAATAGCAGGCTGACTAAAATGGCACATGCTGACCTCCTTGCACTTGTGTGGGCATCACAGTCAACACTGTGTAAATAAGCTTATATTGTGCATAGAAATATGGGCCTAGAAGCAGACAACACGTGGCCTGTTTCAACCTCTTCTATAAACCCCACATTATACCATCTCACTATGGATCTTACAGCCTGGACTGCCACCACTCCTATACTTGCTGCTTTTAAAGCCTGAGGGGTCGCTCACGGGACAGTGTGAGCTCAAGCTAACACTCCTGTCCTGCTGCTGTGTTCCAGGAATTCCTACAGCCAACCTGTACCTTGTATGGCACACTGTGCATCCAAATAAGTTTGTTTACAGAGAAAAGGAGGATTCAAATGCAGGCCCAGCTGTGTTCTCAGACAGCACTATTGATCAGGTTGCCAATTCCAGATGTCCTCTGCTGAGGAATAAAGGTATTCCTCAGTATAAATAACAGTGACAGCAACCACTTGGCCATATTTCTTCTTTGCCAGAAGCTGATAACAGAATAAGCCTTCTAAGATGCCTAGATTTATTTTATGTTTCTAGATTAAAACTACACAGTATGAGTGGTGTTGCTCCTGCAGCCCTTGCAGGACACACACACACAGGAACCAAAGAGCAGCTGTGAACTATTTCAGCTGTACTGATGAAGTCCAATTCAGCACCAGTGCTTAAGATCCTGTTAATCACTGCACGTTGTTCAAAACAGACAGTTTTCAATATGGTCTTAATGATAATACCAGAATATTTTGCGCTGGTAATGAACCAAATAAAGCTGTCACTGCAAATAGGATTAACAGCACTTTTCCAAGAGGTGAGCAATGACAGGATAAGAAGGAACAAACCCAAGTGACAAGACAGGAAATTTCAATTAGATATTAGGAAAAAAAATCACAGTGTGAATAATCAAGCATGGCAACAGAGGCCTAGAGGCTTTGTGGAATAGCTATCCTTAGAAATACTCAAAACTCAGGTGGACAAGGGCCTGGTAGCCTGATATGAGTTAGTCCTGCTTTAGGAGAGGAAAGGGTTGGGCCAGATGACCTCCAGAAGTCCCTTCCAGACTAAAAAAAATTAATGATTTTACAATTGTTCATTGCTTAAATGCCATCATTTGCCTATGTAGGCACTGCAGCGCTAAGAGAAGGGCACTGCTAAGTATGCACCCAGTCAGTAAATCTAAACCTTTGAACACAGGGCTCTTGGTGAGTCTTGTCTAATGCAAATTTAATCTGCAGCACAAAAAGCTGTATACGATGATGTAAAATCTTATTACAATAGAAAATTGTAGCATTCTTCTTTTCCAATTATTTTGTTTCTTATTAAATAAGAGCACCATCTAAAATCTTACTAACAGAATGACCATGGGGGATAGATGATTTGCTAAATCCTTTATCCATGAAACCCTTAATAGGTTTGGAAAGGAAGAATCTACATTTAATAGTTTATTTAGACACTGCATTAGATAAACATTATTAGGAGGTATTAGAAGAGAATCCAAAGATCCCATGAGACACTGAGCATTCATGGCCTTTGCATAAAACCTGAATCAGCACGGAAGCTTATCTAGCAGCAAGCAAGCTCCTGTCAGCTGTAGTGGCTGAGCAACAGATCGATAGTTACAAACTGCCAAGGGGAGAAGACCCTGAGCACCACTGATGTGACAGGGGTGTAGTCATCCAATTCCCAAGACAAAAACAGAGCAGGTGTTCAAGTGCCTGTGTCCATGGCCATGTACAATAAGCTTCAGACAGGATTTGTGAATAGTATGGAGGACAACTGCAGAAGCATGAACAGTCAGCAAAGCAGCCACACTTTGGAATTACTGTATACAACTGGATTTGACTATTGTTGCTGCAACATGCAAAGAGTTCTTTTACAACTCCCTTAAACTCAGCTAGTGAATGTGTTCACCTACTCAGAAGTGACAAAGCTCTTTTTCTTTCTCTCCTTTTTTTTTTTTTTAAAGTTATTTTTCATCCACTTTGACTGACTGTTTTGGATTTCTGAATCTCAGTAGCAAGGTAGTAATGTCAGACTAATTAATGATTAGCATCCACTTTAACACACTGGGAATTTGTCAGACATTTCAGGCACTGCCCACGCAACTCAAAAGAAAGACTCATCAAAAGCTGAGGCTGCAACTGGGAGATCAGTCTAGAAACGGCACCAGCACTTTCAGGGCCTTCCCAAAGGTGCTGTGAGTATGGCTTAGCCCACAGAGAGCTGAATGCATCTTATCCACATGTGTGCAAAGTTAGCTGAGTTAGTTCTAATTGCTTTTGAAGTTGTCCAAATGCATTGAGGTGACTTGGTGCTCACACAGCCTTTGACTACTCTGATGTTCAGACCCTGCCAGAGAGTTAGCAATAAATGGGTGTGGGGAGGAGAAAATCAGTGTGATCTTAAAAACATTACTACCTTTCCTGATGTGACTGTCATCTTCTGGTGGAATTTCTAGTCACCTAGAAATGGTGAACTAAATTACAGCTACCTAGAGGTTCTGTGTGTGACCTTCTATGTTACTCTGCAGCTTTTCAAAATCCAGAACACATGCAACTTCAACCCACACTTCCAATGAGCCTTCATTTATTTATTGGACATAAAAGTGATTTAAACAAAAAACAAACTCACAGAAGAAGCTGCCCAGCTGTTGTAATTGTGACTGTCCAGATCTTTGGTAACTGAAGATGCATCTACAATGGCAGCAATGAGGTACAAAACAAAGGCACTTCCATTAAAACACAGACCCTGTTGAAAAAACAAACAAAAGTAATTAATACGCACATGCTTTTGTTTTCCAACACTACAAAACTCTCCTCTGAAATACACTGAACACATGCAGTGTACGCTAGAGATGTGATTCTTAGCTGTTTTTACCTTCTCCAAGTTTCTATTTGTAAGATGAAAATTTAACTGCTTTGAAGATCCACAAACATTAAAGCGCATTTTGGACAAACTGTAATCTCCACTGCATTAAATCCAGAAAAGTCTTAAAGCTGGTGGGGTGTGATTTTCCAAAAGCAAAAATAAGAACACAGTTTGGTTAACACAAACTAAGGGTTAGGCAGTAAGAATATGACACTACATGGAAGAAACAAACAAAAAAAAAAACAAACAAAAGCCCCCAAAACAAAATAAAACTGCCCTTTGTTCACATTTCTAATCTACACAAATATATTTTAGGAATCAATAACAGGTGGCATATGAAGAACATTTATAAAGCTCCCAAAACTTCATTTTCTCCACTTCTGAAGGAGATAAAGAAGGTAATTTTTTTTCTTAGTTGTATTCTTCCAACTTTCAGTACCTTTCCCTTCTACCTGTTTTTGAGAGGAGAAAGAATCAGGTAAAACCAAGGAGAAGAACAGACTGAATGGACTACATGTGTCATCCGGACCCCTCGATGGCAGATGCTACATTTTCTCTTCCAAGGAACAAAGTTAATGTCTCAGGGTACTTATGTTCATTACTGAGAAAGAAATAAAACAGGTAACATTGTTCTCACAAAACACTACAGAGACCAAACAAAAAGTGTGTTTGGTTTTCACATGTGAGAGAGAACAGGAAACAAAGAGAAAACAGAAGTCTAAGATGAAAAATGTATGAGGGTTTTTTTTAAAAGTCCCTAATTTTAATACTTTGTCCTTTACTTACTCCCTACTTGGTAATGGCTATAGGAAGTTTGTTTTTATTAAAAAACAAACAAACAAACAAACAAAATCCCCCCAAACCCCACCCTGCTACTAATTTAAGGCATATGAATTTGGCCATAAAATATACTTCACTGGTGCCATGTTTAAGTGGAATACCAGTGACATGCTTTGCATCTAGTTACAAATGCAGGAATTAGTAACTCAGACCAGGTCCTAATGTTGTATAATCAGCTCCCTTCAGCTTCTGGCTCCATGGTTGCACTCCAGAGTGTCACACAGATATAACCCTTAACTCTCGTCACTCCAGTTGTCTAAATATCGGTGCAGCTCCAGCTTACTAATTTCCAGTGGGTGCTAGGAATATATGCCAATTATTCACTATTTAATTCACTAGTCACCAACTCTGGCAGAATCTAAAAAAAGAGCTGCAGCTCAAGAAGTGAAGTTCAGAAGGAACAGTGGAAAAGAGCCACTTGCACACCCTTGCACAGGAAACCACAGATCTCCCCCCTCGTTTTATCTGGGCATTACAGCAATGAAATATCCAACTGTCATTTGTAGGATAAGATGCCAACAATTGGCAGGTTCAGGTGACCTTCTGTAAAGTGCTGATTTAGAAACTCTAAATTTGACTTCCTAGAGTATTTGTTGTTGTTATTTTCAGATTTCCCGTTCCAAAAAGACTCAATTACCCTGGAAAGCTACAAATCCCTGCAATATCTTGTCATGTAGAAAAGAAAAAAGAACATAATTTCTGAGAAGTGCTGTTCTGGGAAATAACACTGCTGGAGAAGATGGAATGCAATGCAAGCTGATTGGGCCTTTACTGCCAATATATTACTCAAACCAAATGGTTCATGCTAAATAACCATCTGTTTCTTAAATTCAGATTTGCCAGATTTTAAAAGCTTCCATTGATTGTTTTAGCAAAGAACTTGCACTATTAAGGAGAGTCAGTTTTGATGCACGTCCTTTGGGTTAATTTGCAGTAAAAGTAACTGCATCTTAAGCAATTTGGTAATGTGCTTAACCTGCAAAAAGTGAATTTATGGCAGAGAAGTCCAGCTGTAATTTTGGATACTGCATACAATAGGAAGAGTTTGAGCTAACTGTCGCCTAAGGAGGCAGAGCAATAACTAGCAGATACTGAAATTCAGGATACTTCAGAGAATAGGGCAAGGGTTGGTGCAAACTCTCTCATTCAAAAAGGTGTGTGTCATGCTCTTTTGAATGAAGACATTAACAACACCTTTCTGAAAAGAGACTCAACATTCCTCTTGGCCAGACAGGAGCAACAGAGGACCAAGTCAAAGGCTGCTCCTGACAGTTCTTCTAATAGCTATGGGCAAAACAAGTTGGAATGCAAGCATCTTTTATTTATTTTGTATTTATTTTCTCTACATATTACCCTTTAGTATAAAATAAGTCTACCTTTTGGACCTGCACTTATGTGCTCTTATCTACAATATGTTTGGAACTCAGAGCAAGAAATAGATTTGATACGAAGCAGAAACAAATCAAATACTCCCACTTGTCTTCCACATAGATTAAGGTCAACTCATTTATGTGCAGTGTCTGATAACAGCATTCAACCGATGAAAGAGGGGTAATGACCAAAGCTTTATTCAAATGGATACAAAGATGCTTTCCCTTTGAATGTGCTTTACTTACATCTAAAGCAATAGGGAAAAAAAAAACCCACACCTTTAAATGTACCCAGACACATTACTGCTGTAATTGAAATAATCCAACATTTCTATTGCAGTGTTACAGCCTTAATGGCAATTGCTGGTCATGAAACCTGAAAACAGAAAAGCTATCTGAACATAATCCTGGTTGTTCTTATTAGTCATTGCTATAGCTGGCTATTTATTACAGCAGCAAATGGGAAGACTAAAAGAGTATTTCAGTATTCAATTTTAGTCACATGCACAATATAGCTGATAACAAGTTGTTAGCAATACAGAAGTCAAATACATTTCATCATCAAAATAACAGAATTCTAATCAATAATCTCTATCTAGTAAAAAATAAATACATAACTAAAAATAATAAAAAAGAACAACAGAACGGTATCTCACTGTATCGGACAAATGTAAGGCTAAAATTTATAGTAATTCTTGGATGGGTCACAAATAGCCAGCTGGCTGAGATGACAATGACTTTTAGGATCTGTTATCCTGAAGACCAGCCTGTTATGCAAATGATGTAAAAATATACTGTAGAGAGTTAGAGCTAGCCAGGTTTGCTCAAACCATAAAAACTGGATCTGAATTTTAAGTGCCTGTGAATTTTTTCTGTAATTACATTAGCTGTTTATCTGATTTGCTTTAAGACTTGAGCTAAAAGCAAAGGATTATGTGGCACATATTTTACATATATATAACTCTTTAATTTTCAGCACCCTTTTCACAGTAGTCTACATATGGATTGTCAGACTGCTGCTACCTCTGAAGCACCTTTGCTTTTACTTTAGCAGAGGAAGACTCATGTTTTGAGAGCTCAGGTCCCAGTTCTAATTCATAGTGTTGATTCCAGTAGGGATTTCTGCTGTTTAAGCCATATGGCCAGGTCTGTTAGCTCAGAGGCAGCAACAGACTCATTCTTCATGGGATATAACCACTACAGAGAGAAAAAGAGGTCACTCTGCCTAAGTATCAGTCACATGCACATTATTAAAAATCAAGTCACTACATCAACCACTGAACAAAATGGAAACATCATAGGAAAAGTGTTTTAAAAGTGTCTGGGTAGTATGAAGGTTAAACACTGCAGGTACACAGCCACACAGTAATTGGGGAAAAATCTGCAAAGAGCACAAGTACAGTTGGTTAACTACACCCATAGAATGTACCAATATTTTATTCTTTTCATAACCCAGCAAACTTGAAACAACAAAGAATGAGTGTATTTACCACCATGGTCCATGGCACCTGGGGGATCCTGGTGTAGGTCATTGTCATGTAGATGATCAGAAAGAAGACGGTGAGAACCCAGTAAAACACAGCTACAAACATCACCCAGCCAAAGGCTGGATATAGAAAGTATTCTGTTCCAGCGATCAGGGTCCACACCAGCAGTCCCAATACCTGCAAAAGTTATGGAGAGGAAAGAAAACTGTTAGAAAATCTTAGACCTCATACATTTTTTCTAGGTCGAGGAGCAACACCACTGCCATTCACACAACTGTTTGATGAGCTGAGTTGGGATGCTACACTGATAGAATATTAATGTGACAAAAAAGAACATATAAAACTTCTTTTATTGTGGTGGGGTGTCACAAAGGAAAAGACATCTAACCTGCTTATTTGCAGAAAAAAAATCACAGAATATTCTGAGTTGGAAGGGACCCACAAGGATCATCACGTCCAACTCTTAAGTGAAGAGCTCCTACCGGATCAAACCCACAACCTTGGTGTTATTAGAAGGGATTTAGCTCACCTTTAACTATTCTGGAGCCATACTTGCAGTGGTTTTACAGCCAGCTTTCAAAAGATTTGCTTATTATAGCCTACTAGCTGATGTGCGTGAAGGTAAACACTACTATTTCACTGCCAGCAAAGGCACTACAGAAACCAAAGAATCCCTGTGAAAGACCAGTGGGATCTTCAGGTTCCATCTGCCACAGGTCACTGACTAGCTGGAGTCCAGTTCAGAATAGTCCACACTTGCTCTGTGGACTGGCAGGCACCAGAGACACAAACCAACTCCTAGGACCTTATGACAGAAGGTAGTAGCAAAATATCAACACCACTGTAACGTGTAACCATAACTCCAGCAGAGCAAGTCAGGTCGGGAATGTAATTGTATTCCACAGTTCTTAAAACATCTCCCAAGGGACCTAAGTAGGAGACAAGAACTCACACTCAAGCAAAGTTCTCAAGCAAACCAGTCTGGGGAAAAAACCTCACTCCTGATCCCCAGTGTGGAAATCTGTTGACAAATAAGACATGAAGAAATGCATGAACCAGAGGTTTTAACACACTCGTTTCAGTTTTCTCTAGTGTTAGGTGATCGCCAATGCATTAAGAGGAATAAGGAACAAACAAAACAGAAGTCAAGTCATATGCCATAGGAAAAAAAGGTGGTGTGTTTTGCAAGTTGTCCAGAAATTAGAAAAACCTCAATTAAAAAGAAGAAAGGGATATTTTATACTCTTAAAACAAACAAGCACAAAAAATGAACCCTACCCCACACACTTTACTGGAGTCAGAACTAAAATGTTTGTATTTGCAACAAGGTTTATGTCTTTCTGCTATCTGGACCATGGCAAAACTGCCCTGAGAAATAGAAGGACTACAAAATTAAAGCAAATAGCAACACATTTAAAAGACAACAGCCAGAGCTGCACAATCAAAGTACCTTCAACCCCAATATTCTGTCTCTAGCAGTGGTTAGTAATAGATATCTGAGGATATCAATAGCCCCTGACAGGAGAGGATGGTTTTGCTAAAGCTTCATTTCAGTTAATCTTATTCTCATGCAAGCTGCTGGCCAAGGTCTCGTTTACTTTTCTATTGCAGAATTGAACTAGTATATAATGTTTAAAGGTTCATCATTAATGTTTACAAGACAAAACTGTACTGTTAGAAAAAGTTACTGTAATTGTTCCTGTTACTACCTTGTATCTGTTTATTTAGTCTTCAATTCATCCTCCAAATTGCCACCCAAACTTAAATCAGTCCTCAGTCTCTTCTCTTGTGCACTCACAGTAGATTCATGTATATTTTTGCATTCATCCACATCTGCACCATGAATACATAAAAGCACTGCACAAATATCTATTTCATGGTTTGTTTGTGGCTTTTTTTTTTTTGCCTTTTAATAGAGAAGGCATATAATGGTCTGTTTAAAAGCTTATTTTTTCTTCCCACTATTTTCACCAATTCTGTGATTTCTTTTTTAATTGGAAGCTCTCGAACTTGCTCAGACTGTGATAGAACTTCCTACTTTTCACAGGGGAGGGCAGCATTGCCTCGTAAGAACAGTTCAAAGAGCGTTAAACATACACTATTTTCAATGTGAAGTTACCAGTTCAGCAATGCTCCCAATAGTTCATTTTAATTCTACTTGCACCATCATTTTACTAACAGCAGCAATTCAGTTAATAGGACCTCAAATTGCACGAACTACCCACAATCAGATAAAAATCAACTCAATTCCAGTGTAATAACTGCTTTAAGATTAAACAACTTTGATAGACTGTTTAACTAACAAAATACCATTTTCTTGGGATACAAAGTTGTTTTTCATTATGCTCTTCCACCTTAATCTAAATTTAAATTCATCGTCCAGAAATAATACCAACAAATAATTGGTCTCGTGCTTGATAAAAAATTATTAAAGGCACATTTATCCTAAATCTGAGTATCTAGTAAGATATCAAGAACAGAAACTTGGAAGATGAGGCAAGCAAAGAAATTAAACACCATTACACACTTTGCTGACAACAGTGTTTGTTTTTAGAATGCTTTTAAAAACAGAAGTGGATTTTTCATAAAATGCACAAGACTATGAAAAATCTTTAATACTGAATTCAACACTAAAAAGATTGATAAGGACACCTCAGCTTATATAAAGGATTATTTCTCAAAACAGTGAAATCTTCACAAGTAGCAAATTATTAAAATTAAAAAGGAAAATTCTGAGGTTACATGAGACCACTAATCCTACATTACCACACATCAAAGCTAGCAAGACATTCACTAGAGCACTGGTATTCACAGTGGTCACCGTTTTTCCCAGTAATATTCTGACCTGGTGTTATCAGCCCTCTTTCAAGATCATTTTAATATTTTCAAATGGCTGTACATCTCACATGTATTACAAGGAATTGTTTTTAATGCATGTTTTTTAGCTAGCTTGTATCAATGGCAGAATAATTTACCCAGGCAATTGAGATGCACCACAGATGTTACAGATTTATATTCTTAACCAGTTCTTGCATCGTAACTTTGATGGGTTGCATATTAGAGTGCATTTGACATTTTCGGTTAGATCCAGACACTCCTACAGCGTATTACTGGAGCTGACAGGCTAAAATAATATTTCAGATTTCTTGATTAGACCTGAAAAGGTCAGATCAGCTCATGGTCAACAATTCACTGCGTGTAGTTAAATGATATGGCAAATGGCTTCACTGCATATGTAAACATATGCAATAAATTGATTTAAAGTTCACACTGGCTGTCAGCATCTACAAAATACCTAAGGAGTCAAAGGAATACAGACATCTAGACAAGTCTTTCGTGATTAGCTTGTCTTCTCAGCATGTTAAGCACCGAGACTGCTTCTGCAGTGGTAAAAGCCTGTCTTGTAATACTCTGACTGTCCCTTACACTGCACGTTTGCTGTTCAACAGATCAGTACAAACTGGATGACACTTGTGCATTTGCTGGAGCTGAGAATGCCGCTTTTCCTACTGATGTGATATCAAACCTTCCCACTGGGAAAAACTGGACGATATTCAAATGCATTCTCAGTGAGCACCCAGTGTACAGAAAGTGGCAAGTGAGTGATAGGTAGGCAATCCCATAAAGCAAAGATCAGCAGCTGCAATACCTGGGGAGTGCCCACAGCTACCCAGCGTGCACAGGCAGTGCCCAGCCACCCTCACTGCCTCACATGGGCTGACAGACAAGGCAGAAAGCACCACTCAGTAGCTAAGAAAGGCCCATATCTCATCATAACCAAGACTACAGTGTATTAATAATATCTAAGTATTTGATTTTAATTTATGAGCAAGGCAGAATATGCTTAATTAGAATTACAGGAACATACTACAAACCTGTTAAAAAATGAGCCTGTGAAAGGGGGAGGAAAAAGTACCAAGATGACCCAAGAAAATAATGCATGTGGTAATCGATGAGAGGGAATGCTGAGCCTTAAGACCAATAAGAGCTCAACCAACTGGGTCCAGTTTTTCAAGTCAGATTAGAGACAGGGATTTCAGTGCACAATAAAGGCAGGCAGTGTTCCCTTGTTTATGGCAGTCTCTGATTTCAACTCAGGCATCTATTTTGTGGTCATTTGGCTGCTGCTTGGTCAGGTACCTCCATCACTAAAGTGCATTAATATGTCAAATGCACTAATGCATACTTCAGCAGTTGGCAGATACCATTAAAAGGAAGTAACTTTGTAGCAAAGTCCAATATTATTGAGTGTGCAGGTTTAAAATTAGATGCTTAATTGCATATTCAAACCCTTAAATAAGTGCCATAATTCTTCTGCAGTGTCGAGAACTTCAAAAGTATCAGATTATTGAGTCACTTAAAAAAAAAAAAAAAGGCTTTGTTGCCTGGTACATGAGACACATCTTGTCTCATGTCACTGGTACAAGCCAGCAAGTATGAAAGCAGGTGTGAGCTTTAATCTGTGTATGCAGCTTTGCTTTCTGAGGTAGTTTAAAAACTGCAGAACAAAATTTGTATTTGCAAAGTACATTTAAAAAGGCTACAATGAAACAACTCCTCTCCAGCGATGCCAGCGTTAGGAGTTCTGCAGCATTTATCTTGAGTGGTTAACTCAGCAATATGATCAGAAATGTGCATGCATCCCTTTCAAAGGAAAAAGAAGTTTCATGGTAGCAGAACTGACAGGAAAAATAACCCAAGGCTGATCTATAAAAAAAGGCTCATGAAATTAGGAAAAAAAAAAAGAAAAAACATGTTTGCCTGAAGCTTTTCCTATCCTTTTTCCAAGAGATGCTTCCTGCAATCCTAAGCATTGTAGGATTTATATGGAGTTGCTACTGGCACAGATGGAAATGGTGGCAGAAGGATAGTAGAAGAGTGCATTTGCAGCATGAATTGTCTCCTGTATGCAAAGCCACCTAAACATGGACAGAATCCAGCAAGCAGAAGGCAAGACACATTGCCTCTCCGTACCAAGAAAGGAGATTTATGACTAGAAAAAAGAGAGACCATTCTAAATTATTGCACATCATTATTTCACTACAAAATCACAAGTTAGGAACTACCTCAGCAGCAGCAGCACAAGCAGCCTATGAATGTCCAAACCTCCATCCTTTTCTCTGCTTGGGTGGTGCTGGTGTGGTTTTTAAGGAGAAAAAAAGAGGGAGAAAAAGACCATTGTCCTTCTATAGCTCCTGTAAGGCATGTCCAGAACAGTCAGTCATAAGAACAGGCAGATTTAATTGTACTGTATTTTACAGATGCAGAAGGACTTTTTTTTTTTTTTTTTTTTTAATATTTATTCCCATCTATGGCTAAATGAAGTAAATGTTTGCACTGCACTTAAATAATGTCTTTAAATCAGAATTTTTGTGTTCTCGTACACCACCTATGAAGTGACATACAACAATTCCGCCTTCTGCCACTAGAGCGAGCACAATCATTGCTTTGTTTTTGTTTTTCGGGTTTTTTTTAAACACTTTAGAAGAGGGCACAGGCTTCAGATGCCCAGCAGCAACATCAGAGCAATTTCCGTACAATGCTGAACCCATGCAGATTGAAAGAAAACACTCAAAATATGGAATAGATACATAGAAATCTTTCACAAGGATAATTCTAAGTTAATGTCTGCACAAAGTGACTTTAACAGGGTCACTACCATTACCAGGTACAACTGCAACATCAAATGTAGGTTTATCCACAAACTTGTCAAAACAAGAATTAATGTGTTTTAATTAAAAAAAATAAAACAAACAGAAAATTGTATAAGAAAAAAAAACCAATATGAAAGCCTACAAGTATTGGATAAATCAGATATCAATCCAGAGTAACATACAATGTTTGTACTGCAGTCAGAGAAAAGGTGAGAAACATATCTTAAAACTGGAGAGACTCAAAATATGTCTATTAACACTGTGTAAAGATGCAAAAATGAGGAAATCCAAAAATGTTTTTCAGCTACGTTTTTCAGATATATAAGAACCTCGCTTAAGTGTCTGAAATTTCAAGGACCATGTTCACGTACTCCATAACAATTTAATCAATACATTGTCTTAGCCTACTGCCAGTCTCAAACATTCTTTTTAACTCAAAACCTTACAGCGAGTTGACCTCAACCAATCACTGCTATTCCCTCCCCACTACCAAATGACACCATTTTTCCTCCATAAGCACTCTGTGGCATCAGCAGTTGGAAGGAAGCTTTTATTTTGCCAAGAGCTCCACAGTGGAGGAAAACTTTGTGATTCACCCAGGATGCCTTCTAGGGAGACAGTTTTGTGGAAGAGAACCTGGGCTTTGCATACATGCAGGAAAATAATCCTTTGCGTGGTTTTGCAGGTTGTACACCAAATAAAGGAAAAGGCTTTTACTGAGACTTTTCAGGGCTTTGTCTTCCTAGGAGAAATGTAAAAAAATCCACAGCACTCACAGAAAATGCCAGTGGACAGAACAAACATATCAATTTTATCATTTATACAGTACAACTCTTAGCATCAGACTTCAGTAGCAGCTACAGGTCTCAAGTCTCTCCTACCTTTGAAAACACTTCTATTTCTAATAAAACTGCAAAATTCAGTTTCTTCTACTTTTCCAGAATTTCTAAAAATTGTCTGAATACCTTTTAAATTACTTTCAAGCAAACAGTTTCAGTGCTGAATCTTCCCACAAGTCTTCAAAATGTCTGTCATGCTCTTGGCTCTGTGACAGCACCAGCACATACCCCTTACTACAGGTTAAATGGGCTCAAAACACTGGCAACACTGACTTCAGGGAACTCCTCACACAGAGTTGTTTTTTAGGATAGATTTCCTAAGAAAGAAAACTACTGAAAGCAGCATGTGCCAAAATATGCTCCAGAAGTATGTCTCCCCTAAAGACTGAACTCTCTTACTCAAGAGTTTAGTCCAAGTCCTATGACATGCCAGAAAACCTCCTGACCTAGGCCTGAAATGGGTCAAAGCCCGCTGGCAGACATTTCATTCAATAGGGAACACACCTATTCCGGAATGAGAATTCAGACAAAGCCCCTTAAGAGCTGACAGACCTCTAGTGCTTTTCCCACAGCTCCACAAAGCAGGGAAGTCCTCCCACACCTACCCCAAATCCCCAGGAAGGAGTCCAAGAGCACCTTTGCCTGAAGAACTGGGGGCCAGCCCTGCTGGCGTGAGCCAGTGAAGAAGAGCCAGTCCTGATGTTGAGATGGTGATGCTCATTATCCAGGTCAGCCATGCAGTGAGGATACACTGAACCACATGTGTACATAAGGGCATCAGCTTTCACTTACAGAAGGATTCACACTGAGAGGCAGAGCCAGCATACAGGAGTGCCCAAGAAACTATGAAGTCTCATTGGGAAGAGTGGAGAGACAGAGGCAGTTAGTGGCTGGCATGCAACTGGGAAACTTATTCTTCTGGTCAGAATGGGCACTGCGATACTGCAGTGCTGTCTGAGCATAAGGACAATAACACCTGAGCAAAATGAAGTAGCACACCCAATTTCATGTTACCTTCACGAGTCTACTGCCTGTTGGAATGAATAAATCACAGAGGTACTCCCTCTTTAGCCTCCACTGTTGACTCTACTGAATGCACTGCAGCTCATGCATGAGGAGTCTTCTGAGATACGGGGCAGCTGGAAGCTGAGAAAAACAACTCATGAGTGGGAGTCAGTAAGGAAATCATACTGTCCATCCCAGCAGTGTTTTACAGCACTCCCAGGTTGTTTCACCTGAGAAATATGCATGGAATGTGTGAGACCAGAGCTAACAGCAGTAACACAGACCTAAAGGAGGTAGCTTAAATGAGAAAAGCATGAGTTGTTTTCTGGAAAACACAGATATCTCACACCAAATATGTGATATCACTACAAAGGATTTCTTACAGTTTCTCAGGAAGTTCTATTAATAACTAGAGGTAGGGTAGTGGATATTCAGAAGATAAACAAGGAATAAGACTGTGCTTGGGTTGTAATTTTTTTTCCATGTGGTCAAAAATGTTACAATGGAAGATTAGAAACTCTTAGGAAAGGAATAAAGTAATAAAAACCTCTACCAAACAGTACATATCACAGGGCTTTAAAAATCAATGGTGTACCCACACACTGAGTGTGTTCTGCCCATTCCTCTCTCCCATTTCCAAAATGATTCAGTTGGATTATGCAAGGCTCCCACAAGAATAGAAAGTTAAAGCTGGAAAAAAAGATGAGTCTCATTTTCCATTGAAAGACTGAAAGAGAAGTGGACAGAAGTCTGCAGAGTGGCAGGTGGCACAAAGAAAGGAAAAAGCACTGCATTAGGACTTCTAGCACAAGAAGTATCCTGCTAAATTATCACACAAAAAGTTGAAGAACAAACAGAATGAAATGATCATTTAAAACAAAACAAAATCATCAAGAAGAAAAAGCCCCAATACATAATTGAATTACACAATGCCATAGGAAACATCATACACACTCTGGGTCAGCCCTGTCTGTGTATATGATGCACATACATGATAGTCAAGAGGAATCTTCAGCACTGGAAATTCCTAAATGTGCAGTTTGCTAGAAGCTAGAAAACTATAGCAAAGAGCCTTTGTGGCATGTGCTCCCTCTTACACTCCTCCCTATGTTTTCAGTATCACTCATTGTTAGAGATGAATACTGGACTAAACAGACCATTGAACAGATCCATTACAACCACCATTACTAACTTCTGGTTTTAACTTGCCTTACTTTCCTGCAGAAGATCCTGGCAACCAAGGACTGGAAGCTGCAAAAGTGTTCATAGAACAGGGTGAGATGATTGCATGCCACATCAATATATCATTTGTTTATAAAGTAGAATTATGAGGAGTAATCTCCAGCAACAGTGAAGAAACTGGCTTGAATTATATCATCATAAAATCTATCTTCTCAGCAGAGCAGTAGTTGATCATTAACAGATCATTAAAATGTGTACAAAGCATAAAGATAGGTCCTTGTCCCAGGGCACTTTCCACAGTAAATGCTGTAAAGTTTGAGGGCTGCATTCAGAAGCACAGCACTGTTTACCCGTGCCTGTAAATTCCAACTCAGCGCTTGTGTTTTGCCTGGGGATCTGCATACACAGTCATTTATATAGGCTACTGTACACTATGAATATATTAACCTATGCACCCTTGCTAACACAGCACTGCCCATTGTTTTATCTACACAGAGGCACCAGAAGATGCAGCTTTGTCTTTGCCCATCATGTCCTACAGTCTGAGGAATAGTCCTATAGTCTTCTGTTCACACAGAATACAAGGCAATGGGCACTCAGGAAGGAGAGAGACCAGCAACCTCAGAGCTGCTGCAGAGGAATGGGAACACACTGGTTTACTGTTATCAGCGGCTCCATCGGGGCCACAGTGCAATGCAAAAATAAAGAGGTGTGGTACAAAATGCTACTGAAGACAAACAGCCTGTCCTAGAAAATGCTTGTGCACCTCTCCGGAAGGGCAGCGGGTGACACAGTTGGAAGGCAATGACCTCCACAGTGCTCAATCGCCAAACGTCAGGGAGAGGATCTAAACCTCAAGGAGAGGAGATGGCTTGGCCTCTTATCTAACAATCACGAGGGATGCGAATAAAAGGAATGCTGCTGCTCCCTTTTCCTTCCACTTCTGCAAGGGCTGGCTGCGGCAGAGATTACTCCCACCACCTAGCATTTCCCAGAAGCAAAACCCAACACCTTGACTTTGTGCAGCAATGCTGTTGATTTCAAATTCACTGCCTTCTCCCTGCCCTGGCAGGAAATTGAAGTGGTAACAGCAAACACCACAGTATCACAGAGATGGGAATTATGAATCCCTGCTACATTCTGCCCTTCAGCAGCAGAGAAAGGAAAATGTGAAGTAACAGCATCATACAATCAAACACAAAATAATCTGGTTTTTTCAGTTACTTTCTGAGGATATTTTCATGTAACACTGTTTTCAACTATGGATTTTAAAGCAGACAATTACAATGCAAAATACTCACACAGAGACACACAAGGCACAGGATATGTATTTCTTTGTTTCCTAGTGGTTACTTCTGTGCAGCCTCTAGAGGTCGTGGCTTTTGTGGGGAAAAAATTGAAGATTCAGTACAAATACCTTCAGATTTAAAGCTAGCAAATAAATTCTATACTTCTGATAACTTTTTCTGTTCAAAAGCCTGCTTATGATCAGTGAAACTACAAGGATAAATTGTATTTAACATTCAAATATTAATGTATTTGGGAGATCTGAGTAAAAGTTGTAACTAATTTCATTGAGAATTAACATTCACAAGTTTGTCCTCTAAACAGTTCTGTCATTGTACAGGAATAAAGAAACAAAAATAGACCCACATGAAACACAGGAGTAATTTACTGAGTTGATTTTCAAGGAGTCCTATCATCAAATTCATACAATGGCATATGATTTAATAGATTCCAATTTTAGAAGATCTTCATACTATAAAATGATGTGCAGATTTGAGAGCTCACATTAGAACAGAACATCAGCTACTTGGTGGAAGGATTTGAGAGAGCTTGCAGTGCTTCTTGGTGGCAGTTTAAATGGAAATAAAAAAAAGGAAACCCACACTGGCAAGCTTTTTGAGCTCTTGTTTTGAGACTTGAAGCCGAGACTTGGACAAAGGAAGAATTTTCCTCACATTCAACAAGAATGTTAGTTGATGATGAATTTTGTGTCTCTTCTCGAGACAGAAAGGGCTTCAGGAGTGCAGCTGCAGTTTAACTGGGGGAGAAGGTCTGCCCCCTTCCACTTCAGGGGTTTGAGGGGGGCATTTCTTGGCTGGGGCAGATGCCAAACTTAACATACTACCTTTCATTTAAGCAAATGTAGCAACTGGTTCATAAACACATGGGAGTTTTTCTGAGAAGGACCACAGACTTCCAAGTCAAGTAGTAGAGACATATTTCAGGAGGTGAACACCACGGTGTAGCCCTTGAGCACTGAACACAATTTCTCCTTTCTAAAGCACACATGTACCAATTGAGTGTGCAGGCTTAACCTCCTGCATGCACCAAATACATGTTTGTTTCCATATTTCTGGGAGGTGCATTCTGAGGAAATGATTGTCCTTATACAGAAAAATTAGAAAAAATACAGTGAATTCTAACCATCAGTAATCACATTTTACTTTTTTTTATTATTTAAACTGGAAGAGGTCAGAAGTAGATTCTGAGTTCAAAGACACAGGGCCATTTGTGTCCATCTGATCGTGTCTTCCCCAGTGTGGGTATTATTATTAATAGCAATACTAATAATTTTTATTAGTAAAACTACCTATGTTTTTTAATGGAGCAGGAAGGATTTGTCCTCCTGTTTTAATATACATGAAAAGTACTCTTCAAATTTGATACTGCTTGTACTACCTACATAAAAACTTTTCCTTTGAAAGAAGTTTTGTAGCACTCTATCTTCCTTCCTCTCATCTTTCATGAGAGGATACAGTTCCTGAGGGTAAAAAAATACCAGCTTCTCAATAAATGGCAACAATTTGTGTAAGTTACTTCTAACATTTGGTGCACGTCTGAATACACACATGAAACACATGTACCTGCAAAGAAAGTAATCCTGCCATCATTTGTACATTAATAAGGTGAACTATTTTTAAAAGATAATTCCTAGCAATGGTTACTTATGAATTATGATTGCTTATTTATGTAGCCCACTTTGTTTAAATGGTGTCTACGTTCTTCAAGAGAACAATACTGTATACAGCTGCTTTATTAATAATGTCACTGGCTCCTTGCTGCTATTTTTACATCTCCATCTTCCTGTTAGAGATGCCTATAATTAGCAGACACACAGCATTGTTTTACATGTCTTAGCTGTTACATTAAAATAGAAAGCTTATGACTTCTTTGGGAATAACTTTTATTTTGCCCTATAGTTAGAGCACAGTTGTAAAGCCAGATACGATGCAATGGAAAATTCAAAGAAAGTATCTGCTATGGAAACCTATTGCTGCATTCTACATCTGTTTACACAGGAGGAAAATGTTAACTGCCCATTCAAAAAAATTTTAGAATGGAGGTATCTTTTAATTTCCAGTTGAAAACCAAGAAACTGATTTTGCACAATATCGATTTTTTTCTTACCGTGACATAGAATCCTGTAGTCACCAAAAATTTAGAAACAGTTCCCCTTCCCTGACCAACAGAAGAAAATAAGTTTGCATTCAGACCTGTTGTTATGTGCCTATTCAGAAGTTAATTTTACCTCATGACTATTTCTGTATTAAGTTCCAGGTAAAAAAGTCCAATCCCAGGAACCATTATCCATGGGTTTAGGTAAATATTAAGGATTTTACAAAGACTGATCCACGAGTACCTCAAAGAAAAATATTCTTCCTTCTCTGGCAAATTTGTTTTCTTTTCTGAATACATTTTGCATTAACAACACAGAAGAACAGCATGCCTATAAATATTTAACACCTGCATATGCTGTTCTGGAGGAATTGGTGTTAGACTTCACAGTCAGAAAGGACCATTTTGAATGGTATAAGGGTTTCAACCTACAACATGGTTTTTGGAAGGAGATGACATCTTGGCATAGACATTGCAATGATAAGATTCATCCTGTCTCTAAATAAGCTGCCATAATGTCTACTGCTCTTATGGCTGAAAAGCCTCAGCCTCACTTCTCATCTGAATTTTTCTGAAGTCACTTTCCAGTCAGGTCCTTTTCCAAAATCCCCATCTGTCACCAATACAGCAAAGATAACTTAGAACTAAAAGCCATATTCAAAATTGTTGACAGAACACAACTGAACAAGAGATAATCACAGATACTAATGTTGCTGCTGACCTTGGGTTTTTTAACTCACTTATAACTCCCCTTTTTTCTTTTTATGGTAGCATTAGAAAGGGTTTCCTTTGAAGGAATCAAGAACAGGGCAAATCTAGAATTAAGTTTTCAATAGAGGTGTATTTAACACTTGTTACCACTGTTCCACACTTAATGGTTTGCAGAGGTGTTTAGGATACTAAAGCAATTTTAGGATGAAGAATTATATGCAAGTGAAAATATTAATGGCAAATGAAAAATTAGTTGGCCAAACATGTAAAATTACTCTACAGATCAGTCATGCTTTTAGAGAACTCCTTGTTCCTGTTCTCCATAACTTGATTTTTAAGGTTCTGAAGAAAAAAGTCCACAAGCCCGAACGACTTCCCACAGCCTGTCTGCTCTCTGTAATAAATACTCCAGCAGTGCATACAGCATAAAAGAACAAAGTAAAAAGCTCTGTGGGATACCTGACACTTGAAATTCAAACTACCAAAGTCATAAATTAAGTATATATGCCTGTGTGTGAGGCAGGGTATAATGTTCTCCAACTGCTTCAATAGGCTTTGTGTAAACAAAGAACAGAACAACTGGCTACAAATGTCAGATTTCTAATGCAAGGGGAAAAAAGTCACCAATCAAGGAAAAAAACCCCAAAGCCATTGGCTTATTCAGATTTAAATAAGTGAGCAGAAATTATTTAATGTCCCTCAGATGTTTGCTCTGCTTTTCTGCCAGGGATTGCTGCCCTACAAGGGTGACTGCAGACAGAGCTGCTCCTTAATTACTGCATTCTAATGCCCAGTGTATTTGAGGTAAACAAATCACTGGTTTGAGCTATAACCATAGGCTGAAGTGTGAGCTGCAATGAACAGCAAGACTGGGAGACCTCTTCAGCTGTCTGCATTTTAGGGCTATCAGCCTGAAATCAGAACTTCTGTATTTGTCTCCTGTAAATACATAAACACAAATCCCAAGAGCTGCTACTCTCACTGCATGCACTCACGTTTCACTGTCCCCACAATACAGCTAATATATTTTGTGTGTTCAAGCATACTTGATTCCATTTTTCTTTCTAAGTTTGATTTTCCAATACAGCTCACAGATGTCAGAATGGCCACAAACTACAGGGATTACAATGGATTAGTGAATCTCACATGCCTGAGAGTGTTTAGAGCTATTTCACCTCTCAGTGGAAAGGTATTTCTCATACATTCTCCTAGCTCCTCTGTTGGTATAGCACTTTACTCTGAGAGACAAGCATGTTGTAAGACTGAAAGCTGGTACAATCCCCAAACATATTTAGCAAACTGTATCCACAGTCCCAGCACAGGCTGGAACCCTAAAATTCAGGTAAATGTCCTTGGCATGAGATCAGAATACTGGTCTAAAACAGCACTGCCTGCTCTCCATCCCCTCCAACCTCCGCCCATCCCCGTGTTACGGAAGCTGAGTCAGCAGGCCAGGACACCAGCCCCGACTCAGGGTACTGTCTCATGGACAGGCATAAACTAAGCCGAGAGAAGGGAGGACAAGGCTACTGCACCATCCACCACTGGCAAACGAGAAAGGCGGATAAATAGAGGGCAGTCCCCTTGTCAGACTTCAGCACCAGATTTGCAACTGCTTACCAGTCAACAGGCTCTGCAGCGCTCAGGTCACAGCTGAGGTGACAGAGCTGTGACTGGGTCAGCTGCTGGTTCAGTGCTGCTGGCCTCGACCTGAGCTGGGAGACAGCTGGCAGTACCAGTACCCGAAAATGCAGCAGCTGGCTCGGCTGAAGGCTGTCTGCATCTGACCTGCAATTTATTAGCAGCAAGTGATGCAGCACATGCACCAAAGTTATAAGGAGAAGAGCTTTAGGTAAGGTTACACCAGCCAGGTTGCTGAGGGGTTACAGGCTGAGTGAGGGTATGCTCTGGGGGGGGAAACATACTAAATATCTCTGACTGCACACAGATTTTTTGAATAAAAAGCCTCCATATCACTACGCAAGCTTGCAGCTTTCCCTTCCCACCCAAGTGGTTCTTCTGAAAAACCCAAGCCTTTTCCTGCAGTTCTGTTTATATTTATGATCCCAATATATACAACCAACTAAATTATATTTACTTAGTTAACTTCCACACCTTTTTTCCTTCTATTTCCTCAGATTTGGATTGCAGCTTTCTTCTGCCCAATATTTTCTTCCATAAAATGACAATAGTGCAGATACAATAAAGAGGTGTTACCAGCCTTTTGTTTAAATACTCTTTGTTGAGTGTTTCAGCTATTTACTGCCCCCTCAGAAGTTCCTGTTTTCCCACTGAGGAGGGAAGGGAAAGCCTGTATAATGACATGGAGACTTTTTGTTCAAAAAGTCTGTGTGCACTCAGAGGTACTTAGCACATTTTTCCTGCAAAGCCTGATAGTACTGGTTTCAAATCAAAAAGGGAAAACTCCTCAAAATTCCTTAAAAATCTGAAAAACACACATACATAATCTGACCAAAAAAAGCAGTACTTTGCAGGTACCCCTTTCTTCAAGCTATAAGGTATTGCTATACCAAAATGCCCTCATCCACACTCTTTGAAAACTCAGCCCACTATGATGAACTATGCACAAACACAGAGGCACGTAATGTAATCTCCTACTGCCAACAATATTATAGGCTTTAGCACATACAACCAAGAAACCAGAAAGGAATTGGGGTACTGAAAGACATCACAAGCTGAGAGCTTTGCTAGTTCACACAAAGAAAAGGAAGAACACAGCGTGCATAGGGATTTGTCTTTGATACATGAGAAGGCATATATCATTTGATAATCCAGTGATGAGGCAGGACAGCTCAGGGACACAGTCATTTGTTGGACTGGAGAAACACATTTAGATCGGTATTTGTGATGTTGAGCTGTTTTGACACCTGTACTGTGAGACACAAGACTATAGGGAGTTTTGAAGAAAAATGTAAATTAGACATGTGGGTTATAATAGGGCATGTCCATGGAATAAATCCAAACAGCTTCCCCTCTCATCATCTATCAGCTACCCTGTTCAAGCCAAATAAACTGTGCATATGAAACAGGTAAACAACCTGATAGCATGACAGTGCATTTAGGGATTTTTGGGGTGGGTTAACTGTGTCTTTTATTTTCCCAAAGTCAATTTTAGCACTACAGGTCAGCACCAAAAAAAAAAAAAAAAAAAAAAAAAAAAGGGTAAGATGTGTTAATTCCGCTCCTCCTATTTGAATCTAATTTGACAGTCAGTACTCCACACAGGGGTATTGAAGAGGAAAGGTCTTAAGGGAGGTGATCTCTCCTATTAGCCTAATCCATGGTGCTGGCAAGAGAAACAAGTGGGGAAAGTTTCTGGGCATACGCTTTTCCTCAGCGCTGAGCGGAAGGAACAGCAGAGCCGCCCTTTAGCAAACGCTAACAAGTGGGTAGGAAACGGCAGTCGGAAAGGAGCTGCGGGTCTGTAGGAGTCTGACAAACAACAGGAGCGCTGATTAGTGCACAGCCTTCTCGGTAGGTAGGCTTTCATGTGCTTCTCATCTCATGTGCGGATACGGCCGGAGCACTGAAGTCAATGGGAAATTCACAACAGATTTTAATAGCATCAAGAACGGATTCGTTATAGCCTTCTGTTCATAACAATATTGTTTGTGTACGTTAGATCTTAATCTGAGTTTGTTCCCATCAACTCATCCGGACTCTGTGTGCACCAGTTACATTGTCTATGTAACCTTACAGAAACAGCAACCAGCACAAGTCAAAATTAAGGGTTCTTTTTAAATGCACTTCTCCACCATTTTATTTATTTATTTATTTTTAAAACTGAGACCTAAATTCAAGAGGTATTTTGGAATGGAGCTCAGTTTTTAGAGTGAAATTACTTCACCCATAGTTTGAGGTGGATTGGTCTGGATAGGGGTTTTTTTTGTAGATTTTTGTTTATTTTTATTTTTTTTCCTAAGACTAGCATTCCACTGTTCAGCTTAATAAGAAAGTGAAAATTAGATCTAACCAAGCATAGAGAATTCCTTCTCATTTATTTCTGTGCATTCAGTTTAATTTTAACTTGAGCTAGTGAGACACTTTACAGGAGACCCCATCTCACCCTTAACACATTATCTTGACTTGCTTACTTCAGGCAAACATTTCCTAGATAGTTCTCTGTTACTGCGTAAAGAGAATGTCAAGTTCTTTGTACAAGTGTCTGGTCACGTTTCATGATTGCCAAAGTCTGGAAGGAAATCCCCAGTCTGAACAAAATGTTTGGAAACCTTATTCTCCTGACTAAGATTCCTAACATTTTTGCTGAGAAGTTAAACAGGGAAAATTCTTTAAATATACCAAATGAAACAATGACATTGTAACATAAAAAAATTGTTTATCATATCATGGCAACTTTCATCATTCAATTGTAGTACCATAGGCCTGTGTCATATGTTCAAGATTAGTTTTATCCATCTTCAGAAGGATGTTCATATTTCAAACAGAAAACACACCACAAGAGAAGCCATCTCTTCAAGTAGGTAATTACTTTCCTCTTGCACACTGCCCTTTAAAGTTAAGTCCCAGTAATGTAAGAATGTATTCAAAAGAGTAAAATAAGGATTGTGGTTTTCCAAAACTAAATATAATAGTTTCCCCAATGACAACTGTCTTTCTGTCCAGTATGAATTTTATTCAGCATCCAAGCTCATTCCTGTGCGTTAGGAGAAATAAAAAGAAAACTAATAATGTACTCATTTGTACTGTGCTATATCTTGGTAACAGCACAGGGAAAGAAATATTTTCATTTTGAAGGTCAACTGGCAACCCACAATAACTGTTGTAACTGCATGGCACAGTTCAATGAACATAGCTTATGCACATAGTGAGGCTTCAAGACATCAATCAGAAATCCCAGCAGAGATCCTGCTTTTCCATGCATCCTCAATCTCTTATATTGAAGAGCTTTTTTCTAAAAATCTTTCATTGACATCATCACAAGATTGTGGTAGCTCTCACAAAACCCAGCTCTGTCCAACCTGCTTTATGCCTGTGGCTCAGCCTTTTGTTTTAAGAAAGCATCTTCCAGAAATGCAGGAACCAAACATGCCACAATATTCACCAACCTCCTAAATTACTGTATCGCTATCAGTAATTCTAATATTGTTCTAAAAAACTTTTTCATAGTTTTTTCCTCCTACAGCTTTACAAAATCATTAAAGATGGATGTCTCATACTGAGCAGAGCCTGTGCTTTCAGTTGCCTCATACCTCCTCTCTTAAGACTGCATTTTGTCAAGTTCTTATCGTAGGAGCTGAGCTGAATCTTCTATTGTTGATTTTCTCTGTCATATCTGAAGAAGAGCAGACTGGATGAAAATCATGCAAAGCAGCCCTTCTGCAAGTGGCCCTGAGCTGCTGGGCAAGAAGGCTTGAAGGAATGGGGGCAGGGGGCGAGGAGAGGGAATGACAGAAAACAAACCCACCACAGAAAAGAGTTGGAAAATTAGAACTTGGGACAAAGAGGCAGAAGAATGGACAAAAGAGAGACAGACACAAACACATGTTGAAACAGCTGCAGTTCAGTATGCAACACTGCTGGAAATGAGTTCTTCACACATCTTAATTCTATGGTTAGTTAAGTATACATTATGGTAGAGTCTGTAATTACATGACCACACACTTTCTCCTTCACACATTCTCCTTCTCCACACCACCACATGCATGCAGCAACAGAAGGGAGGGCCTTCTTCAGAACTAACGCCTTCCCCTATTTTGCTTTCTCCTTGTTTATTCATGTGGCCCGCAGAAATGAACTCAGAGCTTTGTATCAGCTTGGTCTGTTTAAAAGCACTGAATTATCTCACAGGTCAATTAATAGACTACTGAACACATCTCTGTGAGATAAAGCAATATGGTATCCCAATTTTACAGACAGTGCCTTCAAATTAAGGTCAAAAGTCAATTCTTGCCAAATTTCCCCAGAAAACTCTTCCCACAGCACTTAATATGGCACTGCATTTTGCCTCTTTGGAACACAGGTCCTACTGACTTTCATCCAAAACTTCAAATAATCTATTCTTTTGCATCTCAGAGCTGAAGTTGGGGATTCAGAAAACAAGGAGTGAAAGCGAACACAATGAAATGTAAGGCTTACTTGCCTTATCTGGGATCTCATAGGAATACTGCGGTGCAAGCAGGAGATAAAAATCAAATTTTCCAAGGAAGCAATTAGCAAAGGGACCATCCTTTCTCTTTGAATAATCCCTTTCCTTACTCACAACATGACTTCCTCCAATGCTGTACGCACAATATCCCAGTCACTCCCAGAAAAACTCTTCTGTGCAATGACCATGACACAAGTTTTTTGATAAAAATAACATGATCAAGCAGGTTTTGACCGGATTCCATTGTCTGCACTCAATTCAATACCAAATCAACAATGCCAGAGTGGACATAAATCTGGTGCTTTGTAATTTCCAAGACCTTCAACCATAATAAAGTTTTTTAATGGTTTTGTATGTGCCTATACACACCCAAGCTCTCTGAAACAGCACACAAAGTAGGAAGGTACATCACAGTTTAAAATTAAGCTACAACCAAATCAATGCAAACACTGCCATTTTTTTTGGTGGCTTTTTCTCTCCAGTAGGGAAGGATTGAATAAGACCACCACCCTCCTCAGCATGCATCACAGTTATGCCCTGAGCCTGTAAAGGACAACTGTGCATCTGTTTATGCTTTCCCATCTACAGCAGTAGTAACATTCACCCACCACAGATTCACCCTCTCCTCAGCTGATCCTTGTCAGTCTGCCCTACAATGGCTGTCTCCAGCTGGACAAAACCAAAGCTGACACTGACAGCTGAAGTGTCATTGTAGAGGTTTTCTTTTTGTTGTAGGCTTTTTTCACCTGTTCCCCTGTCCCCTAGTGCTTAATTCCTGCCTGCAACACTCTGTCTCCATTTTCAAGTTTCACCTGTGGTTCCTCATACTTCTTTCAAAACTGCAGTGCCACATTCAGATATTGCCTCCCTTAGGAGCCTTGGGAATAGCATTCCTGTTGAATGTAGAAAACATATGCTAAAATATATATTAAAGAACACTTTCATGTAATCACTGTACACACACACACACACACACACACAAAAGAAATAGAAGGGAGCCTATTAGTCGCTTTATAAGTTCCAGGCTAAATAAGTGGATCTGTCCAAAACGTGTCACCTTGAATATATTTAAATCTAGGCCTGGACATAGCAGCCACATTTAAACATGATGATACAAACCAGTCTTGGTATGAAGCAGAGGTTCCTGACAGATTTCCTTTCGAGTTTTGCAATTAGGCTACCAGCTAAACACAAGAAGCAATTACCAGAGTACGATCAGAGAGGCTGCTTTTCCCACATGGTCTCTTTCCAGGGTCCTACCTAGGATTTTTTCAATATATTTATCCTTCGTAACTAGATTGCGATATATCCAGAGACTGACACCTTACTGATGATTCCCATGTTTACTTACTTCATTTCGGTTCTAAAAAATCTGATTTTGGTGCATCTCGTATAAGACCAGAAACACTGTGGTTGTCCAGAACAAACTGCTGGGGCAGCATGCCCCTAATGATACCAATCTGTTGAAACTGGCTTTGGTTTGCTGTGGAGAGTTTTGTCTCAGCAAACCTGTAGTTTCCTCAGCATCATCTGCACACTCACACCTTGCAAAGTGAGTCAGCGTAAACACTCAGTAATGTCCTCTAAGCTGGCAAAAGTGCAGTCACAACCAAGACTGTTCCAAGCCTGTGTGGTGATCTGGCAAAGTCTGGATATAGTATTAATGTATGCAGAACCAAAGGTCTGGTCCCTTGAAGTTCATTAACATAAACTAAACACCAAACTTTCCTTGGACTGAACCCAGCTCCCACTGGAAGCAGTGGCTTGATTCTTTTCTTACTCAGTCCCTCCCTCAGTGGAGTTTTACCAGTCTTATACCTGATCTGGTCCTTTCAGAGGCAGGTGAATCAGTGCCAGCACCTTCCTTGGGAACTGTCTCAGGCCACATAAAGAGAACTATGTTGCCAAAGGCCTGATGGATACTAAAATCTATTTGCTATTTGACCCTAGAAAAGAGGGCTAGGTCTTCTCTGCAAGGATACACTTTCTGTTCCTTTTCTGGAATTGAAAGAGGAACAAGTGCAGAAATATCACTCTTACAGTATGTACTTTATCCAAAATAAAAATGAAGATAAAAACCATATATACATATATCTATATATATAAAATGTACGTGCATGTGTGTGTGTGTGTATATATATATGTATATATATATATATACATGGCCATCAGAAACTAAATATATTGCAATGTTATACCCAGGAGAGAATGGGAAAGAACAGCAGGCTGAGTGAGAAGGCATTCAACAAACAATACACTCTACACTTTCCATTCTGAAGGGTTCAGAGTCCTCAAGAGAAATTTTTCATGGTTTTGAGAATTCAGTGTTTAGGAAGAAACCTTGGGCCACCACTGCTCTAACCCTGCCTCTTGCTGCTACACAGTTGGTTCAGAACACAGCATGGAGCAGACACATCACCAGGCTCCCCAGGTACAGGAGTGCTCCCAGCATCCTAGGGCAGGGAGTGGAAAGCATTTTTTGCTGCACAAGCAGCATTTTGTTAATGGACTCAGGAACCTGGGGGGCCATTTATGATTTTGCAAGAATCCTGTGTGATCCACAGTCAATTTTTGCCTGCATCCTTTACCTGCTCACATTCTTACTACATTGCCAGCAAATATATCACTTCATCATACACTGCGTGGAAAATAGGCATTTCCTTAGATAGGCACTACTTTAAAATCCTCTAATTTGAGGTCTTAAGAGTGTGTAATAAATCGTTCCAAACAGAAAGCAGGAATCCCAGTGTGGAAAGACGAAAAAAGAACACAACACTCTGGGAGAAAAAACCAAACCAAACCAAGTAACAAACCAACAACCACAATGAAAACAAGTCCAGGACTTTAATTCATTTTAGGCCAAAACACAGCATCAAGTATCTCCATCATTTGCATATCTGGCAATATCACTGCCTTCACGAGCAACTCAGTTCCCATAGTACACTTACCCAGGTCTATGGGACTCCTGGGGCATATCTGGACAAAGGCAGTTTTCAGGGATGCAGTCCCAGTCTCTTTGCAACTCTATCACCGACCTTGTCCTCAGAACATGATGGATTTAACCTCAGCATTTGTCCTCCTGAACTCACATACTCAGACAGCATCAGGCTAAAGGTGACCACCTAGGAAGATCTAGCTATTCCATTGGGGGTGATGGGAGGATTGCACATTTCACCATCATACAGACACAGCCTACTGAAGCCCAGGAAAATTATTTAAAATTAGCTCCATGTGCATAAGGATTTTTGTAGGTATCAAAAAAAAAAAAAAAAATAAAATTGTTTCCTAGGGTTTGGGAGGGTTGAGGGAGAAGGATTTTTATTATACTCACTATCCTCCCAAGAACAAAGTTGATGTTTGAGTATGACTTTAAAGCATTCTTCTCATGAAGAGATAATGACATTTCATACATATTGTACCTTAACCTTGGCGTATTGAGAATATTTTGCATTTTTGACCTTTTGTAAAATATCTGCATTCAGTTTAAGAGGCATTTTCACCCTCCTACCATGTCAGCCCTAACGTTGTTTCTGCCATCACTTTGAGCACGTTCCAAAGGCTCTGTTTCCTTGTGTACCCCAAACAGTTCTCTCTTCCCAAGGAAACACCCTGATCTTGTCCAGAAAACCAAAGACCTTTAAGGTAACAGAACTTTAGATAACTGCATGATCCTAGAGAAAGACTGAAATCATATAGGTGTGTATTCACCATAGTAAGGACAGTTACACTAAGGATTAGCAGTGGAACAACAGCACCTAAATAAGGCAGAACTGAAACCTGACTTCAGTGAGACTTTTGTCTGACCAAGAGCAAAGGAGAAAGCTAGACACCTTATACTGTGTGTTTTCTTTTTCATGCACAGGAAGATGAAGCTACTGGACAAAATGACTGATTGGTACAGGATTTGGTATTTCCACTCAGTAATTCACAGTGAATCATTTTAAGATCATGCCTCTGTGTGTCTTCTCTAGGCAAAGCACTTGTTCAGCATGTCAGAAGGTGCCTTGGTGTCATGCAAGCAGACACACTATAACTGGAGTAAAAATTGCATTATAACAAGAAAAAAGGAAAAAATCTCTATTGTTCCTGAAAGAAGAGAAAGCCTTGCTGCTACTCAGCTGAGAAAAGTGGCTTTATGGAATGACCTCTGTGTTTCTGAGGGCTATTCCAAGAACTGGAGGTGAGAGTGGAGAATGGGATCTATACACAAAACTTTGAACTGCACTCAGAGAGAGCATGAGACTAAATGCAAGGAGAGCTTTAAGCACAATTTTTGTCTTCTAGCTTTTTCACAGTAGATGGTCCCACTGCATTACTTCTGTTTTTCTTAACATTTATATGATTTTATTGCTAACTTAACTCAAAACTTGAATATCTGTAGGTGATTCTCATGCATCTCCCAGGAAAAAAAAAAAAAAAAAAGTGGAGGAAAAGCCTGTTGAACAAACACTTGGACATGTTCGGTTGTTCTGGTTTTGCTAACCTCAATATCTTCAATCTGATACAACTTTCAATATCTCTTTAATATTCTGAGGCTCACCTCAGAATAAATAAATTCAACAAGACTTTCTTTATTAATTAAACATTCAAAGATCTTGCATTTGAAGAATAATAAAACAGTGATTAAAATTGTTTTTATTGTCCAGAAACAAATTTGAACCACAATTTTATGTGGCGCTAATAAAGTAAATAACCTCCTATCAGGCTTCTATTTCAAGTGCCTATCTTATTCTGGGCATTTCACTTAAAGAACAGTCTGCATAGAACAGCATAAAGAAATCCAACTGTAATTACAATTTACTAAAATTTACACCATCACAAGATCTCACACAACCTCTCAAACTTTTCTAAGTGATGAAAGTATTTGTTATTGGCAAGGTCAAATAGCCATCACAAGCCTTAAAATTGGTAGTGCAAGTTTTATGAGAGACTGCATCTAGCAACACACTGGTGTGAAGCAACTATCTGAAGGAATCAATGTCATCATGCTAGAAAGTAAATATTTTTATAACTACATCCATAGCAACCACAAAACTCTCCACCTCCCCAAAGTGATCCATAATCCTTGACTTGAGAAGCTGATTTAAAGCTCTGAGAAGGTATCACTAGCCATCGTTAATCTTGGCCATAAAAGCCCCAGGAAGACAAACACAGTTTTTCTGAGCCATCATTATACAGAAAAGTAACTTTCAAAAACACGTCTTTGGAAATCGCTATACTTGCTACTCTTGAAAGGATAAATCCTCCAGGGGTGGTGGTTGTGCTACATTGTAGGAATAAGTATCTATTCTTCTATAGGATATATTTTTACTGCAATGTCAACCTAGGTGATTGACATCTTATTTAAAGACCTACTGTACTACCACTTGTGTCTTATAAATTACTTTTCACCAACAGATCTCAATGTGCCTTACAAAGACTTGTATCCATATTCCATAAAGGGATAAGGCATTCGGAGAAGTTAGAGAGATGCAGATAAACTAATTTTCAGTAGTCACTGGCCAGCTAAGGCCACTGAATCTAAGACAGAAGCCCCTGCCTTGTCCAGCAAGCATCACTACTTCTGTATATAAGTACTCTGGACAAACTTCCATGCACCAAAGTTGTGTTTTATGCCAGTTCCCAAAGGCCTCTCTCAGAAATCCAGTGGCATTTTCTACTTCACTCTTTGCACTGAAACTGACCCTCGTCCTCTCCCAGTGAGTGGCAGCAAACTTTCCACCTGCTCTGATCACAAAGCAGGCTTAGAAGGCAATGGAAATCTGTCAGCACCAGGTAATTTAGCCTACGAGTCAGGCTGCACTCCCGTGTTCGCTCACCCTGGATGTGTGCAGGGCTAGACCAAACCGCATTACAGAATTAAGCTGAACCAGGTTTGGGTACATGACTCTATTACTGCTCAATACGCACACTCAACCTCATCCCAGAGTTATGCTGGCTCTGAAGCAGCTACACAAAGGACAGATAATACCTGACCCATCATAAAACCTGGCTTTATAAAGCTAACTCATTTTGAACAAATTGGAAAGAGCAGACTGAGATAATAGTAGACCAGTGCTTTGCAGCACTATAAAGAATCTGAGTAGGAGCTGTTAAGCTGAGTTTACTGTGCCATTAAACCACAGTCTCAGTGCAGATGTGGGCTGGTTACCAGCACACGTGGAAATCCACGCAGCAGTTAATTCATCTTCACAGCACCCAAACTAGGGAAGTAGAAGCAAAACCTGGTCAAGATCCTTCATTTAAGGGACTGGAAGATTTAATTTATGTGGTAACTTGCTGCTGTTCTATTTTCTTTGGTCAAAGAATAACACAGATTTGCCCTTTGCCTACACAGAGAAGAGAGTTCCAGTCTCAGAGCAAGGAGACTAAAAGACTGCACTCCTCTTGCTGCGTGCACATTGCTGACTGATGGTGGCAATAATCAAATATTTACACAGCCCCACAGCGCATACTCAGAACATTTAGCACTGTTGTTTAACACCCTGAGCTTAGCTTTAACACAATATCCTAATGAACATGGGGTCTGGCAGAGCAATAGCTGCAGTGATAACAGATATTACTAAAACCAGTCCTCCTTTCAGCATATGAGTTGGTCTCATTGACAGGTTTGTAAATCCTTAGCAGAAGAATCATGCTGTGAGCTGAGGGACCAGTACTGGGGGTCAGAAATATCCTGAAGGGCCAACCTGTGCAGGCAACCCACAACCATCAGAACAGGCAGATTTGGGGTACACAACTCCCTTAGTGCTGAATATGCACTGCCAGTTTTGAAATGGAGATCTTGTGTAATGCTCTGTTAAAGCATATTTTTGTCAGAAAAAAAACACATAGAGAACTGGAGGAAAACATTTGACCATAGACCAATGCCAAATATATATATACACACACACACACATATATATATATACACAAATACACAAATACACATAAACTCACTATTTGATTTTAATAACTGGGGTTTTTACAGTTAGTTCCACATCAGAGTATTCACTAACGTTTTTCTTGTAATTTCATAGAAGAATAACTACTCTAGCTGCTTTAAAATAAGTGGAGTTAAGAACCAGAAATATTTTCTCAAAGGCACTATCTATCAATACTTCTGTAGGACCTGCTTTGCTGCTTTTAACTTTGTATTAGAACTGTCCTCCCTTCTCTCAAATACATCATCACAGAGCAGGAGAAGTTCATCTACATTTAGAGACTTCTATCACCTTCTCTGAGGCTAGGAACTGCTCACCTTCACACTGCTGATCAGTAAAAATACATACAGAGAAGCCTGTAGTGCAGACACAACTCTACACTAGTCTCCAAATCAGATAGCATTGATTCTTCTGAAGCTGGTAAATGTGTTCTCAAGTACTTATGAAACTTGAATCAAAGCTGTCTCTAAATGTCAATGGACTCAAGCATCTGAAAATGGTGGCTGAAAGAATAATTTTATAACTGTTACATGAATTAGGAATAGCTGACAGGAAACAAAATTCCCTTAAAAAACATCATTGCTGTTTAGAAAGGTAAGCTGCACAACAACACCTGTCAACACAAACTAGAAAGCATTTTTCCAACAAAGAGTAAGCAAGACCCTGTCCATGCCCTGTGGCCATGTACCTCAATGTGAGTGCAGCTCATTCAGTATTCGAAGCCAAGATAAATACATGACATTCCAGCAGGACTTGGGAAAAGCCTTGGGCACCTCTCTAACAATCTACAGTAGGATCACTCTTCAGATAAAACATAAGAAAGGTTCATAACTGTTATAATAACTAATTGAAAAGGAGTGGAAAAGAAAGGAGCTATTCTTTCAGAAACTAAGACTTCTTTATTCACAGATCTACCACAACTTTGACAGTGAAGCATCTCCTGTATTTAACAGCCAAAACAAGCCTACAATCACCTATCTAGTAGACTGAGAGAAGTCCCAATGACACTGGTATACAAGGTACCAGCTGGTAGCAGGCTCTGACTTCACAGCCTTACCACTACTTGCCCACACAGCAAGCTGGCATCTCAATGTGCATCCTCTCTCTGATGGCATTGTTCCTGCCAGAGGTCTTACACTGCACATCAGACTGAAACTTTGCTTGGTTATTTTAACTTTGAAGTCAGCAAAACCAACAGCCATTCCACTGCTCTGGTGAAGCACAATGTTTTCAAGCCTTGAAAATTAATGTAGTCAGATAAGTTTATCCTTCCAACATCAACACACCAGAAACATCACACAGGAAACTAACAGAGTTAGTTGGGGCAACCAGCTGTGTAAGTTCCTTAATTATGAATAGTGTAGATGAATTAAACACATTATTTTTAGGAGGAGATACCGAGTGTCTGTTGTTTAACACACCGAGGGCACCCAGGCCTGCAGAGGGACCCCAGCATTGTGCTGTGCACCACTAAGGCAAGTGACTGAACCCTGCACTGCCTGACCCTCTGCATGTCCGTTTACACCTTACGTAGAAGTACCTAAAAAATTAAAACCATCACCCGAGGCAAAAGGTGTTAGTTCATCTCCTGCTCTGAACAGGTGTATCTAACCACTAAGAGCATAGGGAAATTGCTTTTATTGACCAAGAAAACGAGGATAAGTTGTCCAATTAACTCTCACATCATGATTATCCGTGAGCTATAAAACGTGACTCATACACAACTAATGCGTTTACAGAAAAGCCTCCGAAAAATCAGTCAAACCCCATCGTTGCGGGACGGGAGGCGACGACACCGCGGGCGCTTAGGGAGAGCGCACGGACCGCGTGTGCCCTGTGTTACTTTTCCATTTGTCGATAGTTTCCAGGCGGGAGGTTTGTGTTCTCCTGCGCTTCCTCTGCGGGCACGGCCGTGCGGCACCCGCTTTGGGGGATGCCCGAGGGCAGCGCCCCAATCCCACCCCACGGCAGCGGCGCCCCTCCGCGCCCCCCAACCCTGCCCGCCCGCAGTCACTCACGATCTCGGTCACCATGAGGAGCCCGGGCACGGTCCGCAGGAACTCCCTGTCGTAGGCGAGGGTGCTGGAGCTGGCCGACAGGTTGGCGGTGAAGGAGCTGCTGGTGGTGGTGACCGTGTGCGAGCGAGGGCGCGGCGGCTGCTCCTGGGGCGGCGCGGGGGGCTCCATGCTGGATGGGTGGGTGGGATGGAGGGATGGATGGGGGGACGGAGGGATGGGGGATAGATGGGGGGATGGATGGGCGGGTGGTCGCGGCGGGGCTGCCCCGCCACTCGCCGCTGTGTGCGGCCCCGGAGCCGCGGGCAGCCCCCGCCTCGGCGCCGGGGAGGAGGAGGAGGACTAGGAGGAGGAGGAGGAGGAGGAGGACTAGGAGGAGGAGGAGGAGGAGGAGGAGGGTGCTCGGCCCCGGGCGGAGAGGCGGGCCCGGTGCGGTGCCGCCCGCCCAGAGCCCGCCCAGCCGTCCCGCCGCTGCCCCCGGGGGGACTGCCAGTGCTAGGGAGGGAGGGTCAGCTTGGGTCCCCTCTAAAAACCACCTCCCGACCTCCAGGACTGGGGATGCCGTCTGCTCCCAGCGCAGCCCAGCTGAGCCAGCCGTCCTCTGTGCCGCAGCCTCGTGGGTCAGCTCGGGTTGGGGGGTCCAGCCCGGCGACCTGCCCTGCTCCCTCCAGACGGTCACTCTTGGCTCCAGGGGCGGCACACGCTGACAGGGGACGTGCTGGTGCTGTGGGTTGTTGTTGTTGTTGTCCCCACTGGTGCCATCGCTCATCGCTGGGAGATGAACCACCGCGAACTGCCGCGGGCAGGGAGCAGAGTCTGGGAGATAACACAGCCCTCTCAGAGCTGGAAATGGGGCTTTTGCTGGGGCCTGCCAAATAACCAAGAGGCTGCACAATGCAAAAGCCATGAAAGTCACTGAAAATGTAAAGGATGAGGTCATTATTGGCCTATTACCTGACACTGTTCAGCTGTTCCTTAACCTGTATTTTTGTAGTACTTCTCCAGTCTAAAGTGTCACCTTTAAGAAAAGCAAAACCAAACATTTCCGAGTGATTTAAGAGCTTCTAGAGATAACTTCTGTTTCACAAAAAGTATGGGGTTTCAACAACAAGCAAGCAAGTTTATAGCTGTTTTCAAAATTCAGGAATTCTCATTAGCAAAGAATCTGCATGTGGCAGCTGAGCAAAAATGAAGTGTTTTCCATATGTCTGGTGGCCATTGTCCTTGAATTGTTTACTGCTGCTCTCCTACTGGATAACAAAGGATGGATTTTTCGGTATTACCTTTCAGCAGAGGAGTGAATCAGCTGGGGAGGGAGGAGGAAGATGGCAGAGTTTCTCCCAGAAATACAGGAAACATGAATTACCCAAAGGAACTAGTACTTGTGCGTGATTGTGTTTCCACTCAGTGTGTCACAGCACAGGCTCCATGGGCTTCTTGGAATGTGTGTCTTGGCTCAGGCTCCGTGGAGTGTCCACATGCTCATAGGGACTGGTGACTTTTTTATTTAGGATGGCAGAAGAAACGTGGCAGAGTTTTGCAAACGTGAACTGCAGATCATTAGGACAAGATGACAGACACTCAGCATGACAGGATATATAGATTATATACATTTTTTGGTGAGAAAAAAAGGCCATTAACAAACTTCTCAATCATGAACAAAGAATTTTACACTTTCTGGTAAACCAATCTTTTTTTTTTTTTTTTTTTTTTTTTTTGTGAAGTTACCCACATTTCTATGTTGGTTGTGTTCCTATTTTATCCCTTGCTCTTAAATAAGAGTTGAGATTTTCAAGGAACAGCACAGATCTGTGCATGGGTCTGTTTAGAGGCCTGCTTCAACTGGCTTGCAAGTAAAAAGTGCTTTATCTGATTGTTCAGCACTGCCAAACTTCCTTCCAGTGGCAGAGCTGCTTTGCCATGCCCCTGTTGCTGTTTGTGAGGATCCACTGTAACAGCATTGATTTTCTCCTCTGAAAGACTCCTGGCTTTTCAGTTTCCCACCTATACAATCAGTAAGCAAAAGTGAGTAAATGTGGGGCTAAGATTCATGCCATTAGCAAAATTAACCCTGATTTCAAAATGGTTTGAGAATCCACATCACCTTCTCTTTGACAACTGATTTATTTTACACTGGATGTATATTCTTGCCATGTTTTCAGGCTATTATTCAGTGGTCTCAGTTTTGATGTATAATTCTAAAACTTTGTATGTATTTTGCTCCCTAAACTTTTGGAGGTCAATGTTGTTTTTCTTTCAACCATCAGAATCAGAGCAATAAATTTAATTGCTTTTGGCCTGCATATCTACCATTTGAGCACCCCAGGTCCTGTGGGGGGAAAAAAAGTAAAACAAAAACACAGATAGGGAACTATTTGTTTTCTTCTTCAACTACATTAATACAACATAAGTTTTCAATATCTGTTACAGAGGTCTAGTATCATGACTAAATCAACAAGAACCAGAGGTCTATGTTCGTGGACAACTTCTCTGAACGCTGGCTGCCACTGACTTCCCTAGTTAGCATATTTTTCTCCAGTAAACATATTTGAAGAATGAGTTTCACTAAAAAAACGGGTAAACACTCCAGAAGCTTTTCTGTATCTGATATTCCTGGAAGCAAATTTCATTCTTCAAGTTGACAACATAATACTTGACATTTTGAAAGTTAATTGTGAGGCTCTGATTTTTTTGTTTTTCATCCTTGTACTGAAGGTTAGAACTGGAAAGCCTACAGGGACCAGCTGAGCCTAGCTAGATTTTTTTTACATGTAGATAGCATCAGAAACAAAATAATTGAATGCTTCTGCTTGAACAATCAACCTTTTATTACAGAACTACCAAGAGAGAATAAAGTGGCCCATTTTCTGTATTTTAAGTTAACCTTTCAAGGGAAGGATTGGTGAGGCTTTTAAACAGTAGATTTAAAAGAGTAGATTGCAACCTCTGGTTTGTCAACTATAATAATGAACTAAACTCTCATTAGGAAAAAAGATGTAATTTGGTGAAGCTTTTCAAGGTAAATGTTTTAGTAAAGGCAAAATAACTGATACAGGTATTATCATGTTTCTCAGTAAAGGGATTATTCCTGAATGTCTCAATATCTAATTAACATATTCTTCCATTTAAGCTGGTTTTGTTCTCAGATCCTGAGGTATCAACATTTTTGACGTTACTTATCAAGTTCTCTAGAACTACCTTCTTAGCAACAATCTAGCCAGCTGGAAGTGCTAATTAAAGTAGACTCACAGGCCCAAGGAGTGGAGCTGACTGGAATTTCCTGAACTGTTTTTCTGGTTTTGAAATACAGCTTCCCTCCCCCCTCCCAAATCCTAGAATTTTCAAATGTCAAAGTTATTCAGATTTTTTTTTTTAGAGAAGTAAAACTCATTAACATATAAAAGATGACTGAGATTTTTCACTGTTTATCAGCAGATTTCAGTCAAAACCAAAAACTTACTGTATTTAAACCACCTAGAAGTGATCTAAGAAAGCTAAGGGAACTTATTCTGAAGAGGGCAAGAAAGGAATTGTACTTTCCGTGGAACTCAGGTCATACGTGAGGAACAGGGATTCATGTCGGATGTCCAGGACAAATATTCTCACCTTTGACATCCCACTGTGTAATCTGAGGATAAGATATTTTTAGTTAGCATTAAATCAAGAAATGCTTGGAATATTTCCTGATGGCCTTTCAAAATCAACAAAGTATAGGCTTTGAGCTCCCATTGTATTTAAGTAAATAATTAATAACCTATATTACTCTTCGGCAGCTTATGACCATATGGAAAAGCTGATTTATACTAACCCAAACCAGAAATACTTGATTGGTACTTTGGTAGTGACATGTGCCATTAGGCATGCCTAATGATCAATCAAGGCAAATACCTCTGTGTATGAACTGGTATTTTGCAAAGGAATGATGGTTGTCATGATTGAGATACTTGGATCTTCTAATGCTGCTGCAACAGAGAGGGAATAGCTGAGATGCCTGTATTTTCACAATGGCTACTATCCAGCAAATCTATAGATTTGTACATGGGATTACTGAACACAAGGTTTGTTTGGTTTTGCAGCTTGGGCACCCCAAAGTTAATGGACATAAAATCAATACCAATTGAAACTACAGTCCAAGTAATGACAGTGCATGGGATTTGATCATCAGATGCATGTTACTACCCTAAGGCTGGAAAATGCAGGATTTAGCTGTTTATGCTCTGCACTCCTCACAAATATTTCTTTCTTTATGTGAAGTTTACCTGAATTATATGGACAAAGTCCTGACTGTAGACACAGTCACTTTACCTGCCAAAAAGCTGCCTTAGAACATATGCTGCCATACAGATAATTAACTCCATTACTGTGAACAGTAATATACTGACTTTAAGATTTGGGGTTTTTTTTGGTTTTGAAAGCCTTTACCACAACACTAAGTAAACTGCTTGGTGATAGAGACTGTGTAAAGAAAAAAAAATCACAAAGTACATAAGCCATGTATTTTCTGTGCATTAGCCTTTCACCAGCTGTTTTATCTGCTCTGAGAATCTAAAGACCCCTCCCAGCCCAGAAACACAACTGTGCCAAGGAAAAACTACTTTCTTCATCCAGGGCTGATTTGCACCTAGAACATTTGTCCCTGCGCTCTGAACACTTATTCTTAACTTCAGGGCAGAGAGCACATCTACTCAAATTAAAAAGACAAGTGTGAAGTCTATGTGCAAATCTTCTCAGAATGCAAGTTGTGGTTCTCATACTTTGGGGCCAGGGACCTCAGTTCTGTAATGCACCTGCAAGAGCCTGCCCACACTATATTTCACAGGC
The DNA here is from genome assembly GCA_035222235.1 of Margarornis squamiger. Classification (NCBI taxonomy): domain Eukaryota; kingdom Metazoa; phylum Chordata; class Aves; order Passeriformes; family Furnariidae; genus Margarornis; species Margarornis squamiger. The sequence goes on along the minus strand of JAWWTY010000077.1, from coordinate 40,981,162 downwards.
TGCTTCTCAGCTGCCCTTGGCTGTCCTGCTCCCCAGCGAGCCTGTGAGCACAGCTCCAAGCACAGCTGGGGGCCATGCCTTCTCACACCTGCAAATCAGGGCACACCTGGATACTCAAGAGTGTCTGGTGTCATGTTACCTGAGGAAGGAGCTTATGCTGACTCTGAGCATGTCCAGGCAGGCTGTCCCTGAGATGCATTCATAAATACTTTTATTAGGGTCAGCAATCCCCATGGACCTTTAAATATTACTATAGTACAAACACATACTAGTGATTACATACTTGAGAATATAAACATTTCCACTGAAGATGTGTATGGTTTCTACTTGTTAAGGGTGGTGCTTGCCTGAGTGTTTATGTAAATCACAGCAGGTAATGTTTATACAACACCCAAGTGCAGTGCAAAACAGCTGGAGGAAAATATCCCTTCAACAATTGTCAATGCCATATTTGTTTTTAAATAGTTAATGAAAGACTGTACAGTTCCACCGTGGTTTCATCACAGCACCATCCTTGTTTAAGGAGAGAGTTTACATCACCTCATCTTGCTTGCAGGCTTAAAAAAAATAATTAGAGAGCTATCTTGCTCTGCTGTGCTTGGTACATTATGCTAGATTATGATTAGGTGACTTGAGCTTGCTGTGTGCATATATACACAGAGAGAAGACATCCAGTGCCTGGCAGGCAAAATCCTAACCAGATACTATGGCTGGAAGCTGAAGGTGGGCAAATTCAGTCTGAAAATAAAGCATCTTTGTTGTTTGGGGTTTTTTAACCTTTTTTATAATACAGCATAGTTAGCTCTTTGAATGATTTATTAAGTAAAACAGTAGACTATCATTTTAAATCTAGAATTCAAAGCTGTATGTTTACTTAAAATATACTCTTTACTAAACTCACATTGACAATTCTGTGGTCTTTATTATACATAATCACAGAATATGCTGCATTGGAGGGGACCCACAAGGATCATCCAGTGCAACTCTTTACCCTGCACAGGACCACCCCCAAGAGTCACACCGTGTGCCTGAGAGTATCATCCAAATACTTCTTGAACTCGGACAGGCTTGGTGCTGTGACCACTGCCCTGGGGAGCCTGTTCCAGTGCCCAGCCACCCTCTGGGTGAAGAACTTTTCTCTAATATCCAACCTAAAGCTCCTGTGACAGAACTTTATGCCATTCCCTCAGGTCCTCTCGCTGGTCACCAGAGAGAAGAGATCAGTGTGTGCCCCTCCTCTTCCCCTCACAAGAAAGTTGTAAGTGCACTGAGGTCTCCCCTCAGTCTCCTCTTCTCCAGGCTGAACAGACCAAGCAACTTCATGACCCAAGTGATTTGAGAAACCACAGAAATGAATTCCAGTTAATTCCGTAAAGTGACAATCTCGTTAACACTCTAAGTCACCCAGCTGTACAGTTTACATGCAGTACCAATGCCCAACGCATCACCTCCTTATCCTGAAGCAGCAGCAGAATAAAAAATCTCATGAATCTCACTATGCCTGGCCAATGGTTGGGTAATGAAAGTGCTGTACACGGAGAATCAATTTTGTGCAGGTGGGATGCAAGGTTTAAGGGTGGAAAAATCCTCCTCCAGAGAAAGGGAAAAAGCCAAAGGGCTGACTGCAGGATCTGCTGAGAAAGGTGGCAGCTGACTGGGATGAGGTGTCAGAGTGTACATGCTCTGTCATAGGGGTTTAAAGCGCAGGAAAAGAGAACTGGAAGCCTGGCAGGGCACATACTTAAGGCTTGGGGGACGCAAGAGGGGAAAGTCAGAGAAATGCAGGTAGATGTTTTACTGCTCTTCATACTGGCTGGGCACAGCCATTCTGTTAATATGGAATAAGGTCATTTGACATCTATCTGTTAACAGAAGAAGAGGAAAATGTTAACAGAGGACCACAGTATACCATGTAATGGTCTGACATCTGTATCTTCAAATCAGCAGTTTTTCTTTGTAAGTAAAAAAGTGCCAAAAGAGTTCTGTGAAACAAAGAACAAAATGACTCCGTATTTGTATTCAAAGAGCAGTCTTAGTCCTGAAACAAAACTAAAAAACAAATCTCCCTAGCACAAAACACAGCCAAGTTCAACTCAAAGCAGGACACATGTGGAGGCACCATTGTTTTAGAATATACAGAATACTGCTCATGATTAAAAATCATTGGACGCTTTCACAGCATTAGTGTTACAGATATGCAAAGAACCACTATGCAAAGCTGCTGGTAGCTCTTGTATCAGTGCATGAAAAAATAGGTGCAGTGATGCAAGGCATTCTCCAGTTCTAGGTTCCCAAAAACATCTATTGCAAGAGAAGCAGGAGTTTGAGGAAACAGGAGAGAGAGACAATGATGTTCCTGTTATGGCTGTATATATTTATGGGGAAGAGTGTGTTATCTGTTGCTGGTCTAGCAAAATCTTCTAGGATTTTTAAATGAATCAGAAAGCCAAATTTTGTTATATTTCTCAATTCACTTAGTCTGCTATGAAAATTGCAGGCTTTGGGCTGTGTGAGAATAGTGCATGGTACAAAACTATAGAACAGTCAGGGGGTGGATGATGGGCTGTCTTTTGGAGGGATTGGGATTTCCTCAGAACAAAGGCTTATTCCATTTATGCCATGTCTTGAGAAAGCTTATCCTGTCAAGTCATTTATCACCCTGCTAACTAGCTACTGAGCATGGATAATGCTTCTTTCCTAGATCAGTGAGGGAAAAGAGAATTTCAGAAGAAAGGAAGGTTTTCATTGGGGGATTTTAGGAGATTGGGAGAAGAGCTGATAGGAGTTAGGCTATCTAAGCTCTTTGAAGCATGAGAAAAACATACCAAGCAGGATTTTACTAACAGCTCGTAGTGCAGCTAAAATACAGTGTTTCTGCTGAGGGCAACCTCATTACCTAGGTATTTAAATTATGTGAATTGGCACAGCCCTGTGGTTTGCAGTGTTAGATTTGAAGTAAATAGAGGATGCTCTGTGATGGATGTGGCTCTAATAACTGAGGGAAATGAAGTCCATCATATATTTGCAAACGTCTGGCTTAATGCTAACTATGAGACAATTATGACATGAGATTTGTAATTATATAGATGTCCCCATAAGCCCCACACTGAAAAAGCTTTGTTTCCTATGAACTTTGAGGTTGGTTCACCTTCATGTTAAAGAAAGTTCACACTCCATTGGATGTGCTGATATCAGTGGGGGTGTCTGTAAGAGCAATGTAGTCCATGCAAATGATTTTTCTACTAACAGGGTATCCTCAGCATGTTTTCTTGGCATTTACAAGAATTTGATATTTTCTGGTAATCTTGCACTTTTTCATGTTCACCTGAAATTGACCAATAGGTTAGAAGACTATGAAGGGAGATGAGGACAGGTAGTGTGATAGCTTACCTTTCATCACCTCAGCACATTAGAAATTTAAATTTTATGTATATATTAAAAATACATACACAGAGAGATATCTATATAATTAAACGAATGTCTCATAGATCCAATTATTTAAAAATCTGGCCACTAAATATATCAAATATATGAACTTACAAAAGCAGTGTGATTCTCTGAATATGCCAATGAAATAATTACTCACTTGCCTTCCTCATAAGGATTCAATCAGAGGCTGTATCAGTGTGTGCAAAGGAAGGTCATGCATCAAATTGCTGTGCTTTTTTAGTGATGCTATGATTGCTATTTTCAGTGAAGGACTAATCAGGGAGGTTATATTTTCATGATTCATTGTTCCAGCAAGCAGTACAATGAAAAATATTGAAGTTAGCAAGGATATATTTAAACCAGGTATTACTTTGATGAAATCACAGTTGTTCCAAGGAATGTTTAGATTAGGTATCAGGAAAAATTTCTTCACTGAAGGGGCAGTCAGGCATTGGAACAGGCTGTTTAGGGAAATGGTGGAATCACCATCCCTGGAAGTGTTCAAAAAAACATATGAATATGACATTTGGGGACACAGTTTAGTGGTGAATATGGCAGTCCTGGGTTAACAGTTGGACTCGATGATCTTAGAGGTCTTTTACAGCCTAAATTATTCTATGATTTCTTGCATACAAGTATCATTCTTGTGCTAGAATCTACCTTTATGGGCTGTCTGAAATCACTAGTGATGATTTGCTTGATGCAATTCACAAGTAAGAGAATACGATTAAGTGGATTACTTGAGTTCATCATTGCTGAAATGTAGTATTTAATAAATTATCTTCATTGACAGCAATGAACAACACTGATCCCAGTGTTGGAAATACCCTCAAGGGGTATTTCAAGGTGATGCCTAAAAATCCTGGAAAATAGGCACTCAGAACAACGTTAATGGAGAAAGATAGACAATACCTTTATTGGGAGTTCGGAGGCTTTGGGCCTCCCC
>JAWWTY010000077.1:40951630-40974033 GCA_035222235.1 Margarornis squamiger | reverse complement strand
TATCTGGATGCATTTTGATAACACCAAGTGTGCTTGTGAAACCTCTCTTCTACTTGAGCAACTGCTAAGTTCTCTGAGGAGACATTTCCCAGGTTTTAGTTTTGAAGGGAACATTGCTGCACTAAGACATCACAGTGAGACCATATCTGGTAGAGAATGACAGGCCTAAAGGGGCTCCAATCAACTCTCAACAGGCTTTGTCTTCGCTCCTCCTGTGTTTTAATGCATGTTCTTGCACTACCAGCTCTTGCACTCGTTAAAACTGACTTGGGCTCACTCCTTGTGTTCCAACAAGTGGAGTACTTTGCATTCTGTTCCTTCCATTCTCCACACATAGTATATACAAGTTACACTTAAAACAATTGACCTGCAGGGTTTGCAGTCCAACCCCCATTCCACTCTTTTCTCCCATTTTCAATCTGATTCCTTCAGAAAGCTAATTGTGCCTGCCAGGAAACACCTCTGCTGCTCTACAGTGCCGAGCATTGTCAAGGAAACCACGCTGTATTTTGGAAGAAAAGCCACACCTAGAAATTGTCATACCTGGTAAGTGCACATTCCTCTGCCAAATGGTTACAAGCAGCTGAATTACGAGTTTTAGAATGTATCTGTGTGACAGATAGCCCTTGGAGGATGAATAAAGGATGGCTCACTCCAAGTGGGGGGTAAGGCAGAATGGCATTTATTGAGAACATGGCTCCGACTTATATAGGGGTGGGTAAAGAACATTCTAGATGAGGGGGGAACTTGGGGAGGAACAAATCCTCTTCAATAAAAGGAAAGGAAGGGGAAGGTCTGAGCCATATATAGAAATCAGGGAAGGGGGATAACCGTGTAAGGGAAGGTTTCACTGTGGCAAAACCGAGCCAATCAGCGGGCAGAAATTTTATGAGGGACAAGAAAGACGCCATTTAACAAAGGGATTTTCAATACATTAAACAGGGAACAAAGAACTTGCGTATTAAAACATCAACCAGGGAACCTCTAACATCCGAACGCTGTCTTAAAATATAAGAACATTAACAAACAGTCCTATTCCAGCTTTTTCTTCGTCACTCAGCTCTGTTAATCCATTTCATTGTTCCTTTTCCACATGGTGTAGCTGCGTTCCTCAACATCTGTGGATAATGTATAGTCATGGACAAGCTGGAAACAAAATTTCTGAGAGAAAAAATTATTTCAGTGAGTGTAGTAACTAAGTACACTACACCTAAGTGCAGGATACTGCAGCTCTAGAGTGGGAATCCATTAGATTCAACATAAGCAGCTTTTGTTACAAAGTTTAATGAAGATCGTTGCTAGCTACCAAGACCTTGGTGTGATCATATCTGAATATTCAATGTAAGAATAAAGATGTGAGTGGCATAAGGATTAAACCCAACAGTATGAAAGTTTTAAAGATCTTATTCCACGTAGCCTCTCTGCTGGGCAACAAACATAAGGCTAAGTGCAAATGAGAGTATTTTAAATTTTTTTTTCCACACCGGCTAAAGTTCTGGGAGAAATGAAAGGTATTCCTTATCTACAGCAGCCTACAGCCTGAAAAAAATGCAGATAAAGAAAACAGGAGGATAAGACTAAACACAGACAAGGGAAGACTGCCTTAAGTGCTACTGCAATTACCACCTAGCTTGAAGCTTGGAGAAAATTATGCCAATGAAATCTACATTAAACAAAAAAAAAGCCCAGAAGCAACAAAACACCCAAAGCATCTCTGTCACATTCCATTGAAAATCTGCACAGTAAGTGGAAATTAGAAAAATCTCTGAATTGGGTTTAAATACACCACTAAAAAACACTTGTACAAAATCTGGGCATTAATCCAAAGCACAAGCACAGCCAAGGCTGGCTCTGCTCAGCTATCACAGTACAGAGCAGCTTGCTTTGAGCTCACTTTCCTTTTAAGTATTTAGACTTCAAAATCTCGTATCACAACACATGTTGGTTTATCTCTTGATCCAACAATACAGGGAGTAGGTACCACAAAAAGAGCATACCATGCTAAAAAAAATAAAATGGCTCACAGTTACTGAGCAGCTGTGACGCAAGTGCTTGTGTTTGACGTGTGCATTTCAAATACTAGTATTTAAAGATGACGTAGATCAGGAACCCAGCCAGTGCTTGCTAACAGATTTGGCTTGCTTTCCAGTTCTCTCCAGAACTCAAAAAGATAAAAAAGCAAGCTAAAAATCCTCGATGCTGTATTTTCTGAGCCTACCACATGCCTGCGCTCAGTCATCATCAAACTGAAAGATACTAAGTCCTCAAAATCACAAACCACGCAGAAAGAATCTACAACACTGAGAGCTGAAGTATGCTCCTATGACAGTAACAGGGTTTATAATGAATCTAAATTTGGAGAAAGAAAGGGCAAACTAGCCAAATTAACGTCACTATTATTTTCACCTGAACATGAAATATGTGCTATTTTTTACAAACGTGACATTTCAGAGCTTCAATGACTGGTAGCATGGATGTGATACTGTTCCCCTAAAATAGTGGCAATGTTTTCAATTATCCCAAACTGACTTACTGCCATCCCAGACACTGAGGACGGTCTGGAAGAAATCTATGTGCTAGCTTGACAGCCAAACAGCTTTAAATGGATAGACAGACATTAGCTAGCACAAAGGAACATCAATCATCTTGGTGGCCTCGCTAAAATTCTTTGCAAAATTCCCTCTTACAAGGCTTATTTGTGCACACAATCATTCAAAAAAGAAAAGGTAGGTAGGGGCTTACCTATATAGATGAGCATGTGTGTGCATGTACACACATCCACCTTCTGATATGAAAAACCCTTCTTAAGGTTCACTGCTAAACAGCACATACAGGTGCAGATACATAAAGAGGAGAAGGAAGCTGGAACAGATATGAAGAAAAGCTGTAGGGTGAAAGACAATAAATGACTCATCCAGCTGAGAAAAGGAAACATGCAGTGTAGCAACAACAGGCAGCAGCACTAACATCACAGAGTGCAATGTAAATTATACTGAGAAGACTTTGGCAGCTACCCCCACCTAAACAATCAAGAGTGCTCACAGGTCAAAGCAGCACTTTATTTATCTTTCACTGATTCCTTCAGCATGAGTTACAGGAAGAATACACATTTAAAATCAGTAACTCATGCTGTCCATAGTAATTTATAGAAATAATCAACACATGGTTCCCAGTGTCCCTACAATTGCCTTTCACTAAATGTCTCTAAAACAGATACTGTAGGCAACAGGAAAATATAACAAACAGGTAAATCCAATCTAGACATGGGGAATTCTGACAGATACAATTTCTGCTGGGCATCACCCTACTGTTCTCCTCTTAAAATCCAGTTCTGCAATTGCTTTCAGTAAGAGCAGAACTAGACGGATAGATTGAGAGTATCTGAATGTCCCTATCCAAAGCATATTGGCAGAGATCTAAAGTCAAGTTAGAACAGACTGAGAAGGGAACCAGGCTTCATTCAACCTGAATGCTGAACACATCTCCTTTGAACATGCTGGGATTGAAGGCAGATAATCTTCTCATCCATTATTCAAAATAGAAGTGTTACCTTTTAGTGCTCAGATTTCTATCAGATGGCAAATCACGGGAGAAAACTCCATGTGGCCAGGAGACAGGCAGAAGATAAACAGTTTTACACTTTCTAATAATATAAAGTTCCATGTGTCCACAACATTGTATTCCAGCATTAACCAGCCCCTGTGAAATCTATGTACTTCATTCATATGGCTCCATCCTTACAATCAAGTCCAAGTTGGCAGCATTATAAAGAATCATCAGCACAGGCCATTAGAAATTGACTTCTTGTCTGTCATGTTCCTTGTACAGCCTGGCTGTTATTTACAGTCAGACACGAAGGACACCCAGCCTGTACCACAGGGATTTAGTGAGAAAATACCACCCCCTCAGAAGATAATATGAAACAAAGGTATTCATCCTAATTCTCTTGCGATGGTTTTTACTTTTCTGTTGACTCAAACTAATTAAAACTAAAGCCCTTTTGGATGGTATGTTTGAAATACCTACATATTTATTCTAGTAGTTGATTTTATGAAATGACCTAATGGCTGAAACTGCCCTAAAATTAGGAATAAAATGCATCCAGTCACAGGTTTGCTGGGCAACCACCTTTACTTGTCTCAGTATTCCTATCTTTAAAAGAGGAATTAGGACTCTCATTTTATGAAATGCTTTGAGGCTTTCAGTAGACAGTGCATTATTCTGTTCAGCAAAAACCCCATGCTCTTTTTACAGTATGGTGCCCCACAGAAAGCAGCAGACCTTCCTTTCCCCTGGTGAAACACTTGTGACACGTCCCAGCCCTTTCACTGATGTACAAGCTGACAAAACTGAGCACCACGTGCACAGGTTATTTCCCAAGGTCTTTCGACTTCAATACACAACAGAAACAAACGTCGTTGGATACACAATACAGGAACTCAAGTGATGCTGCTGAAAGATTTCACAAATCATAGAGCTGAAGTAGTGGTTGTTGCCCTGTACTGGGAGGGGTTTAGATGACAGGCAAACCAGAGCCATGGGCAGAGGTAATAAGGTGTCGGGCATTTTATAGCAAGCTCCTTCTCTCAGTTCCAGGGATCTACAACATATGCATCTGGTGTTCAACTATAACCATCTGCAAATGCAAGGAATACAGTATAAGACAGGTGCAATCATATAAGAACCTCAGGAAATTCAGAAATAAATGAGAACTAACTGCAGAGCAGGTGGAATCGGTCACTTACCAACCAGTGCCCTCCAGTGGCTCCCAGAGCAACTAAAGGAACTGAAGACAAGGACCTGCTTTGAGAGGTCAAAAGCACCATAATTGTATCCCTCATGGACAGAAATGAAAATGCTGACATATAGATACCAAATACCTCTTTTTAAAATTTATGCTCTTGCATGGCAGCCTCATATCTGCTATCATTACATCCCACATCCACAAAACACTACATTCCATCAAATGAATAAAATATTAATCACAAGACATGTAAATTGACATAACTGAAACCAAAGTGATTCACAGACAAAAATGTTTATTTGTACTCTTCAAACAGGTGTACATTCAACATAGTTAAACAAAATCAGTACATATATGTCTAGGGCAAGTTGAGTAAGTATCATTAGAATATAATGCTTTCCTTGATAATTTACGTTCATAAACCAAGAGTTAGTTACAAATGCATGACCCCTTACACAGGGGTTAATGTTTTCAGTAAGACTATCCCAGTACTAGGCAAAACAGTGTTTGTAAAACAGGACTCTAATCATTCAGTTCCAGTACCATATCCCAGTTTTTTAATGAACAGTAAGTATTAGTGGGGGAAAAATACCTAGTGCCAAGCTGTGTTCTCAAGCACTGAAAAACAAATGCAAATGGTGAACTACTTATAGAAATTTAAATAAACTATTTTAGTTCCTGAAGCCTCACTTTTTGTCTGAAAAAAACCAAGAATACCATAACAGACTGAAGGAAAGAATTCCGTAAAAACCTTTTCTCTGGATTTGCCTTAGAATATAGGCTTCTGTACAAAACAAGAACAATTAAGATTTGGGGGTTTCAGTGGTAGAAGTAATATTGGAATAATAGAGAAATAATTTAAAAATATATATTAATTTACCACATTTAGCTCATATAGCCCTTTATGTATCTTACAAAATGCTACTGTACTATATACTGTATGTAAAAAAAAAAGTTTATATATATATAATGTATATGTACACATATAAAGGAAAAGCCAATTCATTTGGTATTAAAAAAACCAAACCAAAACAAAGCATAAGCAAACACACTGAAAGTTATGCAGTAATGAGGAGTGTATGCTCCTTGTGTGCGTTAGTGTAACAGTGCTTCTAACCTTAAACTTCCTCTTAAATGTCAAAGCAGAGTGCTTGCTCCAAGTCAGCTCTACCAGTGATGTTCCCCATTGCCACCAACATCTGATGTTACTTAACTTCTGGCCACCTGCTATATTTAGCACTAAATCAGAAGTAAGGCAAAATAACTTTTCACGTCCCTGAATATCTGAGGACATTCATGAGATCTCCCAAAAATTAACGCAAAAAAAACCAGGAGCACAAAAATGGTACCCCTGAGCTGACATGTCTTCCTGTCTACACAAAGCTGCCCCAATGCTTGCCTTTTTCAGAGTAATCCAGGCATCCTCTTTGTTTTAGCAAGTTTTGAATGACAACTTAAACCTTCAGGATGATTTCTGGTCTAAAAGCGCCACTGAGAACAATGAAAAATAGTTCTGATACTGTTCAGAGGTTAGGAGTGGATATTCAGAGCAGATGGACATTCTTACTTTATAAATCCTGATGCCAACCCTTGTCTCCCAGCTGAAAGAATGAGTCTACTCTTTATGTACCTAGCATATGTTTCACCGAAAAAGTCTCACACTTTAGTAAATATGAAAAGCAAAAAAAAATAGACCAACCAAGCCAACTCCACCCCTATACTCCATAACATCACAAATTTTCCAATAACAAATAAAATTAATCTCCCTGATGAAGCAAAGGTGCCTGAAAAAAAACAACCAGTTGAGATGCCTGGGGAATAAAAGAGACAGATGCCTTTGAGAAGCTTTCTGGGAGATTGGTCATAAAGGAATTGGTTCAGCACCCATTAAAGATTTATCCAGTGAAAGAGTAACTTCACAACTGGGGAGGCTGGATCAGGATTTCAGTCCAGTTGACATGTCAGTCACTGGCAGGCACTGAAATGAATGCAGTCATCATACTGGCACACAACCCTTCTGGCAACACAAACATGACCTACCATGGAATTTCTCTAACGTTCCTTGGAGTGTTGTGGGGAGTGCAACACTTTGCAGCTTAGCTAGAAACACAGCAGAACAGTTCTGAGCAGTGATACCCAATAGTATCCTTCCCACCCACTCCACAGTACCAGTGAAGAATAACTGTAGTACAACACTAAAATGAACCATAGGCTCCGGGGTTTAGAACCCCCAGGTCAGCATCTCTGGCTTGCTTTGGGGAATGGGATTCTACAAGGGCCTAACACCTAGGAACAGGAAGAGAGAAATGGAGAAATACAAAAATGCAAGGATTAAAAAACAGAAGGGGAGATAATGATCCCCCTCTAGAATATTCCCTTTGAAACAGTGTAATTAAAACCTTTAAATTCACTTAGAAATTGGTTTCAAAATAACCTGACAATTTTAACAAAATTCAAAAATCAAAATGTTCTTCACTAGTGTTCATTAAAATATCCCTGTAGCCCCCTAAATAACTGCTACCACTTGTTTTGCATTAACATTGCTTAAATTAATATAATCATAAGCATGCAAAATGTTAAAATTTAACTGCGTATACATAAAAAACCCAAAGTTCTAATAGAAAGATTCCTAATATTTCAAGGTTACAGTCTTGATTCAATCTCTGATCAAAACCAGTGGGATTCTTCTCACAGTGTCCAGTGGACTTTGGCTTAAGCCTTAGTAAGAGATAACAAAACCTTGTGTTTTATGGTGTAGGAACACACTCAAAGTACACTTGTGTATATATACCAGGTATGTAGTACAACTTTTGTGCTGTGTATCTTAAACCAGCTGCATTTTAGCCAGTAAAACAACAATCACCAAGCCAACACTGCATGCTGTGTCAAACTCGGCTGGATAACACAAAACAATACTTGTTCAGAGACATTCATGTTGTTACTGTTGCCTAGTGAGTGGCTTTGAACAAAACTTAATGATAGATACATCCACTTGAACCCAGACATCAATTGGAAACGCAGAAAGCTGCATTAGTATAACAGCCTGGTTGATTTTACATGTGCTCTGGATGACTCTGAAGGCAGGATATCATCTCTCTGACGGGCCTCCCTTCATAACAGATTTGATACACAGCCGTGAAGAGTGGAAACCTGAGGAAACAGAGGGGGAAAGCAAAGACAGTGTAAGCTTATTCTGTAACATTTTCTTAAATGGAAGAAATAAAATTGCATGAGAAGAGAGAGGGGAAAAAGGAGAGATAGGAAAACCAACTTTTTTCTAATTGTAAAGTGCTAGCACTGGGCTGAAAAGCATTGGATAAACACAGTCACTCTCAGAAGCCCAGCTAGCTGTAATGGAGCCTGCAACATTCATTATGTATGGCACAACCATTAAGTGATCTAAAAAATAAATTAAAAACACTCACATCTTTCCTGGCCATTCCTACAGCTGTACTCGTCTATGGTTAAAAAAGGATGACTGGTACATCAGTTATGCATTGCTTCTGAGCAACAATTTGATAACACAGAATATGACACAAAGAGATCCAAGAAGACACTGAAGACCAAGTTTTTAATAAGAATCCAAAATGAAACCTGGTTTCTGAAACACTAAATTACCTATCTACTTCCTTTTTTTTTTTTTCTTTTTAAATTGGCCACATTTCCAACAACCCTCAAACAATTTAGGCTTCTCTGGTAATATGAAGGCTTCTTACAGCAAAGACACTTTATAGAAATTTGTATTTCTTTCTGTACTTTCTGGACAGTGACAGCCAGACAAATTCCATTTTCATACAAAACCTGGTGAATTTTAGGCATTAATTACCTGTTCAAATACTTATACCATTGCAGCATGGCCTTTTATAAGGAGCATGGAAGACAGTGAAACAGTTAATTTCTGAGTGATTTGGAATACACCTGGACTAGGACTGTCTCCTTAGGAAGCTGTTCCATCAGTCACTCTAAAGTTTTATACAATGCACATTTCAGCACTGAGCAGAACCCCAGCCAGTACTGAGCACCATGTATGCTTGCCCCTACCCTCTGCTGCCATGTGTTACTGCAGTAAGTCTGGGATGAGCACATCACTCCAAACTAGACTCCTCAAAGTGAGCCAGAGGTCACAAGAGAAGCCACGAACCATCCAGGAGTACCATCACACCATGGTGATTGCTGCATTCTCAGGGGCACATACAGGATTTGTACTTGGCTGAATGCAGTATTTCCCCATTAGTGGGGAAAAAAGTGGGGGAATGGACATGCTTGTGAATTCAGCCCATCATTTCTATGGCTTTTTTACAAGTGCTTAATTCAAAATGTAGAATTTAATTTTCACCTGAAACACTTCAATGTCCTACTGTGAAATGCATGTCCATTTCTTTTTATTTATTTTTGTGGAGAACAGATAAAAATCGCAGCAACAGCAAAGGCTGTTCGAGGTCAGTCCAAGTGACTTGATTTTTGGTTTTATTTCATTGGTGGGAAAAACCCTATCATATAGCCACACAGCTGGTGTCTCAAATCCAATGCTACACTGCTTAGGTTGCAAAACCCTTACTAGGAAATCTGCAGAAAAAAAAATTACACAAAGACTTTTACATTTCTTAACAAACCTGACTTATAATTCACTTTGTATGATGTATTGGGCTGGAGAGGGGTTGAACTTGCTGTTACCATAAAAATTTAAATGTAGGCACCAACCAAATTTATTATGCCTGTGTGAGAGGTGGCCACAAAATAGGTGAACCTTCTGAAGCAAAAGCAAGTTTCCCACAGCTTTTGATACAGTACTGGCAGTTACTTCTCAACGAAGAAGCACCACTACTACAAACCACAACTTAAGTCCTGTTGCTTATCAGAGAGAACATTGCTGTGCACAGGTCTGCCAGAAACCAGCACCAAGGCTGACTGAAGGCTCAGGGCCAGAAAACTGCAAATGCATCTTAGGCCTGAGCACATCAAGAGGGCTAGGTCTGGAATCGTTGACATGGAAAAAGTAATTGCACTGCTAGTATCAATAGGCATCAACCCTGCTACCAAGGCTGTTCTGCTGAACTTTGACTTTCGTATATTTCTGTGTTCCCTTGGGACTTTTTGTAGGAGCATGCAATTTTATCCTTCCTAGACTCTTACCTCTTTGCTTTGAAATTGTGGCTGCTTCACTTTTTTGTGTTTTAAAGCAATAGTTTTTGAAAAACACGTTGAAAGTTGCTTTTAAAAGTCTTGTTGAATGGGACCTTTTATGAAGAACTGACGCATGTATGTTGGCATACCAGAAAGAAATTAGCCACACTCTGTTTTCATGTCTTTCATTAAAAACACAACTTGAACTCTTCTATAATGCACTCTATTTGTTGTAAGGTAGAACAGGATACAAAGCAACCAACCAAAAAAACCCTCAAACACAGCATCCTGTCGCATTTAGGGAATCATAAACAGTAAAGAATAAAGCCAACATTTTAGTTAGAGTTTTTCTGCAGTTTTCTTAATTACTCTACATCAAGAAAGCAGACTTAGTTGCCTTATATCCAAAGATAATAATTAAAAAATTAATAATTTAATGTACCTGAAAAATGAAAATTAGACTTTAAAATCTGCTTTGGGAAAAAAAAGGTAACAAAGCTTGGTCTTCTGACTGGCATTTATTTCTCTTCTACAAACAGGAATAGATAAATGCATCCTTTAATCTCATAAAGGGACAACTGTGTGTGGCTATAGGAACAGTAAATGCTCTGACTCAAACACAACTGAACAAAGCCAGGACAATCTGCTTCATTTCATACCATAAAAAAGCCCTGACCTACAGAAGCAGATGGCAAGTTTCAACCTATAGCAAACTGGAAGTCACATTAGGAAAGAGAACTGTGGTATCGAAACTGGAATCCATGTGGCAGAAGCAGCCACTCTATTCAGATGATCACCTATATAGATCCTTTATAACAAAGCTCCTCTCCTTGGAGGTAAGCAATGAATTTCCTACTATGAAATGAGCTGTAGAGCCTTTTCACAAGTCTCTTCAGGAAGCTCTGCTTCTATTTTCATGCATTTTATCCTTTTCACATGGTAAAACACACTTGCTGTGCTTTTCTGTAGTAGCAGAAGGCAATAATATATTCTGCAAACAGAAGGACATTCACAAATTTAGCATCATGCCAACAGCTCTATCTACACCAGTATTATTTTGAGGCTCTATTCACTTCTTTCTGTGATTTTATAACTAGGGACGAAGCTACTCTTATTGCAGTGGTTTTATTTTTGGCTATTACGTTTATGAAGATATTAAAAACAAAAATGCAGAAAGAATTATGGAGATAAAAAAGGGGTATGTGGAAGTTGTTTTATCTGTTCTTACTCACCTGTCCAGCAATCCTTTCTGCTTGAGGATGCGATGCACTTCTGCAGAAGTCTGTGGTCCTTGCAGCTTCTGACCATTCAACATTTCTTTCTCTAACTCTTCAATAGACTAATCAACAAAAGGGAAAAGAAAGAAATGGAGAGCTATGATGAAGTTTTCAAAGGCCTGACACCATTTGGATGGAAAGAAAACTTACTGAGGGTTTTTTCTTTCTGAAAAGTGACCTTGATTGAGCATATGTAAGAGTATCCTATATTCTTGTTTGTAAATATTCTCCTTTTTAAATCTGCATCTCCCTACATCTTATGTCTCAAGCTTTTTTTTATAATCACCTTCGCTCTTTTTGACACTTTTACACTCGTTCTAGCCTTGCAACACACTGAAAAAAAACCAAGAAGAAAGAGAAGGGTACTCAGTATAGCTAGAATGATTCAGGATACCCCTACTATTACTCCAACAAACCAGGAGTGCTAAAACTTGCAGCAACAGATTTTACCCAGCGAATAAGGTACCTTTCCAGTTTTAACAACTGCTTCTGCTACACGCCGATTCCGGCCACCGTAACACGTTGTGATGAGATCAGCAACTCCACAGCTCTCCAGGAAAGTGGCAGTAGACACCTGTCCTTTGCAAAATATTCTGGCAAAGGCGATCATCTCCATTAGGCCAAGGCGAATAATGGCAGCTTTGGTATTGTCACCGCAGCAAAGACCGTCACAGAACCCAGCTCCTACTGCTACTATATTCTAATGAGAAGAGAAATGGGAAATGAGTCAATTATCATTTACAGAATCCTAGGAGA
Source organism: Margarornis squamiger (assembly GCA_035222235.1). Classification (NCBI taxonomy): domain Eukaryota; kingdom Metazoa; phylum Chordata; class Aves; order Passeriformes; family Furnariidae; genus Margarornis; species Margarornis squamiger. Next base: position 40,962,132 of record JAWWTY010000077.1, on the reverse strand, counting down.
TACCAAAAGACAGTGCAGATGTCTTTAAGAATTGCAAACACATATATACTAGTGAAAGACTAGGTTGTTTTGGGTTATTTTGATTTGGGGATTTTGATGTCTATGGGACAACCTTTAAAAAAAAAAAGAAAAGAAAGAAAAAATATGACAAGCCTCACATTACTAAGTATTTCCAAGGATAAAAGCATAGTTAAAACTCTGGCACAAGCTGTCCTCAAGGCTGTGGAGCTATTATTGACTATCTCTAAGAACAAACAGGTTGTACTACACTGGAATGAGGTTTTAGCTAGATCAAGTTATTCCTCCCCTGAGGTAGGGGTAAAGTTAAACTGACATCCCACAGTCCTTTTATCCAGATTTTCTTCATGATTAAAGGAACACTACATCTAAGAAACACTTATTGACTTCTATGACGACATGCTAAAGGATCAAATTCAGCCAAGCCAATAGTATCCAGTCCTTTCAAGTATGCAGAGTTCCTATAACAGTAATAGTTAATCAATGACTCCCAGGAGGTTCATGACACAGGATAAACTTCCTTAGCAAAAAAGTGGTTTTTTTGTTTTTTCTTAGACCTGCTGACAGCATTCTACAAAGAATGTGCTGTTTTTTCATGAACAATCATCTATATGGTCTCTTCTTTGGTTTAAGAACGCAAGGATTAGATAAAACACATTTGAGTGAAGTGACTATAAAAACCTATTTTCTGGCCTGGGAGTCAGAGCAGAAACTAGCCATGGTTCCATTGGCCCTACCAAAAAAAAAACCCCAAACCCACAACAAACTGTACCAAACCCCAAAACACTCCAAAAAAAGACAGTGTTCTGACATATTGATAAAGCAAACAAGGAAGTAACTGATGCAGTAATATCTGTTTGTATGCAACAACAGCAGCAGTGACCTCAACAGAAAGCACAGGAGAACAAATATTATGGCACCTAATGCAGGGAAAAAATCAAATCAACCAAAAGAACTTTAACTATTGATGAAGAAAGAGCAACAATCAGAAGTTGCTAATGAAAGCAACCAGCTGGGTTTTTTTTTTGTTTTTGGACTGTAAGAACCACAAATGCCAGGCAGCTGCAGAGCTGTGTGGCCAGTCATGGCTAGGTAACTCTGAATCAAATGAGGTCAGAGGATCAGTCATGGCTTTTTGAGCAGCTAGCGGAGCTCTAAAGGTGGCCCTAAAAGTTGCAAACAGATACCTCAGCATCAGACCTGAAGCAGGCAAACACAGTCAGCTTTTAAAGCTGGTACTTTACATCACCTTGGCTTAAATCTTGGCTGTGGCGATTCAGTCAAGGTATGTTTTCATCAGATGCCTCTTGCAAAGCAACCTCCAGTATTTTTTCATTTGGTGGCAAAGCAAGAGGAAGTCAAGCAGATATTTAAGAAGTTTTCAGACTGGATAACCCATCTAAGTGCATTTTACATATATGTGCAGTCTTCAAGTATTCAGCACTCAGCTAAAAACAAAAACATATTGGAGCAACCTCTGGCCTTTTTTCCATATACTTCTTGAACACTCCAATACTAAAGTTTCCCATTCCCTCCAAGTTTGTCTGCTTGACTTTCCTCTCCACTTTGAAGCAGTCTACCTGATCATAATATACAATACAGTTTGGCCTATGGTATTTTGTTGTTTACTTCTACCTTTGCAAAACCTTTGGAGCAATAGAAATACTCTTTTAACTGAGCCGTACCAAGACTAGTTACTTCTGAGGAAATGGTGTAGGGAACAAGAGAAGTTGTGATTCCAACTCTAAAACACTAAGCTCCTTGTTTGTACAATGTCCCCATTGTATGTTCTTACGAAGTTTGCAAATAAAGAGGAAACAAGACAAGTGATTATGCTCTAGAACACACACCCATGCCTAGGAGACTCTTGTATCCTGGTCTACATAACCCTCAAGCCACAACTATGATTTACAAGGTCTACCATCTGGTTTCATTTAAATCCTTGAACAATCTCTGACAACTGTCTTGTGTCTATTACAATGTAGAGAATTACTTATACCACACTGAAAGTTACACCTTACTCAAAGATGAGCCACTCTTATAAAAACAAAACAACAAAAATCTCACAAAACTGAAGACTGAGTCACCCTTCAGTCCAAAACAAGAGCAAAACAGGCAGTTTGGTACTTGAAATCTCTGGGTGCAGACATTAAACTGAGTTTTTTCAGGAAGATGCATAAACAAAAGACAAATGACACACAAAAGCCTAATGGCACTAGCACCACAGTGATCCTCTGAGAAGCACACTGTGGGGGGCAGAACCATCTGGTGAAAACACCCTTCTGTATCTCACATGATTGATCCACAGTGCTGTCACCGCCTAAGCCTACACCTGAAGTAGCCTGGTTTCAGGAGGAATAGAGTTTATTTTTTTCTTAGTAGATGGTACAGTGCTGTGTTTTGAATTCAGTAAGAGAATAATGTTGATAACATGCTGAGGGTTTTGGCTGTTGCTGAGCAGTACTTACTTTAAGTCAAGGACTTTTCAGTTCTCTGCCTGTGGAGGTGCACAGGAAGCTGACGAGGGAACATAACCAGGGCAGATGATCCAAACTGGCCAGTCCTATTCCACATCACAGAACGCCATGCCCAGTATATCCACTGGGGGGAGTTGGCCAGGAGCCATCAATCATTGCTTGGAGACAGGCTGGGCATCGGTCAGTGGGGTGGTGAGCAATTGTAGTGTGCATCACTTGTTTTTCTGGCTTTTCTCTCCTCTTCATTACAATTACTATTGTTGTTATTGTTATTATACTTTACTTTGTTTAAATTGTTAAACTGTTCTTATCTCAACCCTTGGGTTTTATTTTTTTCCCCTTGATTCTCCTTCCCATCCCACTGAGTTGGGAGGGGGTTAGTGAGACAATCAATATGTGGTATGTAGTTGCCAGCTGGGATTAAACCATGACGGGAAGTTACAAGAATTTCTGAAAATGCAGTGGGTAGGTGTTTGTGCAAGAGGAGAGAGTCCATGTTTCTGTGAGCTTAAAAACTGACAGTAGTTGCATACACACACAGGAGTTGAAGAGTCCAATAAGCAAGAGCCTACAGACAAACCTGTTGTTCCAAAGGTTCAAAAATACTGCCACAAATAATCCCAAAATGACTGCAACACAATGTTCCTCTTGGCCTGAGGGATGTGGAGCTCTCAAAGCCACTACATGCTTGAGCACATTTCCCCTGTCTTGGCATTAACAGCTTTTTTACATTAAAGCATGCATCCTGTAAGCAAGATGCACAGGGCATTTTTATATTGCATATAGTTTTAAGGCACTAAAATACTTTACCCTAACAGGAAAGTCTTTAGCTGGTCTGGTCCAGAAGCTGGCATTAGTCCTAGTCCTACTTATTCTAGAACATGAGCAAGGAATCAATTCAGTTACTTTTATCACTGGGATAGTGAAGCTATGCTCTGGAAAAGAAATGCTGATGCCAGGCAGTGCTCATAGTATGTGTCACAACAAAGGAGAAAGAGTGTCTTTTACTGGCACGTGACCTGCTGCAAACATGCCAGAGGTCACAAAAGCAAGCTCAACAGATGACCAAGAAAGCAAGGACAACAAATCTGCAGACTTTGCTGACAGACTGTTCTCTTACACAGTTAGTGCTCAGAATTATCCAACTTAGAGTTTACAGAATGTTTGTGGAGAGCTCATGAAGACAGAGTCAGCAGCCACTTCTGAGGCAACCACTACCTCTTCATAATTAAATGGATCAATATGAGAACTAAGCAGAAACATTATTTCACCTAGGATGGCAAGGTTTCCCTGAGGTAGCATCACAGCTCAGCACAGCCTGCTTTCCTTCTGCTTACACATGAACTTTGAGAAGCTCCTTGCTTCACATGATGGCTGAGAGAGGTGAAATGAAGACTCAAAAAATCAAACACAGTATCAGCAGGACTGGCAGAGAGGTTAAGCATGTTTGCTTGGTCCTGGCAAACCTGAATTTACTTTCTACTTAATTTCAGGAGAAAGGAAAAAACTATCTAAATCAAATTCTATGGTACCTAGACTGACAATCCAACAGTGACTGCCCTAAACACACTTTGCAAGACCACCTTTGCAAGTAACAATGCTGAGTTACATAACCTGGTAAACAATAAATCATCACTGTATTTCCTACTTCTTTACTTAAGGCTAAGCTGGAGCCATAAGATTTAGAGATGGGGGCCTGAAAAAAACCTGAAAGGCAACCACAGCTGCTGCTCCTTCTCCTTTCTACAGGAACTGTCCCATCTGTCTTGGTCCTTGGCTGCTACCACTTGAGGGTTTTTAAGTCTCCAGATTCCTGAACTTTGGGCAGCTGGCCATCTTGCCATATCCAGAGGTTAGCTTCTCACTCCACTCACACTCACCTCTGGCACTGCTGCACTGGGTAGAGTTTACCCCCAAGAATGCAGCTCCCAGTGCTTACATTGCCTCTCAGGGACACTGTCAGGTTCGTACACCAGCTCGATCTTGCCTCACATACATGCTGCTTGTAAGACCATACACTGGCACAGGAAGTAAGGACTCCAAGGACACCTCAGAGGTGACAGCCTTGGGTCTGTGCTACTCTGCAGTATCCATCAACATCCAGAAGCACATCCATATGTATGCACAGCTGCACATACCACCCTTACAGAGGTATCATAACCTTTAAGTATTTCCTAGGAAGGCCCATTCATCATCTGGCAAATGGCAGATGAACTCGTAGGTGGCCTTGAGTCAGGCCACCTGTAAAGCCAACTGGACACCTACCAACTACCCAGATTTGAAGGTTGTTAACTCCTGACCTCAACACTTAGAAAAGGTCACCAAACAAATGGGAAATGTGCATCAGTTTTCAAAAGAAAGAAGTCCTCGCAGAGAAGCACTTTTTGTTCCAATAGCCAACAAGATATTGTAGACAGCTGTTCCTCCTCAGTGTCACCAGATTTTGTAAAGTCACTGCCACTGTCTTTTCAGCCAGTCCCCAAGCTGACACAAGATTGCAGTTTCACTGCACTGATTTCCATACTTCACTGTATCTCCATACGTCCATTGTCATAAATCTAAATGCAGTAAATGAAGTGGATACTCCATATATACGTATATAAATAGGAATCAAGCACATGTTCTCTCATGATCACCCAGCTGCAATACCTATTATTATAGTCTGAATTCAAATAGGCTTCATAAAACAAATTTCAAACCTAAAATTATAATTGTAAGGGAAAGCTGTGCTCAGAGCATTCTTTGTGACCCTTCTGTAATTTTTCCCAACCTTTAGGCAACTACCCACATTGAAAATCTTCCCTGTTTAGAAAGGTTTGCAGAAATAAAATGCGAGGTAAAGTACAGGCTTTTAACATCTAGCCATCATGTCAGAAACATGAGGAAAATCTTCTTTCCTAAGCTGGTATTGACAGAAAAATGCAGAATCTGGGAGAATATACTGGTTTTCATAGGGTACTATTTCTCATGTTTTAAATACCGATACAGAAGTTGCTTTTACTATTTCCACATCCAAAAAGACAGTCTGGAGTGACATGTTTGCCTGCTTACCTCTGTCCTCCTAGCTGTAGTTTGCAGTGACGCTACTGACATTTTGAATTGGCACTGCTGTAGAGAGCAAAACATCTCCTTTTATAACTGTATCTTCACACAACACAACACTGTCATCTTCTGAAATAGGAATGCCCTCCTTCCAGCAAGTTAAATAATGCTAATTTTTACTTTTTTTTCCATGAAGTAACTTCCCATGTTTAAGAAAGTAACAGTCAGTTGACTGAAGCTACACGAGATTTTTCTCTAAATACAACCATAGGAAAAGATGCTTAATTTTCACATTGTTATTACAAAGACTATCAGATTCATGATAAAAAAGCAACATTCTTGTTACCCTTAGCAAACAATGTTCCTAAGAATAAGTATGTACAACTTCTAAGAAATAATGCTAGTCACATCTGAATTTTACATTTTGCTTTTGCACAGGCAATAAAAACATATCCATCTGTTTAATTTTAGCCTCCTTATTTTCTTTCAGAGCCATACAAGTTGCCGATGCATTAACAAAATTTTGCAATGTTTGAGTTAAAAACAGCTCAGGAAATTATTTACATGCTGTCAGCACAAGATTTAGGATTAAGCAGAAAGAGTTTCAAGTGAAATATTAATTTTAAAAATACAATTTTATTAATATTTTCTTCTAGATTAAGGAATAGTTGTATGTTTAAAAACATCACCTATATTGGTATGAATGATTTATGCCACTTTATACCAGTTCTGCTTTTTAATCAGGCAAGAAATCCACAGCGTTTTTAAACCAGTTCTTCTATCCTTAATTGAATTTTTGTTTAGAGCTTATCCCATGTGTTTCTTTGGAAGTCTCACTCAGTTAACAAAATATACTGCAATGAAAACCAAATTACTATAGCACACAGAATACACATGGCTTTTTAGAAATGCAATTAGAGAGTTCAGTCTGCAGGAGGCATGATGAATAATGAAGAAGGGAAGAATAAAACAAGGCGACAAAAAAAATAGACAAGTTTCACCTTCATATTTTTTCAGGTCAAGAACAACAATTCATTTAAATTCTTCTGCACTTCCAAAGAGATATTGGTATCTTGCCTGACTTGGACCTTTACAGTGGAGTTTTGAGTGTCTTCTGACTACTTGCTTAGTTTAATGTGCTCATCTCCAGCATCCTTTCAAAACATTTGTTTGGAATAAAAATTTCCTAGGACAGAACTTCTCTATCAAACAAGAATTTAAGCTAGTCAGAAAGCATCCTGCTGATGAGATTTCAAAGAAACTTTTTGATTAAGTTCATGGCTTTTTTACACAGGAATTTCTTTTCTGCTAATCTCCCACATCGCCATTTTAAAGCAACGCTTGTGAAGCCAAATTACAAGCTCCCCAATATTGAGAAATTGCTACATATACAAAAACTCCAAAGCATATTGCACCAAAACACCTAAGCCCAACAGTGCACGGACCACAACCTCCTTCTCAGGACTTCCAGTACGACAGCTGTTAAGACAGAATTATCATGAAAAGTAGTATGCCAAAAAATATGCTATTATAGCTATCAATCTACTTACTGCTGATCAGGAATCTAAACTCCTTATCTTACAGATATCATTGCTTGCTCTGATAGCTTTGCAGGAGAATGATGCAGTTTACATAAAATTTCAGCAGGAAAACCAAAGCAAGACATATAGTTGTCCAAAACATAAAAAATAAAAAAGTAACCCAAGTTATCCACTAAACCACTACACCTATCAAAAATGATTCAGAATAGGTATGAGATAATGTGAACTATGGTAATGTTGGCCAGAGTGCCAAGCAACTAATGCCTTCCCTTCACAAATGGCCTGTAAATTAACCTGAAAGAATAGCAAATAAAATATGTTAGCCTTTGCTGCCTGACAGCATCAATTTTGTTACCAAAAAAATTTTGGATGAGCAACTGCCCGAAATAACTTTTTTCCTATTCAGGTCATTTCTATATGTGGTTATCCACACAAATCTTATGCAGTGTATGTCCACAACACATAAAAAAGTGCTCGCATTCTTTACGCCAATGAAGAGAGGAATAGTTTTGTCAACAGACACAAAAGATTAATTCCAACTTCTTTCTCCCTTTCTTTTTGCAAACACACTGTTGCAAAAAGAATAGGGGAACTAAAATGGATATAAAAACATATTGACCAGCTGGATGAAATACATACTTGTTTCATAACTGCTAAGTGAAAGATGTCAAAAGAGAAGTTGGGAGACAGTGACACACGAGTTTAAAAGCCAGCTTTCAGAACATGCTGCTCCCTAATTTCCCATCTGATTCTTCTGGAAATGTTATGTAGCAGTTTTATGTATTATATAAAGCACAATAAACTTAATTACTTAAATGGAAATACCCTCTTTGTTTTCTACAAGGATCACTATTTCATCTGTGTACCAGCTGCAGCCTGTTAATCTTACCTTCAGAGCCCCACAAAGCTCAACTGTATCTGCATCGTCTACTACAGTTATTCGGAAGTTTGGAGTCTGCAGGAGTTCTTTGAAGAGAAGGCCATTTTCCAAGATTTTGCTGCCTGTTGAGAGAAGGAAAGGAAAACTAAAAAAAAAGAATATTTCTTTATATGTTATTTAGTCTTCCCTGTGCAAGCCAAAACACTTAAAAGCAGAGATAAGGTTGTTCTATCTCCATCCTAAACAGACTCCTGTTCTAAGCGACCAAGGGCATGTCTACATTGGTCTTAAAAGTTCTGCACTGAGTTACTCAGGACTTCTTCATAATTCACTGTCTGCTCAGCAACAGATTCTAAATAACAACTCCATTAATTCTCTATACACTTGCCATTTTTTGATCATTCTCTTTAAAAACAACAGTTAATAATAAAACAAAGGTGAATTAAGAATATAGTAGGAGCAATTTACCAATTATTTCTAAGCTTGCATTCCAGAAAAATACCTACTGATAGAGGCATTTCAAGGACATTTTATTAATTGAGCGTGCTGCCGCTGACAATTGTTTCTAAACACTAAGAGGTTATTCAACCATTCAAAATTAAGCTCACTGCAAAAGCTGTGAATGAGAGGTTACAAAGCTAACAATGCACAAAACTGTAAAAATTAACACTGAAAAAAAATAACATGAACTCTGCGCTCTTATACGTGAGTACCTACAGGCATATACACACACTTATGCCTATCTAGAAACCATAAAATCCAAGACTAGGCACACCTTCATGCTGCAAAGGTGTGCAGACCTCAACATAGAACTGAAACAATTTCTAGCTTTTGAGGGAACAAAATTTTTTGAGAAATTAAGATATTGACACCTTAAAAAAACAAACAAAAAATCAAACTAAAACAAACATGCATGCAGGCACCACCTGTGACCGTAACATCCGAGTTGGAGTACAGAATATGTAATTGTTTATCCATATAAAGCCATGAAGACCCAAGAAAAATCTTAAACACAGTAATAAAATCAAGCAGTTTGTTATGTGGAGGGTGATAAAAAGCATGCCTGTGTTTCACATGCTAAGGTCACAACCCTAGTGAGAATAGGTAAAATTGTCTCCTCTCTTTACATCTATTCCCAGTGTTGTCCCAGTACTTTTCTAAGTGTAAACATTCTAGGAAATTCACCCAACAGCTTCTCATTTGAGCTATTTAGTGTGCAACTGTGAGGACAGGAGCATGTGTTAAACATTCTTACAACTTAGAACAGTACCTATTGTGGTTTCACAGAATTTCTCTGCTGCCACCTCATTGGCAATGTTAGCTCCCATCAGCACACTGATGTCTATTCCCATCTTCTCTCGAATAATGTCAGAGATCAGTTTGAGTCCCTCCGGGCCTTCATCTATTCCCTGCAGCCAACATTAAATGGAATTACTAAAAAGTCATTCATTAGGCACAGTAGAGAAGAAAGCAGAACACAATTAGTCTTGCCCATGGGTGAGAAGTGAAACAAGGCCTATTCAGACAGAGATTAAAGATGTCTCCAAGTTGTCTTATAATCATGGGAAGCAGCACCTTAAGAACTAGGAGTAAACTCTAGATGATAACTGTTTTTATTCCATGCTCAAGGACCTGATTCTAAGAACTGCTGAACATTCAGCATTAGTTCAGAATCTCAGCTGGTTATTATCAGCATATCCTTAATAAAATCACTGAAGCATAACTAATCCACCCATTATGAATCAGGCCTGCACTTGGATATAAAATTGCACCAAAACTCACAAAATGGCATCTGAATAACTTGTTTTGTGAAGAGGCATCTGAACTGAAGTATCAGAGGAAGATTCCCCTGTATGTAACACCAATGACACTTTACTAGCAGAAACCCTGGTTAATAACTTTGAACATTACTACAAATGGAACAGCCATTCAGAGATATGTAGTAAGCTGAACAACTGAGAATAATTTAACTTCTAAGGATATTCTTAATCTATATTTGTAATGCACTCTTCACAAAGTGTGAAAAAACCAGCAGAAACAGGGCCTTAGAAAAGATCACCCTACTGATTAATGCTGCAATGGAGAAGAGAATCTGGTACCTTGAATTGCCTAAACCAAGAACTACAAATGAGACCACTTTCTTCTCACAAACCCTTTCCTCCCACCCTGCTAAATGCAGAATACTTTTGAGTTTTTTGAACAGGGGCATGGCAGACAAGCTACCAAAATGGTCATTCTTTCCCACAGCATACCATCTTTAGTACAGTACTGTTTTTTAATCTTGGAGATTTGATACTTTTGGGGATTTGTAATTTTTAATTATGACTTAGAGGCAAAAAATGTGATCCTCTACTACTTTAAGACATACATATGCACGCACACACACACACACAGACTTGTATGCTGCCAGTAGTGACATTTCAGGCAGGCAATAATTTGCATTTCCACAGATCAGAGTGCTGTTCCTTAAATAACATGGTGCAATCAAGAAACATGCAGAAATGACTGTATAAAACCTGCCAATTAAGATGGTGCTTGCATTTC
>JAWWTY010000077.1:40920036-40951530 GCA_035222235.1 Margarornis squamiger | reverse complement strand
TAAATAACATGGTGCAATCAAGAAACATGCAGAAATGACTGTATAAAACCTGCCAATTAAGATGGTGCTTGCATTTCAATTTAATGTACAGATCTGCTTTCTCATCTTTAATGAGCCATAGAGAAACAATCTGAAAGCAAGCACACATATACATGTTGTATTTCTCTCCTCGGATTGTCAAAAATGTCCCCACAAAATAACTGTAAGGTTCCTCTCCCTAAGCATTCAAAGAGTTAACAGAAAAGCATGTACATATTGGGAAAACTTCAAAAATGTGAATACCTACGTAACAACTATTCATGCAAATTAAAGGAGTTCAGAAGGGCTTAGGTGCCAAATTCTTCTCCACTATGAAACAGATGCAACTTCTGACAAAGTTAAGGAGAGCTGTACCTGTTTTTTGTAGAGTTAAATCGAATACTGAACGATAGATTGCAGAATAAAAACCAAACACCTATTCCTCCCTCCAAAACCCAAGGCTCTAACACAGGAATTTTCACTGGGCAACAATGGTCCCCAGGCAAGGCAAGTCCAGTTCTGTGACCCTATTGTTCACATCCTAACACACCTGTCAGAGCAATCCCTGGGGCCCATAATAGGTAAATGAAAATGAGACTGATGTTGAGGTTGCCTGAAGGGTTTTTTGAAAGAGCCTGCTTCCCTGGACTGCACTGTAAGTTGTGTAAGGTTCCTCTCCCCACACCCACACAGTGATTTGTTAGGTTTTCACAGACACAGAACTTATGTAAAGCAACACAGATGCAAATGTTTCAATGGAAATGTGCAATAACCAGCGGACAAATATCTTTAATTCCCAAAGACTGGTTTTACTATCAGAGGTTAGGCTCTGCTTGAAGATTAGACTGTCAAAAAACAGAAAAAACCCCCAAACCAACAACAGAAAAAAAGACTAAAAGATGACACACTGCTAAGTTGCCAAGCAATTTAGAAAGCACAGAAATAAGATATCCCACTAATGGTATTTTTCAGAGCGGAACTGCACTTTAACTGCCAAATTTAACACAAGCCACTTTAACAGTATTAGCATTGAGTATATGACATGAAAACTATGACGTTGATGGAAACAGCATGCATAAAGATGCAAAAGTAGAGGAAAGAATGCATTTCTGCCTCTGTTGCTTAGTTTCACTGTTGTGTTAAATCTCTACCCTTTCTTCTAAAATGACACTTTCAGTGATGCATAATTACGCCTTTTTATAAAAATTGACATGTACTTTGCATTCTCCCACAAAATACTAAGGGGCCTCACAGCATTTCTTTGGGAAGACTGCCTACGGATGCAGTGTTGCAATGTGACAGTGGGAAGCTGCCTAGTAACCAACTCTGCTTTGCATAGCAGGTGCCACTATTTCACTTCCACTACACTTAAGCACGGTCTTTTTGTCTTGTTGGGGTCTTTTTGTTTGTTTGAGGTTTGGATTATTTTTTTTTCTTTAAAGGTGTTTCCCCCTCTCCTTTTTATTTTTTTAAACAAAGCCATTAATCAACATTCCATTGGTAATCAAACTCCACTGGTAATCAGTATCCAGAACAGGAATTCCAAGGGAATATAGGCCTAGGACCCCGAATTCAGACATGCTAACATAAATCCTCCTTTACTCCACCCATTTCATTAGTTACTCCTATCACTAAGGATAAGAGAACAAAAATCACATTTAGCAAATGAAAGGAGAATATTTGTCTTGAGCTATGCATTCAACTCTTGTAACACTGCCTTATTTTACCCTTCCAGGACATGAAGAGCTTTTCTACAAAATGCAGCAGGAGCACTTGGGAAGCGTTACCTTTCCATACATCTCAACAACATACCAGGTCAGCACTGACGAAACAATACAGATTTGATGGGCTTAGTTAGCCAAACTAAAGAGACAAGTTTGCAGTAAGTAGTGATAAGGTTCTTTTGTTCTTTTTGAGCACAGATCCATAAATGTATAATTTTCCAGAAATGACAGTAAACAAGGGAATGTGTGCTGAGAAAATGGCATACCCTCAACAAAGCACCAGCAAGTCAGGATCTTCCAAACCTTGTGGGAATAGCTTATTATTCGTAACTAAATGCACAGGGGAAAAAACCCAAAAATGAGCTAATCCACATGTTAAAATTTTCCTGCCAGCAAAATTACAAACACTCCAGTGAAAATACTTCCCGCACCTCTGCGCCTCCTATTTCCTGTGCTCAAACTGCCTTTTTGGGCAATGCTGACCAGACTCTCTTGTTGCACCATAATACTTGACATGAACAAGAGCACTATCCTCTCAGTCACGTGATGTTCTCTCAGCAGTTCTTAAAATCATCAACTCAGCATGTGGGATGTGCATTAACAATCAAAGCATTATGCTTGTGCTCTGTTCTTCATCTAATGATGCTTTTGGAAACAACAAATAAAAAAACTGGAAAGCTTAGTGGTGCAAAACATATTGACTCCCTCTTTCTTTCTAAAAGTCATGAACAGCCTCATTTTCCTCTTTCTGCAAGCACTCACCTAAAATAAAACACTGCATAACAATCCACTAATGACTGAGACAAATTCTAATCTTACACCTAGAAAGGTTTAATGGAACAATCAAGTGAGTAATGCACAGAGACTTTTTGTATCAAAATATCAAGCCACCTTGTTTTAGAAGATTCCCTGACACATTCTTAGTTACTAAAAACATAAAAGTATTTATTATACCTTTATGAGAGTTATGCCGAGCGCTTTCTTGGGTACTTGTCCTGTGATTTCATCGCAGACTTTATGGATGAACTGATGAGGAATGACAAAAACCAGCAAGTCTGCATCCTGTACAGCTTCATTAAGGTTTGAGACAGCAACCTATGTAGTTATGGGAGAGAAAGGCCACACAACTTCTTAAAATTAACACTAGACAGAAATAGTATCTGATAAAGTAAAAGCAGTTTGGTCTTATACTGAATGCTACAAACTACTGCGTTTCATCACTGAAAATAACCAGTAACATAAAACTTCCCAGATAAGCAAGAGAATTTAAGCTTTTAAACAAGCTATTTTATATCTTGAAAGGAGCTTCTTCGCAGACTCAAGCATGGTTAGTGCCATGAAAATTCAAAGTGTCTTGTTACAGTCAAACAAGGACTTTGAGTAAGAAAATATAAAATAAGAAGCTGCCTTCTCTTTGACAAAATAATGTCAATTTTTGATAAATTATTGCATGCACAAAAGTAGTTCTTTCATTAGTTCCTTATACACTCAAATTTCTTCTCCAGACCTCTTACACTTACTAGTTTATATTCCCTTTCTCTGTGCCCTTAGCTTTTGTTTACCCTTTAAGAAGGTGACCTATTTTGAAATCACTTGGTAACTCCATTTTACCTAACACTTGATAACCACCTGAAAATAACACTCAGGTTTAAAATGTGGCAATAAGCTCCACCTATTTACAAAAAGAATAAACTTTAATGAGCAGGTAGTGGACAGCAGAAACACCATACTTGCTGAAGGCTGGAGAAATGGGATTTCAGCATTACTGTTAAAGAGGAAACTGCAATGCACAGCAGCTCATGTTTTTCCTACCTAAAAGCTCTACTGAATTGTCAGCTGCTGTGGCCTCTTTCTATAACGTTTTTGGGGCAGGAGTCACCATCTGCTCACCCCCAATCATGTTACACCACACAGAATTCATGTGGAGTCTCACTGTTCTGCCCTGGCAACACTACATCTACCATGCTAACCTGACTGTCCAGTTTGCTTGAGAAACACTCTAGTTCTCATGCATACTTTTAAAGAGTTTCAGAATACCTGACATCACTTCAGTTCTCATTGACCAGCCAGCTCCCTTCCAAAGCTGATGCCAAATTTTTTTTTAATGGGTATGGTCAAAGCTGTTACTTTTGCCCTTGTTTCTTTATACAGAAGCTGAAGTAACATAAAGACAAAAGTGAGACAGAAAAAAAAAAAAGAGAGAAACTACCGTGCATTGGATTGGATTTACTTAACTGCATAGTTACATAATTTTACTTATTCAAATCTTTGATGTCATCAGCAAAATAACATACAGTCTGAAATGTTATAAACCCTAAAGGTGTTAACAAAACAATTTTTTACCTCCATTCACAGCACAAGCAATATCCCCTCTGCTCCATAACTATAATTTAGCTTCTGAGCCTTACCACATTCTCTGGCAACTTGTGTCCAGGGAGATACTTTACATTTTCATGTTCTTTATTTATGATATCTGTCAGTTTTCTCCCATTAATATTCTCCTCGAAGACCCACATCTTCACTGTGGAAGCAAACTTCTGCAATTTTTTTACATTATTGCCTACTATTTTGGCAACCGCAGAACCCCTGCAGGAAAGAAAACAAAAACAGTCTTAAAGAATTATGATTTTGCTCTAGAAAAAAAGAGATTGTCTTTAAAATAATCAGAAATTCACAGACTGTTTGACAGTTACCATGCAGAACTAGTAAAACTAGCAGAAAAACACACTAGTCATTTACACTGGCTGCTTTCTCTCAAATATATCCACAGTGGGTTGGACCGAAGCATTTATTGAAAACATCCTTACTTATTTTTTCTGCTTATTGGCTATCCAGTGATAGTTTAGGTTACTGTATTCCCCCAAAATCAAATTGATTATATTTTTAAAGTAGAGGTTAAAGTGACATACTGAATTTTTTAAAATGGATCATTTTCCCTTTAAGAGAGGAGAAGCTTCTTGGCTATGACTGACCCATCAATTGTTGTATAACACTGACAGGCACTGAAAGCCAAGAATCACTTATATGTTGCAGAAGTTATAAGCTTTATGGTTATGCAGCCAAGCTCACAGAATTTAACTACTGCAACAACATCCTCTGAATTTGTAGGCAAAGAATTCCACTACTGTTAGCCTCATATTCTCCCCAAGAACAGCACATAGTGAAACCTGTAGGATGGAGATTAAATTTACTTCTCAAATCTTTAAGCAATAATGAAATTAATCAAAATTACAAGAGAAGGAACAAACGCAACCTTCCCTTTCATTCCTAGCATGAACACTATGTGGAACAGAAAGATGCAACATTATGAAACTTGTTAACCTAACTTTCTTTCCTGGGATAAGCAGGCAGCTTCATAATTACTGATACACCTACTAAGCAGACACAAGAAAAACTTAAAACGATTTGTTCTGCTTCATGAACTTTCAATACAGCACAACTGCTTGTGCTATATTAAATATGTGTGCTATCACAGGGCTAAGGTCACATTCTAAGCAGTGGCAGAAAAAACTTACAGTATCCTAGGTAGACCTTTTCCAGTTAAACCATAAAACTGTATGTCTTAAAAGACTGGAATTTACTCGTCTAATTGCACTTCACACACTATAAATTTCCCTGAGTTCAGGAAATGATACAGAAGGCACAATTGTCAGCCATCTCTTCTCAGGCTTATATTCTGTATCTGCATGCACACAGCATGGTTTCCACTGCAATGGCATACAGTTCATAAGAAAACCCCCAAATTTCAGATCCACACAAACAGCAAGAATCCCATTACACACAACACAGGTCTGTAGTCCTCGGACAGGGCTCTGAGTCCCTTGAACAAAAGCATGTTTACTACTACAGATTTATATACAAAGTCTGGATCCTGGCAAATCCACTGCCTTCAGTTTTGAACTTCACTACACATTCTCTGTGCTTGCTGGTGACAGAGCAAGACAGAAATAACTGATTCAGCAACTCTCCAACTGGGATTTTCAGTCTGCCAGCACAAAGTCTGGCAGTGTGCACTACTTGAGTGAGACATTAATTCCATTACTATTTAATACTTAAATGCCTTAGCTGTCTTTTTTTTTTTTCAGCCTTTGAATGAAGTATTAAAAAGTTAAGATTTACCTAGTCTTAATTTCTAAATTCAGTAAGATTTTCCTGACTGGCTTCTCTAGTTCCTCATTTCCCATTATACCGCAACCACTGTTTTAAGACCATTTCACAGTTGCTCTGCCTTCCTCTTATCACTTTAAAAGTAAAGCACACAACACACAAACTCCCAAACTTGCCCTGATAGCAGCAGCAGTGGAGACCACAGGATGCAAGTGATGTTGATCTTATTAAGTCTAGCTCTATCACTGTCCCTCAGTTAAGCCACAAATTTTTCCTTCCATTTTCCTACATAATGTTCCTAGCTGTAAGAATTCCTCTGTCCAGTAACTTCCCACCTCTTCCCAAAATCTACAGTTCCTATTCAAGTTGAGCAATCAGGTTAATTAACAACTGATTCTAACAAAACAGAGAAGGTTAAATTCTGGCTATGCACACCTCATTAATCTGCCCTGAAAGTGTTATCTGAAGAGCAGGCTACAGTACATGACCGAAGCAGTGTTTGCAGTGGACACTGTCCTTGAATCACAAGGTTCCAAGGCATATTCCCGATGTGCACTCTATCCACACTCAAGAGAGCCTACTTTATCCCCTATCATAAAGATCCTAACACAATAACTTATCCACCAGTTGAGCAACCCTAAAAGGGCAAGGCCAGCAAACATCACAGCTCCTGCTCTTCTGTGCCTCTTGAGCCATCTGTTCTGTCCCATGATCTCCCATCAGGTGTCGAGTGACCCCTGCCAAGTCAACTTCATTGTTAAGGTGACCTTTCCCTAGCAAACCAACCGAACAAGTCTGACTGGAAGTAGTTTATCATCCAAGGTGACTGGCTCAACCTTTCTAAATGGTTACTGTCCTGCCAAGCTCCTTTAGGGGTTTTTTTTCATCACAGATGTAGGTCAAAGTGGTGTGACAAGGCAAAGACTTCTGTACAGATATTGGCACTTGTCCAACAAAGAGAATCCCAAAACCCACAGTCTCCAAACTACTAGAGATGCCAAATCACACTCACATCAACTACTTACATGCTTACATTTTAGGCACTACCAGTCACACACTCCTGTAATTCAGGTGACAAAAATCCCCAAATATCAATGATCAGATGTTTATAAATGCTTCCATTTCTTTCTAGTCATCTGCTTTTAAGCATTAAATCCTTCCACTTTAGGACAACAGGCCCCAGTTCAAAAAGACACTTACAAGCACACAGGTACTCAATTCGAATTAAGTCAAATTTATTACAATGGTTGCACATATTACTGAATTGCAATGCTCTTTGCAGTCACGGTTTGGTTCCTGTCATCCCATGGACTTTGAGGAAGGAACCACCTACCTCTCCAAGAATTACTGGTTTCAATTTTTGATTCCTTTGGTTTCTGCTTTCCTGACACAAAATCCCCCACCATTACATATGAAATGAGCTACAAGTTATTTGAATAGAAAGGAAAAAGCTGATGCCTGGCAAGAGCATTCTCTCTTTCAGCGTAGGAGATATGGGCATTTTGCCACCAACTCATCCTATTAGGCAGGAGCTTTTCTTATTATTAAACTGATCCAATGAGGTGAAAACAAAACGTATGTGCACGTGGTTATCACTAGTAGGCAATATCTACAAATCCTTCTGCTTCTTCAAGTGTGTGTCACAGTGAATTAAATACAAACGCCGTCAAACTTTCTGTAAAACGTTTTTCCGTAGATTTCAAGTATGGAATAACAGCAACACTACTCGTAAAAGACTAGGTCTCACTGCATATTTCCTTCTGACTATTACTGCAATGCTCAGTATCTTTGTGGTCATCTTACAAGCCAGTGCAAGGAAAGCAAGAGATGCTGTGCTGAAATGTCTGCCATTCCCTCAACAAAGAAAAACACAACTTGGCAGCTGCTGATATTTTTAATAGCAGCGAAAGCCAACTGCATGGAGTGGGCAGGGGGTGAGCAACAAGTCTAAGATCACCCTGACAAAAGACTGGCAAATTTGGTTTAACAAAACGCAGTACCTTGCTCTACACTGAGCTCTTCTGAGTTTAGATTTCATGCCTTAAATCCCAATGTTATCAGAAATAATGTGTGCTTAGCATTAGCAATTGAAGTCACAGACTGTGAACATATATTTATACATGTGCTTATTCACCGTAAATATACCCGGTATAAAAACTGTGATAGGGAATGGTAGAGAAACAGGTAAAGAAGCCAAAGAAATAGGTAAAGAAACCAAACAAAGGGCATGATACTCCTCTTGAAGAATGATCTGAAGTAAATCTACTGCCTTCAGTGGGCGTAGCAGCAAGTTTATTTAAGTCTAATTATAAATTAGCAATAGAAGCAGCAATGAAACCTTGTATCAAGCTCTCATTGTGCCTCAGCATAATCAATTTGAAAGGGAAAAGATGAAAACGACATTTCCAATAACCTAGAGTCCTGCAATTCTTCTTTGATCCCGCATGGAAAACAGGAACATAAGAAAGCCCAAACAATGCTTTTGCAGGCAAGTGGGGTTGTGAGCGAAGCCCTACAGGCTAGGGGAAAAACCCCTAAAACATCCAGCATCTTCAATGCCCACGTCAGCTGACACCGGACAAAGCACACAGCAAATAGCGGGTTAAAGACACCCAAAAACAACACCCTCGCAGCAGAGCGGGTGTTGCACAGGCTCGCTTGGGCCCTCCCGCCCCAGGGCACGGCAGGGCAGGGCAGGGCAGGGCAAGGTAGGGCAGGCAGGCAGGACAGAGCAGGGCAAGGCAAGGCAAGGCAAGGCAGGCACGGCAGGGCAGGACAGGACAGAGCAGGGCAAGGCAAGGCAGGGCAGGGCAGGGCAGGGCAGAATGGAGCAGGGCAAGGCAGGCAGGGCAGGGCAGGGCAGGGCAGGACGATCGGCCCGCACGGCCCGGCCCGTCCCCAGCGCGAATCCCCGGCAGGGCCAGCACGGCAGGGCCGGGCCGGGCTGGGGTGACCGCCCTCCCTCCCTTCCTCCCTTCCTCCCTTCCTCCCTTCCTCCGTCCGTCCGTCCGTCCGTCCCTCCCTCCGTGCGTCCGTGTCGGGGTGCCGCACTCACCAGTTGCCCGAGCCCACGATGCAGACCTTGAGCGGGCCGGCCATGGCAGCGCCCGCCGAGCCGCTCGGAGCGCGCCCGGGCCGGCCCGCGGCCCGCCGGGAAGTGTAGTCCGGCCGCAGGGCGGGACCGGCTGCGCCCCGCACACGGAGACACACACACCCCTCGGAAACACCGCCGGGGGCACCGCGGGCAGCCCACGGAGGAACACACACCCGTGTCACGGGGGCCACGGCGCTGAGAGCCGCGTCCAGGCCTTCCGTAAGCACCTGCGGGGATGGGGACTCCGCTGCCTCCCTGGGCAGCCTGTTCCACTCTGATCACCCTTTCTGTGAAGAAATTCGTGCTGATGTCCAACTTGAACATCCCCTGGCGCAGTTGTGTCCTCTGTTGTTGCCTGGGAGAAGAGCCCGACCCTCACCTGGCTACACCCTCCTTCAGGTGGTTGTAGAGAGCGATAAAGTCACCCCTGAGCCTCCTTTTCTGCAGGATAAACACCCCCAGCTCCCTCAGCCGCCCCTCACAGGACTTGTGCTCCAGACCCTTCACCATTTCCACTGCCCTGCTCTGGGCTGGCCCCATCTCCTCAGTGTCCTCCCTGAGCTGAGGGACCCAAAATAGACACAGCACTCGTGGTGTGGCCTCACCAGTGCTGAGTACGAGGGAAGAATCCTTATTGTCACCATTTTCTGCTGAACTAACAGCTCACATTTCAGGCATATAGGTAACAACAGAACTCTTGTGCTCTCTCTTAGTGCTGGAGCAGCGACCTATACCTTTGGAGTGAGTCTTTGGAGCACCCAGGTGTGGAGGAACCAGTGTATCCTTTAATAAAGCAGCTTAAACTTGAAGGGATCTTAACAATGGAAATATGAGCATTTTCAAACACTCCTTTCCCTCAGCCTTCACCCAAAATCATGTTGTTCTCCATCCCACATGCTTCTCCAGGGGGAAAAAAAAAATAGTGAACGAGTTGTTGGTTTGGATGAGTTTGAGTCATCTGTGATAAACTTTTCCATCACAGGTGAATTTCTACTGACAGTTTTAGCTGTATTTAATAATAACCTGGAAGGGGAGACCGAAGGGAGATCTCATCATGGTTTACAGGTTCCTCAGAAGGGGAAGTGGAAGGACAGGCACTGATCTCTTCTCTGTGGTAACTAGTGCCAGAACCCAAGGGAATGGCATGAAGCTGCATCAGGGGAGTTTTAGGTTAGATACCAGAAAAGGTTTTTCAGAGGGTGGTTGGGCACTGGAACAGGCTCCCCAGAGAAGTGGTCACAGCACCAAGTCCATCAGAGTTCAAGGAATGTTTGGACAATGCAGATGGTGTGATTCTTGGGGCTGCTCTGTGCAGGGCCAGGATTGGACTTCGATGTTCTTGTGGGTCCCTTCCAAGAAAAAGATAGTCCTTATTAGGCTAAATGTGAAATATAAAAAATACAGACAAATTATAATTTCTATAGATTTTCTCATAAAGTTGTCAGTTCTTCAACAGTCTAGAAGGCTATGGTCCATCAGTCTGCAGTGTTTCATGAGGCTGTATGTGTACTTCTGCGTTTTACACAGAATTGTCATTGTCTCACTGGCAGCCTACAATCTGAACTTTAACATACATTTTCACCATCAACTAAACCGCAGTCTAGTTAAACAGTTCAAGTTTATACAAACTTGAAAAACAGCCAAAATGTAAACACATATTCATCTTGAAGAATCCTCAGATGCATTGCAGAAGTATGTTGTGCAGGCTTCGCCACGCATTTCTAAATGGAGACTTTTACAGAATAGACTAGACTAGACTAGACTAGATTTTTTCAGTTGGAAGGGAACTAGAGCAATGATCTAGTCCAAGTGCCTGACCAATTCAGGGCTGTCCAATGCTTAAAGTGTGTTATTAGGGGTCCAAATAGCTCTTAAACACTGACTGGCTTGAGGCATTGACCACCCTTCCAGGAAGCCTGTTCCAGTGTTGGACCAGCCCTTCAGTAAAGAAATGGTTCCTAATGCTCAAAACCTTCCCTGGCACAGCTCTGAACCATTCCCACAGGTCCTGTCACTAGATACCAGGGATATCAGCACTTCTTCTCCACTTCCTGTCCTCAGGAAGCTGTAGAGGGCAATGAGGTTGCCCCTTAGCCTCCTTTTCTTCAAACTAAACAAGCCCCAAGTCCTTATCTGTTCCTCACAGGACATTCCTTCCAGCCCTTTCACCAGCCCTCTCCTGAACACATTCGAGGACTTTCCCATCCTTCTTAAATTGTGTGGGCCAGACCTGCATGCAGTACTCCAGGTGAGTTTGTGGCAATGCTGAATATAGCAGGATAATCACTTCCTTTGACCAGCTGGTTATACTGTGCTTAATGTTCCCCAGAATGTGGTTTGCCCTCTTGGCTGCCAGGGCAATGCGTAGAGTGTGATTAATTTAAGCTGCATCTGAAGTAAGAAGTGGTCAATACTTTAAATAAAAACATTGCAGACAGTGGAGAGGGAAGGGCAAGAAAGAACCTTTCTACTGTTAAAACAAGTGCTACCAGATCATTAATGTTACCAAGAAAAAAAGATTTTGTTTTATGCCTCGTCTGCAGACTCAAGCAGGTGTTCTCAGGCAGTCTAGCTGTACTGATTGAAGGCACTGTCTCACCATCCTAGCAGAACAGGCTGACCTCAGCTGGAGATTTTAATCTTTTTCTCAAGGTTGGCAGACAAAATTACTTTTTGCTTGTTGGCAGCTTGAGTTCAGAGTCTGACATCTTTAAATTGCTAATGAGAAGGATCAGGAGCAAAGGCAATCTGAAAGGTAATCGTAGGGAAATTATAGAAGCAGGCTCTTTCACAAAAAACCGCACATCCTGATGGTGTAGCATTGACAGTCCAGCTCTAATCAATGAATTGAAGTCACAGATAGTCACATGCATATTCTATTCTCCTAAACCTTATACAGCAACAGCCAGAGGGAAATGACAGAGAGGTAATAGATCAGGTCAGACAACCGTTTGCCTGAGTTACGGCTGTTAAGGTGCTCGGATTCTGAGCCTTGCATGGAAGCAGCTGAGGCTGGAGCACATGTTCCCTTAAGCCTGCTTTGCTATGGCAGCAGTATGAGCTCCTCTGACAGGTGAAGCAGGCAACTGGGTTTATTAAACCACCACTAAGATGTGACAGATTTGATCTGTCGACACCTCAGAAGACTAAGTCAATATCAACTTTATTTATGCATATCTGAAAACAGATAGTTTGGTACCTATAATTACATTGCAGAAAAAAAAAAAGATTGATAACATAAAAATACATTTTGGATGGGAGGGGAATAATACTCGATGAGATCACTGTTTTTGTTTCCAATTTTCTTCTGTATTTAAGTGGTTTGTTGGTGAAATGTCAATAGAGATAGATCTATTTCTTTTCTTCAGTGCTTCATTTGACTTTATATATAGTGTTGAAAAAGACAGCATGGGTGAAGCAGCCATTAAGAAGAAATAAAGCAACTCATTAAAGGGCAGTCTAAAGTTCTGATATTCTCTAGTTGCATGTTTTAAGCTACTTACGTGAAGAGTCACTGCACTTGCAGCTTAATGTGTTGATCTATTTTAACTATTCTAGGTATTGCAGAGATGCCTGTTCCTCTTTTTATAGGGAGTTCTCTATTTGTCTGATGTCCAAGCATTTATTGAAACCTGACAAGCTCCTTTCAAAACTTAGTACTCAGAGATAATAAGATATGTCAGTGATAATCTACAACTGCAAAGAGTCCTGTACAAAGTAGAGACATCTGGCAACTAGAAAATATGGAAAAGCTCCAATAGTCTGAAATATTTAGCTTCAATTACAAGTTTCTGAAAAAAAGCCCTGATTACCTACTTGGAAATTCTCCATTTAATATGCTGATTTTCTCATTGAATATATCATTACAAAAAAAGTTTTCTTAGACTATATTTAAAAACATTAAATAGCAGTTTCCTTTTGGTTTATTCTTAGTGTTCCGTACAAAAGATAAGAATCTGATTTATATACAGTTAGATAATTATTTCACCAGAACATATTATTGTCTTGAAACACAATTTTAGTAATTTTAAATTCTGATGATTTTGTAGGAATTTCTTTTATATGCATCATGTTGTGAGAGTGTGGGACTGACAAAACTCAACTTCCTTACTACTATAAATGAACTATGAATATGGATTAGGCAGCACAGCTCAGTCTCTCTGAGTAGGTGACCTCAAGGGGAAGAAGATTAAGATATAATAATTAGTATTTTCATAAGACCCCTCAGTTTCCAAAGCATCTTAAATGCAGACATGAGGATGAGGTCCTGCCTAAATTAAACAAACATAAATGTAACTGAATAATAGAATTAAAAAAGTGCTCTTCATGTCCCACAGTCTTTGACTCTTTTGAAGGGATATAGAATGAGAGGGAGCTGGATTTGGCTTTCAGTTTTTTGGGGTTTATTTCCAGTGACTGATGGGTAGTTTTAAAGTCCTGCAAAAAGAAATGCACATGAAGGCCAGAAAATGCTAAGACGCACAGGCATTTTACCTTCCCTCCCCTTCACCTTCACTCCCTATTCATTCTTTCTTCACATAACCTGTTTCCCCACCTCTTATCTGTGTTTGTTTTGTCAGCTCTCTGCACCTTTAGTCAAATGTTATTCCCTTTCTAGTCGTGTTCTGTTTTGACTGACTATTCTGCATTTTTGAGGACAAAAAGCTAATGAGGAAAGAAAGGTGTTTTGAGGGTTAAAAGCCATTTTACTTTTCCTTACATTGTGGGAAAGGTACCTTATATTTAGAGAACTACCCACCTCATGCTAGTTTGACAGGCACCTTCAAAATAAGTCAGTCTTCCAAATATATCATCTCTCTGTTCTCAAAGCAGAAAGAATTTTTTCAGCTATCCTTGCAGATCATATTGCATTTTGGCAGGCCTTAAAAGAACAAGACAGTTTTAATCTAGCTGGGCACCTAGGTCAAGCACAGATTATAAAGCTCAATAAATAAGGAAGAATCTGGAAAATAAATGTCTGAATTTAGCTTCTCTCAGAATGTTACAGCTTATGGTAGTACTGTTTTTCCTCTGCCTGCACAACATGGTATACATTCAGGTGATCTATTACTGATGGCAATTTATTGCAAGTTATTCCATTAAATTTTTATGTAACAACTTTATTAACTGCAGTCATAGCATAATAAACCTTTTGGGTCAGTAACAGGGCCATCCTCCCCCAGCTGCCCATTCCCCTTTCTTCACTTTCTGCCCCTACCTTGTGTTGACACACAAGTTGTCATTTGTGCCGATGATGCAGTAGGTCAAAGAGGAAAATTAGCTGTGTTTATCTACTTTTTCTGGCTTAAACTCTTGAACAGCGCTGTCAGCCCAAAACGTAGGAAGTCAAAAGTCTGAGTAAGCAATTTAGTGCTATGAGATTCGTATTCTGGAATACAGAGTCTGAATATAAAAGAGAGACAGAATTGTAAGGGTAATACACAATAATGATCTTTGGAAATATAGGTGTCTGCCAGGTAAGTGTTTCTTGCATACAATATTAGGCAGTGGAGAACTGTTTTAGGAGATTTTCTTGTCATTGCTTCATACTATATAAAAATCTATTCCTTACAAAAGAAGAAAAGAAGACGAGTTATGCTCTACAGATGTGCATTTTTTCCCTTTTATTGAAGTGCAGATGACCTCAAATCATTCCCTTCTTTTCTGTCTTCCATTCTTATCTTCTTGAAACTGAAACTCACCTTTCTCACTGAACTATTCTGATGGCAAGTGGGGGAATGCTTTCTTTCTAACCTTTCCTCTGCAAGTCACACAAAAACAAAGGCCTTTGTCTTTGGAAGCTAAGAAAACGGTGGTGGTGTAAGAATATAGGCCTAGTTCCCTGCTGTTTAACAGTCAGCTTTAATAAAGCTTTCTTTAATAAAACTGGAGTAGGATGGTTTGTACCTCTTCACTTATGACTGTGGTGCCACAGATGGCTGCAGATCTGCTGCACATTCATTGACAGAGTTGCTCCACATTTTAATATAAGAGAGTTTTAAGCGGGCTCGCAAGCTCTTAACAAGCAATAGTCAGGATTCTCTTAGTGTTGTGGTTTGCTATTACTGGTTTCTTGAATTCTTATGTACAGTGCTGCCTCTAGCATCATACTGAGACTGGGCAGCTCTGGAGGGGCACTTGGCACCAATACATTGTTGCAGTGAAGGATCTGATTGTAAAGAAGTGTCAGGACTTGAAGTGCTGGTCGAGATGTAAAATGACTGGCTGGTCAGCTGATTTATGGAATTGTACGTTTATGGACATAACCAACATTCACATGATGGGAAGCACTGCTAAGTGACCACACAGTTCTCTCATCCATAATGGGACCTGATGTGCTGTCCAGTGACCTGGAATCAGGATAGATCTCTTGGAATCTCTCTCTACTGTGCTCCAGTGACTCTTAGTACATCTAGAATGAATTTTAACTGCACATATCTAAGCTTCCATGTTTCTGGAAAGATAGTTCCAGTGCTTTCATTACAAGCTTTCAGTAACACAAGATGTAAAGCCTGGGACTTTCAAAATAAAGATTGAGACAGTGAAGGCACTTCCATTGACTTAGTGACTGCTGACTTATATATATATGTCTTCATTTCGCTTCATATATTAGATATTCAGCCTTACACAGTCTGAAGAAAACATTCAGATAAAGTTATCATAGAAAGATGTATTGACTGATTTTTTAAAAATAATTCTGCCCAGCAATCTCTGCTAGATCAATAATATGCTTAGCTGATACT
Source organism: Margarornis squamiger (assembly GCA_035222235.1). NCBI lineage: Eukaryota > Metazoa > Chordata > Aves > Passeriformes > Furnariidae > Margarornis > Margarornis squamiger. The sequence goes on along the minus strand of JAWWTY010000077.1, from coordinate 40,935,844 downwards.
CCCAATAGCTGTGTCTGAAAGTCAGTTTGTTACTGTTTAATAGCTTTTATTGACATAGACTATGTGAAATTATATGGAGTTCCATAATTGATCTTTTTTGTTGCACTCAAATTTGATTATATGCCATTGTCATTTTTTGGAGCAAATTAGAGAACTGTCATTTCTATCAAGAGAAACTGAACTGAGGACCATGGAACATATTTTTTTTTTTTTTTTTTTGTCACGTAAACATTGTGCTGCAATAAATACTATTCATTCACTGTGAAACTGTCAATATAAAGTACTAAAATCAGAAAATAACTGTTATTTCATTTTAAGCAAAATGACAGCCTTGGTGTGCATGGACTTATGAATATTTGATGTAGCAAGGACAAAAAAATATGAGAAGGGGACTCTATTTTTAAACAGAAATGAATAGTCAAAAGGGTCTTCACAAAATATTTTAACTGAGCTGATGCCAGGGCCCTCTGTGGGCCCACAGGCTGTAAGTTATCTTGACCGGTCTATAACCATCGTTTTCCATATGCCTTCTCTGCAATCTCTTCCCCATCTTCCAGGCTCTGTTCACAGGCAACTATGATGTGGAGCAACTGTGTAATGCTGGATCAGACTGTAAACAGCTAGGTCAGGAGAAAGCTGTGAGAAACCTCAGGTGGGATTAGGGTGCACATTTCCATCCATACACACTCCACCTGTTGGCTCAGGAGCTGCATTTCAGCTCAGGCCTTGCTGTTCCTGTGTGCATCTGTGCTGATCCTGCATTGCTGAGAGGAGGAGTAAGGCTAACAAAAGGACAGAGATCAGCTGCACAGGAAGGCAATTTATTTGTATTCCTGATTGACTGATCATTTAAGCAACCACATAGCCAGATTATTTGAGTAAAGTCATGCAGGATTAGGGATTAGGGCCATATGAAATAACAATGTATACATGAGTCATTCATGCAAGGAAGGTAAGTACAAAGGGCAAATTATTCCAGATTATAAAACTATTTAAGACTGGAAGTGAAAACATCTTCTTATTCCCTTGTTGTTCCATGGTTATGTGAGATCAAATTGAAAATAAATCAGATAGCATAAAGAAAAATCTCTGTCTGTACTGTTGTATATAGTATTTAGTAAAAAGCAGCTTACTAACTCTTCATGTAAAATGTGAAAACTCCAGAAACTATGCCAGCCAATATTTCATTAGCCACAAAATACTTTAGAGATACAGTAACACTCTCTTAGGAGATTCTTGTAAGACTTGAGAGAATCACCTTATCCCATGGCTCTGCCTGGGCAGTCAGGCTGGTTACTTAGTTAAATCTAAGGTAACATTCTCTTAACAGGTGGTTCTTTGTAGCAGGAAAGAAGTTTGTGAACCTTTGAGTTGAGCACCGCTGTTTTCACCCCTAATGCTCTGGGTTCTGATTTAGTGCTATTTCAGCTGGGACACTGTATAGAACTGTGCCATGTTGCAGCATAAAGAGCTACAGAGACAGACCTTGCTGCTATTGATCTGTACAGGACATGGTACAGCCCAGTGCTTGTGTGCTTTGTAAGTGGCCACCACACACAGCTTGTACCTCAGCTTCTGACCTTCAGACAGCAGGGCAGCTGCTTGTCTCCTGTGTTCGTCTTTTCTCTAGATAGTAGGTCATAATAAATGATCCTATAATGGTTTAAAAATGTGCATTTTTGGACATGAGATCATCATCTAATTTTAGAGCATTGTAACAGGAGTTTCTAGTGAGATCTTTTCTATAAATCCCATTTCCTACTCTTTTCCACCCATAGTGCTTAGTGTAGGATGGAGGGCAGGTCTAGGACTGCAGGCTAGTCCCCACTCAGTGACTGAGGTAGGACAGCTTCCCTGCTGCCTCTGGTCACTTTTAATGAGATGCAATCTTACTTCTCACCAGCAGTGGGCTGGTTTTTTGCCTCTGTCACTTAGTTTCATGCTGTTCCGTTGCTGTGCAAGCTGTGCAATCCTAGTGTATGCAAAGCCTCTCTGCACCGAGTGTGACCATCTTTGTATACAGTATAATTTCCCATACAGTCTAATAGTACCAGCAGCATCCAGACCCTCTTATCAGCATGGAATGTCCTCCGTGGAACCGATCTGCTGCAGCTAGTTTGGAGCTGAAGGGCGTTGGGCTTTTATTTATCTTATCTCCAGAGGATAGAAACTCCCATGAGGGTGTTGAAACTTTCTGTTTTGTTATTCAGTGGTAGATTCTATGCATAATAACCTGCTGAGTATTGACACATAGGACAAATTTAGCATCCAGAGTAACTCTGGCTGATTCAATTTTTTTTGTTTGTTTAGTTGGAAATCATGCACTTGTCATAAATCGTAAAAGGGCATGCTGGTGTTCTGAAACTGCCCTCAAAGATGGCAGTGAGCCAGTGTTGATGCCAGTCTGATAGGGTCTGAGTTTGTAAACCAAAGCTTTTCAGTGTGCTGAACATCACGTGTTTCAAAGAAAAAAAAAATCATTGATGCTCAACAGTGTCCTAATTTGTAAGTACAGAAATGGTTTTTTTCTATTATATTTTGGTGCCTTAGTAACATTTGTGTCAGCAGATACAACAAAACACAGTAACAGAAAAAAGACTCCTGAATGCAACTTTATAACAAGAACATGACAGTAATTAGCAAAGAATTACTTTCACTGGAGATTAATTTAGCGTGCTGTAAAGGAGGAAGTTCCTTTGGCGCTAGAGGGAGTTGCTGTTTCCAGACAATAAACCTGTCCAATGCAGCTGAAGTGAGGACTTTATTGGTTTACAGAGTTTGTATGCAAACTGACTGAGCAAAGGACCAAGACAGAGACAAAGGAAGCATTAGACTGAACATTTCTGAACAAGATGTGGCACAAAGCAAAGTTTCCAGTCAGTAAACATGTCACTTTTTATTGTGATGCTTATAGAAAAAAAAAAATCCCTGCAAGTGTTTAGGGAAAAAACCGATAATGGTGATATTAACAATGTCATCACTAGTTTTAATTTCCATAGAATTATGGAATCATTTAGGTTGAAAAAGCCCTCTAGGATCAACAAGTCCAACCACTACCCCAACACTGCCAAGTGTACCCTAAGCCATGTCCTTAGGCATCACACCTGCAGGGATGGTGACCCAACCACTTCCCTGGGCAGCCTGTGCTTTAATTTTGGTTAGAAATACTTCATTGTATGTAATGTTTTTATGTACTTCTGTGATTTTCAGACATAAAATAATGTTCTAGAGCTTGAAATATTTATTCCCAAAGCTCATGCAACTTGGTTGCTGTAAATAGGTTTGTGCAGCCATAAATGATGGGTGTGTGACATGCAATTATGTTGGTTAAGAAATAGAATGAAGAAGAGTTGAGTTTTAGTCACTACTGATAGGAAATAAACTCAGTAAATATCAACAGGTAGGTATCAATTGATAACACCATATATCAGTAAATATTAGTGGATATCTTCAGGAGGAGAGTTTTAACTTTCAGTTTAAATTTTGAATATGAACAGGGCTTAAGTCCACTTTTATTTGCATAAATCTGCTTTGAGAATCAACAGCATGCCACAGAGTACTATCTCAAAAGAAAATACCTCTGTTTTTCTGTAGAGGAGAGGCTCTAGCACTGTTTGATAGCCTATTTTTTATCCATTTATTTATAAAGGAAAATTCTTTACAATTATTAGCACCATGAGATTATCCTTCCTAGAGTTATTCCCCATCTCTGCAGACTTGTCTCCTTTGCTCTGGTGTTCTAGTTTATACCTAATACATACGAATGGATACCAAGATGGTATAGAAAACATTTGGATTCAAGAAAAAAATACCATGGTAGATAATGAAGCCTCTTGCTGCTTGTATTTATTTTCGTAACTGCTGTAAAACTTGCTGCATCTTTTAGAACAAGTATTATTAGATCTCTTATACATTCAGATCCTCATATTTGCTGCTGGTAGAGATGATGCCTTGTCTTTTTTTTTGGTGCACTCGTAAACTCCATGGCATGACTAATTGTTCTGCTGTAATAACAGTGAACTTGGTAGTTTATGGCTTAGCTTTCAAGTTTGCAAGAGTATTTATTTGAAAGTTTTAAATTGTTTAGTGTGTTGGCCTGAAGGCACTGAAATGTACAAAACACACAAGCTTCAACCATTCCACATTCATCATTAGTAACACAATTAAAAGTCTTCTGAAGTGTATGAGCTGTCCAAATTATAATGAAACAGAAAATTGGCTTTGTAGTCATTAGTTACCACATTAACAGGGCACTATCTTGTACCTTTAAACATTGGAGATTTAATTAGAATATTGCCTTAAAATATGATTTAGCTTTTTCTCAAAAGAAAACATGAAATACATAAGCTTTGCAGGATAGGCTTTTGCAGATGTATCTAGAAGATTTTGAGAATGCATTCAGGGAAGAAAAATCCTTGGCATCAGCCACATTCCCTGAGTGTTCCTTCCTTTTGAGGAAATGGAACATGTTTCCTTTTAAAATATTTGTGGAATTCTTTGGAATCCATGCCTAAGTGGAATATTTTTTCTCTCATGTTGAAATGCATTTGCTCTTTTGGTTCTTGTTTGCTCTGTGACTCCCAAATTAATGCACTCAAGTTCTCTTTTCATGCTATGTTAGGCCCAGGGGAACTTTCCTAGAGGCGTGAAATGTGAAGTGCTTGAATTTCTCCAGCTCTTTTCAATACTCTGTGAGGAGATTTATATTTTCTAGGAAGACGTCTTCATAATAACCTGAATTATTTTGCTTTCCCTTTGTCTCTGAGTGTGGCCTTCTTAGTAAGATTAAGGATATTAATTACTTTAAATCCAAAAGTTGGGCCTTTTTCCCTCTCTGACACAGTAATAGAAATATAGCCTAATTAATATATTATGTCTATGACAAAAGCGAACCACTGTGAAATCTAGGTCCTATTGCTTATCTTCTATGATTAGTGGCTTTTTATATAGAAACTCTGCAGTTCTGGCAATACATTAGTTTTAAGCTGGACACTGGTGCACAAAGCAATACATTTCTCATTTGCCTTCTCTCTGGCAGTCCATTCGTCTCCTGGTAGAACTCCTGTGAGGAATTAATCAGATTTAATGAGGCCCTCATTGTCTCCTTTTTGATGTTATGCACTCTGCTGGTGCACCCTTGCAAAATGACATAATGGATTAGATTTTTTGCTTCTTCCTACATGTATTTTGTGACATGTTTTCCTGGATTGTGCTGGCTATCGCGAATGTAAGGCTTGGTGTGTTATTTAGCTTGATTTTGAGCTTTGCATGCATATTCCTTCATACCCTGCAGAGCTGAGCTTCATACCCAAGTCCTCCTTTTTACTGACATTTTGAATTTTCAGTCATGTCTGCTGAATTAGATTGCCATCCATCTGATAGAAGTCTTGCTCTGGACTGAGTAGATCTTGAACTAGGTCTAAATAATGTGCCCAGATTTAATTCTAAACCTGGCAGTCTTTTAAGTGTCTTCTGAAGCTTTTTAGTTGTGTCCTGCTTTTCATTATTCTTTTCCTTCATGAGGAAACAAATCTGATTCTTCAGTTTTCATTCAGCCACAGATACTCTGAAGTTCTCTTGTACCCTAGATAAAACCACACTTTCGTGTTTCATTTTGTGGCAGAGCTATTGTACTTCTTACATTTCTATGCTGTGGTTTCACTGCCTCCTTTGATCTATATTAACAGGAGATGCCTAAACATAGCATGCATTTCAGCTCCTGCCACTGTAAAAAAGGTGACCTTCTCAATGTCATTTTTACTTTTAATACCTGTTGCTTTTGTGTGCACTGTATAACAGTGTTTGAACTTCCTTCCATTGTCTGCTGTATTTCTAGAGAGTAAGAGCTGTGATTAAGCCTTTAGAATACGTATTTAATTTTTTTTTTCTGATGTTATGTGACATTTAGCAGACTCTGGGAAACAGGATGCATAGAGGAGATCAACTACATTAAGTGCTTTGATTTCCATTGGGTTTGAATTTCTTCATCTTCTCCATTGTATGGCACAAATTTTTCAGAGGTGCAGCCCTTCCCAAAGGGTGCCACTATCAGTGCAGGGAATGGACAGGAAATTCAGAAGGCAGTGAAACAGGAAGCCATGTGCTTCCTGGGCAGTCCTTCCGCGTGTGTGTTCCTGGGCAGCTACAAGCAGCACTCAGGAGGAAAAAAACCTTGATTCTCCAAGGGAGAAACATTCATTGCATTATGTCACAGATTGTAAATGGAAAAGGGTATTGCCTTGGTTCTATGTTACAAATGGATATTCACCCCTTTTGTGGAAACTGATACTGTACATTGCTTTGCTGTTTATTTCTATCTCCCCAGACTTGGTTGAAGCAAACAGCTCTTGGCCAAATAAAAAGTTGGTAATCTTAGCTCCTTTGAGTTGAACTAAAGTGGAGAATTTTCTTGAGAAAGAAGCTGATGCAAGAGTATTTTTCTACCTTTCATTTGCTTGAATTTTTTTTCTTTTACCAAGACTCAAGCCTGAAGAACCCCTGCTGCATTTGAACAACATCATAGAATTGTGCTAGTTTTACATTAGGGAAATGTTAGATAAAAACAAAGTTGAAAGAAGGTGCTCCATGCATTTGTACCCATATTTATTAATTAATAAGGCCATTAGTACATCTGAGAGCACAAACAGTTCCTAACCTCTGTGAAGAAAATTTACTTGAGTGCAAGCAATGTGTCAGAAGTGTTATGCATAAAATTTGTGTAGATAGGAGTGGTATTTTCCCTCAAAACTACTAAACTAAAGAATAATAATCTTAGAAACTATGGCATCAGCACACCAGTTTACTTTCGTGCAGAGAATACTTTTTTTTTTCCTTAAAACTTCCTCTTTCTTGTGCATTGGCTTGAGTTGGCTTGCTCAGATATGTTTGCCTTTGTAATATTTTCCTAAGGTTCAAATTACCTTGAAATGCTTGTCTGTGGGTGATGGCCTCTGATTTATTTCTAGTGCACTGCCTCATTGAACAGCATCAGCTTTCCTTCTGAAACTCCATGAGAGTGAGAAAATGCTGTGGTTATGTTAGAGCCTTGTCTTCTCTTTTTCCCTGGGTTATAAACTTCCTGGCAGCTAACTGCCAGGATTTTGACACGTTTGGTTTGTGTGTAGCCTCCAAAGACTGCATCTAACAAAGCCTTTTTTGGCAAACTCCCCATTGCACTCTTAGGCTGACACTGGAGCTGCTCCATCTCCACTGGGATTTCTAAAGTAGACCAGCCACTTTTGTTGCTATGAAAATGTTGTCTAAACTTGGTTAGGACAAAATTTCCTGGCAAAAATAAGGTGATAACAACTGCCAAAGACCTTGCTGGTGTTCTGAATGTGGTGTGGCAGTCCTCATTGTTGTTAGCAAAAGAAATAAATACGTAAAACTCTTTCAAACTGACTAATTCTTGTCTTTGTTTCTGCCTATAAACTCATTTTCCCCTGTTAGCAATAGAATTCTATGGCCTTTTCTACTAAAAGCAATACAAATTTGATTTCTGAAATGAAGGAATCTGGGATCAGATTAAACTAGTATATGGGCTGTGTTTTCCCATAAGACAACCCTATTCTGGTTTGTGAAGCACATGCTGTGTATGAGTTTATTTATAGCTTTTAGATGATGATTTTGTTCAAGCAGTTTTCTAAAAAAAAAAAAAAAAAAAAGAGGTGCATGATCTTTTGAAGGCCTTTCCTGTTCCATTTGATGGTTATCCTAAAACCTCAGATCCTTTCTACTTGTTTTTTGTGAACTGTTTTGAAAAGCATGTGGAGAACTTTAGAGAGTTTTTAAATCTGACATGAGATTAAGTGAAATCTAATTTGGATGGGAAAAGTTTTTGTTGAGACCATTCAAAGATTTGTTACATTGTTTGTTTAAATTTTTATTTCTGATGACAGTTTCGAATTATTTGTAAGAAGATCTTATTTTAGAGATCCAATGCCTGTCTTGTCAGTTAGGGGTTGACCTCTTCTGATCAGGATTTCAAGATCCACCAGAATTGTTTCCTATTTTTCCCCAATAGGATAGTAAGGTTAAACATTCATTCTTCATTTCATACAATGTCAGAAAAAATAAAAAAATTTCTCCAACCCTCTGTGTAGCTTACAAAGCAGGAAGAAAATTGTCTGTGTGTGCATACCCCTGGATTCTTCCTCTCACTGTCATTTCAGGTTGTTACCATCTGGAATCTGTTTTATCAACTTTCTTATCTTTAATGGTACCTCATTTTCTGAAAGCATAGCCCTATTTTTAGGCTGTAACACAGAATAGTAGGGGGATGTTTGTGATTGATTGAAGCTGACAGAGCTCAGAGTTTAGAATGTCTGAATTTGTGAAACTGCAGCGAAGGAGTGCCTGTTTCAGGCATTCTCTATGGAAATGACCAAGGTCAGGAAAAGTTAAACTGAAAAACGGCAGCTTCCTGAACTTGTACTGTGCTTATTCTAAAAAATTAGCATTTGTTCCCACCTCTGAAATCATGACAAATAATCTTATATCAGGCCATATATGAATGCACATTCTGTTTTGCAGAACAGGCTCTCAAAAGTCAAAGATCAAAGCTGACAGCTGAGTTTTAGAGGGATGGAATCATGATTCAGCTCTTTGCATATTTGAGGTTATCTCCACTGGATACTCCTGTCAAGGCTGAGTGTGATATGAGAGAGCAAGCATTACAAGCAAATTCACCAGAGAAGAGGGAGAAAAGAATATGGCTGTCGTTTTCTGTCCAGCAACCAGAAGAGGGTTAGATAAATGATCTTGTTAGGCTTTTATAAACCACAGTTTATGCTGTCCTTCAGAATCAGTGAAGATAACAGTCAATTCTGTGCTGAACGTAATGATTCCTATCTGTTGTATCAGCATTAATTCTATACACCACATAAGTATTGACCACTCATTTGCACGAGTTGGGCAATACACAGCACACTTCTTTTATTGTTGTTTTAATTTTTGTAAGTAATTTTATTTATTGTAATAAGTAAGAAAATTTTAGTTCATGTGTTTTTCATGAGCTATTATAATTTGTCTGTTATCAGCCAAATTTAAAATCAATCAGTGGTGAACCTTGGCAAAAAAATGTCATCCCTAGCTTGGGATAATTACACACATCACACATCCTAGAGTTAATTAAAGTATGACCCCCAAGACTATAAAGCCCCAAACTGTAAAGAACACCAGGCTTTACTGCCTTTTACTCCCTTTTACATGCTTCTTGGTTTTTATTGATGGGAGCTAAAATGTAGAACTGAGTGACAAAATATATTTTGGTAGTTTACTGAATTTACAAGAGATTTGTTTTGATTGTAAAAGGCAGTTAAAATATAGGTGTTATGATTTGCTCTAAGCTTCTTGCTTTTTTTGCATGTTTACATTACTGATAAAAAACTTGGAAATCTATAATCAGCACAGCTTCTAAAACATTGTCATGAAAAATTGAGTGAATATTATGCATGTTGTAGTATGAGGTTCTGCAGCTTCAGAAAGTGTTTCAAACATACTCTGTCACTTGTCATATATATACATTTCAATCACATGTATTGAAATACGTAGCAGTATTTTTAATGCAGATCTGTAGGTAAAAAAGGAGACAATCATGTTGCATTAGAAACTCGTATTTGTTTTAATTAGGTTTCTGCAGATAAAACTGCACTGCAGAATGAAGACTGAAATTTGTAATCAAAAGTACTTTCTGCATAAGTAGTTGTTAGAAAGTTTTGTGAACTCAGTTTTTCTCCTTTTCTCAGTGCTAAAAAGATCTTATAAGTTTGTGTTTTGTTTTTGATTTCTAGTGCAAAGTTCTTTCCTTTTTTTTTAACTGTCATCCCATTGTGTGGTGGATTCTAACAATACCTAAATAGTATTTTTAAAGATGATGTGAGTAAAATAGAGCTGTAGGTGAGTAAGGGGCTTAGAGACAGGTCCAATTTTAAAGAGACTGCGTTGTTAAGCTGTACAATACTGCATGCATTTATCAAACAACTGTACAAATTGCTGTTGGTGCAGTATGAGGTTGGAGCCCAAGTGACATAAACTAGCATTATTTTACCAATAAATATACACTCTGCAGTATAAGTGCTCTATAGCAATACTTTTTGGATGTGCAAATGGTTTTGCAGATTAAGTATAAGATTCCAGGTGTGTAGATGTTTCATTTAAAAAGTGGCTGGACACCAAGCTGGGTCTTATTACAGTGATATACAGCTTTATGAATAATAAATGTTGAAATCTGACAGATTCCACTGGAACCACTCAGCTCTCCAAAAAAGAGGGATAAAAGAGAGCTTGAGCACTGGTTTGACTTATGAGAGCAGCACTGAGTAAACTGAGTCTGGTTTGAACCTGAATTTGACCTTTTATGGTCTGGAATACTTTTCAAATCCCTAAATGTTTAACTACAGAGCTCGAAAAATGGGTAGTAAAAATCCATGCACACTGTTAAGATTTAGTATATTGACATTTATCTGTAATTCCACATCAAACCAAAAAGGGTTTCTGTTATCCAGCTGGTTATGCTAGATAATCTCAGTGTTTTCTTCTGGCCTCAGTGTATGAATGACTTTATTTTAAAGAAGTGTATTTGTGACTATCTATAAAAACTATTCAAAGATTAACTGGCATGGAATAAGGCTGTTACCACTAGCTAAAATACATAATTTATAGTGTCAGTGATATTTGTGCTCACTTAGCTTCTTATGCTCATTTAGTGTCTTTATGCACTGGCTTCCTATTTGTTTCCAGTTACAGTTCAAAGGGTTGATTCTATCTATGCAGAAAATACCTTTCGTCTTGGTTGCCATACACATAATTTCCTCATGCATATATTTAATGACATGCAATGCATAATACAAACGAGTATTTTCTCCAGCTGACCATCCCAAAGTTTGTATTCCAAAGGCTCAGACATTTTGACCAAGTTTTGTTTCAGCTGGTCTAACCTGCAAATTACAGAGCAGTGTGCTGTAGCTGAGTAAACAAGCTCTGAGAGTCTAGCTGTGGCAGTGCAGACCCCAGTCCACATGAATTTGCCACATGAACCTTGTGGTAGAGTAAATTAACCTGCATGCTTTGTGTCTGTTTCCTGGACTCAATTGTTTCTGGCAGCAAAGGCAGTTGGGGTACTCTTGCAATATGTCATGTTTCTCTTGGCTGTTTCCCTGTCACTAGCTTTGAGTCAAGTGAGGTTCAGGAGGGTGGTTGGTGGGTAATGGTGGATGCGAAGCTGCTGACAGGGTGAAGTATGGCAAAGCAGCATGTTTAGCATACATTGCAAGCTTACAGGCACCAGGGAGGGAGAATACAGTGCATAGCGGTTCTGCAAAGCTAATGCTAAAGTTGGCAGACTGCAGAGTTGGTGGCAGTTCCTCTACGTTCCCGAAATTCTCTCAAGTGTGTTACTCATGGACGACGTGCTGGTTATCTAAGTGAAACAATTATATAAGATAGAATGTTACAATTCTTGTACTGAGTTATTAAAAAGCCAGATTGAAGGAGTCACTGCTTCTTGTAAACTCTCCAGTGCAGGAGTCAAGAGTACTGGATCTAAGGAAGGACTGGAGGACGTGCTGGTGCTGTGCATTGTTCCACCTGCTGCATTCGCTACCTGCCAGTCACTGTAGACAACTGGGGAAGAATTAATGAGAGCAGGCTTGGGGCAGGTGGCACGACCGTGGCACGAACTGAACTTTAGGGATTGTGTAAGGGTCATTCCAGTGCTGACATCTATAGACAATGATGATAGAAGTGCACAGAGGTAGGTTTTTGCCCTAAGTATTGCCTTTAGTTTAGTGACAGATGGATTTAGTCTCCAAAGCTCATGTGAAATAAAGAAGTGTCTCAGGAGGACTCTGTAGGGTAAGAAGGAGGAGATGGTACAACTGAGCAAGCCTGGAATGTGTTCAGTGCTTGAATGTATGCTAGGTAGGAGTAGTTTCTGTAGACCATATAGCTAAAATCCTCCATATGATTACGATGGTGAGAAGCTGAGTGGAAATCTGGTGGTGGGAGGAAGTAAAAAGAAACTGGAAAGTACTTCAGGAAAACTGTTTGCTAAGAGAGTGTTAAAAAGGTAGAGGAACCTAAACTGAGATGTTCAGGAAACAAATTAGTGAATGGATTATGAGCTGACCTTGTTCTAGGAGCTAAAATTGTGTAGCTCAGCAAAGGACAGAGAAAGGTCTCTGTTTCCTGATAAGGGCAAACAGTACTGAATTTGTTATCTTGCCAGATATTTTGCTTCCTAAAAGTTGGGGTAAACAATGAGTTATTTTGATTCTTTTGGCTTCTTAATGAAACAAACAAAATTTTGGTTTGGTCAGAGAGTGAAAGTAACATTCTAAAGGAGGACTGTAACATAGCAGCTGTGTTACCTTGGAAACAGTGCAAACCTTCATTAAGCAGGTTGCATTAATAAATAGCTAATTAAGAATATTGTAACAAAGCATACCTTATGCAATATTGCATCAGACCAAGTCAATGTGTATTACTGTGAAGTCTAGCTCTACTAGCACAGACAATTGGCTAGTAAAATGAATACAGTAGTTTTGAAGAACATCAATAACTTCAAATAAATGAGGTCAGGGGCTCACAATACCAAGATTGTTATGAAAGGTTGTCTAGCTCTGTTAGGTTGCAATGATATGTACAAACTGAGAAGGGAAAAGGGATGAGAAGAATGACACATTCTTTTGCTTAAATGCAGTATAAAAGCTGCATGTAGTGCAAATATTTGACTCATAAGGACCTTTGGTTAACCAGTAAGAAGGAATCTTTACTATACCTTCATATTTATATGAAAAGCTATACTAGGTTAAAGTAAAGGTCTATCTAGTTCTGTGCTTTATTCTGTCCATAAGTACATGTTTAGAGAAAGACCTAGAGAAAGAACAAGGCAGAGATTATTTAATCAATAAAGTAAATAATCTTTATGGAGTTAGAAATTTAGAGGCTTTCTCAACATTGAATACGTCCAAAAGACTTTGGTCAACCTTGTTTAATGGTTCTTCAAAACAAATTGCTTTTTTAAACTTTCTAGATGTTTGACATCCAAAACCATCTCATAACAATGAGTTTTATGAGTACAAATCATGTAAGAAAATAGTTTCTTGTGCTTGTTTTATACCAGTTGCCCCACAGTTCTTGTTTCGTGAGAAACAGAGAAGAATCACTCCTATTAATCTAAACATTGTCTTATAGAATGGTTATCTCTTTTTAACTGAAAAACCTGCTCAGTGAGTTCTCTCCTCATATAAAAAGTGGCATTTACACCTTGTCTCTTTTTAATCTGTCCTTTTTGAAGGAATATGATAAATGCAGAGTATATAGATACTGGCTGTACTATGGATTTATATAGCAGCAAGCTGTTATTTCTGTCTTTCCTAATGAGCTCATCACAGCTGTTTGTTTGATTACCCTTGAACACTGAGATGGGGTTTTCAGAGGACTATTTAAAATGTCTCCAAGATCTCTTGCCTGAGAGGCTAAAGCTAATTTATAGATCATCATGCATGCATAGTAAAAGCTGTTTTCTCTCCATGTGCTTTACTTTGGTTTCTAGCAACATTAAATTTCAGTTGCCATTTTATCAGTGATTTAGTCGCTCCTGTGAGGTACTTCTGCTATCTTTATGCATTTGATTCTAGTTTTAACTCTGATTTAAGAAGATACTGAGTAACAGAGATCTCAACTTATAGTGGTTACCCTCTATTTGAAAAGTGGCCATTTATTTCCGTGTTTCATTTGCCACCTATTAACTGGTTTATAACTTGTAAGAGGACTTCCTATGTTATCACATCACAACAATCCTTCTAGCAGCAGCGAAGCATGTTTTATGATTTTGCTAAATCCTCCTGGGGATATAACATACTGACAGCCTGTTACCCCATTTATTTCAGAAACTCCCTGATGAGTGCCCCATTGTTACTTGAGTTTTATTGTCTAGAAAGGTATGGAGAGGCTTCTTTGTTAGTGCATAAGGCAGCTCGTTTTCGTGAAAGAATTATCTTCCAGCAAATCCTGTGGATGGAAGAAAGTATTGCATTCATTACTTATAATGTAGAACATACATAGGTAATGTGCTGCAGTGGCTGACGTGGTGTCACAGTTACCTCATTAAAGTTTATTGTTCCACAGTTTTGGGCTGTCATTGTAACATTCTGAAGACAAACAAAGGGGTCTCATACCCAGTGAGCAGGATCTGAGCTTCCTGAAGGAGCATGCCTTGTTCATTCCAATGTCTTGTGAAAACTGTGGTCATCAGAAGCAGAGCTGAGCTTAAGAATGAGGATTTTCAGGTTGTGGTAAGGGAGTTTCTTTCCATAATAAACAATGACTGGGGAATTTTACATGAACATCTCAAAAAACAACTACTGGGAAAATAGTCACTCTAAAATATTTTGCTTTTAAAAATAACCAAGTTCTTAGCCTTTGTCTGTACCACAAGAGATGTGCGTTACATGTTCCACCAACGAAATACTAAAATTCAAGTTTCCAGACCACAGCGCCTCAGTATTTCGCTTCAGCGTGAGAAGTTTCACCACCCAAAATTCAGGACCGGGTTGCCCAACATTTCAGATACCCAGCCACAACACATATGGTAGGGATTTTCCAGAGAGGAAACTGGGAGAATCTGTTAGGATCCCACCTCTCTGTGTGGATTTATATAGGGAATGTAGCCATCTAACTGTGTGTGGGTTTGGATGGTTTGACATCTTCTGAGGTGCAGAACACGGGGCACACATGATACTCAGTACACTCAAAAAACCTCTAGTACACAGGGCTGCTAAAATTCCCACTGGGTTAAAGCACAAGAGCTAAGTGAGTTTATACTTTTCATAGAGTTTCTGAGTCTCCTCTATATTTTATGTCTCCAATTATAATAGGACAAGAAGAATACCTACATCTCTGGTATGCTCTGAAGACAGACATCCTAACATAACTGAAGCGCTTGGCAATGCAGCAAGGATGGCCACAGAACTGGTTTGAGGGTATGTAACCACACAGCTTTGTAGTACAAGGACCTGCTTAGCCTTTTATGGCCATCTTGAGGTTAAGTCCTCTGTTTTCAGGAAATGTGACTTTACAATTACTTTCTTTTTTGCCCCGCAAAGTCTGGACGAATGACATGACTTCCACGGTCTGTTGATACACGTTACCAGCTGTGGGTTTAGCACGAATACTGTGTTGCTGGCAGGAGGGCACACCACCTACCCGGTGTGTGTGCGGGTGCTGTGTGCCGCGGGCAGTCCCCGCTCCACGTCCCGCTCCATGGTGGATGGAGCACCCAGCGATGCGCACCCGCCGGTACCCGGAGACCCCCCCGGTGGCCCCGGGGCTCTGTGCGGGGCGGGCACAGCCTGCGGGTGTCTGTCTGCCGGCGGGCTCGGCGCTGTCCCCGCCGGGCCGTGTCATGTGCCGGGCGCGTCACGGGGGCGCGGTGCGGGTGTGCTGCCCGTGTCCTGCGGGGGCGGCTCTGGGTCCCCGCGGCCATGCAGTCCTCCTGCGTGCTGTGCCTGTCCCCGATCGCGCTCTGCCTCCGCGCCTGCGGGCCCGGGCCCTGCACGGGCCCCGACACTGCGCCCTGCGCCCGCCTTGGGCTGGGGCTGCGCCTGGCGCTGGGCCGGGGGCGGCGGGCGGCTCCGCGCCGGCCGGGGGGGCTCGCACCGGGGCTCGCACCGGGGCACACAGCGGGGCTCGCACCGGGGCACGGACCGGGGCTCGCACCGGGGCACAGCCCCCCGCACCGCCCGCCGACGGGGAGGCGGCGCGGAGCTTCCCTCTCCCGGCGCGGCCCGGCCCCTCCTGCCGCGGG
>JAWWTY010000077.1:40848522-40919864 GCA_035222235.1 Margarornis squamiger | reverse complement strand
CGGCCGGCTCGTCCCCCTCGTCCTCCTCGGCCGGCCGCGGGCTGCCGGGCCGGGCGGCGGCCGCGGGGCGGCTCGATGGAGGCGGCAGCCCCGGGTCGGGCAGACCGGGCGGCGCGCAGGCGGCCGGCGGCAGGCGGCGGGAGCCCGTGCTGGAAGGGACGCTCAGCAAATACACCAACCTCCTGCAGGGCTGGCAGAGCAGGTAAAGCGCCGGGCCGCGCCCTCGCTCACCCCCGGCCGCCCCCAAGATGGTGCCCGGGCAGCCGGGCCCGACCCCTCCCCGGCCGCCGGCTCCTGGCCCCTCTCTGGAGGGTTTGTCTCCCGGCCGAGCTCGGCAGAAGCAGCCGCGGGAGGAGCTCCCAGCGCGGCCGCCGCAGGTGCGGGCAGGGCTGGTGCCGCACTTACTGCTGTCCCTGCCCGGCAGGGACGCCCTGGGAAGCTCCCTGTTCTGTCACGATAGTCGCTCTCCCCGGCAGGGACCCCTTGGGAAGCTTCCTGTTCTGTCACGATAGTCGCTCTGCCCGGCAGGGACCCCTTGGGAAGCTCCCTGTTCTGTCACGATAGTCTCCCTCTTCTGTGAAGTTATCTTGGGTAAGCAGTGAATGAAAAACCGGCTGAGAGGCTCCCAGGGCAAATGGGGGAAAATGCCATGCTTGTGATTATTACTATTATTTTTTTCGCTGTGGGGTGGGACAGCGGAAACAGTTACCTTTGTGTCTAGTAAAATACCCTCTGTTGGTGTGTCCTACCTGTTTGACAAGTCCTAATTTATGCTGATACGGTGACAGGCCCAGGTCGTGCAATTTGTTGGGTGTGGACTGGCTGACGTGCATCTGTGGAAGTCCCGAGGAGGGTCTGGTTTTGGTCTAGTTATAGTGCAAAATTCATTACAGAGCTGAAGCCGGACCGTGGAGTTAATAATACTGTACAGGGATCTGTTGAAAGCAAGAGCGAGGGTTTTGTATTAATGTTTTACTTTTTGTTACTAAACTTTGTCCTTTTAGTGGAGAGATGAAAATGAGTATCTAAAACTCGACTTTCAGGGTAAGGCATCACAGTGATCGCTTTGAAGAGAAGAAAGTGCTTTAGAGAGAACATGTACAGAACTAGTTATAAACCTTTGCACAAAGCTTTAAAAACACAAAACAAAAAACCCCCATGAAAACCTGCTGTTGCTTATATTAAGTGATCACCAGCAGTAAAAACATGGGAACGGCTGGGACCTTGATCTTCTGACCGTAGTTTTAAAGCGTTTATAAGTGACAGAGTTGGAGAAATGCTAATGATGTTATGGTACTGACTCCTGTGTGGCTAAATCAGTGGTAGGAAATCTGGCAGTGCTTCCTGAAGAGTTTCAGGAGCTGGTCTAATTCCATCCACTGGAGGCCATGCATAGGTGTGCCAGCTATAAATGATAATGACTATGGTACTCATCTCCATAAAACTTAACTGCAGAATGCGTAGCCATAGAGAAGGCCCTTTACTGTCATTTGGTTACTGCAGTTCTGCTCTAGATTCACATGAGACTTGCATCTCTTTGTTGGTTTATCCAGTCTTCCTGTAGTTTTGTTTAAGAAAGTAAAAGCACTTTTTAATACGTAAAATGATGGATTAAAATCCATGGCTAAAAATTATAAGCCCCACCACCCCACTTTGTTTTCCCCATGACACCTCCCATCTCTTCTTGTGGAAAGAGCAGCTCTTTTTACTGTGTGTTGATTTTAAGGGTCGTAATCTGGTGAAATTATGAAATCGAGGTAATTATTTATAACTCTTTGGGTCTAGAGCTGCCTGTTTGTTGTATTTGGGAACAGATTAAATCTTTGATGAGGCTGACAGCTGGAAATAGGACATGTCATCTGTGTATGTCCAAGAAATTTTATCTGAAAACAGGGAAAAAAGATAAGTGTCATTTAAACAATTCTACCATAGCACTTGAAAATTAATGTCTGTTTATTTTTAGCAGTCTTTTTTGATGCTGCTTTATCATGCTTTGTTTTCTGTAAATCGGGCCTTTTGAGCAACTGTTTTATGCTGCTTTTAGGATAAGTTAGCTTTTTAGTTTGTTCACTTACTCCATTCTCTTGATGTGTGTGTCTGTGGTTTGGTATGTGGAATCTGATACAAGTTCTAAAGAGATCAGTTGAAACTTGAGGCGTGTAGAAATTAGGCATATTATGTAATGTCCAATAAACGAGTAGCAATTCATGGGCTTGAGCATGGTTGTCTGTTTGGCCTCCTGGATATTTGTTCCAGAATGTTTTCTGTGAATTGGAGTGTGGTCTGTAAAAGTCAGTAAGTGACTTCATAGCTGGCACCCACAAATCAATCAAGAGCGTATGTGTTACTGAATGATCATACAAATTAGTTCTGAATTTACTTCATCTGAAAAAACACAAGATTGTTTAACTGTGTGATCAATACAGCCAGATGGCATGAATATAAATAAAATGGAAAAATAAAGCAAAAACTGTCAAGAGTTCAGTTAGCATGGATTTGGAACATTCTTCTTTAAAGCTCTTTATCCATTAGCTTAAATAATTTAAATGTATTTAATGTTAGCTCATGCCACGTGGTACTGAAGGGCCTTCTGAGGTTATCCAACACTTAGTGTGCAGAGTAGCCTCTACAAGTCTGATGAAATTACTGTAATTTAAATTATAATAAGGTAGTGTCACTTTTTAGAATAAATCTTCCTTTAGCAGGCATATGCAGGGTAGTCTGATTTTGGATGAGGCAACTGAATATGATTACTGAACCATAACACTTTATTTTATAAGCATTAACTGAACTAATTGAAGGCCTCAAATTCAGTCCGTCTAGATAGTTGCATTGTTTTTTGTTTTGAGAATTTCTGAGGGTTTGTTGTTTGTTTCTAAACAAACCTATTTGTTCTCTTCTGGTAGGTCAGGAACAACCTGATCTGGAAATTACTATGGTGATTCCTCACCTTTAGGACAAGCGGAAGGAAACTCCAGAGTGTTTTGTTTGGTTGTTTTGAGGCGGTTTGTTGTGTGATACAGGTGTCAAGGGGCCTGGGCATCTAGAGCATCTCCACTAAAGTCTGTAACTTTCTGTGGATTTTTTCAGGTATGGACATGGAAAGGAGAGCTTAAGCTAAAACAGGCACTTTGGCATAAGAACATTTGTGTCTGCTCTGAGACACTGGGGCATCTGGTTGTATTTACTATGAAATTACAAGTAATTGTGTTCTCAAGTACTATTACAAATAATTCTCGTTGGGATTTACTTATTTATGTGTATGGGAGGGTTGTAGCCTGTATGTTAAACAGGAGTTGTGTGGGTTTGATGGATAAATATGTCTCTGTAGGTAGCATCAGACTGTGTCATGCAAAACCTATTTTTCGTGAATTAATTTGATATTAATGAAATACTTACTGCCTGTGACATTCTTATCCTGTCTTTTTGAATAGATTGGTAAAATGTAAAAAGTCTTAAAACTCCCGTTTGCTCAAGGTAGTGGGAAATTCATGTGTGGTCTGCCTCTTGCTCCCTGCTTTTTTCTTGAAAATGTTTGTAGTATTTACACTTGTAGGGTTTTGTCCGGCAAGAATATATAAAGTCCTGGATCCCAGCCTTTGAGCTGGGACTTAAATTTGGATTTGTACCAATAAATGGAGCCCCAGCTGATGGATGTTGTTGCTTTTCTGAGCTGAACTGCTCTGTTTAAGTTGTTCTTCAGCCCAGGTGTTTTCTAGAGCATTACTTCGTCCTATTCCTATTTCCTCTCTCAGTTGAGAAATGCATCATTATCAGCCTGTGTGAAGATGTGGTTGGGCACCACCAGACTGCTTTGGGGGATTAGCTGCATTTCCTGTATGCCAACAAAAAGTGTACTTAGGGGCAATTTGGGAATTTTGTGTACTCAGGGTCTTTATTTGTCTTCGCAGTGCTGTGGTGTAATCTCTTTACTTGTGTGGTTGCAGAGAACATTTGCAATCTGAGTGCTGTCACCACAGAAAGACCCTTGCTTGTTCCCAGTGTCCTGAGCAGATAGGATACCACCAGAAGGACCAGGAGACTCGAGTGCTACTTTAGGGGCTGACTTTGTTGTCTCCCAGAGGTTGTGCTGCTCGGACTGTAACTGTAATGGGGTTTTTTCTAAGTATGTCAACAAAAGATGTCAATGCTATATTGTGCTGTAGCACAGAAATCTGTGTGTAACTTTCATTTTTTAAACATTTTATATATATCCTGGAGAAAGATATTGTGACCTCTTAGAAGGGGAATTGATGAAGGCATCTTCAAACAGTAATAACCTCCTTCTGCCTCCTTCTGAATTAGCTAGCTCATTTTTTGCAGAATATTGTGATTGATGGATCTGCTTGTGGAGTTTTAGAGTAGTTAGCACCTCTAGTGTTTGCCAGTTCTTCAGTGGTACCAGTCAAGTTGTTTTAGCAATGAACTGTGGCTCTTTTCTGGTGAAAAAAAACTTGAGTAGATGGTTACTGAACAAACTTTATGGCTGTAGTTGGATAGGTATACCAGTATAGCTGCTGGGAGGGAAGTCTGTCCTGGAGAAATATATATAAGAGTAAACCACAGTCAGGATTCTAACAGTAGACAGTATCAGAGAAAATAGCCATGCACTTATTTAATGTTTGTGAAGTTTGCTGAAAAGGGAATTTTTCATGTTCTTAGTAGAATCAGATTAACACCAACCTCTCCACTGTTTATCCTTTTATCTTAGTGTGATTCTGTGACATATCTATATGGGTTTTAACCTTCCAGGTTTTGTTTGTGAAGGGGGGGACTTCGTTTTAAGGGGCTGGAGATGCAACATTCTCAGTTTCTTCTGTTGTTGGAAATCTGCTCCTTAAATTTTAGAACCTTGTTTATAATTTGTCAGGAATTGTGGAAACCTTAAATTTTCAAGGCATTTTTATAATATTGCACTAACATTCTATTAAAGATTTTACTTGCAAAATAGATTTTACTAGAAACTGTGTTTTCCCTTCACTTGCAGGTTCTACTTGTAGTAGGAGGCAATGTGAAAAGGAAGAAAACTACTTAAACCCAGCTTAGTTTAGTTCTCTTGAGCAAATGATATGTCCTGTGCTGAAGGCACAGTAATTGAATATCTTACATTATTGAAATGAAGAGTATGCCATTAATTTTAAATAGACTTGGAATTTAAAATGTCAAAAAGTCTGTTATTAGTAAATTCTGTTTTGGATTAAGGCACTAATCTGTTTTCTTAATCCTAAAATCTATGTAGCAAAAATAATCACATTCAAATGTAAGCTTTCTTTTTTTCCCTCCTCCCTTCACTTTCTGCTGTTGAAACTTTCCCCCCCTTAAGTATCAGTAATGCTCACTTAAAAGAAAGGAAAACAAAGAGAAAGTAAAAAGAAATAAATCAATCTTTTAAAATGTTTATCCGTAATTTCTCTGGAGGAAAATTTCAGTTAAGAAGTACTTTTTCTTTGCTTAGTTAGTGTTTGATTAAACCTGACTGGTTTAATGACAAACTGGTTGATTTAGTGTGAGTAGCTTTTGCTGTTGCCTCTAAACCAGCTTGATTGGGAGTGTGGAGAAGGTGATTCAAGCAGTAAAGTCAGAGAAAAAATGTTAACAAGGTAAGAGGGAGACTGAGAAATCCATCATTCTCTGCCCTTCAGTGATGCTTGGAAGGAACATTTGGAAGAAGACAACTTTGAACCTCAGGGTGAAATTGAAAAGAATGGTCTTGCGGTTAAGGAATTGGTTTGCACTGTGGAGGTGTGATTCTGGTTGGAGAACTGCCATGGACATTTCACTTGTCCCCAGGCAGGTAACCCAAGTTCTTTGTTCCTCAGCTGCTTGTTTCAAAAGGTGTCAGGGCTGCTTATGCCTACGCAGAGGATAAAGTCGTATAATGGATAATAATGTAATGCATAAGATGCGTGATAATAATGTAGGAAAAAATCTGATTAAAACAGATGAGGCACTCAGGCAGTATATTTGGGATTTGCAAGTGCACTTCAGAGCTGAGCAGCAGTCTTGTACCAGAGGGAATGAAGTGACAGTCAAAATAGAGTGTGGTCTTCCTTTTGCCCAGATGTCACACTTAGCTCTCAGACAGTGAAAAGAAGTGGCAGTTGGCACTGACACTGAAACAGGCACTTGCCCTTATCTGGGTTTTGTCATTACTGGCTCATTTTGCTGCTAGCTTTTTGGATGATGATTTCTGTGCTTAGCAAGGCAATGATAAATGTGGTTAGAGGGAGCACACATGCACTTGCTGGCTTATTTAAAAAGCCCCACCAGTTCATGCATATGGATTTTGTTCATGTAGGAGAAGTGACAGTAAGTTGTTAAACTAAGTAATGTGGCTGGGGTCATTTTATGAGTATATAATTATTCAGAAGTTTTTCCCAGTAATTTTATATTTGAAAACAATTGTTTATTAAGAAGAATATATTTGTGCTTTAGCCTCTCCTAATATTTTTACTTTGTTTTTTATGATGTACTTAAAAGGATGAACCTTCTAAGTGAAAAGGTTGCTAAAAATTGCTGTAACTATTGCTTTTTATTGTAAAACTATATTTGTGAAATATGTATTATAACAAATAATGAAACAAGAAGTAGTGAATTTCGTTCATCTAAAAATGCTGAGTTTGTTTCCATAGTCTTAATACGTCTAGACAACTTTATTTTCAAGTATCTTGACATTATGCTTTAGGTCTTACAGGCTTTTGTGGTTTTCTTACTGAGATGTTTGCTTACTTTTTGGAACCTAATGGAGGGAGACAAAGTTTGCTTAGTATTTAACTGTTGCATATAAAAATAATTCAGTAAATGCTCTCTCAGTGCTGCTGCACTTCACTTTCCAAGATAGGGTTTGATTAGTAGGTAGTTTAAAGTTGAAGGGTGTAGCTTCTTAACTACTCAGTTGGGCAGCCCAGGCCATAGAATTTGCCATGATTTGTCTCCTGTCTAGACTTGTGTTTCTCTGTGGATATTGATCTGTGAATTTATCTTCCTGTGGTAGAGGATTCTTTACCATAGCTATGGGAACAATTTGTCCAGAGTTAATCACTGCTTAAAAAGCTGCCTGTTGTACTTAGTGTATCAGCCATTGACTCTTCACTGAATCTCATTGTGCAGACTGAAGATACCTCTTTGTAGAATTTGAGCGCTGTGTGCAGTCTTTTTGGGCAGGCTATGTGGTTATCTTTTGTCTGCATTTGTTGTATCTAGACCAGTGGAGTTTTCTTGCTGCAAGTCAGCTCTCCCAGTAACTAATAATTTATGACAGTCCTGATTATTATTTGGTATTTCAATTTTTATTCATGTGTGGACACTGGAAATGTGGACAGTTTCAGTTATAGTTGCACTGGGGATCAAAAACAGGGATAATGAATCCTGTTTCCTTCCACTCAATATTTATTCCCTGCTTAAAAAGTTCAGAGACAATTCGCTTTTTAGGACTCACTTATTTTTTTAAAAGTTAGGTTGTTAATTTTGTGTCATAAATTTAACTGTTAATCTGATTACATACAACACTGAACAATACTGAGACCTCATGTTCCCTGGTGCTGTTTGGGTTCTCCATACAGGTGTCTCCTTACCCACAACTCTTGTTATTTCCTACTTACTTAAGCTGCAATGCCCAGGTGCTTGTTATTCCCTTTTCTCCTGGTACCCAGTATACTTCTTGATCCAGTAAGTAACATATGTCATAGTACTACCAAAATGAGTGCCAGAAGTGTCAAAATGAAGGGTAACACTTGACTAGCCTTTTTTTTTCATCTGGGAAGGTGTTGGAAAGGAGTGCTGTGGGAGCTGTCTCCCTGCAGTATGTTCTCTCCATGCTTAGCACATTTTTGCATATACCCAGTGATCCTTCTTGGGCTTTCTCATGGTGTGTGCAGACCCTGTTTTCTGTGGGGGTAAAAATAGTAGTTAATTATTTGTTTACAGAAGAAAATAATTTTAAAATGTAGTTGAGGAAAGCTATTACTAGTTAGAAGAATTACTTGGGCAAAATAATCAGTAGATTTTCCTTACTCTGAATTTTTATGAGTCAGTGCTTTTCCAGGTGAATCCTCTATCTTGTAATTATGACCTTTTTTGTCACTAGATTTATGATTTTATTTTGACAGTATTTGCTGCTGTTGGTTTTTTTCCCCCCCATCTAGGTCATTACTAAGCACTCCAAAGTCAAGAACTGATTGCCAAGGAACCATATTAGAAATACATTCACACAAATAACCTCATTTAGTTATATTTTGAGGCTAGCTCCATCTTTTAACTGTTTTTCAATGCATTTAATGTGTAGTTTCCTACATTTTGGGATCTTGCCAGTTGGTTGTGATCAAAGCCAGGTTGGATAAGGCCTTGAGCAAGCTGGTCTGATGGGAGGTTATCTCTGCCTGTGGTGGGAGGGTTGGGACTTAATGATCTTTAGGGTCTGTTCCAACCCTTTAAGATTCTGTGATTCTGTGAAAAGGACCTGAATGCACCAAATATTGATGAACCATAACGTTTTTTATCATTCACTATGTGCTTGGTGAAACCTAACAATTTCCTTGGGGGTGACTTTCTGATAAAATTACAGTTTGAAATTTGGAGTATGAGTCTTTCTTGTGCTTTATCACAGTAAGTTTTCTGTAGAAGCTTCTGCTCTTCTGCTCTTGGCATGAAGAAATTTCTCTCCCCTTTTTTTTCAGCTGAAAAATTTGCTTTCCACACCATAACGTGCAGTGTGGGTTTTGTCGTGTTTTATAGTCTTTTCTCTTCTCTGCTTTTAGTGGACTTTGTTTTGTGACTGTTGTGTTTGTGTATCAAATTTTATCCTATTTTTATTATGCAAGTACAAGAAAATGGTCGTTTTGCAATAGAACAAGGTAAGAAGGAAAAGATCTAGGATGATTGGAGAGGTTTAGAAAAGGACTTAAAGTCTCTGGAGGAGGACTTAGGGAGATAAAGTGCATGTAGTGAAAGGACAAGAGGAAATGACTTCAAACTAAAAGAGAGGAGGTTTAGATTAAATATTAGGAAAAATTTTTTTATTGTGAGGGTGTTGAGGCGCTGGAACAGATTGCCCAGAGAAGTTGTGGGTGCCCCATCCCTAGAAGTGTTCAAGGCCAGATTGGATGTGTCTCTGAGCAACCTGGTGTAGTGAAAGTGTCCATGCCCATAGCAGAAGGGCTGGAACTAGATGGTTTGTAAGGTCCCTTCCAAGCCAGGCCATTCTATGATTCTATTCTATGATGCTATGAAAGGGAAGAAACACATGTGAGAAGGAAGTAGATACTGAACTGAAGACAGCCCAAGGCTACACCTTTACCTCTTTAAAAAAAAAGTCTGGAAATTGTGCAACATGAATTCAGAATTAAGTCTTGGAAACCCAAATGAGGTGATTTGCTCTTACTAATTTTAATAGTGCCATTAAGAGTGGCACATACGAAGTAGTGAGGAAGGTAGTGTTTTCTAAATTGCAGAATGCATAGTACAGTGAGGATTTTTCCAGTGTTGCGTTCTTCCCTTTGCTGCCTCCCGTAGCAGAGCTTATTTCAGGCAAATAGAGGTCTGATGTGAATTGCAGCCAGAGGAAGCTACTGACAGTGTCCACCTGGATATCTTATTAATGTGCCAGACTTACCTTTGCCCTTTTAAACACAATATTGTTTATGTGGGAATTCAAGCATGTGTGATGATGAAACTGTTTTCTTTTTAAAGATTATAAATATTGTTTCTTCATTTTTGATTAGAGCAATGATGTGGATTTTTGTAGAACAGTATTTTTAGAAATACGTACATAAAGCAGCAACCTAATGCATAAGGGTTTCTGGAAGTAATTGTTGCTCACAAATCTAAACGCTCCTTCTTCAGGACCACGGCTAAAGCACTGCATATCTCACAACATATTGATGAAACCACCCTCTCGTGGGTTCTGTGGACTCCATACATATGCTTCTAAGAAACAGTGTTGACAAGATACTTGGTTGTAAAGATGGCTGTGTATCAGCTGCCAGGATAAAGACCAAACATAGAAGCTTAAATTTCTCATTTCAGTCAATGAATTAATAGTCCTAGGAGTAAAGATAAGGGAGAACTATTGTAAAATACTGTCACAGAAAGCTGGAAAGTTCCAAGTTATCCTAAGATAATACAGCATGTAAGAAAGGTCTGGTTTCTGCAAAGCTTTGTTTGAACCAGCTGGGGTGGAGAAGAGCTGGAACTGAACCAGTGTGCTGATCTTGCTATCAAGATCCTTACTTTGTATATTGTATTTTCTTCTATATTATGTATAAAGAAAATGCTGCATTGGATGTTTGTTCTTCCCAAGCAGTAACATTTAGACTGTATAAAAAGAAAAATTTCAAATGCTAGGAAGAACAAGCAGAAAGGAAGACTTCAGAAATTCCAAAAGCAAGAACTTAACTTGCCTTTTGGGTTTTTTTCTTCTATGTGTATATATGCATATGAAATGTATGCAGCTCACAAAAATGGCATTAGTATAACACAGGTGAGTTCTCAGTCCTTTATATATGAGTGGAATGAATGTTACTTGTTGAACAGGTTTTGTCAGTGAAATAATACTTTAAATTAAACTTCCAATTGGGAGAAATGCCAACATTCATGTGGTTCAGTTTTGAGAACCTACATGATAAATTATCTGCATTTTGAAAGTGAATGTAACAGCTGCTATAGACACTCCAGTGAAACCTCACAGACCTTTGTAGTGAAACACAGAACAAGTTTAAAACCAGATGTTTTATTCTATCAATTTGCACAAAAATTACTGTCCAAACAACTGTGTTTAGAAAGCATTTGCCTGCTAGGAAGTATCTGGCAGTTCATGTATTTCCTTAGAATATATCATAATACCTGGTGTCTAGAACAGCTATAGGAATATAACCTCAGTGAATTATTTAAGTACAGTGTGGAATGAGGGAGGAATGAAGAACTGGTTTGGGGACTGTTGGCTCTTGGCATCATGTAAATACCTTTTTCTACCTGGCAATTACATTTAAAATTTTTGTTTCTCTGGTGGTAATCAGCTCTTGTTATTATGAGTTTCTTGCACATGAGTTATATGAGTAATGTAGTTATGTCCACAAGCCAAAAATGGCTAGATGAATGTGAGGCAAGTATCAGAAAGCCAGATTCTTGACTACAGAAGCTTTGTATTGGCATTATAACTCTGACCCACATTGATGAAGACAAGCACATGTCAGATGAAAAGTTGTTTCAACTGTTTTGCTTGTCTGTTTTGTTAGAAATGGTCTTAATACTTTGAACATGCCATAATAAAGGGAAAAAAAAAAGCTTTCATCCTTGTCAGTATTGCAATATTGTAATGCATTACTCAGTAAGATTAAAATACTTAAACTGGGTTGTAGCACAACTGTTCCATTTTTTAAACTTTTAACACTGTATTTATGGTGATAAGGTTTTCTTAAAAAAAAAATTCCCAAATTCTCTTTTAAAAAAAGTTTTATTTTTCATCTGAAAATCCCATAGGTACTTCAACATTTGAAAAAGCATCAGATGTGATGCTTAACACTACTGAGGTTGGAGGAAGAGGTGCTGGATCTCTTGAACTGAGTACATCTTTCCTCATGAAATCATCACCAGTTTAAATGTATATTGGTTTGCTTCTCTTGGTGTTAAACCGAGGTCTGTAAGTGACTTACATTAGTTACAAGATGGCTTTCAAACCTAAATATTAATTTTTCAGTTTACAGGAAGGTTATTATTTCTTGAGGTTTCTTATTCCTTGATGTTTTTAGCTGCAGACTGGAAAGTAGCAGTGAAGTTTCTGGCTCCTGGCAATGATTCTTGCTGAGGACAGGGCATTGCGAAACAAGGATGAACTGTGAAGGCCTGGCAAAGAAGTCGGTGAACTGTGACATAACCTCTATAAAACTTTGCTGACTCAAGGCAGCTAATTGAAATTTTATGCAATAATATCCATCAATAGGATGTGGTTTTGCTTTGAACCTTGTTGGATTGCATTATTGTAATACAGTACAGTCAGTACCTTTCTTTGTTAGGTTTTTGTTCTTAAAAAGTTGGCTTCAACAAAGTAGCTTCTGAATATTGAAAGGATGTCAACGTGAAATCTAATTGATCTAAAAATAAACTAGGAGTAGCTTTGAATATACTTGAAACTTTTTCTGCCATTTTTAAAACAAATAATGATAATATGAACTACCTATACTTGCCTGAGGAAAAATAAAAATCTTATGTAGTATGGTAATCTTTATTAATACAGTTACTTCCAGTTGTAGAAGATCATTCTGTGAAATTCAGTGAATTTATTTTAAACTGACTATGCAATCATGCTGTACTTCCCTTCCATCTCCACCTCTCTGTTGCCATTAAGTGTGTTCTGTTTCATTTGTTCAAGGTGTTTTGGACATCCCAAGGCATTTCTGTAGTTCTGTATTCTGTTTGTAAAAACTACAGTTATAGTTGATCCCAGTCCCATCCAGTTAAATCTGTGTATACATTTTATTTAATGCTTACCAGGCTTCATACAGTATGTCTGCAATTGTTCCACATGCGGTAAGGAATGCAGTTTAGTGTGCCAAGGAAATTCATCTTCAGGGGGATGGTGCAAGGGATCTGGAGTTTGCTGATAAAACACATGGTTCATACTTTTCCTTTCCTTCTTTTCTCCCTCTCTTCTGGGAGGGCACTTTAATCTCAACATGCTATTGAGGCTTATTGCAGAATATCCTCTTCTTCCAAGTCCCGGATTCCACTGGTTAGGGAAAAGTTAGCAATTTTCCCGAGAAATGAAAGCTGGGGCATCTGATCTGGGAGTCTGACTCGGTCTCTTTGCTTCTGGGTGAGAAAAACACATCCATAGGCTGGAGCACCAGAAGCCTCTAATTCCTTGGTTTTCTTCTGCCATTAAATAACTTGCTAATAGGACTGCTAGTTTCCCCCCCAGTTTTGATAGTAAAAACCCCAGTGAAAATGTAATTATTCTGGGAAAAGCACTGGTACTCCTATTCCTTCTTTTCTAATTAAGATACTAATTTAGACTTAATAGTCGTAAGGAGTTGAGAGAGCAGCCAGTATCTTAAAGCAAAGCTCTCAGATGAGAGTACAAATGTGAGAATGAGTTGCAGTGAGCAGTTGATAACCTGTGGGTTGTGAGAGCCTTGTTCAGCTGCTCTGTCCTTGCCAGGGGCTCAGAGGTTCAAATTGCTGGTTTCATTCTGCAGCTTTCTGGTAATCCAGTGCTTTTCCAGCCTTTATGCCCTCGCGTGCCCTGTGCTGTTTATGGGGTGTAGACAGTTGATGCTGTGCTGGTTTATGACGGCTGCCCAAACCCAGCTCTGCGAGGCCTGGGCTTCAATTGTGCCTGTGAACTCAGACTGGTGGTAGTTGTGGAGCTGTACTGAACTGGTTCACAGTCCCTGGTCCCAAAGAATAGGTTGCAGGCATGGCATGGGTTACTTCATTCAGCGGTTTAAATGTTGTTGGCCAAAAGAAATCCTGTCTTGGATACTGTATTTTTGCTGTGCTCTGGGCAAAAGGCTTGCAGGTCATTCAAACCTGGAGCTCAGGGCTTCCTGGAGCACACTGTGCTCCTCTCAGTGTGGGAAAAGTATTGGAAGTGTCTTTCTTTGACCTGTAGAGGGGTCAGATGATCGTAAAAGTTGGTAGGAGGCTTAGGTGGCTGCTCCTTGAGCACAAGGGTTCTGATGGGAGCCCATGAGTTGAGGGATGAGCTGCGGGAAATAACTGGACTCTAAGCAGGCTGTAGCTGGTTACAAATGCACGTGACTTAGGTTCTTATCTTTTCTCTATGCTAGTTTTTAAAAGGAAGAATTAAAGTCTTGAGGAGAAGGGCTGAGCAGGTGCCAGATATAATCTTGCTCCTTCCTGCTCTGAACAAACAGGTTGGCAGTTGAATATGAAGCTTTTCTGTAGGATCGAATAAATGGTATGAATCCACCTGTCCTCCTTTCCGTGCTCTAAAGATCTCTCCCATTTATTTGATCTGCTTTTGATACTGTGACAGAAAGTGTAGGGGGGAATAGTGCTAAAGGAGGTGGACTGAAGAGAAGAAAACATTTTAAAGTAAGGAGATCAGATATGAAAGTGTTACAAGTACTGAAAATCAGAGGTAGATGTTCCAGAGAGGAGATTAATGACATGAAACCTTTTGTGGATTTTATTCCCCTGGAGCTTAAAAATTGATTTTTCAGAAGTGATGCTTGAACAGATTGAGCTCAAGAGCTGTGGAATAGGTGTCTCAACTGAGGGAGCTGGATAGCTTAGTGGAACTGTCAGTAGTAATAGAGAAAGCAGCTGGTACAGGAAAAATACAGTGCAGTTTTGCACAAATTGGTTACTTCAGATGGCGTCAGGACATCAGGAACAGATGTCTGAGAGACTGAAAGTACCTGCTCTACTCATGTTGAGATTTAACTTTCATTAAATAATTCCCTCAACTGGATTTAATTATTGGAATGACGGATTGCAAGCATTTTAACAGAAAAATAATAGAATTACAAAACTAACTTGGATCTAGAAATGTGAAAACTACTGTATCTCTGCTCTGGCAATTTACTTATCATTTCCACTTGTTCTGTGCTTATCTTTCTCATTTGTTGGTTACATTGTCTTCTGTTAGGTACTTGAACTTATTGTGGTAGGTCTCTTCTGTTTTAAAGAGTGTTTTACACTTGTGAGTTGGTTTATTCCATCCTACTCCCACCTTCTTTCTGTGTGCCTTTGCCAACAGTGGGTTCAGAGGTTCTCTTAAGTTGTGGCATGTTTATACTGCTGAAGATAAAAATGACCATGTCTTTCTCTTCACAGGAATAAGTTCTGTTTCTTGAAATCCTTGCTATTGAATTTCTTCCTGAAATTCTTCTTGTGCATCCTTTCTAGCTCTCTCATTTTTTCAGGGACTGCATAGTAGGCAGTCTGGCTACTGCAGTTCTAACAGCAAGCATGGGGTTTACTGGAGGAGTCTAGGGTAATGCTTAAAATTATTGCTAGTGTTTTAGTCTGTTATTAAGGCCTTTTCTTCAATGGGTCATGCTTTTTTTTATCATACTGTCTGCTTGTCTGTCAGTGCTTAAAATCAAATGAAAAGCAGAGAAGGGTGCCTTGTCGAGTGCTGCAGTGCAGGACCAGTGTGAGTACTGAGCAGTAGGTGAAGGCAGGTAGTAGGGTACCAGAGAGCACTGCAGAGCAGGAGTGACCTTCAAGTGGCAAATCACTGTTAGGAAACAGTCACAGTTTGTGTAAAGTAACTGAGCACTATTTCTTTACAATGCCTTCTTTTGAGAAATAGTAAGTCTTTTGAAATGGCTGTTAAAAAAATGCATCTCTCTATTGCTCCAGTTTTCAGTTGACTCTAATGTTTCTTTTGGGGTTTTTCCTTCCCGCTGTTTTTTTTCTTGAGTATTTCTGATTGTAATTTGGGTGTCTGAGATATGATGAGCAAGAGGAGTTATTTTGTTGGGGGACGGGGAGAGAGAAGGGGAAAAATGGAATCTTATGTTGTCTGTTGTGATGGATAAGAGAAACTGTCATCTAAAGAAAAACATCTATTAAGACTGTTTACAAACAGTTGATAACATTTGATAGTAAACTGAAAGAAAACTACAAACAAGTGGAGAAGTAGAGAAATACTTATTACACCATTAATTTATTTTAAAAAAAATCATAATTAGAGACAAGGAGAAAATCTAGGTGGAAGAATTCTTTGAACTGCACTTGCAGGAAAGACATTAAAATAAATTCTAAGTCATTACTGAAGAGAACATAGTGCAGTAGAGTGATTTTGCTTGCTCCTGCTTTTGAAAGATGTAGACTTTGGTAACTGAAGGAAAACATACTGCTTATAACTGCTAGTTGAGGAAATGGTTAAGCTGTAACAACTTGATCTTTCCTTCTTCCAAATCTCCCTGTAGCATTTAGTTATTATGACCGTGGAGGTTCACGAGAATATTTGTAATGCAGCCTAAGTGTTCAGGCACTAGAAATAAGATTTGGGGTCCCAGCTGTTACTAGAACCATTAAATTTCAAGTTTAATAGATATCTCACAACTTGATGTTACTCCTGTCATGTGGAAAAAAGCCTGCTGCTATAGTATATTTAATTCTGGTTTCACCTTTAGCTTAAGGAGGAGACAACAAACCTGACCTGAGAGAATCTATAAAAATCTGAAGTTGAACTAGAAGCAGACTTTAAAGAGTTGTTTTATTTCTCTCATTGATTTAGTTCATTGCTCCATGGTTTTATCTTTTACAGGCAGGTGTAGAAGATATTATTGTTTTATGGCATTGGTAAGCAGAAACATTGTCAGCATGTTTAGAAGAAATTTGTTTTGCTATACTATTTTCATTATTGACATTATTTCTTTAATACCCATATACTAGTTTATTGCAAAAGTGAAGAATATAAACTTCTCTTTTGTAGCTCTTGGTTCATAGCTGTTCATAACTCAAAAGTTCATAATTTCAGTTATGGCAAAGTAGTTACTTTTATTTCTGTGAGAGTGTAGATTAGATCAGCAATTTCCAAATTGTTTTTATAACTAGTGTCATTCTAACTATGAGTGACAGCAGAAATTATGTTAAGCTTTTAAAAAGTTGCTAGTGAAGTTCAGTGATCCAATGGGTTTTATGTCATTTTGTAGAGCAGACTGATTGCTTTTGTATTAAGAATGACATAAAATTTTTGAAAGTATGTACTTGCCAGCTGATCAGCCAGGGTGACTCTTCTCAGTAGTTCCCTAAGATACAACAGGGGATTTGACAGGAACATATACAATGTAATGTAGGAGGCTCCTGAAAAAAGTGGGTTTTGTAATTTTAAAATGTGAGTACAGTGGAGAGTAATTTGCTGGGACTGCTGGTGTTGAGTAGTGCAAAGTATGTTTTATTCACGTAAAATAATAAACCAACAGAGTTCAGTAAATTCAATGAAATTTAAAAAAGTTTAGCAATGATTTAAGAAGGTTGAACAAGCTTGATGGCAAGGTTCACCTTATTAATTACTGAATGGAAGAAACATACACAGGAAAATTGAATTAGAATCAAGTTAGAATAATTCACACATAGACCAGAGATGCACAGAGTAAGGAGGTCCCTCATTTTGTCATGAGGTTCAGAGGACACCCTTGCTTTCTTAACTCCTTATGGAGAGTACGTGTAGCTGGATCCAATCCTAGTCTCAGACTTGGACAATAGTTCATGTCTAATGTACAGTGTTTATAATATCATGAAGTAGCTGTGTGGATTAGCAGTATTTCATTAGTATTAATTCAGCATGCTATCAGTTTGTTCCCAAGGGATTGTCACAGGTAAAGGATCTCTCTGCGTATGATAAAGAAGGATCTGTTGGTCTCTGTTAAGCAATCTTAAACCTTGGGAGGCATCCCTGCTCAAGGGGATAGTCATCTGTCATCAGTCCAGCTGCAGTTCAGGAGAGCTCCAGTTGGATCCATCCTGAGTAATGTTCATGGAGTGAAGTAGTTGGCTGCTCATCAGTATTGTAAACAAGAGAGATGTCTTCATTTTAGCTCTGTTACCTTGTCCTGTACTTTGGTCATCTTGCATTTTTGGGTTTTGAAACCACCTTTTGAAATACTTTCTCAGAGACACCCTCACTCCCTTGTACATGAGCCAGAAGCTTTTCAGCTCACGGGTTCTGCACACAGCATGAGTCCTGTTGCTCCTTAGTCACCCTGAACCAAATTACTGCCTGGGGCCGAGTGTATCCATCACAGACCTACAGGTGAAAATACTGCCCAGTGGTTTTGATGTGATGCATGTAGTTGTGGAGGAATTGGATTTCTTTCCTACTGTATGGATGGCTTTGCAAAGTTCCTCTTGCCCCCAAAGACTGACCTGGCTGTGTAACTCTTTATCTAACTCCAA
Source organism: Margarornis squamiger (assembly GCA_035222235.1). Lineage (NCBI taxonomy): Eukaryota > Metazoa > Chordata > Aves > Passeriformes > Furnariidae > Margarornis > Margarornis squamiger. The sequence continues at coordinate 40,901,993 of JAWWTY010000077.1, read as the reverse complement.
CTCTTACTATTGTCTCGGCTGTACAGGGATTAGGTGCTGTGTGCTGCTGCTGGACAGTGATGGGAACAGAGAAATGAAGATGATAGAGCAGTAGCTCTGACTTGACACCAAATAAGGGAAGGCTAGTTCAGCTGAACTCGGTTTTTAAAGTGCAAATCAGCAATTCTTCCTTGAGGAGAGAGAGAGAAAAATTACGACTGATTTCACTTGTGCTTTCTAAGGGCTGCTTTTTTTCACTTTGTCTGATTATGTGATAACATTTTACTGAGATTGTGGGGGAACAGCTACTGTTTGTTTTGAACTGGTGCTGTGTACTGTGGTGTAAATGTACAAGATATATTTCTACTTAAAAGCAAGTGATTTGAAGTTTAAAGGACTCATATCTTCTGTTTAACCTTTTTTCCCCCGTTAATTTTAGTTAATGGATCATGAAGGAATTGTATATATTGAGAAATACCAAAGCTGCTTTGTATATTTTCTTCAATAAAGTAGTTTTGGAATGGAATTGTTCACACAGAATGCAAACAATGATAAGAGGATGTCTGTGCTGATTTCCTAAGTCTTCACCCATGGAAATACATAAAATATAAATCAGATTAAATATAATTTTTGGAAGGATTTTACTTTCCAGGGGAATGTTGTGTTCTTTAGAGTCTCATATCAGTAACTTGAACAGAATTAAATATCTCTGAAATTGGTCAGATGTAGAAAAAACCCTCAATCTTCACTAACCTAATAATTAGCCTAATGTACAGGTAGTCCATGGGGAAGAGTGTTTTGTTCTAGATGGTGGCTGGAGGTCTAGGTAGCAGAGTGGTGTTTTAGACTGTAGTGTCAAATGATTCTTCAGATTTCTCTTTATTTATTTTTAGGTAGATTTAATGAAAACCTTTTGCCATGTCTTGTTGCCAAACTGTTCTGTTTGTCTGCTCCTTCATCCTTCCATTTCCTCTGTGAATTGTCTCACTTATTGGCAGAAGAGTGGTTGTAATAAAACTGATGTTCTACCTCAATAAACCATGACATGTGACTGTTATAATTAATTTTTAGCAACATCTTCCTATTGAAAACCTTTAGGTTGGTGACATCTTTTTATGAAGAGAGTTTATGAATCCTATCCAACCTTTTATGTTTCATGCTTAATAATAAAAAAATGAGGGAACAGGCAAGTAACAGTGAAGATAATTCATGATTTAGCAATTTTGTTTAATAATTGCTATATACAAAATAGTGCAGTTGTTAGAATAGGACTTACAATACAAGGTTGCGTGTCTTTCCCGTGGCTTTTGTATTTTTACAGTGTGTCTTAAAGTAACCTTGGTTTCCAGTAAGCAGTAAAAATGAATTGGAAAGAGCCCCAATGGCCAATTTGCTTGCCTTGACATTTACTCCTGGTTGTTTATATGCAGGTCAACCCCCTGAAGTTTCCTGACATAGCACTACAGGCTGTTACTGTTGAATATGGGACCATATTCACCTGTGAGGAACACATTCATTAGGGTTCACCTGTGTAGGTAATTTCCCTGGCTTTTAACTTGGAGACACGCAGGCCAACTACTTTGGGCTGAGATACAAACTCCTTTTGTCTGTGTAATTGACTCAACGTACGACTTGAATGATACTCCTAATTTCCGTACTCTCATTGTTATATTGAGCAAAAAGCAGTACTTGAAAGTAGCTGAGCTACTCTGCAACTACTCTAATTGAAACTAGAGTAGTCTTGTAATTTGAACTAATTCTATTTGCAGTCTGTTCTGTGGTCTGATTACCTGAGTAGTTTGCCTGATACTCATGCTTGGAGGTGTCAGGCCATGTCTTGGTTTGTCATCCAATGGTAGTCTCTTCAGCATTTGTGCTGTTGTCTGGGGTCACTCTCTGTGCCTTTGTTATTTGTTTCATTAATATTTCAGTCTCTGAAAGTATTTTATCTCTGGGTGAAATCCTAACTAACATCAGGCATAAAAACTCAGGATCATATTGGTTGTCTCATAGCTGAGTGCTTTTCTGTATACGGTCAGTAATTCTTGGCAGCAAAAGAGAGCTCTAAAAATTTACAGATGTTTGTTATATGAAGGTGCCTTCCCTAGATGGGGTATAATATTCAATAACAGTACTGCTGGGTTCTTATCAGTGAGAAATACAAGTTGTTGGAAAAGAGAGAGGAAGAGTTGGGAGGCACAAGTCAGAGAAACATAAACCAGCTTTGCCTTTGCCAATAAGGGTTTGATTCATCACTGTGCACCTTAAGAGGGAAGTGACAATAAAGTTTGGGATGGGGCCAGCAGAAGAAGGTATTAGACACAGAGTGGGTAACTGTCCTTTGTGCATTTTATGACCTTCTAGTAATGTAATTCAGAGGGCAGGCTCTAGTTGCTGAAGGTGAAGGAGAGGGTTGTGGGGATATTTCAATTGAATAGATGTTTTTTCTTCACTGTGTTTTTTGAGGATGTTTATGTTTGGGATTGCCAAAATTCAGTAGCTGCAAATTGAAGGGAATTTGGGTTATAGAAGATAGTATTTTGAGATAAAATTGTGATTTAGACCTGGCTGATTCACACAAATTCAGTGGGAAGTGGTTTTCTTTAAACTCTGTTGCGTGGTAATGCTGATACAAACCCAGCAATTCCAGGCTGCCAGTGTGTGTTGTGGGGGCATTATATTAGGTGACTGAACTTGCTGCTTGTCTCTCGTTATGTTTCATGAGAACCAGGCTGTCAAATAGATATATTTGCTTCATTTGTGGATGTTGTAATAGCAAGTAGCAGAAGGACCAAGCAAAGGTCACATCTTCTCTTTTCAAGTCATGAAGTCTCCTGCAGAATGTGGCAAGTAGCAGACAGAAATCTCCATAAAATACTGCCCTTGTTCAAATCTCACTTCATTATTGATCTGTCTTCATATATTACTGTCCTGGCAATGTGTTCTATGTGTGTGCGTGCATGTCCCTGCTTAAAGCAGAGGCTGTTGAAAGAATAATGTATAGTACTGTCAGTCTCCGTTGGACTCATTAGTGCTCTCAGCAGCTGCTTTTGTGATTACTTTGCTTCACACAGGTCTGTGGGTGCTTACATTTTCTTAGTATGTTTAATGTACATGGTAAAGCCTTTGGCTCAGCTTTTCAGGCTTCCAGAATTTGTTACTTAGTGTGTTGGAGAGTTGTATTTTTGGTATGTTAGGCCACCTTCTAAGCTGTTTATTTCATTCTGTATTTTATAAGTACTTTGTGAAAGTTGAGTTGATGCTAGGCACTAGGCAATTTTTGATGTGACATGTGCTTGGCAAACCCATCAGATCTTTTGGAACTTATTACAGAAAATGTCAAGCAAAAAAGTGACATGTTTTTGCGCAAGGTCAAATATTTCTGTATTGCTTACAATTTTAGTGGCGGTTTGTGTTACAGAAAAGAATAAGCAATAGGATTCCTGGCATGGCTGATGTAATTTTGGGAAATGTTTAAAACTGTGTGGTGATGCAGCTGTTTGCTCAGCAGCAGTTTTGATAACTGCTAAGGTGAGTAGAATGAATTACAAATATTAGTATCTGAAAGCTTTCACAAGCTAGACATAATTGATTGACTCGATTGGGCTCAATGATCCTTGTGGGCCTCTTCCAGCTCAGTACCTTCTGTGATTCTATCTCATTATACATATATAAAAATTCTTTATTTTGGGGAAGAAACTAAATTTTCCAATTTTTAGTGTTTGTGTCCTTCTTCCCCCCTCACCTCCCTCCATTTAGATGTGGTTTTTTGGTTTTTATTTTTTTTGGTTTTGTTTTGCTTTTTGATTGAATTTTGGTTTTTTATCCCCTGAGGGTGATTTGTTATGATAAGGAAACAAATGAGTCAGTCTTTCTAATTTACTTACTGATTCTCACTAAGTTTGGTAATAGGTTCTCCTAACAGCTGTTTCTCTGGATAGTCTTAAAGTATAGAATATTCTTTGACTGAGTGCAGGCATTCTAATATTTGCACCCTCTTGAGGATGACTGGCTGAAATTAAACACCTAAATGCAAGCCCCATTTTAGGTAGATAACAGAAGAAAGTGAAGCACTTGATTTCTGGTAGCTGCCTTGTTTATTGGTGGAATTTTTGTTGCTGGCTGGGCCATAACAAGACTGCTCCAAGACTTGTAGCAAAGAAGCAGTTGCTCATACAGGCTCCAAAGTAGATCTCTGTGATTTTACTTTACCAAAGGTGCCAAGTCTTGCTCCTGGATAAGGTGGAAAGGTGGGATGAGAGAGGATTAACCAGGCAGCTTCCTTTGTTTTGGTGTCCAGATCATGGCAAATGACTGCTGTGGACCTGGCTTCAGTGAGAACCAATTGAACTACAGAGCCTTGTCTCATACAGAGCACTGCCTTCCCCTCACATGGGGGATGGAGTTGCTGTGTGTGTAACTAGTTGTCTCTTGCACATTGCCTGTGTCTTGTTTTAGAGTCGCATAGAAGCCTATCTTTCTAAAGGTTAACCTCCTTTCATTACATGCGGATCATTAGAAGTGACATGTAAGTACTCTGTTCTTGTTTTATTTTAGGTCTTGGTTGTTTTTCTTGTGAAGGAAAACATATTTTTTCCTGCCTGGAAGCTCTGTTTTTAATCTGTGACCTGAATCAAGCTGGATAATAACAATTAAAATTACAGCAGCCCATTTACTCCCCCAGTTATGTCAATGGTAGCCTTTTCTCTCTATCCTCAGTACAAAAAATTGAGTCTGCTTATCGTTCGATAGTTGGGAATTTAGAGCAAGTCACAGGAAGGTGGCAAGGACTACTAAATGACACAAAGTAGCATTGGGTGGCCAGCCAGTGTGCTGGGCTGTGGGCACTAAGTGCTGTTTACGGTGTCAAACTCCATTGTGTACCTTCTGTTTATGTGTTTGCCCCTAAATTGCAATTGCTACCCCTCAGCATGTCCGTGTTGTACTGAAGCATAGATTATAGGATGAATGCACTTTTCTGTATGGATTCAAAGCCTGGTGGGTAGAAATAGATGTGTTATTTTTAGGTCTATTCTTCCTAAAAAGCATCCCTTAAGCAACTCGTAATATTTGTTTTTGTTGTAGTCTTCTTTTCCTTAAAATCTGTAGCTGATGACGGAGAATTTCAGGGAGTTGGAAATAATTGGCATTGCAAGCAAAAGTTGATGACCTGATGAGCTGGTCAGTAGCAACTGTAGTTTCTGCAGGTACTGAGAAAGAAGGGACATTTTGGTTCATAAGGAGAACTTCCTGGGGCATGACAAAACAGGAAAGGAGATTTATCTTAAAATTTTATTTATGTGAGAATTTTGTGGATTTTAAAATCACAAAGGGGATGATCATCAAAAATAAGCTGTCAATCTGCAAGCTGTGGGTAATACTTCGTCTGTTTATCTCCATTTTAGATCCTGAACACTTCTAAAAGTATCCATTACATTGTAGTTCATCTTGACTGATATGCAATTACAATAATGCAGAGAAATTACTGTTCTAAAAATTCAGTTTTCATACAGAGATGCTGAAAGTCAGTAAAGCTTTTAATGTGGTTCTTATGCTTGCTTATGTTAGAAAACAATAAGTTGAGGAACCTCCATGCATAAGGATGTTACAGTTACAGAAATGTAAGCATGTTCTAATCACCTGTCTTTAAATGACAACTTTAGAGATAATTTTTAATAATGAAATCCTTGACTGTCAAACGTGTATGTGCCATGTTTTATCTTTATTGGCATGAATAATTCCATTAATCTTATGGCTCAAGATAAAAGAAGAAAAAAAAAGAATTACGCAGGTGCATAAATGTGGTGTCCAGGATGGCCTAGTAAGATACAGTTTCCTAAAAATGAAATATTTCTGTGTGACATCTCATTCATTTACTGCAGCCATAAACTTTGCTTTTCTTTGACAGAGTAATTTGCTTTCTATCCCATAATTCTTATCTATTTTTAAACTACTTTAAAAAAACCCAAAGAGAGTTATAGAATAGTTTGATCCCTTATTCTTGAAAATATGCCTCTAAGGGAGTACTGTGTTCACTGAAGAACATGTGCTGGCAGTGACTGGGGGAAATCGGAATGCAGCAAAAGCAAAACACATGTTAGGAAACTCAGAAACATTGAGAATGAAGTGGTTGAAGGAGAAGGTAGTGAAATTCTTCTGTTGTGAGCTGCTTCTTTTCCTGAGTTGATGCTGAAGTATGTAGCAGAGAACAGTATTTGTCATTAATATATTGTCATCAATACATTATTGTCTGGAATGATGAGTTCAGCAGTCTGAGAAGGGAAAATACATGAGTTGTTACTTCTCTAATATGATAGGGAAGGTGATGCTGCCTGTTAAGGTTTTAAATCAGAGCAAAGACTATCCTGTTTCAAATAAATATATTTAAACAATTTGCATTTTTAGTGTTAAAACAAAATAAAAAGTAGATCATAAAGTGTGTATTGTGAGACTGGCTTAAAAGACAAAGTGTCTGTGAAAGAGCTAAAGTGGTGTTTTAGAGAGAAAAGCTCCTCTGTCCATCAATGAGAAAGTAATTGGGGGGAAAAAAAGTCTCAAAAAAGGTGAAATAAGGCTAGCCTGCTCTTCATCCAGAAGTACTTGCTGTGTTCGGTCATCGTATAATAAAAACCATTTTGTTGTTTGGAGATTATGGAAAATTGGAAGATTTTTTTTATGGTAGTGTGTAGCATTCAGGCATCCATACCAATTTTAAACATAAAGTCTGGGATTAGACAGAGTCCAGCTATGAAGCATGGACTGCAGTGTAGGCTTATTTATGAACCCAGGGATTTAACTGATTCAAGGTTGCTTTCCAACAGAGGGGAGGCTTTTTTCAGAAGATTGAATCAAAAATTGAAGATTTCTGGGACTGCAGTTGTCCAGCTGCAAATGTCTGTATAAAACCCCTCTGTTTTATTATGAATTCACTCTAGATGTTGTACAAAATCTGGTCCAGAAAACTGACTTAACTGGGAAAGAAGGGTTTGAGAAGAAATCAAATCCTTAGGAATGCATTACACAATGGAAAGATTAGCAATCCTACCTTGAAAACTTCTTGGGATTAGAGTAGGGAAAACTGGTTCAGATGAACAGTTTCTGGGATGTGTTCAGAAAAAAGGGAGGAAAGGAGGAACTTGCTTTAAGAGGTGGTTTTTTTTCTTTTGGGAGCACACTTTTGGACGCGTTGCAGATTTGCATCTGAGTGACAGCTCCTACAAGCAGTGCACTGTGTTATGGATGTGCAGTTGAATGATGAAATACCTAGAAATGTTGTGAATTATTTATTTATTATTTGTGCATTAAAGTATGCATTTCCTCTGGAGATGCAAAAATGCTTCATTTGACTGGAAATGGCAAAATGAAAATTTTTAAATCCAGTGAGGTGAGTAAATTACATGGGAAGTGTTCATACCACGTGCTTCTCATATCTTTATGTATTTTGTGAGGTTAGAATGTCAAATTTTTTCATGGAAGACCTGTAGAGCTGCTGTGCTTTGATGAGAGGCTCTAATGACAGACCACTTTCATCTCTGCTATACTAGCAGCATTTTATCCCTCTTTAAGCATAGTCATTACTTTTTCTTAAAGTCTTCTTGAATAGGGAACTAATAATAAATTATTATACTACTATATATGAACATGTTATATTTATTACTATAATAAATTCTCATTTCAGTGAATGGAAATCCAGTTGAAGTAGTTTATTAGTACAGTGTTTGACCCTTCCTTTCTAAGAATTCAGAAGACAACATAGTTGTACTTCCTAATATGTCATGTTTGTTCTGCTTGACATTTAAAAAAAAAATTTAAATGGCAGTGAATGAGTAAGTGAGTGCATAAAGGGGATAGTGTGAAACACAAAGAGTGCTTAACTAAGATAATTACAGAATTTCTAAGACTTAGGATTTATTCAGACATGGCACTGATTTTGAAATACGGGAAGTAAAAGAGAAATGAAGTGTCCTCAGGCCACATTGACAAACTCATGGGTGACTTAAAAAGTAACAATTCCGGTATTGTCAGACTTGTAGTTTGTGGAGTGTGGTGAGTGTTTTCTCTTGTAATTGATATAAGCTGGTAATGCATCTGCATTTGTTAGGAATGGCAGAGTGGAAGTACCCTGGTGAATCCGAGGAGCTTGAGGGAAGCTGGGTGAGAGGAGCAGGAAGCCTCTAGTCTCTGAAGGGATTTGAATTTAATGTGAGAAATCCATTGGCTTTTCTTTTGTGAAATAGCCTGCTTTTTCTTGCCTGTAATTTTACGTGTCTACTTTGAACTGTGCTTAAGCAATTAAAACTGCTAAAAATGTGCCAAAGTGGGTATTTTCTAGCTTACCTTTAGATGGGTTCTTTTAATGGCAATTAAAAAAAAAAAGTTATTCCAATTTTGGAATAACAGAAAAATCTAGCTCTCTTTTGGAAGTGTCTGTCAGTAATACTTATTTCATAATTTCTGCATAACGCTAATTTTTTGTGTGTTTAGTACATAACTTGTCTCTGCTACTTCCTGCCTGACTGTTCTCTAAAGAGTATGTTAGTTTTCATCATGGTAAATCTGTAATTTAATTACAGAAATATGAAATTATAGGTAAAGGTGTGAGCAAGGGCAGTAGAGAAATGCACAATTAAGTGGCAAGATGAATCAGTTGTAGAGAGGTTATTGCTGTTATTTCCCTGGTAGGCAGAACAAATGACTTTTAGAAGTGAAGTTAAAAGAGATCCCTGCCTTTTTGATACAGTTACATGGCACTTTTAAGAGGTAACATGTACCATTCTCTTCTGTTCTGCTCTATGTGTGTAATGGTTTTCCATTCTCAGTTAATGAAAGAATCTGGTCTCCATTTCTTCTGTGTTTTTGTGATGGTATGAACTGGGTCATCATTTGGTCTGTGATGCGAGAAAATGTTTTTGAAAACTGCTTCTGTTTTTTCTATACCTTTATGTTCCTCCTTCCCTCATCTCCTTTATATAAAGCCTTGCCCTGCTTGATCTGACATTTAATTCCTTATTCCTTCTCCTGGCTTTCTCTATCCTTTTACCAGTTTTCAAAGTGTGTTATCCCCCTGCTTCTTTTGTGAGGCTCTAGTTGTCTGTGCGGTTTGTTCCTGTCTATCTTTTTCTGTGATACTGCTGTGTGAAAGGTGAAGAGGGGAGTTGCACATCAAACCATAGCCCTTGAAAAGGAAATACTTGATTCTGTGTGGTGGGAACAGTGTCATGGCCGAGATGCCTGTGAAAAGTTCCTGGTTCTTCTGGGACAAGACAGAAGGCAGGATCCTTGCTGAGGGTGATGTGAAGGCTTGTGAGAACTGTTTGGTTTTTTTCTTTCTTAAGATTACTGCTTGATTTCTGCTGGAAACATTGCATGCTTTTACAGGCATCTGAGACATCATCACAAATACTGAAAACCTAAGGTACAAGGCCAGTGATAATGTTCTGCTTTTCTGAGCCTGTACACAAAATAGACTGTGGTTGGCTAGAAGGTCCAGTTAACACTACTGCTGTAGCTGTGATAACGAGGGTGTGGAAGGACGCTCTCTCTGCAGTTAGGAATTTGCAGAAGTCACTTCTCTTGGATGTCATTATGCTGGTAAAGGTATATTCTGTACTCAGATGGCTGGTTTCCTTCCCTGGGGTAGCTTTATGGCAATGCAAAACCCATCTTTGTGGAGCTTACAGCCACTCTGGGAGTGCTTTGCTGGTCTAGCATGTAAAGATTTCTGAGCTGAACTGCTCGTACTGTTTATGTAACATAATAGATTCTGTTCTAATCGACTCAGAGGAACTTCTTTCCCCAAATCCTTTGGTCTTGATAGGAGAAGGAGGGACTATTTTTCTTGCCTCTCTTTTTCTCTTTCTTTTTTTTTTTCTTTAACTGTTGTTCCTCCTTCTGTTAATTGTGGAGGTGTAGTTCAGTAATCACAATGGTGATTTCTAAGGTAGTAATCAATAAAAAATGGCCTAATAACAGAGGCTGAAATAGATTATTTGTACCTGAACAATAGAAGGACAATGAAATTATAATGAGGTGAGCACAGGCTTGGAATTGATATTGCTGCCTCTAAGGTCTGGGCTTTTTTGTTAAACTCTGAGGTGATGGAGAGAAGCACTACCTCTAGGGTCAAGCTACTGTATAATTTTCTCAGGGGCACGACATCACTTCTGTCCAGTGCTCTTCTTTTTCTCCTGAGTATGTAACAGATATTCCTAAAATGGACAAAGAAAACCGAGAATGAGCAAAATTAAAATTTACTATGAAATGTGCAAGTTTGACTTTTTTTTTAATTGTATGTTTTCCAATTCTGCTGGTTTCGCCTGCAGTTAAGTGCATCTTTTTTCCCTACTAAGCAACCTGAAGAGAAAAAATGCTTTGTAAGTGGGAGAGTAGTATTTTTTCAGTTTCTGAAATACCATACACAAATTCATATGATCTATGCTAACCCCATCTAGAGGGACAGTGGAAATAGTATGTGTTAAAAATGCCCATGTTAGTGGTATTAAGGCAGATTGTTAGGAGTGTTTTTTTGGAAGAAGCTGAAGGGATAATCTGCATTTGTGTGATCTTCACTCTAGTCTTTTGAGGGTTGTAGCAGACTGTCCTTCGTTTGAGCCAGGCAGTTACTGTTTAAAGTGTTAAATAATCGTTCTGTGTAGTAGCATAGATGATTTCCATGGGGAAATGGAATTTAAGATCTGTGCTGTTGTGAAAGATAGGTTTAATTGTGGTAAAAAAAGTTACATTTCCAACTCTAGAGACTGACACACTTAAATGTGGAATATCTCTGCTTTCATTTACTGCGCTTGAACAATGCAATTAGTTTGGTTTTTGTTTGTATGATCTTGCAATCCTAGCAGTTCATTTATTGTGAAATGGTTTGTGTTGTGAATAAAAGAATAGATCACCTGCCCCTGAAAAATCAAGCCTAATGATCAAAATAACAGTACCTTATAAGATGGGGTTATTACAAAATTTGCTTTAACCTCATTTGTTTATTTATGATCTTGATTTAAGATCAGTCTGTGCTCTTCTTTGAGTAAATACATGAAAAGCCTCAGCAGAAACATTATATGATTGTAATTTGTTTCAACAGGTACTTTGTGCTGGACTTTGAGACGGGGATTCTGCAGTATTTTGTGAATGAACAAAGTAAAAACCAGAAGCCCCGAGGAGCCTTGTCTTTAGCTGGAGCTATAATATCTCCCAGTGATGAAGTGCCACACATGCTGGTGGTCTACTCTGCTAATGGAGAGATGTATAAGTTAAAAGGTACAGTGCTGCTTAAAAGATGCCACCTGAGTGGTTCTTCTCTCCCATTTCCACTTCTGCATCTCTTCTCTTGTCTCTCTTTTACTTCCCTATGCTGTCAGATAGTAGTGGTTATACAGCTATATTATTACATACCATATTATAACACACCATGGAAGAGTAATCTGGAGTTAAGTACATGTGACTTTACAATGTATAGGCTTTCAGCGCTAGAAGATACCTCAAGGTGCCTTCTGTAATTTGTTACTGTGGCATTTTGATTGACTTGGACATCTTGTATGCTTCCAAAGGAAGAAAAAGCTGCTTTCATTGCTGTCCACAGCATGGCATTTAATTTTTAGTATTGTTTTCCCTTGCCACCATCCTGCAGATGATGTGCAATAATGAATCTCGTGATGGGTTAGACAATGGAAAAATGCTAGTGGAAGGCTGTTAAGATCCTATGTTCTTGTAAGTCTTGGAGTAATTGAATGCACTTGTAACATAAAATTTTCTCTTCCCTTGTTCCCAAATATAGGAAAGACAATATAGGATATATAGGAGTTACTTTGGAATATTTAAAGAAAAAAGCAGTGCTCTGATTCTAAGGTGTTTTCAGTACAGTTGATTGATCATGATGCTTTTATAGCCAATTAATTTATAAAAAATTAACTTATTAAAAAAAAAGTGACATGTAATGCAGTGTAACAAAAGTATTCTTAGTTTTATTCTGACTGCAGTTTATCAGTTGTCAAATGGGACTGAGCATGTAGGAGTCCCCTGTGGTACCGTGTGTTGCTGATTTATACACAGAACTGAAACACAGGAACAACCAGGGAGAATTTCTGTTCAAATGGATTGGAATTTGCATAGCTAGAACTCATGAATACTCATTGTTTCATTATCATGCTTTTCCAAACCCTTGAGATTATCAAATGCTTACAGTGTGTTGCTTTTAATTTAATGAGGTCTATGAATTTGATTCAAATTAGGAAATAATTTTTATGCTAAGTCAATAATCATTGAGCTACTTAATAGCAGAGGAAGTAAGGGAAAATATTTACTGAAATTGTCAACTCTGTATTGCCATTCTGAATCAGGATTACTATAGTAGTGGTTTTTTTGAACACAAAAACAAATGCCTCTCCAAAATAGACTTACATTAATATTACATAGGAGCCACCTGATACAGAGTGCAGACAAACTCTTCAATAATTTTTAAAGCTGTTTTTTAAACATGAGGGGGGAAATTGTGATTTTCATTCTTGCGTCTTTAAGTTGCACGTGAATGACACAGGTTTTGAGAGGGATTTAGCTGAATTACTTTAAAAGAGAAGTACTTGAGTACCTGGTGGTAGCTTGTCTGGTAGCTGACTGACAGTTTGAGTGTAGAGCTTTTACTCATTTTGATGTTGTGGTGCTCACAAAGAGAGACAAGGAAAACAAAAGTGAATGAAAAATTTAAAACAATAAAGTCATCTAGAGGTAGTTCTGCTTTTACTAACACTTGGAGGAGATAGCTATGAAGAAGACTTGTAAGTTTATCTCTTCCAACTGGCCACAACCTCTTAAGTACAGGCTTACATGTGTTGTGCTGAGAAACTTAAGCATATATAAGCTAAGTAGCATAAATTAGAATCTATACTGCGTTCTGATCAATAAATAATCTTTCTCCCCTCTGCCTTGCTACATCACCTCTTGTGCAAAAACAGAGTATTGATTTATGTCTGATTCCTCTGCATTTTCTTGTTTCTGTTTTAGCTGCTGATGCAAAGGAGAAACAGTACTGGATAACTCAGCTTCGATCCTGTGCCAAACATCACAAGGAAGGTAATTCTAAGGTAAATAATTAAAAGGGAGAAATAACTTACATTTTTAAGTTGTGTAGGTGAAGAATAGCATGATCTGGGTGCTGTACTTAGTGGGTTGATGTTTAGAGAGTTTTGAATAAAAACAAGTCGTCGTTTGTCACTAACTGGAGCAGACATAAGTTTGTTGGGCAATCTTAATAAATCAATGTTGTCCTATTTATGAGAAATTAATGAAGTGATGGTTAATTCAGTGGCTGGATCAACAGTTTATTAATAAACACCCATTGATGTGATGTCCTGATTAGTATTTGAAAGTGTTAACTGGTCTTAGTTTTATTCAATTTCATAAGATTTAGTGACTTTTTATTATTGAAGCTTCAGATAGATGTTAGCAGTGGTCAGTCTTCATCTTCTTTATGAAATTTGAAAGAGGTCATCATATTAAGATTTGCATAATTTATTTCTCTTTGGCAATAACATCAAAATTTTTGTCGTCAAATATTTTGTACAGGTGAAAAAAAACCACCATGTAGACTTTAAAAATAGCAGAATGATGGGTTGAGACTGTCTTCTACCTCCAAGCAGAAATTCCATTAATCTGTTTAAATTTGAATGCGCTTTGAAAGTGGGAGATATTAACAACGAATAAAACCCCTATGAAAAGTTTTTGTCTTTGTGTATGGTTTTGGGGTTAATGTGAAGTCTTACACACAAAAATTCCTGCTCTTCAGTCCTTGAAGCATTTCTGTTGATATCCTTATGAGAATGAAAAAAGTCTTTTTCTCATGACTAATTGTTTGCTATATAAAAAAAGAAGCATATAACAGCAGAGTGAAAAGATTCCTGCCTGTTCCAGGATGTTGAGAACATCAGTGTTATGTTAGCTGCAGTCAAAATTTTGATCCTGACTATCTCTGAAAGTTGGACTTTGACAAGATGAGGGGGGTATTTGGAGGAGACTGCCATTCATTGAAGTGAATGAAGTAAACCCAACATTTTCTTGTTCTTTTTGAGCGATGGACTTGTCAGGAAGTAAATGTGGTATAATTAAACCCCTTTTTGAAGGAGAGTAAGGACCTTGAGTATTGCAATACTTTTTGAATTCTTATGCGTAGCGGTTCAAAATGGTTTTCATATAGTTATGGCCCAGTAGTCTCAGAAAGATGCAACTCTGCTTGATTGGGATATTCTTATAGGTGCTGTTGACTTGGAGCTCCTGTGCTAGGTAAGAGATGGTAACTTTTTATACTCAATTGCCATCAATGCTTTATTCCTCAATAAGTTCTCTGGTCGCTTCTTTAACCCTTTTAAACGTTTAGTATCTGCAGTGTACTGTGATGAGGTAGTAGAACTGCTGTTCAGTATATATGATATTGGAACCTTGTGCAGTGGCATACTGATTCTTCTACTTGGCTAATTTCTGTAAGATTTCTTAATAGTGGGTTTGTTTTTGTCTTCTTGCCTGCTCCTGATAAATAATTCTATAGAGGTATCTACTTTAGAACAATTTCATTCTAGAGTAGTAGTAATTGAGTTGAAGCTGATCTTTGTGTAAGTGAACTTTGGATCATTTTTCCTCCTTAGGTAAAAACTGTTGCACTTAGTAATAATGTGTGTTCAGAGTTTTTCATACTACCTTCCCATGTTGAGCTCCTGCAGTAGTAGTATCCTCATATTTTGATATGTTCTAAATTAATTAGTACATCAAGACAAAAGTCTTGGCATCATAACAGTGAAAATAAACAGCAATTAGTAGTCGTCCAAAAAAAAAGAAAACAATTCTACAAATTATGAGAAAATGAACAGGAAACAAAAGGGATAATATTTAGAGCGCTCTAAAGACTGTGTCTAATACTTGTCATGAATACTTTTATCAATCCCCTTCCATTTGTGAAGTGGACAATTGTAGTGTGGGGAAGTACTTTTCATCACATTTGTTGTTCTTCTGGGCAGGATGAACTCTGTGATGAAATTTGACTTTATTGTACTCTTTTTTTTTTTTTTTTTTCTGATGATGGGAAGAGAAATGGCAAATCAGGGAAGTAGGGTGTTAGTAAGTGCTCTGCAGTGGTTGAATAGAAAGTATTTCCTAGCTGCTAATAGTAGTAATAGTATGGGCAGCCTCAAAGAAAAGTTGCTGAAAAAAGGTTCAAAATAAAAGGAGGTCAATGAACACTGGAGATTATTTTGGGATGCTTCGAATGCCAAAAGTATATGTAGATTTGAAAAGTATTTGAAAGGCAAAATGTTTTTAGAGAGTCTTGACTGAGTGGGAGACTATTAAACACAAAGAGAGTGTCTGTCACAGACGATCTGAGACACAACTGTTAGAAACAGGAAGGGCTTATAATGGGTAGCATCTCTCTGGACTTCTTGTGCTCCTACTTAGTGACCTACAACTGCTGTGGTTTTCTTCTGGTTCAGAGGCTCATCGTGCGAGGAAATGAAAACATATTGTTGACTGAGGGGCATATGTAACAGAGGAACTAAATGCAAGATCATTTTAGACTGCAGGAAGAGAGTTCTTGGATTTTTCTTAGAAGACTGATGAGTTGGCATAGGAAGCTGGAGTGTAGATGCATTTTGGTTGAGAGATGCATTTTAGTATAGATACATTTTGATTGTCTGGAATCTGCTGAGTATAAAATAGAAATGCTGAAGAAAATTAAAATATTTTTCTTAGTTCTGTGATACTAATCTGCATCTAAAATCAGACTAGCTTACTTTTCACTTGAAATGATTGTTAATGAATTTTCTACTTTTGCAAGCTGCAGAGCAAGTACAAAATTTTAATCTTCTGTATTTTTAAGCTTAGCAGTCCAGAAAATAAAATGTTGGGAATTCGTGTGCTTCAGACAAGACCACTGTTGCCTCTACTTCTTACTCCAGAAGTGGACTGTATTTGAAGCAACATTGTGCTTATCTGTTCCCCAGAACTTTTCTTTTGATAAGATTTATCTCTTTTTCAATATAGCTTTTTCCTTTCAGCCCTCCTATTTTTCTCAGCATTAGAGTATTAACTGAGAGGCATATTTTCCCTGGCTCTAGCATTGCATATAGTGCTAACTTGGATTTCATCTACAAGTAAGTTTTCAAACTTGTTTCTGCTTTTCCCTTTAAAAGCAAGGGATAAAAAGATTTAATGCTACAATGATTAGACTTTGGAGATCAGAGATTGGTTACATGGGAGCAATACTTCACAGAGACTCCAGAAACTAGAAAAAATGCATTTTTGTTACTACTTTTATTTTCTCCTTTCTTTTCCTTAAAGTTTCTTGCTTCAAAACCACTGCCTGGTATGAGGTAAGAGAATCAAGAATTGCTTCATTTCGTCAAGATTTTTTTTTTGTCTTGTAGATGAAGGTACTTTAATATAATGATTTTTAGTAGACGATGGGAAACATGCTCCTTAAAATATTTTAAATTTACATAAAATAGAATTCTGCTATTTTTAGCCACCATACTGTTTGTTTTGTGTTGGTTTTAGAGACTGGAATTACATTGAAAAGTCTCTGATGGCACAGAGAAGGGTACATGTTTGACTTCCTTTTGCATAATTGAGGACTTAACAAAAATCTGTAATTTTGGATTCTGCCAAAATAGCTCTATCACTGATAGGACTCTGACATGATTTGGTATTCTATTTGCAGCAGGGCTGGATCTGCCTATTCCTCCCTCTCCCCATACCTGGAGGGCTGTAGTAAGTGACAACTGCAAATTGTCAGTCTCTCATGGTGCTGTCACGAACAGGCAGAGAGATACTCATGTGTTTTAGGCTGCTGGAGTTTGAAGAGAGTCCAGACTCTATCTCTGCTGGGAACAGCATCTGGAAATTTGGAGCCTGAGTGCTTGCTCCCACTTTCTTCTTCAACTTAAACTCACTTTTTCCACAGGAAGACTGAGGCAGCAATTTCTAGGGGTTCTTTAGGAGTCACACACCTGAGAAGGAGGTGGAATGGCAAGTGAAAAATGCGCAGTGAGGGGTATGTTTTATTTTATGCAAGCGTGATACTGTTTAAGTGTGAAAAAAATAATGGGATAACCAGGCAAGCAGTGGGAAGGCTCCCAGGAATGCCAGTGTAGAAACTCTTAGCAACAGGTCTTTCATACTGAAGAGAGGACACGTTTGTCAGATCTTCAACAGATATTAATAAAAGGAGATTTGTAGAATACTGTGATAATTTGGAGTATGTTTTTCAAAGCTGAAGCTATGTCACTGTTTCTGTGAAATATTCTTAGAAGAGCATTCCTTCTTCCTGCACTGGATCTAGATCAGCACTAGTTTCCTTTCCTTTTCAGAGCTACTGCCTACTTCAAAATGCTACTGAATAACTTGCTGTCCTTGCTGTCATTAATGCTTCAGCTGGAGTGGTGGAGGAAATTTAACAGAGAAGTAATTAAAAAAAAAAAGTAAAAAAAAAAAAAAAGTTGTATACTAATGACTAAATCTAGTTGCATCCTAATGAATGGTCCAAAGGTGAGCTATACAACTAACAAGTGGATGTAACACAAGCTACATCTGTGACATTGTTTTAATTAAATTTTTTATCTTAATAATAAAAAGCAGTAAAAGGAAAGTGTTCTCTGGCAAATAAATCCCATGTTGTCAGATAGTCTTAATGTTCTTGGTATTCCCATAGAAGTCTCTTTTCACTTAATTACATATTGCTCAACCTCCACAAGTGCCAAATCACACTGGTTTGGAAGGAATCTCTGTCTGGATAGGATTGCTGGGTTTTTTTAGACTATTCTAAGTGAATATTTTGTGCAAGTTTTAATTAAAGCATTAGTCAAATTTGAATTCACTGATATGAAATGCTTTCAAGAACGAGTAGGCTTATGCATAATTTCTGTGGTAACTCCAAGAATAAATTTGTATCCATAAATTGTCACTAGCTTGTTAGTTCTGCTGTTTCATAATCCTTTTTTCTTGACTGTTTAATGATGGTGGCTGTGAAAGCACTCCTGAAAACAAACACACACATTTTTATACCGGCTCTTAATTCCAGCGTGTGGATCGTTTGCTGGATTTGTATATAACTCCTGTATATCTCACTATATATGTATGAGGAATGTGACAGGGAACAGAAACCTTTATCTTGTGAAGTAGCTTTCATCTTAAACTGTGCTCATGTGGTAACTTTCTGCTTAGATCTGTGGTAGAATAAGGAGGTTGTCCTTGCCTTGTTCCAGCTTTTGGTTTGGAGCTGCACAGCGAGGTAGCTGTTAAAAATTGGATTGTGTGCATTCTTTAGGCTGAACTCATTTGCAGCTGTAAATTGCAGTCCAATTCCCTTCCTTCTGCTGTCAGTCTTTGTGTAGGCTTTGTCATGTTTCTGGTTCTGTGTTAATTTGGGCATCAGAAACAATAAAAAAGGCATCCTACTAAAAAGGACTTAGTTCTCTGGACAGCTGACTGAGGAATGTGTCTCCATCTCTGATTCTCTACTGCTTTGACTCCCTTGAGTAGCTCTCCATGAAGTCCATGGACCTCAGAGCCAGCAGGGAGCACTTTAGCTGCAATGTGAAACAGCATCTGCAGTAATGCCTGAACGTTTGAGGTTAACACTTTGATCAAATCATTGAGGCAGGTGTGTCATTTTTCTGAACAGCTGGAAGAATGGCTATCATAGATCTTTGGTTTTATTGGGTTTCTTCTTGCCTTATTAATGAATGACCACAGAGGTACTTTTACATTTCTAAGTGAATTATTGACAGGGTGCTTTTAACATCTGCATGATAACTGTTTTCATAAAGCTGCATTAGTGAAAATTTCAATTCTTTGTGAGTGTTTTGGTTCTTTCATGCACATCAAACCTCTTTTCCTTTTGAGCTTCACTTTTCTCTCCATTGGTATGCTTGTCTGCTTCCTCTTCTCATTACTGACCTATAGAAGTCAACTAAAGAATGGCTCTTCTAATTAATTAAAGCATGATTTGAAATTCTTACAGTAGTGAGGCTGAGAAGGAAGCAGTGCTTGACTGCAGATAGGTGTGTGTTGGATCTTTTTCCCTCCCTTTGGAAGCTGCATGAAGATAAGAGTTGCTCACAGCTCTCTGCTTCTGAAATCCTTCTACAAAAATGGAGGAAAATCCATTTAGGACTGAATATGAGCTTGCTCAAATGATTCTTGATGAAGAAAAGATTTTATGATGGAATGATTATCATAGTCGCTTGCTTAAAAAGAAGACACACACTGCCTTACTGAAGATGATGAAACACTATAATATTCTGTCAGAAAAGTTAGTACCATGGATGGTGCTTGACAGAAATGTGCAAAATGTATCATAAGCTGGTCCCTTCCCAGTGCTTAAGTGTGGATGTTATATAGATTCAGCCATTTGCATTTTAATATTTGTGATTGATTATAATGTAAATGAAACAGAATTTTGTCCATATTTGCCCTTTATCAGTGTTTGTTTACTTAGAATGCATTGGAAAAGAAGTAGATGGGAATTAAAATTACTGAATGGTGGTGTGTCAAAATTGTAATTACTTCTTGATAGCATGTGGCTTCTCAGAGCTCTAAAGCTGCTTGCAGGGATTGTTCCTGTGCTATATGTATGCAGAGGAGTAAAGGAATGTCACTTCAGTATTTATTATTCTGAGGAAAACATCTCTGGCACAGTGCCTGTGAAAACGATGATTATCAACCATAAACAGTTATGACAATTCACTTCAGAAATTATTTTATTGATCTCTGGAACATTGCATTTACTTTCCAAGATAAACAAAATTGTTTGCATCTGGTAAATGGTGAAAAACACTTCAGCTTCTTTGTGAACAAGAAGGGCAATCTCTAGGGAGAATGAGTCATGAAAACATGAGTATAGTTGGAACTTACAGTTCTACAATTACATTATTTTAATTGTTAGGATTTTTGATATCCAAGTGAAAACATTCATTGTACTGCTTTTTTATCTTGGGATTGGACAGTCTACTAAAATCAAAATCTTAACCCAAATCTATTTTATCTAAGCATACTTTAGCTAGCTTTAGGTCACAATCCCAAGATGAACGCAAGTTACAAATTAATCTTTTATTAGCTTTTTTATTATTCTTTTATTGGTTTCATTTTATTAGCAGGCAAGCTGTTGGAGCAATGTTAAAGTGTAGCCTCAGGAAAGAATATTTGTAATCCTTTTGGGATGCTTCAGCCTGGGGATTTCTTGACTCATTATTGGAACCGTGCATTACTAATTGCTGAAGAGCTTATGTCTTCCTTTCATCAGACTTTTCACTATCTTTTTATATATTTATTTGCAAGCCAGAAAGCAGTGAGACCAAAGAAAATGATATATGATAATGATTGGAGAGACAGATCAGTCATAGAAGCAGCACTAAGGGGAAGAGCAGGGGATTAGGAATAAAGATCCATCAGCTAATGTCATTGATTTCCTGTGAGAGTGACTTTGACTGTTGTAGTATGATGTTTAATTAGTGTGATTTTAGCAGTGGAAAACTTCTCAGAAGTTTTAACTTTTTAACAATAATGGAAAATTTTGATTTTTGCACAGCTGTGTGTCAGTGCAGAAGGGATGCTTGTCATTCCATGTGTCTAATCTGAAGAAATTCTGCAAAAGAGGAATCAAGTATTTGGCTGGGACATAGGTGTTGACAATGTGCTGTGTAATTCAAAACTGCCTAAGGGCTTGAGTGTGCAGTTCCTCTTCTGGCAATGACAGGAAGAAACTGTCAGAAGGAATTGGATGCTGCTGCCACCCCCATCTCCTTGGATGGAGCATTCACAGTGCTCTGCTGCTGTTTTCTGTGGCAGGGTAGGAGTGGAGCACAACTTCAGAAGGTTCTGAGTGGTTGTGAAAACAGCCTCCTGCAGACATTCACCTGCACTTTGTGTGTGACTGCTCTTGCCAAGTTGTAAGTTGGAAATTTTTATATTTATTGTGGGGCCTTGCCTAGAGACACAGGTAGCCAGAGGTCCTGGTGCTGAGCTCATTTAAAGTTTGTATGTTGCAGATGCCCTCTAAAGAATAATCCAAAGTAGAGGATTTGTGTTGCGGGCTGATGGAGTTTTCTGGCATGTTGGTTGGAAATGTTGGGTCACTGGATGGATGAGGGGGGTATAAAGGAAGAGAAAATGAAGAGGTGAGGAAAACTTGCTTATAGACCTTTGGGAGCTGATCACAGACCAATGTATTTGATTCTGATGCTTGGCACAGAATGTGGCTGTATGTGCTAGTTCAGGATTGCCAGTCTTCCTGACAGGATGAGCTGATTGATAACTATCTTGGGCTAAGAGGAGAAGAAGAAGAGGTGATCTCCCCCTGGAGGTCACATATCTCTGATGTAGGGCAAGGCGTGGAGCTGAGTGTCAGGCACACACCAGGCAGTGGGATGTGGTCAGCCCTTGCTAGGCTGTGTATTTACATATGCAGAGGTTTGAGTTCACCTGATGTCCCTGCAGCAGGACGGCCTTCTTAGCACCAGCCACTGCTGAAACTATAGATGGGCTGTGTTTTCTGATTTTTCTCTTCTGCTTCACCAGTTCCCAAACTCCATGCCCTAAATGACTGCCAACCAGGAGTTGCTGTGAGCTGCCACATGCCTTTGCAAAACTTAATGAAAAGCCATCTTAAATGTGTTGTGGCCCCACAGACTGTTCTGCCTCTAATCACAGTTTTTGAGTGTAGGTGATGTAGCCCAGGGAGTTGTGATATGAAGTAGAGCAAGTTTTGCATAGGGAAAAAACCCTAATCTGGATTAAGAGACTCCTAAAATGATGAGCATGTCTGTTTTTTGGAAATGTGTTCATTACTTACTTGTGATACAAAACCAGTTAAAAAAATTGCAGCTAGCTAGCTAGAAGCTTTTGTATTAATATTTCACTACCAAATTTGACTCCCAAGCATAAGTAGGGTTTTGTGAAAGGCATATTGTATTAGTTGACATGAGAGAAAATGCGGGACATGAGCTGTAGTCAAGTGTCTGTTGTGATCCATGGGACAGGTGCAGGTAGTTCACTGCAGTTTGAAATAGCATTGTATTGCCAAATAATATCAAGGATACACATAATGACTTCAGAATATACATGCATTTCAATTTATGAACATATCTCTCTCAAGGTGTGCACGTTAAATGAGGTTGTTTTGGCAGCTCCTTTTTTCTGAAAGCTCTTTCCTGGAATTCCTTCCTGTATTTAAGCAGAAACAGTGCATGGAGTTTTCCATATTTGCTTTGTGTTACTTTGGTTATCTGCAGATCTGTGACTCTCCCCCAAGAAAATCAAAATATATTAAAACTTCATTTCTCACAGAATATTGTTTTCTTTTAAGCAAAACTAATGGCTAAACTCACTGTTTTACATTGCTGCTGTTTATTCAGAGTTTTAGGATCCATTTAGCTATATGAAAGTAGCAGCCATGTATTTTTAGTACTGTGATTGCATGATACTAGAATGTCACTGATTCTCAGAAGATTTAATTTTAAAAACAAAATAAATTTTTGTTAATCTGGAAGAAAAATTGATTTTATGATAAAAATAATGAAGTTATGTTGTTCTTCCTCTGCACCCTAAATTTGGTTCAAAAATATTCTGATGCTAGTCAGTTTAAAAAATCAATATCAATAGAGTATACTCTGGTACTATACACTGAAACTTTTATTAAAAAAGGAAATTCAATCACACTCAGTTCCCATCATCCCATTCTTTCTCCCAAATACCTTTTCCTCTGGCTCTTATTTTAATTGTAGTTATGTCTAAGCAATGCTCTTTCAAGTGGAAGATGAATTATAAACCTGGCAACATTCTGTGCCCTTCTGACAAATTACAGCCTGTGCTGTTTTTTTGCCTTAGTGTCAAATCTAGTTTCAATGCAACTGTAATTTATCAGCCAGGACAGATAATTTTTGAACAGATGCTTATTATTATAATCTTATTTGCCATGGCAGAAAAGAATATATTCATTTCAAAAACAACCAGACCATCATTCTTGGAAGCGTTTGTAAATGTTAAGTCCAGACCAATGGAATAGTAATTATTTCTGTGAGATTAGCAGCTCTTTGCACACTGGCAATGTGATAACCCATTTTTTTAAACCTTCCAATACCTCACAAAGTCTGGTGACTGTGTTAGCGATGTTGTAGGCTGCCATTGCTACGTGTGCAGGGTTTGTAGGAGAGGTGAAATGCTATGTCACCCACAAGGCTGTACATTTACTTCACTGTCTTAAAGTGCTGCTAAATGTCACTCTGTGAACTGGTTTGTGTCTCATGAGCTAAAAGTTGCTCTGTTTCAGTTTTAACTTTACAGGTGAAATCAACAGTTTAAAGAGAAGGGAAAAGCTCTTTTATATTGCACTTTTATGTATGAATGTCCCATGGTGTTCTAGTGCTCATCTGTTCTTGATTGAGAATTACTGGCCTATAGACCTCCAGGAAAAGTGTTTGAGGTCTGCAGAGAACAAACTGAGACAGCAACGCTTGACAGATGGGTAAATAACAGAGAAAGTTCTCCAATGTTCCAACTGACTTTATAGGTTGTATATTAAAAGTATTCAGACTGCAGATACTGCTGGAGATTTATTTCTGGCCTTTTTTATATATAGGGTTTATCCCAAGCTTACTCCAAAATCTCTTGATGTTTTTAGCTGTCTTGTTTTAAATGTTAATGTTTAGCTGTGGTGCCTTGCCAAAATTGCACCTCCTCCAGTGTTAAAAACAGCAAACATTACACTGTTTCATATGTTCATCAGACAGAAACCTCAAGATTTCTTTTCTTCCTTGCTATTCACACCAGTTTGGTGAATGGTCATTGGTCAATGGTTTCATAAAAATTATTTGTGTTGGTATTGCTATTACTCTGTCTGCAAAATCCTTCCTCAGATTTCCTAAAAAGTAGGATTCTAAGAACTTAGTGGCATATTTTTATGTAAGAAGTTATGAAGATGTTTGCAAAGGCCAATTTCAGGCAAGCCAAGAAACAAAGGCAAAAGCTTTAATGTTTCCAAGAACATCTCTGCTGAGCAATGCAGATGGTTCAGGAAGAATAAATCACTCACGCCTCCAGATTTAGGTTTGTGAGGAAAGGAGTAAAACACAAATCTATAGTCTGAATTGTAAACCATTACTTGTGTGAAAATCTCACCTTCCCATTGCTTGTTCTAGAACATTTCATCCTCGCGAAGTAGAAGCTCATCTCTGCTGCCGCCTGGGACAGTTAATTCTTCATCTCCCAGTGGCCAGAAACACATGAGTCAAGGCGGGCCAACTGTTGTGACCATCACACACCACAAATCACCTGCAGCTGCACGAAGAGCAAAGAGCCAGCGATCTGGTCAACTCCATGAAGTCAGAGAGGTAAGAGAGAAAAATCTGCTGTTTTGCTCCAACTCTGAAGTACTTATTTTGCTTCAGAATAAGCAATCGAGTCTGACAAATTAACAATTCTCTTTGTTTCCTACTTTTTTTGACCGCTTTGTTTTGATCTCTTCACTGAGCAAGAGGTGGTCTTTATTTCTGATTCAGTTTCAGGTCAGGCGTATACAGACTTTTTAACGCTGATGGTAAAATTAGTGTGCGCACATGCTTAAGAAATGAAGTAGGTTGGCTACAGCTCCCAGACTTTGTAGTGGTATTGCTCTACTGGAGGATCATCTCTTTGAAGCTGTGTGCAGCAAAACCTTTCAGATTGGAAAGTGGGCCCTGAAGCATTTAAATATAACTGCTAAAAAGTGCTTGAATAAGTCTGATGAATGTGTATGAACCAAGGCATAGTTCCCCATACTCAGCAGTTTGTTCATATATGGCCGTGGTCTTTGTTGTCAAGTTTAAATTGCTGGCCTTGTGATGGTGGAAGAATGCTTTGTCTGTATCAAATAGTACAGACTTTTAAAACTTAAATAGTATGGGAGATTTTCACAGCACTGACTTTCATCTTTCATTCCTTATTATTTTTTGGTTTGTCTTTCATGTTAAGAATTTGAATAAATTCTTGGTGTGTGCTCATAGTGAAGACTTAAGTCGCACATCCTAATGAAGAATGCTTGTTTTTATTCTAGTTAACATTAAAAGTGAAGAACTTGTTGTCTGAATGTCACCCACATTTTTACATTATAAAAAACCCATCTGTTTGTATATAATGAAAATATCCTGTCTTAGTCTACCAGTCATCTCCCCCAAGTTGCTTCTAGCATACTAAATGTATTTGCTCTCAGGTTGCATTGAGAGTGCACTTTAAACCTATTAATAAAATAAACAGTGTGAGCTGTTGCAACTCCATCAAATGAAGGCGAGTAAAGCTGAAAGGAATTGAAAAGAGAGTATATGTGCTGATCATAATAAGTTGGGAAGGGGAAAAAGTCATCAGTTACAAAAAACTACACTCGGAAGAAATAAATACTGACCTATAGCAAAACAATGAATAAACGATCAGGCATCATCCCTGAAGAAAAGGCCTGTGAATTGGTGATTCCTTTGTGTGCAGTGTATTGCACTGTGATGTCATTCCGAAAAGGTAAATGTTGCAGGACTTTAATCTGTAATGATGGAAGGTAATTATTTTGCTCTGCTTGATAGGAATGATAGTTCACCTGCAGCACCAGTTCATGCTAGAGGGCTGCAAAAAGAGAAAAGAGATCTTAGACATTGAAGATGGTAATGGTTGAAGGTTAAAAGAAACAAATGCTTTTCAGGGAGGAGAAAATAATACTAAGAGGAATGATGAGTAAGCTAATTTTATAAGGACCTGTGAAATTTACCTTTTTGCATATTGGATATTTTTTTGTGGTGTGCTACTTCTTAAAGAGGAGGATATAACAGTGCAAAAATCAGACCTTCTGCCCTCTTTCCCAGTCTTGTGTAAACAGTGGTATGATTGACTGCTTGGTGTTGTTTCCGTCTTTTGAAGGGTGATTGTTTTCCAGATTAAGGAAACAGATTTTATTTCAATGGCATGCTCTGTGCATTTCCTTCTCCCCTTTTGCCAGAATGAATGCCATAGACTTGGGTATATGCTGTTTTTTCAGGGAATATTAATGTTCCTTATTTGAGTCAATTGGTGACTGTTAGATCTACCCTCCTGTATTAAATTTATCAGTAAAGAGATGGGTCCAGAGTCCTTTCATAGAAGTGCACTTAAATCTGTTCCAGTCCTGTTTTTTAATCTGAAGTGAGGAGAAACAGTAACTAAAAGTACAATACGGGAGAATTAATCCTTACTTAACACCTAAATGTTTGCTTTTTATTTGAAAGTTGTTTGGTGTGATTTGGGTGAAGGAAAGAGACTGCAGATGGATTACAGATCAGTGTTAGTGTTCGTGTTCCCCTGATAGAGTGAAGTCATCGAAGATTTGACATGCAAATAAGCTTTCTTTTATTGTACTATAAATAGGACTACGTTAACTAATTTGTACCTTGGAAAATAGTAGTCAAAATAAAAAAAAAAAAGGTAGTCAAATCAATGGAAGGAGCTGATATGCTTCTGGAAAATGAGAGGAAGCATGTGTGTTTTAAATTTTAAAGCAATGTTATGATAATGCTACTGTATTATATATGAAATCTGTGACAAACAGTGCTGCAAAAGAGGCATCCTTTACTTGGGACACGTGGTCTTCAATAGCTTGGACAATGTTCCTGAGAAAGTGTTGAACTTGAAATTGCTACATAATTCTGGACTTTCTTGATTTGGCCATATTATTTGGAAAAAAAGTGAAGTATATCTCCATGTTGCAAATTGGACAAAATATACTCCAATATTTTATGCAATGCAATGATGTTTGGTAATATTGATTGGTTTTTTTCCCCCTTTTTTTCCTTTCATAGTAAGAATAAGCAACACATTGTTTCCTTCTGTGATTTGTTCTGGCTGATTTGATTTTATTTTTAACAGCATAGGGAATTTTAGCATAAAACAAATTGTAGCAAAGATGTCTATTTAGCACCAAACTGACATGCGGAGTGGTATAAATGTAGTAAAAAACCTGTGTAGATCTGCAAAATGACACATATAATAAGTGTTTCATACTGTGAAATTAGAATTTTACCTTTTTGCAAAATTTTGGTTAGTTAAAATTGAGTATAAATATGGAGCTTTTGACTGCTATAAAAACTTATGTTTTAATATTCAAGCTACTTTTTTATAGTGTTGAATTGAAAATGAGCTCAGGAGCATTATTTTTCATCATAATGTAATCTTTTTTCTGTTTAAAATAATATTGTTCTCTTAAATCAGATTTTTGCTTATGTTAACTTGATGTTAATAGTCTGGTCCATGCTGATTTGTGGAATGCTACATCAAAACTAAATTTCACTGGACATTAATTTGGAAGAGCTGATCTGAAACATGTTGCACTTTATGCAGAATTATTAGAGCTCCTACCTTTTTATTTGGACCATAACTTTGCATTAAAGGGGTGCTTTCAGCTAATTTTTTAGTAAGTGATTTTATGGTAACCTAAGTCTCTGTGGCCTTAAAATTGAATTCTGTTTTTTAATCTATGCATATTATTATCCTCTTAGAAATTTATGGTAAGAATTGTGCTTGCAGTTTTCTTTACTGTAGGCAGTTAAAATTAACTGGAACATTAAGTCAAGCTGCCACATCACACTTCATATTAAATTTTAACTGTCCCTGACCTAAATAATAGTGGCACTCTTGATCTTGGAATGGTGTTTATTTTAGCTGTGAGTGCCTGACTATTGTACAATCTCTGCTAGTGTTATCGTTGTTGTTAAAGAACCAGGAACTGCAGTCTGTGAACTTTAATTATTTGCAGAAGTATAGAGAAATTAAATGGACTTGACTATAAGAAGTCCAGAGAAATATTTCTTCTCACAGTTTTAAAAAGTCATTGAAGGAATTTCTGATCCCTTTGAAATGTGGCGTTTGTTACATCTTTTGATACTCTGACTAGTCATCAATATGGGTTTCTGAACGTTTGGTATAGTGAGATGCAGATTTCCTGGGGCCTCCACTAGTGTGACATCTATTTTATGTGCCAGTGGGCAGTGTCAGAACATGGAAAAGACTGCTTTTTGGTAAGATGACAGTCCTACTGCTTCTTGCATGTCCTTTTCCATATATAAACATAGTTACCATTTGATTCCTGCAGGAATTATGCTGCAGCCAGGTGGTAGTTCTTTGCTTCCTCCCTTCCAATGTAGGAAAATCTAGGACTTGCACGTGGGGCTTTGTGGAGTGAGGTTCACTAGCAATTTTGTGTGGGGCTATAATTGTCCAATTTTATGTGCTTACTAGGAGAAAGAGATGATTCTAAAACGCTCTGAGGATTTTCCACGTGAGAAGTGAATGTCTTCAGGTGACTGTACTCTTTGGATAGCAAAGTTAGGTACTGTGATTAGCTACTGTTAGCAAAAAAGGCTGCTGTTTGTGGAGAACTGTTTATTAAAGCTTTGTAGTCAGTGTTTAAACTGGTTGTGGGGGAAACCCTGATGATTTTTGATCTATGCCAAATTCTACTTTTCAACTTTGAAAAAGTCAAGTTTTGCTTTTATTTCAATTTTTTTATCCTCCTTTTGTTCCTCTGCATGCGTGTGCATGGAAAGGTTAATGGATAAGGTCAATCTAGTGCAAGTCCTAGCAAAAAGAATGCTGTAGCTCTAGATGTTTGGCAGAGTGTTGAGGTTCTGCAAGGTTGTGCAATACGGGTGCATGAAAACAAAGCTGATTCAGCTCCTTGAGCAGGACATCATGCATAAACAGTGTAAAGTATGCACAAAGCACACTTAAAATAAAAAGTCCTGCTAATAATTGAAGTGTTTCTGAAAGCATGTGTCCAATTTTGTGTATAATTACTTCTGTGTGAATAGGGACAAGTGCTGTGTATCAGATCATTGCTTTCACCAACAGTGCTTACCTCCTTTTCGGAGCATAGAAAGATAAGAGCTAGCTTTGTGGCAAAAATGACTTTCAGACCTGCATGAGTAATACATCAATTATTTGCTTTTAGGAGATGAAAATGGTCTTATGTTCACCTAAGGTGTGGATGTACCATGGACTGCTAACTGTGCTAAGTTCAGTCTTTCTGACTTAGTAATCTAGGTGCCTTATCAGAGGGAGAGCTGATAACCATGGGTTGTATGTGCAATAGGACTGCTGAAGTCTGTGCTGCTGCACCTTTGCTAGTCAGATTTAAAACTAGTTACCTAAAATCATGGCCATTTTCTTTCTAGACATGTTTTAGTATAAAAGGTAGCTTTGTGATGTTTTTTTATTTTGTGTCAGTTTGTGGTTGATTCTTTTAACTAGAGCCTTTCTGTCCTTCAGCACTAGTGTAGTAAACACACTCTACACAGGTTTCTCAGTTGGATTCATCTTTAATAGGTACTGCAACACATCTCTATACTGTTTAAATTTTGAAATTGGAGTGTTTTGTTTTCTGATGATTTGGAAAAATAATATGGTAGTACAGTGAGTGGCAGTTTTGGAAAGGGAAGGGAAAGAACACAGATTACTAACCTTTGTTAGTTATAGCTCTCCATTTCTTCTTGGACTTTTATGTAAGATATCTTCCTCCCACCCCCCACTATACATAATAAATTAAAGGTAAGGGCTCATCCTGTTGATCATCTTTCATCCAGTGCATCGTATCATATACAAAATAAGTAGTCTGTAACTATAGATGGATGCTGATCTGAAAATGAGATATGTTACTTAATAAGTAACATCTCAGTAGTGCTACAACTATACTTTATACGTATGTATTTATTGCACTTTCATTTGTTTGCAAACTCACTGTCAGAAATTTTTCATTTTAATTATCAGGGTATGGAAAATAGGGACCAATGCCTCCACTTTTAAATAGGTAATATAAAAGTGCTTGCAAAAAACTCAAGCCAAACCCAGCTGTTTCTCAAAAAGCAATAATTTCATCTTGGCTAGCGGGAGTGAAGAAAAGACAGCAGAAAACATTTGGATCAGTTTTGTATCTGTTGAAGTCAATGGAAAGCTATTTGGTGCCTTCTGTGGGATTTCTTTTGGAGGCTATTTGACTTGTCTATGGGTGTCTCATCTCCTGTGTCTGTTTATTCTACCTCAGGTTAGTACTTCTAAGAGCAATAGAAACACGTCTCCTCAGGGAGTGAATAGGATGCTTTAATCTCTGACATTGTCACTCTGGTACCTTCCAGAGTAGTGAATGTGCATGTGCTTATAAAAATTATTCAGTAAGTAGCACTAGCTGTTTCACTTTGGGGGTGAGGAGATGTAAATTATAAACCAATAGTTATTATCACATAAACATGAGCTGAATAATTTTGTGATCTTCAAACCTTTACCTTGCATTTGCAGTATGTCTGAGGTCACTAAGGGTGTATGTAAGTTACACCTTCCTAAATTACACTTTGTTCTGTGTGTTTGATTT
Organism: Margarornis squamiger; assembly: GCA_035222235.1. Classification (NCBI taxonomy): domain Eukaryota; kingdom Metazoa; phylum Chordata; class Aves; order Passeriformes; family Furnariidae; genus Margarornis; species Margarornis squamiger. Next base: position 40,871,617 of record JAWWTY010000077.1, on the reverse strand, counting down.
TGTATTCAAAAGGTTGAGTCATCCTGGATTCCAGATACCCAGGCAGGGAGAATTAAGGTTGCTATGGGAATCATAGAGCAAATGTTCTACTAAAATTACACTGTTTGCCCATACAGGGTATGTCAAGACTGAACCTGGCTCATTATTTGTGATATACCCCCACTTCAAATCTGAAAAATATAAATAATTCAAACATGGCTTCTTGGCATGATTTTTTTTCAGCCTGTAGTTTAGTAGTAGTTGAGCATGTGGAAAGATGATAATTTCCGATCATATAATAAATGGCAATTTATAAATTGGGGATAATACAGCGTGTATTACAACTACATTAAGAGATTGCTAAAGCATTCATTTTCCTAAGCAATTGCAGAGAAGCTAAGATTACTCTTTACAGTTATTAAAACATTTCATTAAATTTCAAAAAAAATGGTAGGTTCCCGAGGGAGCTTGAGAGAAGTCAGATTTGAAGGGAATTCAGTCTCCAGCTTTTGTGTACTTTCAAAACTGTCAATTCTGTTTTATCTGCAAAATTCAGCTGTTTTATATACATATATTAAACAGCATAGCATATCATACGTATATCTGCATTTTTGGAAAACTGCAGGGCTGTTTTCTTTCACAATTAAAGCACAAACACTGTAATAGTTTTGAGTTAGGGTTTGCAGTTTGAAAATGAAGCTTTAAAGAAAACATACTTAAGTAAATCCTTTCTCAGATTAGGGTATTGCATCTTATGGCCTAGCTTTCAGTGTGGTTTCTGGGTGGCTGGCTGGTGCAGCAGTGATTATCACAGCAAACTCTGAACGTGACAAGGGGCACCTTCTGCAGCTCTGTTTATAATGCAAATTACTGCTTCCCAGATACATGGGCTATTTTGTTAGCCCACACTTACATGCTATTTTTATTAATTTAAGTAGAAGATATTTTTGAATGTTCTCAGTGGTAATAGATGACAATGTAATATTAGGTGGCTAGCCAAGTTTCAAATATTAAGTATGGAAAGTACTTACATAAATGCCTTCAAGGAGAAAGTAGCCATAGAAATGGCTCATATATTTTAAGTGTGCCATTAAGTTTACATTATTATATACTTTTATTAAGGGGCTTACTATAGTCTTCAGCTCCTTGTGTAACACCTTAAGTGGTGTATGCTGCTCTTAGAAACCCAGGAAACATTTTGAGTTTACAATGAACATGTGTAGTAAGCATTACAGCTCTCAGTTATTTAACAAAGACCTGATCTCTAACAGGTGTTGCTGTGTGTTCTTACTGTGATCTCCATAGTGCTTGGCTTGCAGGTTTTGTATGTTTTGGCAAGTATGTTACGTAGGTGCTTTTGAGCAACTGCTTACCTGCTTTTTGCTTGCAATTCTGTTTTCTTATAAAATTTAGCTAAGAAAACGATAGCTAGCAACATCTCATCCAACAAGCAAACCTGAACTGTATCTGCCCAAATCTGACATGTGCTCTAAAGAAGCTTTGTGTTACAGGTATTAGATGTATACCTGTCGTAAGCGTAGAAGACCCTTCTGGAAGATTCATGGCAAGGAGATCACGGCTTGTTTTGATTAGGAGGACTTCTCTGCCTAGAAGAGGCATCTTTCCCAAAGAGAGTTTTAGATGTTTTCTCCTCCTGCATTCCAGGGAAACTCTCTCTGGTATGAGGAAAAGATAAGTCCTTGCAGAAATGTTCAAAGCCCCCCACAAAGCAGGGGCCAGGGAGGATAAGCCCTGAGAAGAACAAGGAGCGTGTCTTTCCCCAGGCCTGGTGTATGAAATGCCATTAGGATGAATGTTCTTTATGTCTAGTGTTCTTGGCTTTGGATATAAATTTTCCTACAATCCCTCCACTCCCTGGCATTTTGGGGTACCTATGTGTTATCTTACTTCGCACCTGTAATTGATGAGCTATTTTTTAATTTTTATTATGGTTCATGCATTTGTCTTTTCCCTTTCCCAGTTTCCAGGAAGCATAGTCTTAGATTCTTGCACATACTTCTTAGCATGTTTTTCTCGTGGTATCTACTGTGTTCTGGGGTAACTTCTTGCAGTTTTTCTCAGAGAACCCCAGTTATCCACCTGCAGTATTATTGATAGGTATAAGCTGGCAGACACAAAAGGCATGGATTTGTGGAAAAGTTGCTGTGAAAAGGTACTTCAGCAATATTACAGTATGTCACAAATTGACTACTCAAAATTATAGTTGTATGTGTTGAATCACTTCAGTTCTGTAAAGTTAATGATGTCAACTTAAACCAGTTGACAGTCAGCTCTGGGGCATGGGGAGAAGTCAAAGGGACGGATGTGGAATGCTTTGTCACAAGCTGTTTTGGTACACTTTAGTCAACACTCAGGAATGGCTAGATTAGACAGCCATGATGCTGTCAGCTCACTTGCTTTTCAGAAAACTTGGGGTGAATTGACTGTAAGATGGGGAAGTAATACCTACTTTGAAAGTCATTCCAGTGTTTACTGCACACCTGAGAGTTTTTTAAATGGCAGAAACAAAATTTTGTTTTATGCTTGGACACTACAAGCAAGGTGGCTAATTGGGAAGAGGAATGGAAGGATATATTAACAGTCTTGGAAAAGGGAAGAAGCACTGGAACTGTCCATCAGAAATTTGTATAAATACTGTATGGGCTATTGGGCTATCCTGAGTGGTTGTATGTGTGTTTATGTATTCCCAGGTGAAATGGAATAATAATAAAAATTAAAAAATATTCAGAGTTATATTTTCTAGCACTGAGTGTTCTGAAAGAAATGTCCTCATCCTTGAAGCTACTCATGGTGAAATGTATAATTTATGTATTTAAGTATACTTTCCAGCTCTGTGCTATAGCTGTTAACTGCAGCAAAATGATCTTTCTGAACTGTGTAAGAAAAGCTGCTACTCAGAAGAGCCCATAGAATAACATCTGCTTATGAGTAACGTTTAATCGCTAAAAATAATGACTTAGTGAGGTAACTTTTATGGTAAAATTGCATAAGAATAATTTCCCACAAGGTGCTTTTTATAAACTGTGCTCCCAGTGCTGCATTCTGTGGTTTAAAATAGAACAGTGTACTTCCTGCTTGGCTAGATGGCAGCCAGTTGCCATCAAGCTTTACTGGAACTCGCAGACTCCTTTCTTTTCCATCTCTAATTTTTAGTTCTGGATCACTGAAAGCAACTTGAGGTGGGGGGAACAACCTTGGGAGCAACTTTCTGCTTTTTCTCTTCTCTGTGGTTTTACCTCAAGACCCCAACATTCTGTTCTCCTGGAGCTGTCTTTGATAGTAAATGGTAAATCTCAGTAGGTGATTATTGTTAGGATATGGGTAACAGAGCAGGGAGATTAGAAAATACTCCAGAAAAAGGATCATGGTGGGGGAACCCACCAGCACTTAGTAGTTGGGTTTTTGTACAACTGGTAGAACATGTCATGTATTTCCTATATCTGTGGAATATTCACAGGTAGCTCTAATGCAACAGGCAAAAAAGAAAGCCTGTCGTGTCTCCTGCAATGTGCCCTGATTCCCAAACACCTCCCTCCAGTGGCAAAGTGACCTGTGGTAGGTTGATAATGACCATTTTGCAGAAAAATAGCCCAGTCACTCTGATTTGTGGGGAAAAGCAGTGCTCATTGGCACAATTTTTCTGAATCATGTCCTTTAATTTGTGTATATATTATGGCAGCCAGCGCTCACTAAAAAGATTTCCCTTCTCGCCTAAAGACTTGTGGAGTAGCTCCATGAAACACTCTTCAGACAGCTGACACTATCAGAAGAATTTTATTTTCCTCCCGTGTTGTAGTACTTTGGTTTGTTTGTAAATCTTCCTCTTCCACAGGAAAGAGATCCTGAAGTTTATGTTGGTTTGGGAGACAGAAAGAAGGGATTCTCAGAAGAACTAGCAGACTTTCGGAGGATGACAGGAAAAGCTTTTCTGTGCCCCCATCCCCCAGTATTTTTTCCCTCAGCTATAAAATATGAAACCATTCAAGGGAAGCTTAATATCTCAGAGTATTGTTTAAGATTAAGAACATCCTCTATTTTAGAAAATCCAGGGTTGTCTGTCTGCTAAAATATTCCCTGGCAAGATTAGAACTTTTTGTCGTAGTCTGTCTGCATGGCCATGAGGTCTTTTCCTCAGCCCTGTCCCCAGTTGCCTTTCTGTCATTCAGTAGCTCATTCCTCAGGTGAGGAGAAGGAAAGATTGAATACAGAAGGTATACATTTTACCTTAAGCCTGGAATTGTGGTCATAAGGAAGTGTGGTAAGGAATCTGCGTGAAGTAGCAAAGAGAAGCATCTGATTTGTTTTAGTCTAAAGTAGGTGAGCTGTTTTGTGGACATTTCTGGAGGCATTCTCAGGGATCCTGCCAGAACTGCTTAGATCCTCTTTACTAACTGGCATATGTGTTGCAAGGGCTGTGAAGTTCTCTCTGGTGTCTCTATTTCCCAATGTAAGAAGTGGACAACACTCAGGTTGTCCTTGAGAGTGTTTTGCATACAGATAAAACATCTGCATAAAGTCCTGGAGAACATTGACAATTAGAGATGTCACCTGCTCTTTCGTATTTGAAGGCAGGTCTTTTAAGTATATCCTGTCCTTCATTCCTCTGAGCAGAGAGATGCTTTTGTAAAACAGGTAGTTGGTTCAGTTCCTTTTCTTGCTGAGCTTCTGCCTGTTTTAAAGCATTGAACGAAAGGAGGAGCTTCCTCCCTTATACCTGAGTGGCAACAGACTGAGAATTTCTTGCGAAGGTAGATTAATTTTCTTCCCCTGCTACCTCAAGGAATGTTTAGGGCTTCCAGACCCCTCAACAAAAAAGACCTGTCTCCTCTTTTTCCTCCCTCCTCAGAATCCAGCACCCTTGTGGACTAAAGCAATAGTACACAGACCTATAAAATAAGGAGTCTGATTGTTGCAGCTGTGCAACTAGTAGCAAGGGAGCTTGGAGGTGTGATTAATAAGCTACTGGGTAGTAGGTCAATGAGTAAGAAGTCTTTAGTTCATCAAATTATTAACGAATGAATGATTCTATTTTGTCTTCACAAAATAGAATCATAGTATATTGTAAGGATACGCAGCAAGTGTCTGAGTTACAGAATTTGAAGATATAAAATAGGAATCGATTGTGTAAAGAATGGAGCATATAGGATCATGTTTAATATATGAATAAATTAACTAGCCAATTAAAAAAGCTCATGACAGGTGTAGGTAAATAACAGCTGCTCCTTGGAGAGTAAATCCTGTGCTCAGGTCCCTGGAGACCTCATAGCCCCTGGAGGTGCTGATGGTGACCAGTGGAACAGCAGCAGGTTGGGAAGAGTACCTAAGAACAGGGAAAAATTGAGCCAGCCTGCCTCCTTCACTTATTGTTTCCCTGGTTGTCTTTGACTTGGCTTTTATACTTTGTCCTAATGACATTTGATCCGTGTTCTGTAAGGTTTTCCTTGCAAGGAGCCACCCTGCTGAGGGCATGGTGAGAAGGCTGAGCACAGAAAGTCAAAACAAAACCCCAAAGGAAATAATGTTTTGTTAGCTGAGACAGTGAAGATATGTAGCAAGTGGCTTTTCAGTTTTCCCCATAACAGAGATTATATGGATTCCTGGTTAGGGAAAAGAGAACAAAATAAGGGATGGGGGTGGGAGGAGCTTGTTTTCATTCTCCTTTGAGGAAAGAAATTGAATTAAGAAAGTGGAGGCAAGGACTGAAGAGAAGAAGAAATCTGGTGATTAGCTTCCATCCTGATTGTCAGAGGTATAGTTCTGTTTGTTCTGTCACTTTTTGTGTCTCTGTCTGCAAATTACATGCCAAGGGAAAATTAACTTGCTCCTTTGAAGCTTCGTTAATGGGATGTATGTGTCTAAGCTTTAATAACTATTATATAACAAGTCATTTTACTGTTCATTGTTTGCTTAGTTAAGATAATTGAGGTCAAGCTGGCTGCTACCCTGAAGTGACAATAATGGAGAATTTTGTGCTTATTCTCTATTGTAGGGGGGAAGGAGTGATTAAGAAAGGACAGCTGATATGGATGTCATTAACTGGTTCCATCTTTCCAAGATGCTTTCAGAATATCTCACTTGGTGTTCTAGGATCCATTCTTAAAATCTTTTTTCTCATTAGCATAGTAATGTTCACAGAGGCTACTATGGCTCTTCATCCAGATTGAAGCTTTGTGGGTAGAATTCTCTCCTGTTTGCAGCTCAAGGAGGTTCTTTTTGGTCCAGAGCTCAGGTATTATTGGAAGTGCAGTGTGCAGATATGCTACTTGTGGAAAATAAGCATGCTTGTAGTTATCTGGTCTTGTGCCTGTTTCTACACAAGACAATTTTAGAGCTGAAATGCAAAATTTTCTTGGTAAGAGGCCTTTGTTAGATGTTGCAGTTCTTCCAGCAGCAGCTTCTCTGTATAGCTCTTTCACTTGGGTTATATATTAAGTTGTAATTTTGCCTTCCTGGCTTGCATGCTATTGATGGAATCCTGTTAAAAGATCTATTATCTGACTTTACTGAAGAAAAGAGAGAAGTCTATAAATTCTTGTCAGAAAATATCTTTTGTTAAGTAGTAAGATGCACGTAGTAAGAGACCTTGAGTAGTCTGAGAATGCTTTTCAGAAGTCAGGTCAAGGCAAAAATTCACTTGCTCTGCAGTGATAATGCCTATATCAAAACAAAAATGTGTTAAATTGGAAAAACCCCTCACTTTTACTGCATCTGTGGAAGTTACCTTGATTTGTCAAACTTGTTAATTGGCAAAGTACACCTTTTGAGCTGGTGATTTACAGTATTTGCAGTGGTTTTTCTGCATGCGTGGTTATGCTCTTTTTCAGGATAAATAGTTGAAAGTGGGCAGTTTTAATGGAAATGGTGTGGGAACTGTGAACTTGAGCTGAATTGCTAGCTAATGTGTCCAGTTAGTGACTGGTGTGATTGCTTCAGTGACATTTTAGTTCCAGGTATCGTTATCTTACATTTTGATACGTTCTTGGTAGATGTGTGTATATATATATTTGTGTGGCTATATATACGTATATTCTACTTTTACATATACTTGTTGTTTTAGCTTTTGATTTTCACAATCTGACAGTTTGTGTTGTTGATGAAATACAGGTCAGGATTGCAAGAAGAGTCCTTTCTCAAGGTCAGATTTGATGACTCTATTACATTCACGTGGCAACTCAGTATATCTGGTTTACAATGACTTAGAGGGTTTTTATTTTTTGTGTGTGGACTTCCTTCTTCTGTCCTTCGTCTGCTTTTGCTTTTAAGAAAAGCAGTGTTTAACATTAAATAAATGAAAAAAACCCCAAACCCCTGTGGTATATGCATGTTTAACAATGAGAACCAAGGTCCTCATATATATCATTTTTTACTTATTCTAGGGTAGTTTGAAAAGCTGATCTCACCTTCTGTTCTTTCCCAGTGTTTTCTGAAATGTTTTTCTTCTGGTACTATTGCCTAAAAAGCAAGAAACTACTGTTTCCAGAAAGTGTAGGTGTGTGTGAGAGAGAGATTGAGATTGTGTTTTCATATTATGCTTTATTAAAAAACAAAACAAAAAAAACCCAAACAAAGCAACCAGCCAACCAAATTCTTCCAAAAAACCATGAAGCAGCAAACTGGCTTTTTGTAAACAGTAAACTTCTCACAAGAACAGCTTGACTTAGTTGTAAGGTTTCTATTACTATTTAAATGTCTAAAGATTTTTCCACACAACTCTTTACTTTTACAGATGCTCTATTTTTCATATAGGCTTTTTTATTGTGTTGTTTATTTTCCCATGTTTTTTAATAATTGTTTACAACTTGCATGCAGTCAGTAATGGAAAGGATTTAGAAATAAAAATCACTGTATTAAATCTTTGAGAGGAATTGCCTAGAGATAAGTCAGCAATGTGCTGCCAGTGATGGTGTGCAGAGATTACCACAGCAGAGACAAAGAGTTATTAACTGATGGAGTGGAATATCTCCTTGATGGATGATTTCTAGCACACCACAGAGGAGCTTGAGACAGAATTTCTAGGGGTTTTCAGCGCTAAAAGCACATTTTCCTTCTTTGGAGTGTTTTGGGATTTTGGTACACATGTAGGCATATCTTAATACCGACTATAAAAGGGTTCAATATGTGTGATTAATACTAAAATTCAAACTAAATTTAAACTGAAATTGAAACGCTTGTGTGTGTATCAGATTGTGGCAGGGGCGGTCTGAAGAAGTTTCACGCTTTGTATTCTAAAAGAAGGGTAGGATTATCTGAATGATTTAAATCATTATATAGAAAGACAGGACTGGTGACACTACTTATTTGCTTGGCCAGCTCCTGTATGACAAAGGCAGAGTATCTGCTTGCCCTTTGAGGTAACATGGCTGATATCATTCCTCCTTTGCTTTGGCAATTTGAAGTCATTGTCTTGGGAGATGCCCCTGAGGCAGCTGTGGTTGGGTAGTTTTTTAGATGGCATAAAGCTAGTCTTTACTTTAGGTTGTTGTGATGCACTCTATTAATTTGGTGAAATCCTGTAGGGTCAATAATTTGAAAAAGAAAGATGTTCTGATTATTGTAATACACATCTGGCCCAGAGAAACAGACTTAGGCCTGTTATTCCTGGAGTCTGGATAACAAGAACATTGAAAATAAAATCACGTCAAGAGCAGTCATATGCTTTTACATTCAGGTGTGGCTGTTTTATTTTCTTCCTTTGAAGTTTATTTATTTTAGTTGTAAGTTGGGAGGGAAAATCATGAATAGAGAGTTTATTATTATACTTAATAATTGGGAGTGTCAGAAAGAAATTGAAGTCTTAACTCAAAAATGACATTCAGGTTTTGTAAGGTGGTTTCTCTGCATGGGAAAGATTAATATATCATTTAGTATCTTAAAAAAATATTGAATTACTGTGGTTTTTTTTCTTAGTACAGAAAAAAAACATCCCCGGTTTTTCATTATTACATCCTAAATTAATTTTTAAGAACTAACTTGAGTTTTATTTACTGTATGAAAGGATTTTCTTTCTTCTTATTATGTCTGAAACAAATTTCTTTGCAAACCTAGGATATCTTACGGCTTTTTCTGCTGATCTTTCACATACCAGGGGGCTGGTTGCAAGAATTAGAGTAATTTCTACCTACTGTTTCATTGGGATCTTGTCACACAAGCGTGTGGTCTCTTAAATGATGGTTGGCTGTATGTTCACAATAGGAGGGTCCAGGAGGTGCAGTTCCAGCTCTGAAGGAGCAGTTAGCAGTTGCTGTGGCAAGCAGGAAAAGCAATGACCCAGGATTTTAAGGTAGCTGGGAAGAGGAGAAAGCAGGCAGCAATGGAAGCTGTGAACTGGCTGGTTTGGAGCAAGGGGTAGAGAGGGGGTGACCTACCAAGGAAAACACCAGAGATGTTTCACCAGAGAATTCAGTCATTTGTGAGGGCGTCTTTGGATGGCAGGTTTCTTTGAGTTATTCAGGAGATTTCTATTGGGTTTGCATGGGAAGGTTTGGCAGCAGAAGGGCCACAGAGGTGACTTCTCTGAGAAGCTGCCAGGAGCTTGCCTGCGTCTGACAGAGCCAATGCCAGCTGCCTCCACGTCAGACCTGACGCTGGCCAAGGATGAGCCCATCAGCCACGCTGGTAGCACCTCTGGGATAACAGATTTAAGAAGGTAGGAAAAACTGCTGCTCACCAGCAGCCAGAGAAGAGAGGAGTGAGAATGTGTGAGAGAAGCAACTGCAGACACCAAGGTCAGTGAAGAAGGAGGGAAAGGTGGTTTTCCAGGTGCCAGAGCAGAGATTCCCCTGTGGCCTGTGGTAAGGCTGGCTGTCCCCCTGCAGTGCATGGAAGTCCACAACAATCAGATATCTGCCTGTGGAGGACCCCATGCTGGAGCAAATGCATGTCCCAAGGAGGCTGTGACCCTGTGGGAAACTCACTCTGGAGCAAGGGACCTGCACTGGAGCAGTTCATGGAGCTGTGTCTCCCATGGGAGGACCCCATGCTGGATCAGCCAAACATTGGGTTGATTTTGGTGAGAAGGTGGGGCCTTTGCTCTTGTAAGAAGTAGAGGATTGCTCCTTTGAGCTGTCTGTATTTACAGTGCTGAAATAACCCTGTGTAAGAGCAAAGTCATTCAAAATTAGGCATGTTATTTCATTTTGGAAAAGGAAAGTTACAATATATCTTTCTAAAAATCAAAGCTTCTCATTCAGGTTCTGAACCTAGCTTGGGGTGCTGGTAAGTCAGGCATTCTGCCTCTCATTTACTGGGAAAGAGCAAAAAGCAGACCCACCAGTAAGACTGAGGATAATGCTATAGCTGCATGACTTAGTGGCTGTTCTGTTAAGGATTAATGTGCTTAATGAATTTCATCTTGCCTGGTTTGGTGTTTTTATTGACTCCTCTTTGATTTACTCTTTTTAGAGCAACTACGCTTAAGCTCTTCTGAAATCTTTCATCCAGGTCTTTAAAATGAAAATTGGCAAGCATGTAAAAAAAGTTCAGTTATTTCAATATGTTGTATTCTTGCCCTTTTGGCCACAGAGTTGTTGTCACTCACTAGTATAGGGGAGGTTCTTTCTCTCTTCTGGTCATTCAGCACCTTAAACAATCTGGTTTTGATCAGTGCTTGAGCAGTGAATGTTCAGCAAGTTGTAATACTTCAAATCCTACACAGAAGTTGCCGTGTCTTCTGCTGGGTCAGGTCTGTAGAACAGCTACTGGTATCACAGCTGCAGCATGAAATGAGGTAGCACAGAAAGGATGAATCAAAAGGCACTTTAAAGCTATCTCAGGTCACCTAGAGAACAGTAAGACTCAGGCCAGCACCTTGTTTTGGATAAAGGAAGAATAAATCATTGATTTTATTGAAATTTCTCTATTCTAGGAAGAATATGGCTGATAAAAGCCTGTAAAGTTTTAGAGTAGGTGATAACTGCAAACATTCAGTTAATTTTCCATTTCAGTTAATTTTTCTGGCCAGTTTATCTTATTCTTCTGTCTTAACTGCAGAAGAATATAGTTGCCCTTTAATAAGGGGGAAGGGATAATTGAAATTTTTGAAGTTTTATTTTTGATTTTATTTCCTGTGGAAGAAAGCAAGTGGAAATATGAGCTGTTTCTCACAAAAAAAAAAAAAAAAAAGAAAAAAGGAAAGTAGGAAAACTAGTCACTTAGAAATGAAAATAGAACATTTCTGTTGCTGTGAAGCATGAAAATGTCAGGTTTTCAATTTCACACTCATATGCAGGATGGGAAAAGAAGAGAAGCAGTTTCCCGTACAATTAAATTGTTTAGTCTTGCAGGGAGATGGTCATCTTTTTCTTCTGGTTATTCCTTCAATTTGCCTCCGTGTGCTCTTTTTGGTTTTGCTTTATCTTTGAAGCAGCCCCCTTGTCTGTGCTGTGGAGCTCAGGTACACTGTGTGTGACTTGTGAAAACACAGCACTGCCTGGGACTGTCGTGGTTCCCTAGAGCTGCACATTGAGGGGGGATGCGTCATCTGCTGACTGATGTTGTTTTCTGTCAAAGGGAATAAAACTTGTCTGTGACTTCCACTGATTGATTATTAGAATGTCATTGTAACCTTCAGCAAGGCATTTGGCTAAATTTCCTTATGAACTGCAACAACAGCTTTTCACGTAATTGCACTCTTTTTTGCAAGAATGGTTATTTGCATCTTTGAGTTTAGTTTTCTTTCTAGCTTTTCACTCAGCACTCAACATACACTTTTTTAATCAGTCTATTTATGACAGCAAAGGGAGGCTACAGGGAGCACACTATACTTTGAAAATACAATAACAATAATAAAAAATTAATGAAGTTCATAATACATTTTTACAGTATAGTAGTTTGGACAAATGGAGCTTGGATCTTTGTTTATTATGGTGTCTTCAGATATATTTTTCTGAAATCTTTGGATACCTCAAGTATAAACTTAAAAGTTTTTGCAGTGTTTGTTGCAAGGTGAGTGTAAGAGGCTTGTCATGTGCCTGTGTAATTTCTTACAGCTTGTAAAAATGGAGAGAGAAGTTTTGAACGTGTCCCTTTTTCAGCTGTAGGCTTTTGAAAGAGCAGCCTGCTCAAATAATGCTTTCATCTGCTATACAAGCACCCATTTCATCTGGATGGTTCAAACCTAGAAACAGGTTAACTTTCTCCCTCACAGCTGGTATCCATATGTGATATTAAATAAGTTTCATCCTATACTAACGTCTGTAAACTTCCAAGTTACTGTATTTTGTAAAAACAGTTCCATGCTTGGTGCTTGAAAAATGAATAATGTCTGTTCTTAAACTGTGATTAGATATTTTATGTAGGAAGGAAGGAGGAGGGACACTGTAACTTCCTTGGGTGTCTCAGATCACATGAAAAAGCAAGAAAATCTAAACCTAAATTAATAATGGAGAAGGAAGTAGAATTTTCACGCTTTTCCTTTCAGAAAAGTATGAGTCACTATTAAACCTACTGTGAACCTACTATTGTAACAGATGATTTTCTCTAACATAGTCTTGACATTTTTACAGGCCTTTGGTAGTCTCAAGCCCATCGTTTTTGTGGGTAAGTGTATGGTATGTTTGGATCAGAACATTAACATCCATTCGTGATAGTTCTTCACATTTAGTCACTATTTCAATCCATAAGAGTTTAAGAGCCACATAGTGGGATTTCCTATGACAGCAGATGTTTTTGGACCTTTACAGATCATGAGCCAAGTTGAAGGACAACAGAAGAATCTTGTACAAGCCATTGAAGCTCTCCCAAGTTCTGGGCCCCTTTCTGCCTTGGATCAGGACTTGCTACTTCTAAAAGCTACCTCTGCTGCCACCCTGAGCTGCCTTGGAGAATGCCTGAGTTTATTACAGCAAAGCATGCATCAAGTGGGCCATCATCATAACAGGACACTGTCATCAGGTGAGCACAAGCTTGGTATTATTTTATATGCCTTGAGGTTTTATATTTCAATACTGAAGCAGGCAAAATACACCATTCCTCAGGGAGGCAAGTTGAGGTGAGCAGCTTGTGAGCTGCTGCACTTGCTTAAAAAGAAGATGCAAAATGTATTGAAATCAGAAGAGAGGAGGAAATGAGGTTGTCCTGTCTTCTCAGAGCAATCAGATCCTGAAGACAGCAACACAAAAAATAAGAGGGCATGGAGAAGAGGTAGATTAGCCAATATTCTTAATGGCAGTGTGGAACTGGCTTGGTTGTTTTGCTTCCTCTGTTTCAGCCCACTCTGCCCCCACTGCCTCCCCCCTTTTTTTTCCCTTCATTGAAATCCCAATACAGATTTGTTTGATAAAAATACATTTAATATTATGCAGTGTTATAGTGAAAATAGTTTGTCTAGTTTTCTACAGGGAAGGATGCTGGATTTATTTCAGTCTATGATTTATTTTTTTTAAATTGACAAAGAGCTCACCATGCTGCTATTTAGGAAAAAAAATCTGTGACAAATTTTTATGAGCCTGAAATGTCAGTGTGATTCTGCATTGAGCTCTGCAGGCATGAACCTCTCAGTCCCCATGCAGCTCAGTTTTGTCAGTCCACCCAGTTCTCTGTCCATAATATTGGAAGTTGGACCTTTAGCTTTCTGAAATGGTGGTTAGCGTTTTCCCATGCACAGTCTGCACTGCCCAGTCTTAAGAATAGGAGCAGGAGTTGATGTAGGAGAAGCAGCAGCAACAGAACTCTGGATATGGGGTGGGTTTTTATGTTTTCTTCAGGTGCTTCCACAGCAAACTCCAACTTGCCCTCACTTACCGTAGGTTTAGTACAGGGTAGGATATGCCCTCAAGGCTGGGGAAGACAACCCCTGAAGTATTCCCTTTGTGAGGAGAATAGGAATGTGAGAGGGTTGGCTGAGAAGCAGACAAATGGTGTAAAAATGGTTCTTGGAGAACACACTGTTAAAACTTTGACACCTATGCTATGTTATATTGTGATTTTCCCACATCCAGATTCTGCTGTTTTATAAAGGAACATAATTTAAAAAAAGAAATCTAATTTCTTTGGGGTTTTTTTTTAATAAAATAAAAAAAAAACCCTTTCACTTATCTAAATAGTAACGATAAAGTGTATTTAATTAAATTCTTTAATATAATTTCATCCCAAAAGAGAATTGTTTGGAACAAAGATGAAAAGCATCCTTTAAAGAAAAGTCACTTTCTAGTTTTAAAGTCACTGAAGGTTGTTTTTCATGTCCATGTGTTCTAAGCGAACTGTGAAGAGATAGATGATTTGAATTGTACATGTCCTTGAATGTGTGTCCAAGTAATCTGTTAAATCAGTGTCTCTATTTTGACTTGATAATGATTTTTGAGGATCTGTGACCAAGAACAGAGAAAAGCAAATTTAACATTAGTAATTGCTGAAAGGGAATCCCCCCTTTTTTTTTAGGAATTGAAAAAAAACAAAGGACAGTCATGACTATGAAATACATAATAAAACGTAATAAGTGTTTTTGTTTGTTCCTCCTCACATTGCAGACTTGTACAAGAGTCCTTTCAGGAATCAAAACTCTGTAACACTGGTTCACACCAGCATCTTTGGTGTGACTGTGACAACCTGAGTGCAAGCAGTTAATTCTTCAGTGTGTGCGTGGGTATGGAAGTGGAAAAAAAAGAAATAAGAAGGGAACTAAAAGCTGCTGCAATATTTAGTCTCTTCTCCCTGGCTGAAAGTCTGTGAAATGATTTTTTTTTTTTTTTTCCCTAGGCCTCGTTATGCAACACAGTTGCCTGAGAGAACCTGGCCTACAAGTCTTGATTACTGATTTTCCTACACACTTAATCTTTTCCAGGCGTCCTTTGATAGATTTAACAATTCTGCTGAGTCGGGAGAGTTTCAGAGTCATCAAAGCTGCCTAAACTCATACCTATTCAGACTAATGCCTTTAAGTAATCCTCCAGCAAACTCCCATTCTGAGAGATGATATCTTTCATTTTGATTGTGTCCTCCAGGTGAATTTTTTTAATTTCATGCCCAGGAGGTGCAAACAAAAGATGACCTTTACTGTCACTGTCAGGTGAAACTGGCTCTTGTTAGTTTAAAACTCCTCTGGTAGTAAGTCTCAAACAGTTTCCTGTGGCATGTCATGGCCCTGTGCAATTTAGTGTTGAACGTTTGCATTCTAGTGCTGTCTCATTACCCACTGCATGGTGTAAAGATTCTAGTAGGCATTGTGGGCCAAGATCCATGGAATTCTGTAGAGAGGGACAAGATAGGAATTAGATAACTGACTCTATTGCTTCTAGCCTGCAGTTCCTGACTGCAGTCCAGCCAGGTAGCACAGTCCTGCTCATGAGCAGTGTGAGAAAGAATCAGTGGCTTAGCGTGGGTGATTTGAACTTACCCTTGAGTTTACTTTCTTTCAGCATCAAAAGCCCTCACTGTTATGCCAAAAAAGAGAGAGAACTGCCTTAAAAGTAGATCTGTATCTACTTTCTCTGCTTTCTCTGTACCTTTGCTCTGGTTGTGTCCTTGAGGTCTTTGGCTGATTACACAAGCCCTGCTGACTTCCCTGTGCACTGGAGGCCTTGCAGTCCTAAAGCAAGGACTTAAAGTAGCTGAGAGTTTCTGATCTAGTACTTAAGGAATACAATCACGAAAATTAGAATTAAATAGTAGCTACTTTAAACAGATTTAGAGAACTATTGTTTTAAACAGGAAAAAAAAAAAATCTCCTTTCTTTTGATGTAAATATTTTTATCGCTTTGTTTTCCAGTAACTTGAGTAGAAAGAAGGCAGCTTGGCATTCACTTTAGTGAAATCTTGTCGAGAATCTGCAATTGTGTAGGTCATGACTTAAAATATTTTTATGGCATCCTTTGTCATGGAATAGTTTAAAGATGACATGATTTTTCCACTTCATGTTTCTCACGAGTTGTCAGTCTCAGACCTCAAGTCTATGAGCAGACATGAGATTAAGCTGAAATCTTCAATCTTGTCTTGAAGGCTAGTCAATACATGTTTTATTTCCACTCTAAAGCTTCACAGAGGGGTTTTTGTGATTGTCTTTTTCGTTAACGCTTGATTTTGGGAATGTATCAACAAAAACAGTCAGTGAAGCAAAATCCTGTCAGTGTTTCTAC
Source organism: Margarornis squamiger (assembly GCA_035222235.1). NCBI lineage: Eukaryota > Metazoa > Chordata > Aves > Passeriformes > Furnariidae > Margarornis > Margarornis squamiger. The sequence goes on along the minus strand of JAWWTY010000077.1, from coordinate 40,855,547 downwards.
TTTTGAGTCAAAATAATGTCAAATAATGTCAAAATAATTTCTAGCTGTCATTATTAAGGGTACATGCACTGATCACTGGCTAAATTCTTTGTGATTTTTTTTTTCATTGAAAAATATGCTGGGAAAGTGTATTATTAACTGAAAGTGTTGGTTACATGTAGTGTGAGTTGAGGACAAGGAATTGCATAAAAGCTTCTTTGGGGTTTGGAATTTTGTTCTTTCTGTAGGAGGGGAAAAAAACACCAGGGATTTTCTCTTTTAGCCAAGAATGTCATCACTTAGGTACATATGGAGTATTTGCTGATGGACATTAAGTACCCTGTGACAAGCTTGAGTTTATTTGGCATGCAGACAGGTAGCAGGTGCCTTTTAAAATAAAAACACAGAGAAGAAACTTTTGTCTTCACTTCAAACTTTAAAAGTTCTAGTGTTATTTTTTCCACCTCTGTCTGTAGCCTTTGGTAGTAGAGTTATCCCCAGAGCCTTTTGACTGCTCTGAGTAACATTCTTCCTTCCAACTGTGAGCAGAGCAAACTTGAATGTTTGTTTTAATGTAGCTTTACCAGCTTGTGTTGTGTTGTAAGTCTGGTTTTTTATTTTAGCGTTTTGGCAGACAATCCTCTCTTGTAGTAGCAGCCTGCACAGATCAATCCATTCTTTTAGTCTGTGTTTTACATTAGCCATTCATTTACTGAATAAATCATGTCCCTGATAGGAATTCCCTCCTATATTTTTCTGTTTCTCCCTTGCCTGCTTTTCCAAAGTATAAAGTAGAATATTTCATTTTTCTGAAGATTTTTAAAAACAAAAGCCAAACTCATCCTCACTATAGATTTTCTGAAGTTCATTTGAATGTGCAAATGCTGTTATTTTGGCTCCCATGGCAGCAAATGGATGGAAGAGGATTCTGGAGGTGTGTGTGTCTATTGCTGCCTTTTTGGACAAAATAAATGGACAGGAAAGACAATCTAGATACTTTCAATTTGGTGACAGATGACAAGTAGGAATTCTTTTGCAGCTGAGGTGACAAAAAATAAAAATGAGCAGATAAGTGTTTGTTCGTGCTTAACTGTCCCCTGCCCTCCAAATGCATGTGGGCAGGGAATGGTGAGCAAAGAAGACAGGGGAGAACATACTTTGTGTTACTGATGTACTTTACTAAATTTGGCATGGTCAGTCAGTTCTGCCTTAATTGCATCACCAGACTTGCTTCTGTCGAGAATAACCAGAACAATTTGCTGTTCTATCTAAAGGCTAATACATTATTCCTTACATGTTCTCCCTTCATTTGAAGATAACATTACTTTCTAGCCCCCACACAGCATTAGCAAATACAGTGTTGTCTTTCCCCTCTGAAAAGGAGATTTGCAGCTGCCTCTTGCTGGTTCAGTGTGCCATGGGGATTCAGTGGAGAGACAAAACTGTCATATCCATCCCCAGCAGGGAAAGGAATCCAGATCTAATGCTGGTATCTCCTCAGGGGCTGCCATTGCATTGTCAGGGGGATATTTGTTAGAGTATAGTTACAATATATTGTAAAAGTGTTATCAATAGACATAGTATTTTGTAGTCTCTAAATCAAGACTGAGGACTTAAAATTAGAAAGGTTTTTGTTGCAGAGTTGAGGTAGCTATTAAATGTATTTCATGCATCAATTATCACGCAAAAATGAGTTTGAAGGTACATCAGGTGCCTAGAAAATCAGAACCAATGAAAGAAAATTATCAGCATTGCCTAGTGGAAAAAATGTCCTGTAAGCCTTCTCTTTGGAGAGAATTTCCCTCCCTCCTACTTTGTGCACCAGTAGAAGAGAAAACACGTTTCTCCTGAGGGCACTTAATGTGGGCTATAGCTTCTTGTGCCCTTTGAAATAGATGTTTGTGAACTACAGCATTGCCATAGGGAAAGGATAGTAGGTTGGGTCGGGATGCTGGACTTTGTTTACGTAGAAGTGTTCTCATGTGCCTTGATGGATTTGTCTACTGCGTGTTCATCACTGTGGAATTTGGTGCTGAGGGTAAGAGGGAAAGAAGCTAAGTTTGGGGTATATTCTATAAGAATTCTTGTTTTATATGTACATATGCACTGAACTTTCAGACCTTGGTTTTCATTCCTGGAACCACAGAACCAACATCGTGCAGGTAGAAGAGATCTGGCTGATTTTACTAGTTGTGTATTTGGTATGTCTTTTCTCATTTTGCATTGTTTGCTGCAGAAACAGATGTTTTGTTTTAGTTAGTGTAGTGCTTTGCATAGTCTTAAAGCAGATAGTAAAGTAGCTATGTGAATGCTATGTGAATGCTTTTATGTCATTTGTGACTGCCTATCTGGAGAATTCCTTTAGAACTCTGAAATGTATCAGAATAGATTTGAATTTACCTTTCTGTCAGCTGTCTTTGGCTATGACTGAGAGCAGAGAAAAAAAATCTGGCTGAAAAAAACCCCAGTGGAACAGTTTCTTCCTATTCTTAGCTGATTCTGAAGATAAACTTTCTCACAATATGTTTAGTTTTTATATTTTTTTTGGTCAAGAGCAGATATTGAGCTTGAGATAGAAATTTTTGAGTCCCATAAAGTGGCAAAGATGGCAACTCCATTAGAGTGGACCAGGTTATTTACAGATGGCAGCTTAGTCTGTGGAGAGTAAATTCCAATAAAAGAATTTGATTTGATTTGATATGGCACAGGCAACAACCACCTGTACTATTCTGTGGTAAGAAAAAATTGTACTAGTGCAGATGAGAACATTTTAGATGTACTGAAAAAGAAAACCACCCTAAAAAACTGTAGGGAAAAGTTTTGGAACACTGATAATGTGAGTGAAGGAGGAGCCATGTTGTTGTGGCCTTTCACGTTTTACATAGAGATTGTATTCTAGTTTTAGTTGATTTTAAGATTATTTTTGATGAGTTGTCTCATCATACGTTGCTTTTGCCTGAAGAGTAGGCTGATATTCTAGGTATATGGCACCTCCCTTTGAATGATATGAAAATGCTGACATCTCAGAGTAAGATTTATAGATTAAAGATCATCAAAGGTTCCCTTATGGCAGTTTGAAATAAGGCGTGGATTTTTTCAACTTGTTCAGAGAAAGAAGTTTTTATTTGTTTAGATTTCTGTGGTCTGTGACTAATATCTTTTACTGCATATTTCTTTTCTGCAAAGTAGTCACGCTCCAGGCAGGCAGTTTAACAAAACACTTTTTGTCATTTGCAGAGGTGTTGAGGGAACACATGTTTTATTGTCTTTTGGACCTTAACTCTTGGCATCCTATTGGTGTTGGCTAGGTCATAATATGTTTTTAAGATCTGTTTAACAATTGATTAAGCTGACAAGATTTCTGGTTTTGTGGGGGCAGTATTGCCCTTGGGACAGAAGGAAAAACATGCTTGCCTAATTCTAGCAGTTTCTATTTCTCTAAGAGCCTCTAAAACGTGGAAGGAAATAGTCTTAGGCTTGTACTGAAAAGGAAAGCCAGGATAGTGTTTTTAAAAATATGTAAGTGATGGTGAAGTAAATGTTCACACTTAAAAATTGCCCCTGAAGCAAGGTATTCATTCAAGTGAGAGCTTTTTATTTCCATAAATTATATAAAAAACAATTTAAAAGTAACTGTTTACAGTGAAGGCCAAATGCATTGTGTATGCAAAGAGAAAATGGATAGCCCAAGGAAATTATAGGATTTTCAAAGACTGGCACAAAGAGAAGTCAGTTCAATTTTTTAGTGTCTTTCTAATAGGAAAATAGCAGCAGTAATCCAATATTCAGCTGTTTGACAGTGAGAAACAGAAAAAATGGATCAAGATCTGTTACTGCAAAGTAATGAAAAGTGAGAAGCACAGGCATGCTCCATAAAACTGTGGCTATTCAGAAGGGAAGAAAATGAAAAAAAAACACCTTGCTTTGTTTTTTCTTTTTGAAATCTGTCCAAATTGACATCAGAGTAAAAAATTTTAAATAATTTTCGAATAGGTGAATTTCTTCCAAGAAATCTTAATTTCAAGTTGACTTTTGTTGTTAATGCTGGTGTAAGGCTTCCTTCCTCCTACGCAGTGAGAGAGTCCATTTTGGATCTGCCAAGGCAACCTCCACATTATCCGCTCAGTCAGAGCTTGTTTTGAGGGATCTGGATTTATCCTTTTTCCCTAGCAGCGAACTGCTCAAGGCCCGAGGAGCAGTGACTGCTGAGGATTTTATGACTACTGGGCTCTTCATTCCTTGCTGTGTATATGAACACTGAGTATTGATTTAAATCCCATCTTTGGAATGAGGACAGGTTTAGTTTCCTGATGTGTAGGGCCAATATGTAGAGCCAATCCAAGAAAATGACCTTTTGTTTCATACTTTCATTTTCTCTCACAGGTTTCATGTCTCCTGACAGCAGAGCCAGAGAGATGTTCTTCTTTTGGCAAGGGGAAATTTTTGTAATTGTATGAAATATACATCTAGAAAAAGAAAAAAGGCTGGATTTTTTTCCCTGTTGGTTAATTAGATCTTTGAAAATCGTTTTATACTTAAGTATTTGCTTATGCTTTCTTCAGCAAAAGATGGTGCCACAAAAGCATGCTGAGCAAGTAGATCTGAAGTCTTGTCATGTCATCATAACTTAGTGCCATTTTAGATGAGAGGAATGTTCTGTATCTTTTATCTTTAAAATTTGCTGAGAAAAAATTGGCCCATTTTTTGATAATGAAAGTGTTAAGTAGTACTACACAGTGGTGCCTCACCAGATCAAACCATTTACTTTAATTAGGGGGCAATCTCTGGTAACCCTGGTGATATGGAGAAGAGAAACTGCATGTTCTTTAATGTACTTTGCATCGCTTTGCGTCATCTTGAAAACTTGTCAGTGATGAGAGGAGATCCTCCCTGTGGCACTAATTGTATATTCATATACAAATTATGGTAATGACTGAAGAGCTGTGATTTTCTTGTCCATATCTCTGCATTTTACAGCAGTGTGTAATTAATAGCTGAAATTTAAGTTCTGTGCTGAGGGCTACTGGTTTGACTGTTGATACCATGTTTTAGAGCAATAAGGGAGGAACAACTGTGCAGTTGCCTTAGCTGATCCTTCTTTCTGTCATGGCATCCTTAAATACAGACCCATCCAGGAATTCAAGTGCCCCCTGAAACAGGGTTTGTTCTGATGTTAAGTTGTGTTTGATTCATATTTAATGTGTATCTTTCTAGTGAGACCTCTTCATCTTGGGGCCACTAAAGCATTTTAGTACTTAATCTAGAAAAAGCTTTGAATAGTACAGACAGAAATAAAATACAGCTGCTAGGCTTGAAACTGATTTCAGGCAGAAAAAATGGAGGGTTTACTTGGATAGCTTCATAACTATGAAAAGAGTGGGTAGAGAATATCTGCTTAATTACCAAGGTGTGCCAGATAGAATTATACATAAGGATTATACAGTCTGGTGGTTATGGTAGGGGTAACATTCATTGACTTAAAAAACCCCAACCAAACACACTGCAGTTGGCTTATAAAATGCTTACTTTGGTTATTTAGAGTGTGTCTTGCTTCCAAATTCAGGGATATAATTTGAGAAATTCCTTAAGCTAGCTCAGAAAGTACACGATTTTTTGTTACTAAAATAAAACCATGTGTGGAAGTAGAGAAGAGATAGCAGTTCATTTAGGTTAGCAAAATGATTATGTGAATGGAAGAAATCTGTAATCTGTCTCTTGTAAGATGACACCTATTTTCTGCTTCAGAAGGTATCCTGGGATGGCCTGGCCCCAAGTCACACTCCCAAGAGCAACTGAAAAATGGTGCCCTCAGCTCCTTATCATCTGCTAGTGCCAACATTACATGGGCAATAGTACCATCGGCATCCCAGGACGGGCAGGCGCTACAACCAAATACAGAGGTAAGTGTGCTTGGGTTCAGTGGGTCGTTAGTTAGAGGCAAACCACGTATAATGGTGGATACTTCTGTTAATTCATTATTGCACTTTTGTCTTTGTGGTATCCTCTTTGTTTGAAATTAGTTGTGAAAATGCTGTTTCCTGCAAAAGGGCGGTCCAAAAACTCGAAAAATACATTGGTGATATTGCTCTGTGCTTTTGCTTCTCTGAGGTGCTTAGGTCAGCAAACTTTGGCAAGTGTACAGTGTCTTTCCTGGTCAAAAGAGCAGTCAGTCTGTGGGTACACATTTCTTTCTACTGGTGACAAAAAAGGCTTTTTGTTTTTCATCCTGGTTTGATATAGACAGGAGGCACTAGGATGACATTTGCTTGCTGCTTGTTCTTCCATGTTGCTCTTGGGCATCTCTTGGGTATAGAGATTCTTTGAGTTGGAAAACTGTAGTATTTTCTGATCCCTTTTGCTGTTAAGTGATTATGGGCAGAACTTGTGCACATCATCCTGCACCAGCCAGTTGATTTGTGCTTTTGTGGCATTTACTTGGTAAAGGGCAGTTCTGAAGCATCGGCTCTTTGAGGAGACTCAGCTGTGTATCAGACATCTCATGCACTGAAAATCTCCACCATGACAAATTTCTTCAGCTTCGGTTACCAGAGCTGCCCACCAGGAAAACACTTCACTCTGAGACCCTACAGATTATAGGGCACCTGGAGCACGTGAGACCTGGAGAACTGGGAAGAAGTTTTTGAATGAGCTGAAGAAACCCTTTTCTACTAGTGAAATTGGAATGGCTTAAGTTAAACTATATTGCCTTTAACAAAATATGTAATGGCTGAGAACATCAATAAAGCTCTATTTCCCATTCTTTTGTAGTATCTTGAATACAGTTCAAAAAAATTCAAAGATAAACCAGATTTTTTTTTTTTTTTTTTTTTTTTTACTATTCCATGTTACTTCGGCTCCCTTCCTTAGAAAGTAATTTCAAATTCTGTTACTCTTAGTGTCTCTTAATCATAACATGTGAATCACCTGTAATTGCTTTTTATTAGGAAGTTGTCTAATTGCTTTTACAGATAGTTCATATAGTGTGTTTTTAAGACAAGAACTATTTAAAAATAATGTTTTGCAAGTTACTGAACCCATTTGTTTCA
>JAWWTY010000077.1:40750997-40848422 GCA_035222235.1 Margarornis squamiger | reverse complement strand
TAGTTCATATAGTGTGTTTTTAAGACAAGAACTATTTAAAAATAATGTTTTGCAAGTTACTGAACCCATTTGTTTCATTAGGTTTTGGTTTTTTTATTCTTGATCATCCACTAAAGCCAAATGGGATGTAGTGGCATGGGCTTTATAGCAAGAACATAAAGAGGAGCAGCTGATTTCACTTGTGTCAAGGTATCATTTTGCAGTTGAGTTGATCCATTTATGACTTCTTTTAAATGACCTTTTTATTTTAAAGCCCAATCTCCTCCCCTTCACTTGCTCATGAAAGACACTGAGTTATGTGTGTGGTTTGAGTATTGCTTTGCTTGTGGAACTCATGATTTAATGAGAAGGGAGTACCCTTGAGGAGATTGATATAAGCGAGGAAGTGTTGCACTGTTTGTAGTAGAGAATCCTCAGTGCTTTATGGACAATCGTCCTGAAATCAGCATTAGAGGCTCTGGGGCACTAGCCCTTTAAAAAGAAGAAAAATGTGAGAGGGAGAAAGAGAGTAAGATTTTAAAGTTGCAAAAAGCTCAGGTCAAGAAGGTGTTTTTGGTAGGAGCGGTAAGGGGAAGTTTGTGGATTGGTGGAGCAACAAGAAGCAGCTGGACTCAAACATGGAAGTTTTGTTATATTGTAGTACAGTTTATTAAGCAGAAATTTGGTTTTGCCTGGAGGAAGTGGCTTGAATTGGGATTCACTCCTGGAAGCTCTTTCCAAACCTGCATCTTCCCTTACACCGAGTCTCTGTGTGCTGATGTCCAAGTTTGATACTTTTAGCTCAGAATTTGAAATGCTTTTTTTAAATGTAGCTGTTATATTTTTCAGTTTTGATCATTTTGATCAAGATACCAGCACTCCATTGGAAGGCTGAAAATACAAAACCAGTATTGTGGAAGAGATGAGCAGTTGCATCTGACATGAATTGGAGCTTCTGTGTTTTTATACTCCTCTTCAGATCAAGCAAGTTGTCATGCCCTATTGAAGAGGCTGCACCTCTTGGCTGTTGTGGTCAGATCCTTTTCTACGAGAGAACATGAAGTTCTCCTGGAGTGCTGCAGGTTTTGTCCAGCTGTCCAAGCTGAGCAAAGTGTTGATCAGGAAGCTGGAGCTTCTTGTTGCTGTGACTAGAGAAAGGAGAGTGAGAGAACAGGCTTTAAAGAGGAGAAATTTTTTTGAGAAACTTAACTGTTACCTTGCTAAGGATGCTATCTGAGCCAGGTAGTCACCCAGGAGATGATGTCTGACACCCCCAACGTTATCAAAGGTGTTTGACCTTGTCTTTAACAATCTGATGATTCTGTGTGCAGGCTTTAATAGTGCTTTTAAATATATTGTGGCCTGTTGTGTGTCCTGGCTCTGAGTAGCCAGTTCATTTTCAAAGGTATAAAAGCACTGACTGTCCTAATTACTTAGTATGTGTAATAATTTATGAAAGCAAATGCAGGTCATCATCACACTTCACTTTTGTAGTCCAGATACTTTGTTGTTAATAACAGTGGTGACATCAGCAGAGAATGAGAAAATGCTTCTAGATGCTGTTGGTTGACCTTTTTTGACACTGAAGGCCCTGATTTCTTTTTTGTCTGGTGGCTTTTTTAATGTAGGAGAAAAGAAGATTACACAAGTGTTGTTCAAATGATGCTTATTTCTCTTAATGATTTGCTTTAAAAAAACCCAACCAACTAGGCACTGGATAATCCTTATTTCTTGTAGAAGCTTGTGGTGCATTAATGGGGCTCAACTTATGAAATACACCTGCCAAAAGAAATGAGTCTTGCTTTTACAGAAGTTAGGAGAAGAGAGTGCTAGTTCCTGTATCAGTGCTATCAAAATCTCTTCTTTGAATGGACCTAAATTTTTATTTTAAAAAATCTGTACTTTTTATGATATAACCTCTGTCTCTTGGTCAGAAGCTATACTCCAAAGGAATGGGAGAGAGCCTTTTGGCCAGCTCTCAGTGTAATGCAGTAGGTGTACAGACCAAACAAATTGTGGATTGACCTGTAGCCTGAATAGAAAAAGCCATTAAAGGCAACCCTTGAGGAGCAACAGACTTGGCTGTTTATATGAAAGAATGTTATTTATAAGTAAAAGATAAATTTAGGTCTGTGGAGCAGCAGAGATTTCAGAAGGAACAGAGATGTTGCTTTGGGGCAGAGCTGGGGGGTGTGGGTGCCTGCAGAGGAATCTTTCCCTGTGCCTGCAGTTTCCTGGCAGCACGACCAAGTGGTGAGTGTGGACAGTGATAACTCTGGTAATTTCAGCACAGCATTCAGACACTGCAGCTGTGTGTTTAGTTAGCAGCATCAGTAACAAACCAGGGACTTGTTTTCTGCCATGGTTTTTATATGTTTGTAAAGAAGTGTGGGTCTTTGCAATTCTCCTGAAATAGCAAGGTTCGTCTAATGCAATTTTCTTTGAATACTCAAGCATTCTTGAGACATGTAGTAAGTTCTGGGGTTGAGTTTTGATGATGTAGATAACTAAAGTGAGACCTTTCTTTTTGGTCTGTTGCACTGTCAGGATTTCAGGAATGCTGAGTTTCTCCTCTGGTGAAATAAGATAGCAGCTAAGCATTATTCTCTTTAGATAATAGATAATATATTGGTGTTTACTTCCTTTGGTTATTTAGGGTGTTTCTTGCTTCCAAATGCAGGGGTATCATTAGAGATATTGCTTGACCAGTTCAGAAGACAAAAGATTTTGTGGCAGAGATTATTTTCTTATGTGTTCCTTGCCTGTTTTATCATGTCCTTTCTTGATGTTGCTGCTTCATTTTCCCTGCTCAGTTTTTTTAGGGCTGTGATGTAGGTTAAAGCTGTATGACGTTAAAGCCTGTTATCCTCACTGAAAGAAATAACCCCAACAGCGAATCACCAGATCAAGCACTTGTTGCCTTTTATTTTCCATACTTTAAAAAAAACAGATAAAATTTTATAAGCCTCTGAGTTTTAGTTAGTTTCTTCCCTTTTTTTTTTTTTGGTTTTTTTTTTTTCTTCCTTTTGGTCTGACCACCTGAAAGATCAGGTGGAAGGAAGGAGGGATAAGGGCTGAGCTGAACAGAACTATTTTCCATCTGATGTGAGTTGATATTAAATACTTTTGTGTATCACCTAGTGAACCACTTTGGATTTTTTGGCATAAAGTGTTATAATTTCAAGGTATTTTTTTAGGGTTTTCCCTTGAAGCAGAACAGGACAAATCTGCTGTAGAACATGCCAGAGTACACTCTTCAGAGCTGGGATGTGAGCTTGGTCTGTGTCCAAATGGGATCCTTTTTCCTTCATTTAAGGGTTAATACTTTTGAAATTCCTTTCAAGAAATGCTGAAATTGATTAGTTTGAATCTTGTAGTAATAAACTCAGTGCTGAAGTAGAATAAAGGTGTGAATCACTTCCACGTGTGAGCTACTGTTCTGGTTCAAGTAATTGTCATTTAAGGTGTCAGAATTCCCACTCTGAACTGACAAAATGTAGCTCTGGGCCAAATGCTTCCCCTCACAGCCAAGTATAAATGAGTAACAGGCTGGGCTCTGAAAGGGAAGGAATCATTTTCTTTGGATCTAAGAGTTTAGTTAAGAATTATTTAAAAAATTGTGCTGTAGCTACATCTGTGATATACCTCTTCTCATGTGAGTTTTGAGCCTTAAGATGCCATGCCAGCTGATTCTTTCCATCCTGTGAATCTGGTATCTGTGCAGTCTCTCTGCCTTCCTAACTTTCCCTTGCTTGTGCACATGAGCAGCTGCACTCATGCTCTGTACTGAAGTGTCTTTTTAATAGGATTGAAGTTTTAGCTCTGCAGGGTTGAGCCCTTAGCTCTGATTATCTAACTGCTAAACCAGGTTTTAATTGTGATAGTGATTGCAAGGGCAGTCAAGTCCAGGTTATTAAAGGTGTTTTGGTGCCCTGGATGGTCTAAACTATGGTGTTTTCAACTGTAAGAGACAACTGTGCTATTTAGAGGAGGTGCTGAATTGTTTAGTTTTTAATTTTAAACGTTTGTGGCTTTCCTCATTTCTTCAGGTGATACTTTCTTTCAGTCTGTATTTGTTTTTTATCTGTAGGTAAGATAAAAATGATAACTTTATGACTTTAGACTTTTAGACTTCAGAGCTGTTACAGATGTGTTAGAGATGCTAAAAATGATATTAACATGTTCCTGTAATTTTAGAAACTAAACTAGATGAAAGAAATTATTTCTAATTCAATATTACCTTTATTTTTTTTAGTGTCTTGCCCAGTCTGTGGGTTGTTTCTTAGTGTAATTTGTTCCTATTGTTACCTAGTTCCTTTCAGTACTTGCCATAAATCTGCATAATTGATGTTGTGAGATGAGCTTAGCCCCGAACATACAGTGCTTGCTTGGAAGAGGAAAAGGTCAGGCTGGGAAAGTACCATTTGCACTATTACAGAGTCCATTTTCACTGTTCAGTACAGACATGGCAGGATTTCTGCATGTGCTCTGCTTTTTGTCCTCTGCGTGATTAAGTGTTTTTTGGGCCGAAGAGCACAGCAAATGGCCTGTAATGATTTAGACAGCTAAATTAATCTCTAGGCAAAGACGGTACCAGTTAATCCATTCACTATGCAGACCATCTAAAAAATGAAATCTGAGGTAATCAATTGAAGGTATATTTAAGGATAATCAAGGGAACGCGTATTTAAGGATTAAATGTACAATTACACTAAAAGTAGAATTAAATGACCCTAAGCCTGCTACAGCAGCCCTGACAGTGACTAAGATAATCTAGCTAATGTTGATTTTTTTTTTTTTTTGGGCTAGCTTTCTGGAATAGCTACTGTGTCAGCAAACAGTCCTCTAGTAAAACTGTTTATGCAAATAATTAATGAAAATTTGCCTCTGGCCAAAGCCATTGCATATTGTTGAGTCACTCCCACTTCCAAAATGCATGTTTTCCAGCTGCTATCTATATAATTGAGATTAATATTCTATGTAAAGTAAAAATAAGAAGCTTTAATATAAAATCTGCATCTAATTTGAATAAATATGAGGCTCTGACTCATGTGGCATTCCATTATTGCTAGTGAAAGTCAGTGAAAACTAATCATTGGAATATAAAGAACTTGGGTTCCCCTGCAGTAAGACTTAAAAATTAAGTTAAAATGGATCAGTTGCTTACTCTGTTCATTATAAAATCTGTGCCCTCTGCAAAAGCTACTCTGAAGCCAAGGTTAATTTTATTTCAGGATTGTGTGCTGATCTGTTATGTGCCAATTGATTTGTTTTGTGCTCTTAGTTTTATTTCTTAGTAGTTTATATATGTGGGTTTGGCAATACTGCCCATCAGTAGGCCTACCTGTCTCATTAAGACTGTCAGTTACTTAAACAGACATCAGTAAGTTGGGCTGAACTCTTCTACAAGGAGTGTTTTTCTCAGGTTGGCATTGCTTTATCTTGCTTAGTGAAGCATCATCCAAACTGGCTTCAGCTGTTCCATCTGGTCTTGTCAGAAACAAAAAAAATATGGTTTTCAGCTTGTGGTGATGGATCCTAGGGATTTCTTAATTTGAAAAACCTAAAATGGGGAAATGGGTGGGATAAAAGTATTTAATTATAAAACTTTGTTTCAGAGGAAGGAGCTGGAAGGAGAGGATGAAAGAGACAGGACTCTTCTGCACTATAGTGTAGAGAGTCTCCACAGTTATCTTCACAGTCTGAGGGGGACCAAGCGATTCATCAAACTGAGAACAATTCTTAGAAGCTTTTCAAGCAGAGAGTTCTGCTTGGCTCAAGAAATCAGATGTATAGAAGATGACAATCTTCTAAGCTCAATTTGTTTCACATATAATTAAATCTTCTCCTGGTATGGTTTGTAATGTTCTGGTTTTCTTTTGAAGGAGTCAGGGTGGTTTAATAAATGTGTTGTCTTGAAGAAAGATTGTTAATACTGCTTTTATTAACATATCTTTACCATTTCTGTCCCCTTATAAATATGCTGACTTGTGATGTTGCATACAAGAAATAGCACTGTGAGAACTGGATTTACATATAGATTAGTATTGCAAGACCAGACGATTGTAAAGGTTAAATTTGTAGATGTCCATCTTTTTGTGGCCTTTTTGCATACGTGAGTGGTATATTATTGACTAATGTGGCAGTAGTTTTGTGCCATAAATTTGCTTAGCTAGCATACAAAGTGGCATAAAAGAGAATTACAGCTGGCTGAATGACTTCAGCTCTTTTTCTGCCTAACTTTTCGGTTACTGGGCTTTGCAAGCAAAATGGTAATAGAATCAGAGAGTACTCTGGATTGGAAGGGACCTTCAGAGGTCCTGTAGCTCAGCACTGTGCCCAAAGCAGAGCTAATCAGATCACCTTGCTCAGGGTCATGTCCAGTCAAATCTTGAACACCTCTGACAGTGGAGGTCCCACAACCTCTCTGCACAAATTATTGCAGTTTCTCTAGGGATTTTGTCAATGGAACAAAGGTCCAGTTGAGTAGCATGTACTCTCTGGTGGGCAACTAAAGGGGACCCACCTTCTGGGTCCCTTACCAAAAAGTGTTTGTCTTTCCCTTCATGGGAATATGAGGCCTGAAGACCCTCCCCAAACTGCAGCTCAGTGTGGTCTTTTGTCTTTAGCTCCTGAAAAGTTACCAATGTGACTTTCAGACCCCTCGTAGTCTCTGAAGTGCTGCCTGGCTGGTGACTGGAGCCTGTCCTGCTGCACTGTGTGATCTGTAAGCTTGTACATTCTGAGTAACTTATTTTGGATAGTGTCAGATGCTGTATTTATAGCCATTTGCTTATAAAAAATTTGATTCTCAAAATAAAGCTGAGTATCTTTCAGGAAATTTTTCTTCACTAGTAGCTGTAGTGCATTAGGAATAAGCTTTGTTAAAATTGTTTATGATGTGATACTGTCTATCTCATGGTGATGATTTATGCCAGCCTGCAAGGATTTTTTTACTTCAATTTAGGACAAGTCCATGGGGCTTTTCTCTTTGCATGTTTTTTGTTTTTTTTTATAGTCTCGTGTTACTGTTCCTTTCTGATGATACCAGAGATAAAATATATTTATTCCTGGTTCTTACTGAGTTTATACAATACTGTAAAGTTCTCTTGTGTTTTAGGATTCAGATTAAACAGGGCTGTACTTTAGTAGCCCTGTATTTTAGTATTTTATGAAAGGTGCTCATAGGATGTATGGACTAGTACTTGGGACCTAGTCTTTTTCTGTGGAATCCATGCTTGGGAATTAGCTGCGTCTCAGCCTGTTTTCAGAACTGACTATGTAAGGCTTATGAAAATCAATTTTGGCAAGAGGAATTGTCTTATGAAGAAGAGATGGACATATAGGGAAAATGTTGTCCAACAAACATTATTTGGTGCATAACATGATTACAGTGCTGGAGCTAACCCAAATGAAGATCTCTGTTTAACAGGATGTTTAGTCACTGATTGATTCTTTATTTTTAAACATAATCACTTTCATGGTTAATTTCAAGTAATTTGTTTCTGAGTAGCCTTACACAGGCTCTACTGCACTCTGAACAGAGATGCTCTTTCTTTCATGTTACATGCATCTGTTCCTATTCTTTAAACAAAAAATCAACCCTTTTTCTTCTGAAATCTCCTATGTTATCTGGTCCTCATCACTGCTTTATCATTACATTTAGCCCTAAATATGATCGTGGGTCAGAGTAAAAGTCATCTGCAGTGTAGGAAATGGAAGCTTTCTGAGCTTGCTCTTTAATGATGAAAAGACTTCTGTTCCCAGAGATACTACTGCAAAACCTGAACAAAAAGGCATTAGTAAAGCCCTCTAAATGGTGATTATCTAGAAAATGTGCTTGCCTCCAGATGCATGGCAGATTGTTTTCGTTGAGAAGGAAAAAGATTGCAGACTTATTTGTCACCTAAGGTACAGCTTTTGTGATCATTTGCTTTGCTTGCATTGTCTGCACGTCAGCCTGTCTATATTTCTGCAGTATTGGTATCAAGATGTGTTTCTTCTTTGCTTGCTTGTTTGCAGTGATGGGATTCCTCCTAATGAGGGGTAGGTATTTCTTGGTTCAGTAGATGTCTTTGCTATTACATGTTGTATCCAATTAATCTTGTGTGATAGACAGATTGCTCACATTGCCGCACTTTGATCCTTGCACTTGTCCCCAGCTGGAGAGATTTTCTGAACATCCAGTGTGTTTAGCATATGCAATGAAAAAAAACTGCATATATATACAAATTATACATACACACAAGAAAAGGGATGTTCCTAATCATTGAGAGTTCTAGTTTGAAGAATTTTATTTTCTCTGGAGATCTGAATTACCAAACATAAATAACAAATTTGGTAAGAAATTAGTTTCTGGGTACTCTGTAGACATTTTTTTCCTGATGTAAGCTTTATCTACCAAAAAATGTCTAGTTTGACCTATCAGTGCTCAATGCTGGATCTAGGATTACATAAAAGCTTTGACCCCACACTGTCAGAACCCAAACTCAGTTGGAGCAGTTAGATATGCCTGGATTATTTTTCTTGGTATGCACAGTTTAAGGTAAGTAGAAAATCTTCCTGTTATGCCATTTTTCCTTCATCCAGTTGTATGAAGGAGAAAGTAGCTGTCTTGCTGCTTGGTTCTATATGTAGATGACAAAAAGAAAGTGATATTTTTGTTTACCATAACTTTGTTATTTGTAAGTTATAGTGTGTTCACTTTTTAATTGTAAAATCGTTCTTATTTATTGACATATTCTGTTACTTGCTTTGGTATTTTAGAAGTTAATTTTGATTTTGGTTCATCATTTTTATATCTAAGCTGAAATGACTGAATGCTAGGGCAAGTGTGACTGTGGGTGGGTGTGTTTTGGGGTTTGAGGGGAGTGGGTTCCCCCTTGAGGTGGTAGGCTTTTTCATGTTACATGAACTATGGCAAGTTTTTTCCCAGCAATTAAAGCAAAAGCAGGAAACAGCTCCTATGAAATACTCAGAGTAAATGAAAAGAAATGCAGCTGAGCTGAGCCTGCCTATTTTGTTACTTTTAAGAAACCGTTTTCAGGATGAAGTGGAGGTGTATACAGGGGTAATAAGTTGTGCTCTCTAAATTCTCTGTTTGAGCTCTGCTTTGGTTCTGAGCCCATTAGGTGGCTTTGAAAAAAATCAAGCCTCAATTCTCTTTGAAAGTCTTTGGAACTTTGGTATCCAGGCGCCAACATTACAATGGCATATGGTATGTTGTGTATGAGCTTTTATCTTTGATCTACTCATTCTGTGCAATGATCAGTCACAGGGCCACCAGGAGCAAAGCGTTAATGAGACTACACTAAGAAGGAGGAGAGGGCTCAAGCAATGACCTAAGCTCATTCCACCACCACTTTTCCAACCCTATTTTTGTCCTTCCTTTGCTTACATTGTGTGGTGATAAATGTTGAGAAGAGTATTTTCTGTTTTCTTGAAGAGTAGAAAACCTTTCATAAAGAGATACAGGAGCCTGTTGGATATAAAAAGTGTTACTACCTAACAGTTAAGCTTAAGGTTGATAATCTGTAAACGACAATGCATTTGGAAGTTAGAGAAGTTTGTGGATGATGATGATTGCAGATAGCAGTCTTTACAGTGGGTGGGTCTGAAGTAAATGTATTTCAGTTTTTGTTTATGTTTCAAGATTTAGCTTGAGTGGCAAGATTTTGGTAGTGGGAAGGCTACAGGGGTGGTTTCTATGAGAAGCTGCTGGAAGCTTCCTCTGTGTTCTACAGAGCCAATGCCAGCCAGCTCCAGGATGGGCCAGCCTGCTGCTGGCCAAGGCTGAGCCCGTCAGCAATGTGGTAGTGCCTCTGGGACAGCAGATTGAAAAAGGGGAGAAAGATTGACTTGTGCGGAGAGGAGCCCATGCTGGAGCAGGTTTGCTGGCAGGACTTGTGACCCTGTGGGGAACTCATGCTGGAGCAGGGGAAGAGTCTGAAGGATGGCACCCTGTGAAAGAGACCCGTGGAGGAGTCTGCAGTGAAGAACTGCAACCCATGGGAAGGACTCGCGTTAGAAAAGTTTGTGGATGACTGTCCCCTGTGGGAGGGACCCCATGCTGGAGCAGGGGAAGAGTCTGGAATCCTTGCTCCCCTTAAGAGGAGGGAGGGACAGAGGCAAGGTGTGAAGCACTGCCTGCAACCAATTCCCTTCTACCTGCACCGCTGTGGATGAGGTGTAGGAGGTAGTAAAATTAAGCCTGGGAAGAAGGGGTTGGAGGGGGAATGGTGTTTTTAAGGTTTGGTTTTATTTTCTCATTACCCTAATCTTATTTGATTGGTAAAAAACTGATTTCCTCAAGGTGAGGCTGTGTTGGCTGTGAGGTAATGGGTGAGTAACTCGACCCTTGAGCCTTCCATTTTATTTTCTCTCCCCTTTTGAGCTGAGGAGGGGTGTTATAGAAAAGCTTTGGTGGGCACCTGGCACCCAGCCAAGGTCAGCCCACCACCACAGCATGTTCATGTGTAAATTCTTATATAAAATAGTTTAATAAGTGCAACTTACTGGACAAACTCCATGTAAGAGTCAAATCACTGCTAATGAGGGATGGGTGCAGTAAGCTTGCATGCTCTTCTGTCAGGTGCATCCTACAGCTGGTCGTAAGTGCAGTTCCTTATGTGTGTGTACCTGATGGAAGGAGAGGACAACTGACACAAGTTAGTGGGTTTTGTCAGTTCTGATACAGTAACAAGCCCTGCAAGAAGCTAACAGCTAATTATATGTTACTACTTTTGGGTATTTTTACTGTATCTGCTTTACAAAAAGAGAATTCTAACTTTGGTATTGAAACTGCTGAAATCTTACGGGGCCAATTTCTCACATTACTGTAAATGTGCTAAAGCTCCCTGACCTTACAGAGTTATATTTAAGCTTACACCCACGGCAAACCTGTTTGCAAGCTCTCAAGTTACACAAATGCAAGTGTAAATGATGCTTGCAAATCTATATCGTTATTGAAGGGAATCTGAAAATCAAAGTGAAGCCTTTGACTTTTATGTGCACTAGTAGAGCCAATGATAATTAGAGGACTCTACAGAAAATATGACAGCCCTTGCCTAGTCTGAAAATGCTAATTCTGTTTAATATTGCTTCTAACTTATTCCATCTTCCTCTTGATGCAGAAATGTTTCATGCAGTGTTTTTTTGGGGGGTGGTTTGTTTGGGTTTTCTATGTTTTTTGGTTTTTTTTACAATCTTTTGCAACAGCATCCTGGGCTGCTTTAGGAAGAGTCTTGCCAGTTGGTCAAGATCCTTCCTCTCTACTTGGCAGAGATCAGGCCACGTCTGTGGCAGTGTGTGTGATTCTGGGCTCCTCAGTGTGAGAGAGGCATGGAGTTACTGGGGTGAGTCCAGCACTGGCCCACAAAGGTGATGAAGGTTCTGGAGCATCCATCACAGGAGGAGAGTCTGTGAGAGCTGGGACTGTTCAGCCTGGAGAAGAGAAGGCTCAGGGGGATCTTACCAATGTATATAAAAACCTCATGGGAATGAAGAACAGGGAGAAAGATTTTACTCAATAGTGCCCAGTGACAGGACAAAAGTCGGAGGGCACATGAAAGTCAATCTGAACATCAGAAAATGCA
Source organism: Margarornis squamiger (assembly GCA_035222235.1). Taxonomy (NCBI): domain Eukaryota; kingdom Metazoa; phylum Chordata; class Aves; order Passeriformes; family Furnariidae; genus Margarornis; species Margarornis squamiger. The sequence goes on along the minus strand of JAWWTY010000077.1, from coordinate 40,836,849 downwards.
CTTTTGCTGTGAAGATAGTTGAACACTGGCATTAGTTGCTCAGAGAAGTTGTGGAATCTCAATTCTTGGAGGTAAAACTCATCTGAACACAGTCCTGGGCAATTGGTTCTATCTGTGCCTGCTTGAGCAGGGTGTGGGACAAGATGATCACAAGAGTTCTGTTCTAACATAAATGAGATTGTGATTCTGTGTGTTCTTTTTTGTCCCCCCAACAAATAAAAGGGATGAGATCCAGTCATTCTTGACAGTATTGCTGCATGATATGGTTTGTGAAATACGTTGGAAAACCAAACTCTGAACCATATATCTGTATTAATTACCCAGAAGTTAATTTCTAGCACAGCTGTTAAGTTGAAAATTAACTTGTGGAAGGGGCTTTAGATGAACAGAGGCATGTTTGCAGTTTCAGAGAAGCATAGCTTTTAACTCTGATTCTATGACAGCCTTGTCCAAATGTCTTTTTCCCTAAGTAATTTTTTAAAATGCAAAATGTTTCCTTCAGAAACAATTTCTTTCCCTTACAGATTTCATCTTTAAAAAAGAATCAGCATGTTTTCTGATGGAAACTGCTGACTAGAACATCCATTTTGTATCCCCGCAGAGGACCTCTCTAAATTAATTGATCCCAGTTCTAGTGAGGTGACCTGTTTAAAATAGCTCTCTGCCAGCGTGTGTTTTCATGTCTTTGGCATTTAAACTTTGAAATGCGTCCCTTTATGGGATTTCTAGAAATAATCTTTTGTTTTCTATTTAGGTTTTTCTGAAAGATCCTGGTGTTTCAGCCCAGTGTTGCAAACTGATTTTGATTAAAATGGTTTTAAATGTAAGCCCCTTTTTGGTGCTGATTTGTAACTGGTATTGGATTTCTCAGGGTCAGCACCTAAGTGAGGCTGTGCTGTTCATTCCCAGGCTGGGCTCTGCACAGCTCAATGGCTTTTACTTTATGCTCTGACCATGCAGGAGTGGAGCACCTCGCTGCTTTCCTAAGTCAGTTTTGCAGTTATGTTTTGCAGGAGGAGGGAAAAAACAAAGTTTGTCTGTGTCTGATGATTCAGAAAAGCTGCCGTTAAAGGATGATCACCCTACATAATCTTTTGCATTCTGTTGAATGCTTATACATTGGATACTACTAAACTGCATGTTATTTTCATGGAAATAAAAAGGATTAAAGACTTTATGACACTTTAAAGATACACTAGCTTTGTATTTTGTGACTGTATCTCACCCTGTGTTTAGCTTATGTGTTTGGTCTTTTTTAAAGAAAATATATGTTAGTTAAAGAAATGCTTATTTTATGTGCTCTTAAAAAGCAATTCAGTAGTTACCTAGAAAGGATAATGAGAGAGGGAAATACAGAAAAGGTATTGCTTGCTGAAGATGACTGCTCTTCAGTTCTTGTGGCATAAATTGTAAACTGCTTCTTTAAATTCTTTTCCTTGGAAAGTGGTAAAATATGCAGACAACTGCTGTCATTCACTGAAGGTCACTAGTACAGTTGATAACTGTAATAGTAGATTTGTTGGGTTTTTTGTGCCCTTGCACATGTCCTTAAAATAGGGGCAGTTTGGTAATTAAAGTTTTAGTCCTCATAGTATGGTCATTATACACAATTGCTCCTAATGCTGTGTTGTACTTTTCCTGCCTCAGGAGCAGAAAGTCTTTCATTCACAGCAATGCAAATGCTGCTTTCCTGAGCACCTAAACTGCTTAGAGAGTGGCTTGCCCTGACTGTAGACCTTTTGTAGGGTAGCAGTAAGAGTCAGTTGCTATTTTGTTAGTAACATTTAAGAGGCATGGAAAACCTGTTTTAGCAGGAAAGAAATAAGGATTTTCTGTTTCTGGGTGAATGTGCAATCTCCCAGCAAGAAAGAAAACTCTTAGTATATGATTTATTCTGCAGATTTGTGAATGGGTAGTTTGTTTTCTGATGCTATTAACAGCTAAAGGTTACACAGATGTTACATGTTCACTTAAAAGTGTGTTACCTGCTAGCACATTCTCTCTCACACTTGGGCACACTCGTGCACACTAGTGCATCTTCCCCTCCCTTCTGGAGAACAGCTGAGCAGGATATCCTCTGGGAACAGCAGCACCATTTCCCAGTTGGAGCTGCGTGCAGTTAAGCTCACTGATCTCAATGCCATGTGACTGGAAATGCAAGGAGCAGATTGCCATCCGGTGCACACTCTCCAACCCGTTGGATAGGAAAAGAAAAAAAAAAAAGGGGAAAAAAAAAAAAAGAGGGGGTGGGAGTGAGGAGGGGAGGTTCCCTTGCTTTTTTTCCTAGCACTGTTAATTCCGGCTGGAGCTTGTTTGCCGCAAGCTCGGTTCATGGCAGTAGCAGAAGCAGCAGAGCTTATTCGGTAGCTCAGTGCTCTCAATGAGGTCAAGCTGGATCAAAGGGAAGCCTCCTGTGGAAGCATCTACTGTAAGTTCTGATACTGCTTTTTCCACGCTCCCTCCAAATGAATCGTAGCCTGTACAATTGAGCCAGGCTTCGCTGCCTTTTGCCTTCCTGACTGATGGTTTTGTATGAGCTTGTCAGGTTTTATGGTAATTGAACTTGTCAGTAAGGTGTCAGTTGGATAATAATGCTGTGCATTTTGGGAGGAAAGGGCTTATCGTTCTCTCCTTTTATTTTCTGAGGGAGTGGGAAGAAGAAAGTGTGGTTTTGTCCTTTTGAAAAGCTCCAAGCTGCTGAGGTTACAGCTCACCAGATTCTGTTTTATGTAATCTACATATTCTACTTTCTAAATAAAGCAACTGTAAAGTGTCTTGCAGATGTCCTTGGGTTTCACCAAATAGCTATTCTTCTGGGAATAGCTACCTAAACATTTATGTAACTAAAAAGAAAAAAGAGAGAGAGAAAGAGAAAATACTTTACTCAAATCTTGGAAACATCTGTAGTAACTAAATTTCAGAGAAACTCTCCTTACACAGCTGCTGTTCACTTGAGGGGTCTCTAATGTTATCATTCAGAAATACTTCTTTGAAACCTAATTCTGGGTATCAGCTGGTTTTAGCGAAACTTCTGAGTTGCGTGGACTTGCACAGTGAGATGAAAAATTTCTCATTTTATGTAATGAACTAGCTGTTTCTGCAGAAACGCTGTTCAGCATGACAGAATGATAACTTTTGCAGGGAGTGTTGTCTCATTTACATCACTGAATCCTTGGGCAATAATGAAATGCTGGGCTGTAATTTTGCAGCTACATAATCCAACTTTTTTTTCTTTCCCCCTTGAAGTACAAAAAGCTTACTTGAATACATATCTGGAAGGCTTGCAGAGTGGTTTCAATGGATTGAACAAAGTAACTACCACCTGTTCGGATTATTGTTAGTAACACATTGTAAACCCTGAGGAAAAGTAAAATATCATAAGTCATTATCCCTTTCTGCTGTAAAGTTCCTCTTGAAGAGGGTGGCACAGTGCCTCTCTCTTGATCTTCATCTGGTATTTCTGGAAACTGGGCAGTACTGATGTGCTGTGAAGCAGTGAAGTGTTGCAAATGTCATAAAGACTCCTGGCATTGCCCTACCCCCCAAAATCTAATGTCTGTGGGTTTTTTGCAAAGGTGTGTTCTTTAATTATAGTTGTCTTATTATTTCCTTCAGTTAATAGTCTTGCCTTTCTTAGATATCTAATTGTAAGTTGGATAGAGAAAGTAGGAAAAAAACCAAGTGTGAAATCAGGTCATGCAACATCCATGTATGACATAGGAATATTTGCTGGAGCAATTTATGAAACAAATTCTTGAAAACTCATTTTCAACTGTGTACTTTTGTTTAATCAAAAGAAGACTCATTAATATGCTATGATTTTTATCTGGCATCACTGCAATATAAATATGAGAAGATAATGTGTAAATTAGAATCTGATACTACTCTCATTCTGAAGAAAGGATCAAAATGCTTTATGAATCTATCACCGGATTTGTAAATTTATTTTGATTTCGTATCTTTTCTTGGTTTTAAAAGAAGCTGCCTTCAGCTCCATTTTTAAACATATATAGTGGGGAAAAAACCCCTCATATGGTATCTTTTTGTTCAGATCGTGACGTTTCTTTTCGTTTCAGCATTCGGCTTCTGAGTTGATCCTAGTCGAAGATGAAATGACAGATACTGAAGATAATGAAGAGGAGGATTTAGGAGTCATGGATGATCAACGTAGTGTAATTCTCCATCTCATCTCTCAGCTCAAACTTGGCATGGACCTTACCAGGGTACGAACACTGTATCTCTTTTGTATTTGTTCATTATTATTTCTTCTTCTCATCCTTCTGTGTGTGTGTGCATCCGATGCCTGTGAGTGTGTTTTGCCCCTATGGACAAAGAATTTTACCTCTATAAAGGTGTGGTTCCAGAGAGCTATGAGTGCTGTCTCTTCCTAGACAGGCTTTCACGTGAAGTGACCTCATCAGATATTTTAGGGATGGAGGGGGAGGAAAATAAAAAAGAACTAAAAAGCCTCCAAAACTCCTGCTTATTTTTTTGCAAGTCTTTCAAAGCAACTCTATGTCATGTATGTATCCCACATGTATGTTAAGTCAGGGTGCACTGAGGGTTTGAGGAACAGTAATGACAGCTGTATGGATGAAGGAGATATGTGCTCATGTTACTTCTTTTGTGGATTGGATTCCATTTAATTACATGTCAGCTTCAAAAAAACCATGATGGTAAAGAAATTACAGTCTTGAGTCTACCACTGTTCTTGTCTGTGCTAAGTAGCTCACTAGTTTGACCTTCTGTGCCTCCTTCTGGTCCTGGAACCAGTCTTGTCATGAGCTTGTCCATGCTGATATGACCAGAGTAGTTACAGTGTCTGAGCAGTTTTTCCTGAAGTCCTTAGAGTTTCGGAAATGAGGTAGATGTTCTGAAAGCAGGGAATGCTTCTTTTGGAATAGTCCTGCATTCCAGTGAAACCTTCTCATGGGCCTTAATAAAGAATCAAGTGGATTTTTGTAAAGATATGGAATATCCTTTCCTTCCACAAGGGTTTTCTACATAAAAACCCTCAAAAAAGCCTCCTATAACCCACTTCCCACGAATAAGAAGAGCTCGTTACGACACGCTCTTCACAAATAATATAATGCTTGGAATGACCAGAGAATTTCCCTTGCACATGAAGTAGCTTTGCAGAAAGTTGTTCTCATGGGCAATTTGATATTCAGAAGAGTTCATCTGCTTTCCTTTTGATCTTCTGTATTAATCAAAATCTATTTTTACTATAACTTTCTTACAAAATAAGCTTTCCTCAGTATAGTCTTTTCTGCTTCCTATGGAACAATTGACAGTATTTAAAAATACTTAAATTTTTAAGACTGAGCGATGCCTTGTTCTGTTGCTAAGTATAGCTATTGAATAGCTGCACATAAATTAATGTTTTGTTCTAAATAGAACATCAGTTTCATCATTTCATATATGAATAATTTATACCTGTCACTTCTTAGTATGTCTGGGGTTATATACAGTTCATTTTTCATTTTGTTTTTCTTACATGTGTTACTTTTTCTTAGCTGTCCCTCTCTTCTGTATGAATTTGCTGAGGCTGTCTGAATCCATAATGTTCAAACTAGACTTAAGATTTCTTATCTGTAGTTCTTGTGTCTTCAAGACATTTTGTCTTTGGTAATGAACGAGTTTTTTCTTTCCTGATGTCCATTGTCATTGAGGAGGCAAAACCCCAAAGACGCGCAGTTAATGTAAATAAGAGACATGTAGACACTTAAAAGTAGGAAGGTAAATATATATATATGATAACCTATTTCATACATAGTGTTCGTAGAGCACAGTTTTTAAGGATAGTGATAAATGTTATTAGATGTGTAATGTGGTGGCAGAATATTAGCATGCATGAATGTCTGTGTATAATACCCACACTCTGAAAAGAGAAACAGGCATATGGCAGAGTTAAATCTATCTGTAGTCTGTGTGATGCACGAATACACATATGATAAGTATTAATGAGACGTGCCACATGTGCACATCACTTTTCTGCCCATTTTGAGGATTAGAAAGAAATACAGGACAGCTGGCTGCTTTTTTTTACCAACTTTGCTTACTGGCATGAGGCCCTTAGGGCCACAGACATGTGATGATAAAGCTGGGTTTGTTGGCTGCACCTCTTCTCATTTTTCATTATTCCTCTGAAAGTCAGATTTCAGATCACCTTGATGCTCATCAGCCTCTGCTGGAAGTGGTTTTAGCACACTACTTTCTAGTATCAGAGGATGTTTTACATAATTCCATTTTCCTTTGCCTTCTTCCCTAAGGCTCTTTCTTTGGTTCATTTTGTGAGCTGTGGATTGCTACATGATACACACATGAACAAACAGCTTTTCTGAGCCCTTGGTAGCTTTGGTTTCGGGATACATGATTATTGCCTTTGTGCTCTGTATCAGAGGAAACGGCATCTTTTCCTTTTCTGTGTTAGCCTTGGCCTTGCCTGTGCTGTCAGCACTTTCCCAGTGATGACAGCCACATTTAATGTTGTGGAGGTGCTTCACTTCTGGAATTTGTCATGCTGCTGTGCCTTTTAATGAGGAATTAAACAGTAAAAACTGCTGTGAAGCAAAACATCTACAGTGAAGTACCAAATCTATGGGGAGTTTCTAGTACAGGCTAGACTCTGTGGTGGCCAGATAGACTTCAACAGCTGCTAGAGAGAGTTGGGTGGGGGAAACACTTCACAGCAGCAGAACGTAGTACAAAGGTGACGGCCAGGACTAGGCTAGGACTTTAAATCGCATTTAAAATTGGAATTGCTGTGGGAAAAGTAAGTTTCTAAGTGGTTTGTTCTGTAGACTCCTAAAAATGAAAAATAGCACCAAGACCCACTAACAGCCTGACAGATTTGTTGGCAAATGGCATCTAATGGATTGCAGTTAGTGCTAACAGTTTGTACAGATGGGTGATCACTTCCCCGCATTCTCTCACCTTCCCTACACAGTTAATATGTGCTAAAAATAAAGGGTTGCCATTCTGTGTAAAAGGGCTGCCAGTAATTCTGCAGAATATCAACCTGTTGTAAATTAACATTGCAGTATGTTCACAATGTCATAAGTTCTTACTTTGCTTGCCAATATACTTTTACCTTATAACTTTAAAATATAAGTGGCATGAAAATAGCTTATTTTATTCCCGCAGTGACACAGATGACAGTGTAAGGCTTTTGTACCTCTAAGAGAATGATATCTCAGTGTGAGGTACCTTGGTCAGATTTCTGAAAAGATTAGGGAACAGTGCTGACACCCGTGTTTTGCTCACAGTAAGTGGTAGGAGGATAAATATCTCTGTTCTTAAGAAGTGCTCTTACTTTTCTCAGTTGCATTCAGACTTAAGTATAGGTGAATTCTAGGAGGTTATAGTCAAGTTTTGAACCAGTATCACCTTTTTAGCCTCAATGACAACAGAGGAATGCCTCTTAAACTGCTTCCTTTTCACCTGAAGCCTGAGAAAGAATAAGAACAGAGATTATTCTAACATTTTAAAATGCAGTCAGGAGCTTTTTTTGCCTCAGCATCCTGATATTTATTCTAGTTTCTTTTGTCCAACTGGTTGTCATGCTGGCTTTTTCTCAGTTAAAAATCAGGCACTTCTGACTTTTTATGCAGTTACCAAAAAAAATTTTTGTAGCCCAGTCTAAGGCCTGTATGAAGAACATAGGTCCTAAGTGTATTTTTCTGGCCGTGAATTCTGCCTGGCTGCAGAGGAGTTGAAAACCTCATTCCTTTGGAAGTTAGAGTGCTAGCACAAGTGCATGGGAGTCCAGTGCTGGCAAGAAGAATGCTGTATACTTCCAAATTTGTTTTTTTCTGTTTTTCTTATTTCTGCAGAGGTCAAGATAGGGCCAATTGAAAAAGAAAAAAAAAAGACTGGTGTGATGATATTTTTTTTTTTTTCTGTATTAGTATGTGATGGTGTTGCACATTGAAACTTTGAGGCTGTAAGTTATTTAGTAAAAGGCAGTGTTTTGTAGGCATATTTTGCAATACTGGAGTTGTGTAAACCTTAAAATTCAAATATTTTTATCGTGTAGTTCTGCCTCCTTGTGTGGAAACAATTCAGTTACTCAGTGGGTCCTTTCCTGCTACAATTAGGGATGCAGTTTCCACCTTAGTTGGGCTTTTAGAGCAAGATCATTTGAGCTGGAGTTCAAGCTTTATTCAGATTTTAAATAGATTCTTGAAACTCAATAATAAGAGTGCAGTGATTTGTAGCATCTCGTTTAGTGACTGTGTTGGCGTAGCTGTGTTAAGATGTAGCTGCAAAGCACACACCTAGGACTTGAGAGAGTAGATACCAAGACTCTATGACCAAGTCAACAGGATGAAACCACAGCAGCCTTAATGTTGTACCATAAAATTTGCATAATCTTAAGTATGGTCTGCAGTTTTCTTCTCTTTGTGCTAATAAAGGTCACTGTCTTTAGACAGAGGCACTTGCACATAACGAGATGCAGAGTGCTGTTTATTCAAATGAATTTGCCCTTTCAAGTCTCTGCTGTGAACTCGTGATAGGCACTACTGGTATTTCTAGGCAGAAGTGATGGGGTTTTTTTTTTATATGTTTTGCTGTCAATTTCCCCTCTGATAACCTGATCTTTTAGTGTACAATTTATATTAAAATGAGATGCTGAATTGAGGATCTCAATTGCTGAATTGCATTTTTCTAAAGATTATAGTGGGTAATGAATATTTGGTCAGAATGAGAACACTGCAAGTAAGATGGAATTGTTTAAAGAGCTAAAAATAAGAAAGTCTACTGCCTTTCCACTTTGCTTTCCAAAGTTTTGAATTTCACTTCTGAAAACCAGTCTCCCTAGCCCCTTGCTATCACACCACCCTGAGGACTGTAGGCTGTCTCTAGCACTTAGTACTTTGCCACATGTAGTGTAAAATTAAGATCCTCCATCATTTGGGGCCTCATTAGTTTGTTAGCAGAAACAATGTAGAGTCCTTAAGGCTTACAGAATAGAGTCAGAGGAATATTACAGATGGAACTTTGCTTGATTTTCATCTTAAATTGTGAAAAATTATTAGCCTATGAAAGACTGTCTGTGTGTAAATATAATACACAGAAGCATGTTACCAAACAGAGCAGTTCTCTCTCTTTGCACTGCAGGTACGGTGACTCACTGTGCAGCTGTAAGGTCTGTGCTCCAGCCCTTGTGACTGGAATTCTTTTTCAATGTTTGCAAGTTCTCTTTGAAAAGAACTGAATGATTAATAAAAGTTTTGACAGTTTCTATTTCATTATCCCTGGGATCCAAAAGGACTGCTCTGTGCTTTGGTCCCACTCAGAATAGCAAGCTGGGGCAGCAGGGGGAAAGCAAAGGTGTTTGTGAGGAAGGGCGGCTCCCTGCCTGCTGTAAATAACCCTTACTTTTGGGGAAGGGAATGAAGAATTAAAGAGGAAAACCAAAAAATTGCTTTAATAGACGTCAGCTGTTGGTCTGCATCTGGCATCACTGAGCCACTTGGGTTCAAGATAAATTTATGTGTGCCAGAAGTTCCTTTTGGTCATGCGGGAGCAGCCACTGAGCTCCCCTGGGGCAGTCCTGTGTAAGGTGCGGAGCATGGGGGAGCAAGAAGGAAGAGAAATAAATTATTTTACATCCTGTCGTCCTTGTTTGTCTTGCAGTGCCCTCCAGGATGTTTCTCTGGAAACTTTCAACAAAGTGTTATTGTGAAGTGAGTGACTTTGGCAACATTTGCATTGCCAGCACTCTGGGCTGCATCCAAATGACCCTGGGATGGCTCCCCCCGGGGTAGGCTGCCTAGTGCTCAGTCCCTGGTTTTTTTCTGGGCCCCTGAAGCCTCTCTAGTCCCAGGATATGAACGTAACAGTTTGTGCAGGTTTAGTTTCAACTTGTCTGAAATAAGTCAAAGCCGTGCAGGGCCCAGCACAGTAGCATGGTACCATCTCAAACTGAGGGGATGTGCTGTGGGCCTGAGGCTGATGGGAGAGCTTAGGGGTGGCAGGGGGTTTGGCTTGGGAGTTTTGAGGGGACATAGCATACAGTGACAGTGTAGGGCAGAGGGAGTCAAACGGGGAGCACTTTCTTGCCTATAGCCTCTTGGAAAGGGTCCTTGGAATGGTTTTATCCTTGGAAATACAACTGAGATTTGTTTTTTGGTTGGATCTCCTTGACTTGGTTTGTTGGAGGCTGGAAGAGACCTAATACATATGTAGCCAGGGACCCAGGAATGAAATATGGAACCCAGATGTTTGACAGAATGGATAGATGTACTCCTTACACTCTCCACCACTTAAAGACTGGCAATGTAAATGTTTATGTAAAATAGTCATCTTCTGTTAGTTTGGGAGGGTGTCCACTTCCCATTTTGGAAGGTTATGATTGTTTGTTTTGTTGATGTTTGATGTAAATTAGTTTATATCAAAGTACGTTTTTTTTGTCCTGTAAACAAGGAAAACAATGGCCGGTTTGTTAACCGAGAGGAGAGGAAAAGAGACTTCCATGTGAGCGGAACAGCCCATCCCTGCTGTGTGAGCTGCTCTTGAGAATCATAATGAAATAGGAAGCAGCCTGCATGGGTATCAGGGCCACTGCTTTTTCCTTTGCTCATTATTTACACTGCAAAGAAAATTAAATTGCTGTGGCATGGGAGGAAAATAAGCTGTCCCAAAACTTGGCAGGGCCAGAATTGCAGCTGTCCTAACTGTTCTTCCCCCCTTCCCCCCTGGTAGTGTGATCATGGGGAAATCATATCTGCCTTTGTCTGCTTTGCATACAGGTAGTGCTTCCAACATTTATTTTGGAGAAAAGATCCCTGCTGGAGATGTATGCAAATTTCATGGCCCATCCAGACCTGTTTTTGTCAATTGCAGCTGGAGCCACTCCTGAGGAAAGAATTATCTGCTTTGTGGAGTATTATCTAACAGCTTTTCACGAAGGCCGAAAGGGAGCAGTTGCCAAGAAGCCCTATAACCCTATAATTGGTGAAACCTTTCATTGCTCGTGGGATGTGCCTAAAGATAAAGTGAAAGCATTCAGAACTAATGGTGCCTCCACGGTTTCTAAGGACTCAACCAAGGATTTTGGCCAGGACCAGTCCCCGTGCTACAAGCTGAGGTTTGTAGCTGAACAAGTGTCCCATCATCCACCGGTATCCTGCTTTTATTGTGAATGCAAAGAGAAGAAAATGTGTGTGAATGCTCACGTATGGACCAAAAGCAAGTTTATGGGCATGTCAATAGGTGTTTCTATGGTAGGTGAAGGTAAGAAATGTGGTTTTATATTGATTTTTTTTTTTTTGAGCTAATATTGTGGATGTCAGTGCAACAGAAGTCCATATGTTCTCCTGCTTCCTCTCTTTCTAACCTTTTAACCTGATGACTCTTTGCTTTTGTGAACTTTGGAATTAAAACTGTAGGGTTCATATAACCTCCTTCTATCCAGACAGAATGGGAATTGCACATTACATGTATAAATGTGTGCTTATATTGGTGAGAGTCTGTTAATATATATATGGTTGTACTTAAGATGTAATTAAGTTGCAGTAGCAAATGGCTACAGATAGCATATTCTGTAAGAATATTTTTGTCTTGCTCACTTTTGAAGTAATATGGGATTTGGTATTCCCAGCTGAAACAAAACAATGGGAAAACCCCATGTTTTTGGATAAGCCTGACATTCTTTTTCGTGGTTTTGGTGAAGGATCATGATTCCTGTAGTGTTTGCAAGGTTACTGTATTTTTCTCAAGCTTCTAGAAAAGTTAAGTAGTAGATGTCTAAATCATGATTTTCTATATCACACATGTTCAGTTCTGCTTTGTGACAAGTCATTGTTCAACTTGTATTCAGAAATATAGGGAATCAGCAAATCGTTAATGGATGATCTGAACTGATAAACACACCTGTACTGGTGTCCTTACTGTTAATGCATGTGTTTCTAATTTGGTCACTTTGGCCATTTGAGGGTAAGATCCTATGCATGGTGTTTTAGTGCTTTGTCTTAAACAGTTTTTAGACTGTAGTCTCAGAGGTACAAGGGCAGCTGACAGTAAATGCCTCTTTTTGTCACCATTATGTTAAATACTATATTAAAGGTAGTAAAAAGGTAGATTGGGAAATGCAGTGATTTGGTTTTGCTTGTGAATAACAACAAAACATACAGAAATATTCTGCTGTTTCTGCCAGCTAGAACTAATGAACAAACTCAACGAGCAAAAAGGACTACAGTAGCTTCTTTCCTGATGGCAATATATTCCCTTTTTTGTAGAAGTGAGATGAAACTTCCTTACTACTGGATTTGATGTAATTGTAATGAAGTCTGTAATAGCATCACTGTTTCCTCCTTCCTATGATTTAGGTATTTTGCTTTTAATGCAGAGTTAAGGAAGTTGGGAAGGGAGTGTCAGAAGGGAAATTGGCCTTTCTGTCACTCTCCTGTCTGTACTACTGCCAGCCTGAGTTATTGGCTTAGCTTGCTGCATTTTTCCAGTACATGTTCCTTTCTAGTACTTTTTTGCTCAGTGAAGGGGACTATTTAATGGAAATAAAATTAAGCACAAAGTCACTTATGATTATGTAGGAGTAGGGAAATTTCTTTCTCTCCCTTCTAGCACACACATTTCCCTGGGATTGGGGGTGTCTACTGTGGGGATTATTTAAGACTTCAAAGTCCTGATGTGTCCCAGTTTTGAGAGAGAAAGGGTCTAAGAATTAACTACTTTGCTGCACCAAGGATTATTTAATGTGTGCTTGTGAGAATAAGTTCTTCCTTCTCCCCCTTTTTTTTCATGACCCTGGAGGTATCCCAGGAGTTCAGGGAGGCTTTGGGGAACCTCTACAATGGTGAGCTCTTTTATGGCAAGGTTTGCTGCTGTCTTTGTGATGGGGATTCTGAGAGGAAGTTTGGGTTCTCCAGTTTATAGTTATCATTCATGTTTTTTGTTCATGTAAGCAGTGCAGGAGGACACAGCTCCACAGTGACCTCTTTTCTGGGAAGAGATAGAGGAACTCCAGTGCAACCCAAGCATTTTTGTTGTGTGTTGAGGACTGGCAATGGGCAGCAAGAAGTTGTACCACTGAAGCTTTTCTGTCACCTGAAAAGAGCCAGCCTAAGCCTGCCAGCCTCGGTTTAAAATGCTTGCGTTGCAGTGTGGTTTCTTCACTCGAAGCTGCACTTTCTTTATTTTTTTGTTTGTTTATTTTAGTCCCAGGGAAGTGTTCCTAATTAAGTTGGTGTGTAGATTTGTCAAGCTGTGCAAAAAATAGACTCTACTGCAGATGCTTCTTTTTCATGGGCTACATAAGTATAAATTCTGTAGTAGATTGAGGTCAGCCCGAGTACCGGGGAATAGATTGCTGAACTGAGAAAAGTAGCTGCTGAACTGAAAATGTGGAAAGCCTGTGTCTGTATTTACATGTCTGGTAATGCAGGGCCTAATAATTTTTTAATGTGAAATACAAGTGGGAGATTGTTTTCCTTACATTTAGGGACATTTTAGGCTTGCAGCATTTCATGTAGGGTGAGTTAGTCTAGCAAAGTTAGTGATTTAGACTGCGGAAAGACATGTTGTTAGTCAGAAGGCATACGAAGCTAGTTAAGGTAGGTAAAAAACTGAAATTAACTTGTAGGAGAAGCTTTCTCACACCAAGGTAGGCTGGTAAGCTTGTAGAATCTTACTTTAAGGTGTTAAAAGCAGATGAAGTGAGTTTTTTTGGGGAATGAAGTATGACTGATCCTACTTTTGATAAGAGACAAGGTAACATGCTATGAATAATAGAAAACCCTAGGTTTTGTCTTTTTTTTATTTTATTTTTAATTTTTCTTCCTAGTGTGCATTGTATGGCCAAACTAATCATGTGCCATTGTTGGGTAAATTCCTTCCAAACAGAGCTGCCATTAATGTTTTGGATAATTCAGTGTTAGAGAGTGACCATCTTGTTCTAGTCAGATATGTATCAGAACAGCTTTGTTTGACCAGGTTGCCCAGAGAGTTTGTGGGTGCCCCATCCCTGGAAGTGCTCAAGGCCAACTTGGGTGGAGCTCTGAGCAAACTGGTTTAGTGGGAGGTGTCCCTGCCCATGGCAGAGGGGTTGGAACTGGATGATCTTTAAGGTCCCATCCAACCCAAACCATTCTGTGATGATGACCTGAAACTTCATTGTGGCCTTAGTGTTGAATACAAGCAACTGTGGTGTCATTCGAAACTTTCCTCCCTACTGAGTAATTTTGTGTGACCTTCAAACATTTCAATGATGCTTTTTCTGCTGTAGTTGGCTATTTACAGAAAAAAAATTGTACTGAATTTTTGGACCTCTAGTATGTAAGAATATGCTGGTAATGTTTCTGTTGTGGTTTTGTGTCTATTTTTTCAGAATGTCCTTACATGTATAGAGCATATTGCTTTTTATGCTTTGTTGTTAGAAGCTGACATAGGGTGTCATGGAAGTACAAAGGCTTCTAAAAGAATTTAAAGAATTATGAGATTTAAGGACAGCATGATCTTGTCATACAAAGGCTACAGCTCAGTATCTTCGTATGATTTTTCATGTATATTGCACTTCAAGGTGAATAAGTTTTTTTTTTTTTTTTTTGTCTGTGGTTTTTGTTTGTTGATTCAGTTGCAGAGATGCAGAACAAGTAGGAAAGCACAGCTGGAAATCCGTGTGAGAGGCTGTTTTATATGCTAGCAGTTCTTCATCTCTGGTTATGAGGGGTCTAAATCTGGCTTGCTAATGAAATGTCTTAACTTTTTTCTTCACTATATAACAAAACCCCCATTCTTCGGAGTAGTCAGCACTGAGTTTCCTCATGAGAAAGCTACCCTGAATAGAAAAGAGGGTATTTTGCATAAAAGACTTCATGTTGCATGCACAGTCCCTAATTCTGGTTAATGTTAATTATGTACTAATGAGAGAGTGAGGGGGGAGAAGGGGCTGTAATGAATAGGATCACATTAAGATTTAAATTAGCAAGGGATAGGAGGGTCAATGTAAATATTTAATGGTTTTTTACATGTTCCATAGAATCTTCAAACAGATATTGGTTGTAGGGCAATGATCCTTTAGTTGAAATAGCCGTGGTGAGCACACCTCAGTGTGGGCTGTGCCTGTTCATTTCCTGCTCTTGGGTTTTGTTCCAAAGCAGCGAAATCCAACAAAAAGTGTCATCTTTGATTCATGGGTTAATTTTGCAGAGAGCATAAAGTACATTTAAGTGGATTGCTCTGTATTATCAAGTGGCTAGTTATGTCTGGTGTTTTTATGCCTGCTGCTTTAAATGTTTTAAAAGCTGGTGAGGTATATAGGCTTCCAAAAATTATTTTCTAAATTGAAGTCAACCCTGAAAAGATTTCATGGGTAGGGAAAAGGTTCAGTGCTCTTTGTAGGGCAAATCTAAAAGAAAGCAGTATATGGGGTGTATTTCTCTCCCTTTTTTTTTTCTTTTGTTCAAATATATGGATGTGTATATATTCATAGATGTACAGGTCTGTAATTTCCAGTCCTGAGAAATTAGTGGCTTTTTAATTTACCAGTCCCACTGATTGATTTGCTCCATGCAACTAGAGCTATTTCCCTAAGTACTAATTTTTGTGTTAATATTTTTTTAGCCCCGTGGCTTCAGAACAATTTCCATATAGCATGGCCCTCATTACTTAATTTAGCAAATGGCTCCAGTCTTGGACAAATGAGCAGTGCCACACAGCTGGCTGGAGGGTTTATGGGATGATAAGAGCCCAGTTCTGGCACCTCTTGTTTTCCTGTGCAAATCTGCCTGGTTGGTGATGCACTACACCCCTGTGGGGCTCATCCCAGACCTAACTTACTCCTCTTAGTGCCCTGTTACAAATAATGCACACACAGTGAAGAGCCTCCTAAATCAGGAAACTGCCCTGGGCCGTTTGTGACCCACGTACCATTTGTTGTTCAGATTGATCTCCATACAGTCAGGGGGAAGCGTTAAATTTCACATGCCTCTTCTGCAGCTTATTGATCTGGAGCCTCCTCTGGGTTTTTTGTCAATATGTGTTACTGGAAGATCAATTGGCAAAGCTGAGGGACATGTAAGAGTCAAACTGGGAAAATGATATGCTGGGACCATCACTTCCTTTGATGCAAGCTGAGGAGTCACGGGAAGGAGTGGGACTCTGAATACACTGCCATAGTCAAACAGAGGAGTAAATGGTGTTGGGAACATATCAAGGGGGAAATGCAAAATTCTACACTTGTTTATAAAAATGTCACCTTTCTCTGTGGCATTTTTTCCTAATAAACTAGATTACTAAATCCACTGTTCCTCCCAGAGTACTGCTCTGGTGCATTCTTCTATGCGGAATAGCTGCCTTTAAATGCTCAAGTTTTCTTTTTTAAGAATTTGCAGATTTCAAAAGAATTCTTTGATGTGAGAGGAGAAAACTGAAAGCGTGAGAATCTAAAACTGAAAATGAGAGAATCTTCTACAACTTTTGACACGTTTTTATTTATAGCCAATTTTAAACTAAACATGAATAAGCCCTTCCAGCGGGGAAGAAAAAGGACCTGTGAATTTTCCAGCAGATACTTTTAAAGATGAATTGCAATGTAATGATACTTATAAAGAGATGTTAAAATTACACAACACTTTTTAAAGTAACTGTTAGGTTTTAGTTTTTCTGCTTTAAATTTCTGAAGATTGAAATGCAGCGGAGTTGGGTGAGAATTCTTGTGGCACTGGTTGCAAATGTTGCCTCTCGGTGTGATTTTTTGGCTTCCTCTTCCCTGAGGGAGCATGGGTCTCCCTTCAGACATGGTGGTGCAGCCACAATGTTCATGGGCCTTCACTTAAATGAGGTTTTGCACCTGGACTCTGCAAACAGTAGAATGTAAAACTAACAGCCAGGAAAGTATTACCAATTTGTGGGTATTTCAGATCTGCCCTTTAATCTCTTTTAGATTAGAATTATTGAGCTGGGGTCATATTTCAAGCAAGATAGCACTCCATTTAAAAATGTATTTATTCAGGTGTTTAAGGAATTCAAAAAATATGCTATCAGATGCTAAAAATACTTCCAAGAGAGCTGGGTTCAGTTTTTAATATCTAACCTGCTGTGGTGGTTAAATATTTACATTGAAGGTCACTGCTGCTGTTTGCTCTTCACTTTTAATGTGCTTGGCAGTGTGCATTTCAGCTCTGCATCCCTCCCACTCAAGTAGGGAGGGAAAAAAATCTATCGATCTCATCACAGGGATGGAAGCAAACTATACTCACCCAGAAGGGATTGTACCAGTTTCCTTTCATGTGGGGACATGCAGTGACGGTCAGGGGAGGGTGGCAGAGCCAGGGTAATTTGGGGGCTCTAGGGAAGCCCACACAGAGGTGTGGTTCACAAATACAGTGAGCTTCTCCCCCAGAAGTGACCACACACTTGCCTGCTGCACTGCAATTAGATCTTTTGTCTTTTAGAAAAAACCAAGCACAAACCTGACAACAACAAACCCCCCCAAATTGGCATGCTGGAAGCTGTGTTTTCAGATGGGCAGTGCTTTCCCACTGTGTGAGGAGTTGTCTGTGCCCCATTAGCACTGGGGAAACATGACCTCGTGGGTGGCACCACACGCTGTTTTCCACAGCTGGTTGCTCCACATGTCTCTTGCCTGTGACTGTAATGAAGAAGGTGGAGAACAAGTGGGAAGAGGAGGAGAAAAGAAAGGTGACAAACTGTTATAGTTCTGTGTGGAAAATGCCCACCTGCAGATGGTCAGGTTTGCTTTTTGTGTTTGATCAATACACACTGACTTTTTGTTTCTTTTTTAATATCATCATCTAGTTAAAAGCTTCTTCTTCCTTTCCAGTAGCTGAGAGGAGCCTACAAGAAAGATGGAGAGAGACTTTTTACAAGGACAAGGGATACTGGCTTTAAACTGAGAGTAGGTTAAAATTAGATACTAGGAAAAAAATCTTTACTGTGAGGGTGGTGAGGCACTGAAATTGGTTGCCCAGAGAAGTTGTGAGTACCCTGCCCCTGGAAGCATCCAAGGCCAGGTTTGGGGTGGCTCTGAGCAACCTGGTGCAGTGAGGTGTTCCTGCCCATGGCAGGAGGGCTGGAATGAGATGATCTCTAAGGTCCCTTCCAGCCCAGGCTGTTCTATGATTCTGTGATTTTTTTTTTTGGACTTAATGTTGTTATTATAGCATCCATTTAGTGAGTTTGATAACCGGAGTCAGTTTCTGAGTAGAAGTTCTTCCTGGCTGCATGTCCAGGTTGAGTTGTGTAGTTCAGCCTTTCTGCATTGTGTTCAGCTTGTATTTGTCTGCACGTGTGAAGCCAAGGAAGCTTGAGGCAAAATCTGTGTGTGTGTGTTTTCCAGCTGTGTCCTCCTGCCTGTTCCCTGCTGGTGAGGGTTCAGCACATGACACGAGGAACTTGTAACTTGCCAAGGTGAAACGATTAAAGATCTGTTTGAGACGTGTCTTTTCTGTATTTGTGCTTTTGCCCTCCCCAGCTCATCTGTGTCAGATTTGCTAGAGTAGGAGCACTGGCTGTGTCACTGCTGGCAGGCTGAGGTTGCAGAAGTTCTGAGAACAACTGCATAAAGCTATTCTGGTTTGCAAACGTTTTCCTGTGGAGCAGTTTAAAAAGGTAGAAGTGACAAGTTGCAGAGCTTCCTGTGTGTCCATTTAGTTTTGTGAGCTGGAGCCAATATTTAACATCACAGTTCTGTTAGACCTCTGTGCTTTTAAGTTTCGAATGTCTTTTTAGGTTTGTGTTTTCCTACAGTGTTAAAGGTATATTTTTATGTTGGCAGTAGTAGTGTTGTGTTCCTATTTAGTGATTTTTCACCATTAAATGTGAGATCACTTTGAAAAAGCTGTGTCATTATTCCCTCAAACAGATTAATCAATACCACTACCAGTGTGTTTTTGCCTTGTTTGCCCCAGGGTGAAGGTAAATGGGCTCAAGCTTATCCTGTTTCTAAACAGATACTACGTCAAGATAATTTTCCTGCTCTTTTCTTTTTTCCAAATATTTCTGGGTTCTGAGTTCTTCCCATGATGGGTTTTTTTCAGTCGCTGTTGTGAAAAAATATTACCAAAGCTGTCATTTTTGTCTTTAAGCACTTAATAAACGGGACACAGAAGACTATAAAACTCTAATAAACAATACAGTACAGACATTTAGCATGACCTTATTCTGCGTGCAGGGTTTATGGTGCTCTTTACTGGGTGTAACGTCCTGTTCTCCTGAAGACCAGACTACAGTTATGGCAGGGATAGAGTGGTTTCCTTAACCCCAGGGGAAGCTAAGGTCTCATCAGGCATGCAACTGTCTTTGGGCTTACAAATAATGTTGAAAAATGACTGCTATTTCATGTTGGTTTTAGTTCCAGCCTCATCGTTTTGAGGATGGAGGAACCTTCGGACAATGAGATACAATTGCTGGTCATTTTCTCTGCCTGGTAGAGACATTGGTATTGGTGGTAGTAGTGCAGTGGCCCTGCTGGGCCCCTCTCTGGTTATGCAAGAATTTTGCAAAGGCTGTGTAGGAAACCAGGCATTTGGAAATTAAGGAGCAAACTTAACAGGGAATTTCTAGATGGCATGTTTCCTGGTTGTACCGGCACAGACCTAGAGAGAGCCTTTCACTCCCACCAACAAATGCATCAGCAGGGATTTAGTGGAGAGGATGTGGTTGTGTCTAACTGAATGAAAAACTGAAGAGTCCTTTGGCCATGCCTGTATATCTTTTCTTGAGGGAGATAAAGTGAGTAATCCAGTCAGATTTACTGATAAGCCATTTGTTACCATGCGGGACTCCAGGGTACACATGCAAATCTGTACTTTCGAAAATGTTTGTTGGAAGAAATTTGTTGCAGAAGGCAGACTTCCTTTCTTAGCAGACAGTACGCTCCTCCAAGGAGAGCTGCTCCTTATGCTCTCTATGAATGTCCATTTCGATGCTGGTCATTGGTCAGTGATTGTCAAGTTTAATCAGTGAATGTTTATCCCTTCACTTTCCACCTCCTCCCACGCAGGTGTTCTTCACTTGATGGAACACGAAGAAGAGTATGTTTTCACCCTGCCCAGTGCCTACGCTCGCTCAATACTTACCATCCCGTGGGTGGAGCTTGGAGGGAAAGTCAACATCAATTGTGCCAGAACGGGCTATTCCGCCACGGTCACGTTCCACACCAAGCCGTTCTATGGAGGGAAAGTCCACAGGTACGGGAATTACTGTCTTACCCTTCTTACCTGCTACTGGATTTCAGTGGAAAGATTCTCAGGCATCTGTTCAGTTCTTCTGTTGGAATATTTTATAGACAGATATCTGAATTTCTTTTCCTGTTAGTGTTGGAGATGACTTACAGCTTTAGAGCACAGTTTATTTTAGTTATACATATTGTGATGTTTAACTGAATTGGATATATTTCTCTCATTAAAACAAAATGAATGTATCATGAATGTATCTCTCCAGGCTTTGTTGCTTGTAAAAGTTGCTGTAACTGCAGGATCAAAAAAATGCATGTGGAGAAGGCAATGTTTCTGCTACATCAGCTGCTGCTTCTTTGTGAGTCTTGTAGGTGAACTGATGTTCCAGGTGGAGCTCCTGGAGAGAAGTTGAAAGTGTCACTGCCCATAGTGGGAGCTCCCTACTGGGGACTCCTGTTTTTGCACTGAAAGCCCGGGTGATAAAATGGTTATTTACATGACTTTTGTTCCCCTTTATCAAGGGTGTGAAGAAGCAATGGGTAAGGCAGCTTCCTGTCTTGCTTCCATGCTCAAGTTGATGTCCCAGTCATTAACATACACAGACCCCTTTCTTGTTCTACTCTGGACTGTCACAGTCTCCATGAGAAGACTGTGCTTTTGCATGGTTACCTCTGGTTTATTTCAGTTGGTCTAATTATTCTTCCATGTGCATGTCAACCATTTCAATGTTGTATTCAGGCAAATATCCTCATGGGCTGTTTTGACAGGGTTTTTATCTAAGAGGTGTATATTAATAATTCATGCCATCAGGGTGAGTGAAAATCTTGTGAAGTAGTGTGGTATTAATTTGGTAATTTAGTTTGCAGATTACTTGACATGGCTTGCCAAAGCACATGTGTCATGTTCTTAGATATATACACAAAACTTCTCCCTGCTTTTTAGTTTTCCAGTCCTACCTGTCTATTTTGCTGATTCTCAGACCAGGTCTTGGACTGCTGAGGTAGCTTTAATCATTGCCTCTCGGCAGCTGAAAAATAAACCTGCAGAGCTAAGGAAGAAAACAAAGGTACCTGCAGTCTCTGACAGCATTATGTTCAGGTGTGAAAATAAGGTGTATTGGAAATGTCACATGAATGTCAGGTGTTGTTTCAGGCTGCTGAGGTAGCCAGCCCTGGGGTAGAGCAGAGTATCAGAGTTCTGAGTTGGGCTACTGCTGTACTTTGGGATAATGTCATCCCAAAGCTATTGCTGTGTTAGAAGAGCTTTCCTGGCATGAGTCTTTCAGTTTTGGAGACAGTGTCACTACTTTGCTTGAAAAGCTGCTTTGCAGATGTAGAAAGCTGCTTGTAAACCTTAGCTGTGGTGGTGCTTTCAGGTGCTGATAATAAATGGTACCAGCTATTTCTGTGGTCCTTTTTCCTTCCCTCTTGAATTAGGGTTACAGCCGAGGTGAAACACAATCCCACAAACACCATTGTGTGCAAGGCACAGGGGGAGTGGAACGGGACGCTGGAATTTACGTACAGCAACGGAGACACCAAAGTGATCGACACCAACAAGCTGCCTGTTATCAGGAAAAAGATCAGGCCCATAGCAAAGCAAGGCCCGCTGGAATCCAGGTAAGGGCAGGGGTGAGAATGTTCTGCTTCTGAGCCTCGGCTGGGAGCAGAGCAGGGAAGCAAACTGCAGCTATAAATGGGGTGGTTCAAAAATGCCTCCCTTCCTACAGCACAGCACTCTGGGCACCGAGCTGGAACTGTGTATTGGTCTCTCGGAGCATAAATTACAGTATAGTGATGAGCACATCAATTTTGTAGATGGGGAAAATGCGTGGATGTGTTAATGAGCATCTGGAAAATGGTGATCCAGTGTTTCCACCTGATTCTTTGAGGGATTGCAACGTGGTAGGCAAATTAGTCAGTTTATTGCAAGTAATGTTGCATCTTATAATTTAAACTGATATTTAATGTTTGAAATATTTTAGAATATGTGTGTATATATATATGTATAAAAGTATGTAAGATGTGATGTGAGTTATAAACACACACACAACATGGTTTTAAGGCTCTTGGCACCCACATCATGAGCCTGACTCGGACTAGGTACATTAGGAAAAAACATGCTCTGTTATTCACTGTCAATAACAGTTGATGCTTATCTTCAGAAAAATCAATACTTTTATTGAATTTAGGAACATTTTATTGGAGGATTTAAAAACAGGATTTAAACTTATTATCTATAAATGTCTTATCTTTATTGTACAAAGGTGTCTTGAGTCATTGTGCAGGGTGAGATCATTTTTCTATTTTTAAGACTGCTTGCTTATCCACAAATTCGTTTTCCCCCTGTAGTTTGGGGCACAAAGACTGTAGTAAATAAGGAAACCAGTAGCTCTTCAGTGTATTTATCGCGTTTTTTACATACTAGTAAGCAAATTGCAACCATCTAGTGTCTCTGCAGGAGTTGCAGTTTATCAGATTGAAAACAGAAAGTAATTGAAACACTCCTAGAAATATATGAAAGCTGCAGTCTGTTTCAGAAAGAGAGCAAGTTTAGATTAGATATTAGGAAAACATTCCTTACTGTGTGGGTGGTGAGGCACTGGAACAGGGTGCCCAGAGAAGCTGTGGATGCCCCATCCCTGAACATGTTCAAGGCCAGACTGGATGGAGCTCTGAGCAAACTGCTCTGGTAGAAAGTGTCCCTGCCCCAGGCAGATTGCTTGGAACTGGGTCATCTTTAAGGTTCCTTCCAGCTCAGGCCATTCTGTGATTCTACAATTCTTTTCAGTGTTTTTCTGGGCTTAGTTTGTGCTAAGCATCCAGATGTGGTCAGCTGTGTGAGAAGCACCTTTGGGTGTATACTGATAATTATTTTAGCTGGGACTGTAGAGCTCAGACCTAGAAGGGCTCCCTGGAATCAGTGCATCAGTTCCTCTGTTAGTGACCTGGTGGGAACAGTCAGTGTCCCAATTTAATGCTCTCTTGACTTTTGGCTGACACTCCCTTAAAATCAAAAATTGAACCACAAATAATCACAGGATAAATGCCTGTCATTGAAGGGTGGATCATCAGTAAATAATATGAACCAGAAATGATAAAAATCAATTCACCTTCTTTGAGGAAAAAAAGCTCAGGTGGTGAAGAGTCAGGAACATGAACAGAAGCTGCCAAGAAAATTAACTTGCATGGAGAGTGATGGTTCCCAAGCTCTGTGACTTGCAAGCCCAGCACGGAGAGCATGGCAGCAGCCTGCCACTCCCGGGCTGTGGCAGGGGTGTTCTCACTCTGCCCCTCTCCACCCCAGGCGCCTGTGGCAGCACGTCACCAACGCTCTGAAGGAAGGCAACATCGATGCAGCCACGGAACACAAGCACCGCCTTGAAGAGAGACAGCGAGCAGAGGAGAGGCAGCGAGCGGCTCTCACAACACCCTGGAAACCCAAATACTTTGTCAAAGAGGTACTTTGAGTCTCTTGTTTTAGGGACCCTTTTCTGTGTTTCTGCACAGAGGACGATGCTGGTACAAGTGAGTGAATGTCTGTGGTTTTTACCATGGGCTAGTGTTGTTTTGTACCACTCATTGCTTTAAATTCTCTTTTTGACAGAGTCTGGCTCTTGGAGAGCAATGGATTTTTCCATGTCTGTATTGTAAACTTGTTCCTCTTTCTTCATTTACATTTATTTTGATGTGCATTTTTGGTACCTGATGTTTGGTACCTGCACTTAAAGCAATGTGTTTTTCTATAAAATCCAGCCCTTTTCAGACGCTGTGTATTCACATCCTCTGCTAAGCCTGGTCTCAGCACACTAAAGTGAGCACAGTCTAGGGATATTTATCCAATGAGCATCCTATACACAGTCTTGGGTTTCATCTGTGTGAAAGGAAACAGATTTTGCCGAGTTTGTCTTTGCCCTTTCTTGGAGGAAAGGTGAAGGGGCAATAATACTGACGGAGGGAATTGTTGTCCCATTGGCCAGTGCGTGCAGTTGTTTAAACCAGCAGTTCATCTGTTACATCTTCCCATTGCTTGTCTTTCCCCTCGTACTTTTCCCTCCCACCCTGATGACTTGTCAGTTCATTAAACACAGAATTTTCAGATGACAGGGGTGGCTTTTCGTTGTTTAGTCTTATTTTAGCTTTTATGTGGACATACACAGATCCAGTATTTATAAATCTTGTTTGTAAACTCTCCTCAATTTTCTTGCAGGGCGATGGCTGGCTGTACTTGAATCCTCTCTGGAAGACCCATTGACAGCAGAGAGCAGTTGCTCATAACTGTACCTGAAAGGCATTAAAATGACACAGTATGTAACTTCAGGATGTCATGGGATAGGTCCCATTATCAGAAGATCCCCATGGGAAGCTATGTACTGTGAATGATGCATCTCAAAACAACCACGAGCTCGAGTTTATTCAGGAACCATTTTGTGTGTATGGATACACAGACACACACGCACACATCCATAAATACACACGTATGTACACACAGTGTGTATGTGTTTGTGTGTGTATTATTTACACTACATGTAAACAAGTATAAACACTAACAGCGATTCAAAGACCTTTTCCTCTAAGTGTTAGGGCACAGAACTCCAGCTGGACTCAGCTGGGGTTCCCCGAGTTGTGTGCTTGCAGGATCAGGCCCTATGCTAGTATTTAAGAAAATACTTTTTTATTAGTACTGGTTAAGGTTTTTCTATTTTTCACTTTTGCCAAAAATGTTTTGCACTTAAAATGTGACGTGTCTCTTAATGGCAGTTGTTCTGTCTAAACAGTCACCGAGTAACTCACTTTGACATAAGAATGATATGCTGACAGCGCGCTTGCTCTCGGGATGCTGATTTAAGGGCATGTTTCCTGTCACTTACAAGTGTGAATTTTCTGCCATCCTATAAGTAGCAATACCTTCTCAAGAACGTTGTTCGTGCTAACCCGTTGTGTCCTCGCTCTTGTCTGTTCCTACTTCAGCTGTTTAATGGATCTCTGGTCACCCGTGACCAGCTGCTCTGGTAATCCTCTGGCTGCTGTCGTGCCAGCACTTCTGCTTACATGTCCCACTAAATCCCTTGTGGCAGCTGTAGCTGCAGTGTTCCAGCTCGCTCCTGCCTCAGCTTTCCCCCCCTGTAGGAGAGGCATGGCACACCGCTGGGCTCTGCCAGGGACACCCTGGTCACAGCCTTTGCCTTCCAGTGAAACCACAGCTGGTGTGTTTGGGTGTGCAGGAGCCCTGTCCTTGTGTGTCGCTGGGATGGGCGTGAGCTGCCCCTCCAGCCCAGAGGTGGGTTCTGTCCACTGCTCTGGAAAAACAGAGCTGCTCAGAGCCCTAATCCGTGTGAAGGCTCCAAGCAGCCCTGTATTTCAGTTTCTTATTGCTTTTGACCCAGGGGATTGCTTCTGGATGAAACATTTGGATGAGCGGAGATGATATAACTAGTCCTCTCAGATAAATAATTTTCTGATGTAAAAGGAACAATTTAGTACATTATTACACTGAGACAAATTTATTAATGAAACAAATGAGATGGGATACAATTTGTAGAGTAAAAAAAAAGAAAAAAGGTAAAAAAATCCTGTAGCTTGATCTTGCTTTGTAAGGAAACCACTGTGACACTGAGAAAGTGGATTCTAAAAGTGTGTTAAGGCTTTGTTGCTTTTTAGATTGTATTTGTTGAAAGTGAAGGTGTTTCTGAGAGAGGTGGCAGCAAAAGGCACATGTAAGATGTGCTGCCTTCTGCTCAGTGCTTCTTTCCACAGTGCCCCTAAAGAAACCACTGCATTTCTGACACTCAGTAGCATGGTTGCTTACCTGTCTGTAGTACTGGTTAATTTGGTGCCTTTGTCTGCTTTCTTTATACACTAACTTCTGCTTCATAGGTGTTACACAAAGATACATAGGTCAAAGCACTGCTCACATCTGTCCTTCTGCATCCTGAATTTTGTTTTTTTGGTAGATGTCAAAATCTCTTGAGCAACTCAAAAGGCTGAGCAGAGGTGTGTACACAAGGAAACATGCCATTAGTTGTTCTTTTGGACATAATATTTAATAGATCTTTACATTTGAGCTTCAGGTCCCTATTTAATGAAGGTGTGGCTTCCTTTTCCTCCTAAATCCTATTTTGTCTGCTTGTTTGTCCTTTTTTTTTGCCACATTAGAAAGATTCGTGTTCTAAATGATTTAAATCCTATTTTTTAAAAGAAGTGGACTGTATGAGCTTGATTTTGTAACTGACAATTTTTTTTTAAAGGAAAGAAATCTTATTTTTTAGGACTAGTTGATGTAACCGTTTTCTGTAACAAAACCAAAATGATGCTGTCATAGTATTTACTGAACTTCTACCAAGTATCATCAGGAAAATGTGTACTTTGTCACCTGCAAGAATTCACTTTATAAAGGATCCACTTGTGTTCTAGAGTTTAGTCTGATAAGTTCCTAGAAGTATTCCTACAGTTTGTAGTATCATCACAAAGAACAACTGAAAAAGCAGAATTAAACACATGGAACATCCTCCCAGAACTCTTTCACACACCAAAGAACAAGACACATACTCACTAAATAGCCATTACAGACCTCTCTGTGTCAGGCATGCAGGCCTGTGCCACTGAAGGAGTAGACCTCCTTCAGCTTTGATGGTGTGACTGTTGAGGCTACAGAGATGCTGTAGCCTTTCTTTTAAGGAGAAATTTGAGTAATTTTCTGCTTGTATTTTATTGAAGATTTTTTTCTGTCTGCATGGTTGGTTGTTCTGCATGCTGAGAACATTCCACTTGTGCTCTGATCAATGTTTTGTTTCGTTCTGATGCTGTGAAGAATCCCCTGATGCCATTACCACTGTTTCTTTCCCGAAGTGACTTGGGAGGCACAAACATAAAAACAGTCCTTTCTGAAAAGATCCCATCACTGAGGCATTCCAGAATAGGATTCACAAGTGTCATTTTATTTTCTGATAGTTTATGTGTTTGGTATATTTTACAGGACTGAAAAGTAAATATTCATAAGCCTTATTCTGTAGGTTGTTCCAATAGCTGTCTTGGAATTGCAAGTAAATACTTTCAAGTAGCCAATGTACACTGAATTGTAATGTAAAAACCTTCATGTACTTCAATTTTTTTGTGTGCACACCTGTAGAAAGCCTATGCAACCTTTTCTTTCTTAAATTAGAAATGTTCAGAAGGAAAATTTATATCTTTATCATTTAAAAGATGCTCTGGCAGTCTCTTCTGATTTGCCTTCCTTTCATAATTTGTGAACTTAAAATGAGAATGCTCATGAATAAAAGATTTGTTTCATTTAGTAGTGGGATGCCCTTTCTCTTTCCATGGGAGCATTAGTTAGCCTGTACCAGTTCCTGGGCTGTGCAGGAGCACTCGCGTACCTGTGAGCATCTGCCAGCTGAATCCTCGTTTGTTGTGGGGGTTTTCTGCCCTATTCATTCTGCCAGACACTGCAGGTAAGTTTTTGTTTAAATTGGGCAGTTGTATCCAGGGAAAACGGGGCTGGGCAGAATCATGGCTTTAGGAGAGGCTGGGGAGCACACGCCTTATTTTGACAAGTAAAAAGGAAATAGGTTAAGGTGACCCTTGTTTCTGAAAATTGTGTTTCATTTGATCTTTGTAACTGAGATTCTTGATTAGATACCTCTTAAAACACAACTCTACATTATTGCAGCATTGGACACTTGCCTGGGGAGGAAAAATGTGCTTAGAGGCTTCACACGGATCCTGATCAACATTTTCCAAGTGTTAGGTAACACCCTTCTGGTTTTCTTTAAACATTCATCCACAGTGCTGGACACTATCGTGCTGGAACACTTTGTTTTTATGCAAAACAGAAAACAACACTGGCTGTAAATAGGGCAGGAAACACTGCCCAGTTGTGTTCCTTGCCTTCCTGTGGCATTGCTTCAAGGCCGTGTCTTGGAGCAGTTTACACACTTGGGTTAAGTCACAGCCAAATATGATTTATTTTCCATGGGACTGATCCAAAGCATTCAACTGTTTTTTCAAGACGTTTAATTAATGACTTTTCTCCCCCTCTGTTATGAAATTACAAGTCAAAATATTTCTTCTGGGATTACCAACAGCACTGTCTGCCTCACTGCTCTCAACAGTAATGATATACAGAACTTATGCAACACTGGCTGCCAGACACTTGCAGTTTTAGTTCCTTAGCAACTCAAACCAGGCTTAAGTGGTTTTTGTGACTTGAGATTTTACTGCTTTATGGCAATTACGCTTCAAAATTTGACCTAGAACAGCAAAGGCTGTGGCTAAGGAAATAAACTATGGAGGTGTGTATGATGATGGTGATGATGCAAGACGGTGGTATCTTTGCTGGTGAAAGTGCTGTTCAGTTCTCCCAAATTAGAGGCAGGAGTTAACTTAGCTGTGTAGTTCTAGGATGCAGGTGTAAACCTACGTGATGTGCAAATTCCCGAGGAACCAAGGAAGGTGAGACAATACCTGCCAGTTCTTCTTTGTGATGTTGTTTTCTAGGTGGCTGCCTCAGTGACTCTTAATTTCATTTTAACTGCTGAACATTGGCAGAATCCTTGAAGTCAAGTTCAGGTAAGTGGTAGGCAACTTTAGGACCAGGCTGGCTGGGATTCCTTCAGGTGGCTTATTTTTATTTCATACAGCTCAGATTCACTTATTTCTGATGTTTAAGAGAACGCTGTCAGCTAAGGTGGCAAACAATCTGACGAACTGTAAAGATCCCTAAACATGGGAGGGCAATCTTGTATTTTTTTAAAACAAGGCTGAGGTACTGCCAAGCCACAGACTGACTGGCAGGATCCGTCCTGCTGCCTTTCAGGTGTTCTTCCAAGTGTTAGATCCCTCATTTCCTAACCACTGGTGACGGGGCAGGATCCAGGTTGGCCTGGGAGCAGCAAGATACTAGAAATGGTGCATCACATAATCCTCTCTTCTGCTGGTGGGTAAGCAGCTGTAACAGCTGGAGTTTCTCCAATGCTGGAGGGATTTGCTGCAATGTGTGTGGTTGGGAAAGGTGGCTGCTGTTCCCTGAAAATACGACAGCCACCTTAAGTTCGTCACAGCAGAGGCACTTCATTTGTCTTGGTAAGTTTAAGCTGGAGGGATGTTAAGGAGCTGCTGTGGCTTCATTACAGCAGCTGCATGAGGGCAGGGGATTTGCATTATGGAGTTCCAATGACAATTTATGACCAGGGCTGAAAGCAACATGTTCTCAAGGTAATCACAACAAAACTGACACGACAGCCTTAACACAAAACTTGAATTAACTTTATTTTCCCCTACAGTCAACAACTGGTCTGCATTGAGCTTTAAAGCAACAAAATAAAATGAAATCTCCAAACGACAGGGGGCCAGAAATCCAGATTTAATTACCGTTGTGAAAATGTTGCAGCTGTAGTATTGGTCTGTATAAACCATCAGAGTCAAAAATGAGTTTGTAAATCAAAAAAATATTCTACACCTTGAGAAAGAATTCAGCAGTAACATTCTCACAGAACACTGTAAATTTACATTTTCTTCATGAAAGGTACATACTATTCTGCATTTTACATCAAGTTATTGATGCAAGTTTTGTTTCTATAAAAAGTTACAACCTGTGGCAGGAAAACAAACTGCAAAACCCTTTCATTTTAATTAAAGAAAATTTTCAAGTCTGTATAAAGTTCTCCTATAGCTGGAAAGTGAACATGTTCAGTCTCAGTTTATATTTTAGTGCATTTAATCTGACAGTTTTCACCACTTAAAAAAAAAAAAACAAAACCCAGAACAGTATAAAAGACAGACAAAGCAAATAGCACTACAGCAGGAATTTCTTCAATTGATGTAAGCACTCTAAATAAAAATGCAGAGAAACAGATATCCCAAAAAACTTCTACCCTCACAAGAAAGGCAGTGAGGGGGGAAGAGGTTTGCAAATCTTCTACCTCCGATAACCACAGAAAAAGGGTTTTGTACACCTGTCAACCTTCTTTTCCCCAATGAACAGGCTATACTTGTTTCACCAATGTAAACATTCACCTAAAATAGTTTAATTTCTGTTCTGAAGCACCAGCTGCTACAGGTGCTCAGTTGTGTGTTACTACAGCATTCATTACTGTCGTTTCAGATCTTTCAGGAGGTTACACATTTAGCCCTTGGATCTACGGTGTGCAAGATTTGCCTTGTCTACCTTGCGAAATGACAGTGTAAGGCAGCAATACTGCAATCCTGTATAGAACAAAAGCAGCTTGTCCAATTAATCTGTCCTGTCACCTCTTGTGAAAACTGCAGCTTTGCTTCTTACACTCCAGCTCAAAACCAGCCTGCAGCAAGAGTAAAAGGACATTGAAAGAAACCATTGGAAAATAATCATGGTAGTAACTTGTTTCGAAAGTTGAATTTGAGAGAGCTCTGCCACCTCTTTCTTGTTGAAAAAAAGAGTCATTTTCAGATGTCACCATTCCAGTTTACATACTGCTGCTATTCAGCTGAACAGCGTTCTCCAAAAAAGATTGACAAGTATGCATGTGCCAAGGACCAAATTACAGGGGTCTTTGGTAAAGTCAGTCCAAATTCTCAACAGATTTGAAGGATAATATGTACCAATAAAAAAAATGCTGCTAGACTTGGATAGCAGCTCTGTCTTGCTTCACATTACAAATCTAAAACAGCTGTTCTCAATAAGCCAATATTTTTAATCAGACATTGCCTGAAAATTTTGTACAATAATCTGGACCAATGATGGTTCTGTACCCTCATGTTGCTGTGAAACATGATTTGAGCTAAAGGCAAAGACTGGTTATCTCAAGGACAACTGCTTCGTATTAGCAATCAGAACAGTGTATTTAAACTGTCTTCCTGTTGGGTCTCTTGCCTTTCTTTAAAATTAGTTTATTCTTAATGTAGCCACGCTTCCTTTTGGAGGTCTAAAAAGAAAAACAGAATAACATGTATTAGTTAATGATTTAGTCTTGACCGCGGTTTAACGTTGTGCATTTCAATGCCTGATCTTTAGATGCCTGATCTTTAGATTGATTTTAAAGAGCTTAAAGGCTAAGCCCTCAACTAGACATTATCCAGTTATTATTTTTGATGCTGGCATTGTTAATTCCTGCCCAACACTTGCTTTCACAGGCCCTGTCTACCAGAGCTGTAGAACAGTGTTCAGAGCTTGTGCTGAGGCAGAATTAATAATTAACCAGCAGCATAAAACTCTAATATGCCCAAAGAGCACAATTGGTGTAGAGTGTTTGTTTTGTTTGGTAATCCCTTCTTGCATCTTTTGCACTATTTGATTCTCTTAGAAGTTAGGTAGTAAGATTCGCTCAAAGCGCTTTTCAAAAGAAAAAAACCTGAATAATCCCATTTTAGTCTTCAGTGCTCTTGGTTTGTAGGCTACTTAGCATGTTTTAGACCCTCTTTTAAGGCAGTAACGGGGGGAAGCATGAATGTTAGTCATAGGTAAAATTAACTTCAAAGTTGTGTCCGTAATTAAGTTTGTGGCAGGCAGAACTGTACATCCAACATGCCTGCCAGGAGGCAGCTCCCACACTTGCTGCACTTCCCTGTGCTTAGCAGCAGGCTCTATTCTGTCAATTAAATACAATTTTTTAAAATAACAACAACATTATTATAATAAGGTGAGACAGATACAAACTAATACGTAATACTCAAACACTTCATATGTTGGAGCTTGAGCAATGTAATTCCTAACATGACAGGAGATGGACTGAATTTCCAGTAAGGAATCAACTAAAAAACTGTGGCTACTAAGGAGCCCTCAGAATGCATTTAAGAAATCCTGGTTAGACATTTGCCCCATGCTCTCCACTGGTTCTCTGAGTTCTGAGTAGGAAGTAGAGCCTGTTTGCACTGCAAGAGTTGGTGATGGGTCAGACATTTCATCAACTCTTACCATCTTTAGACAGAGCATTGACCCATCCATGGCTTAAGTGGGGTCAGTGCATCTATCATGGATAAATGGAGCCTTGCTTGCCACTAAAGATCAAAAGTTAGTGTTAAGTGTATGATAGGCACAATAAAGCTTATCATTTCCTTTCAAGATATGTCTAGCTTCAGTGGCAACTCCCAAATGCCTTATTCTATGTACTTCCATCAAATGAGAAAAATAAACATCTTGACATTTAACACCCTCTACTTGTAGAGCATATTCTTTCCTGTATTTCCATGACACAGTGTAAGTTTACTGCCTGCACTAATCTAGTTTATTAGACCGGCTTCTGGAATTCCTTTTGCAACATCTATTGGAACATACAGAAAACAGATGTTGTGAAGGAGACGGCTGTAAGAGTCTCCCCAACGCCCCTGGTAACAGATCTTGCTTAATAGGCTGAAGTAGCACAGCACAACACTTTTAAAACCATGAAGATGACTTCAAACAGTAAGCAGACAGACACTAAAGTTCCATCAACAAAAGTTTCGTATTTAATTTATTTCATACAAAATTGCCATTTTTAAACTTCTAGGCATCACTACTTTCAAACAAAGTCAGAAAGCAACTTCCACATTATTTACTTAGTGAGCCAGTTACTGAAACATGAATTGATGTACTTTAGAGATTATACTTCCAGTTACATGAAGACTTAAAGAGTTGTAACAGCCAGTGACACACTCTATTTCCAGTTAGCATTCTGCCTAAAAAAAATCTAGCCTTGTGTCTTCACATGCTTTTAAGTTAAGCAGACAGTAAATTAACAATTATTACCAGCAGGCAGGTCTGATATTGGACACTAACATGAACAGTATCCGTAACATTCTGGCTAGTGGAAATACATAATTCACCAGCTATGTGATTCACTGTTAAAAAGAAACCCCTGACCCCTTTCAGTTACTTCACTGGGAACCCACCTTCTTTGACAAATACTTCTGTTTCGGTACAATGTTGGTTACTCTAGGTTTATGATCCAATGTCTCTCTGTTGTCTAGTTGTTTCACCTTGTATATTCTAACAAGCCAGTGCTCTGAGGTAAAGGCTTCCTCCAGATGTTTAAATTTAATGTCCTTGTTGCCTATCTCTGCGTTGCGTGTACGATCGAATCCTGGGGGTGTCCGAAAATCCAGCTATAAAAATTAAAGTTGCATATTAGTTTGAGACAAAACCCAAAACACTGGTCACTGCAAACTGTGGAACGTTGTACCACAAGGCCACACCTTCAGCTGGCCCCAGTCAAAGGACAACACTTGTCTTGCGTTGCTTATTGCTACACAGAAAAAACTCAGATCCTTTTTACAATTGAGAAAGGGAAAAAATTATTCGGACTCCTACAGATGTCACAGGAGACAGCACTTATGTCTCAAAAAAATACCAAGTCTGCATTCAGAGATGAAACAACTGAAGTGACAGTCGAGGTGTGGCAGCCTGTGGTGGCTTCTCAGCATAGTGCTCTCTCCTATAGCGCAGTAATTTGCACTTGCATGGTTTTCCATACAATCTGGAAATAGTTCATGATTATCAGTTACATCTGAGCCCCCTGTGTTACAAATAAGATCTGCTGAAGAAAGGATTCTTGGGCTAACACAGCAGAAGGAAGGACCCTTGGTGGCAGCAGGGAGGGAAGGAAACTAAACAGGTTTAGCTACGTTCATGTGCTTGATGCTCCCAAAGCAGAATGACAACTGCTGCCCTTACTATAAAAGTGTAGTGTTACTTAATACAGTGATGTGACTTAGGTAGAAATCATGTAGTTTCTGACAGGTATTAGTCAACAATTCCATTTGGGTGTTGCTATTACAAGAAACAAGCTCTCCACAAGGTGACAGTTAATGCTTTTGTGAGCACACAGCACAGTGGAGTCAAGATACTCATCTGGGGCGATGTGAAGGACAGCAAAAAAACTAAGTACAAGTGTAGGTTAGCAGCAGAAATGCTTTTTGCTAATGGCTATATACAGTAGACCATGCCTGGGTGTGTTTTAATTTGTAAGGCTGACTCTTACTCTGTTGATTCTGCCACTAAAAGCAATGCTTAATCTGAAAGATAGACAATACATCAAAATAACATTTGTTTTCTCACATTTCAAATATGATTCAGTAGAAGTTGTAGCACTAACCTGCATCTCCCCAAATCTGTAATAGGACATTTTATACATGAGGCAGTTCAGCAGAGTTGGAGAACCTGCCTTGTCTACCCGGAATTCTCCCTGAGGGGTAAAGTAATCACTTTCCTTTGAAAAAAAAAAAAAAAGATACAAAGAGTCAATATAAACTACAATATTAAGGAAATTTCTCATTCCCTTCTCCACAAAAATAACCCCTAAGAATCTCAACTGACTTTTACAGCTTAAAAGCTGAATTAAGGTAACCTTAAAATGAAAATGATGGTGCTCATTAAAGGTAAACCTGTTACAAACTACCTCCTTGTCACCTAGACCCCAATGGATCAGTCTCCTTAAATCCGTATTATTGTGCTGCTACAAGTTCTGTCACTTCACAATAATTGTGAAGGAAAACTGATCTCAAACTGTAAAAGTTAGTTGGGCATCTATCGAAATTATTCTTCAGGAAGATAAAAAGCACTGTATTGATAATATATGAGGTCTGCAGGGTTACCATAAACTTCATATGTGGACAGTATTTAACAAAGAATTTCTACCCTTTTCATCTCCAGTACAAGATGAAACTACACACATGGGCTACTCCCTTAAGCCTTTGCTCAATATCTAAAAGTTTTTGTTAGGCTTAAGAAAATATTACTACAGACTCTTGAAATCTCGGGGGTGTTTGAACAGCTTAAACTCTACATGAGTCAATATTAACACTTTCACTTGTCTCCTACTATTACAGAGTTTGAAGAAATTTGTAATGCTGACTATTTAAACAGTCTGAACACTCCTAATTTTTTTCAAGTATGTGATGGTACACAGTGAGACATACGTAAGAACTACAAAAGAGATCCTGTACTTTCAGCATAATGCCAAAAATTAAAAGCTTTTGAGGTTACTGACCTTTCAAAATCATAAATATTGAAAGAAACTGGGCTACAGGCCTCTGCACTCCTACTGTTCTGGGAAAACAACCCTAGCACATTTTTCAAATAAAATTGCAATAAGTAGTAGGGATTTCTCTCCACTGTAATAAGCACAGAAAAGTAATAAATAAAAGCTTAAAATAAAATAAAAATGTAGAGGTTCCACTTACCCGAATATCTTTAGGATGTTCCCCCTCTGCTATTCTCACCATCCACAAGAACTTATTAATATCATCACCAGAGTAGCCAATCACACCACCAAAAATAATCAAAACATAATCCACATCCAGGCTTCTCATGATCTCGTATGCTGCTGACTCATTTGATGACATTGCCTTTCCCACCTGTATCACAACAAAATTATCTTAAATATCTGCTTAGCTGCCTATTGAACAGCCCCTATTAGCTG
This sequence comes from Margarornis squamiger, assembly GCA_035222235.1. NCBI lineage: Eukaryota > Metazoa > Chordata > Aves > Passeriformes > Furnariidae > Margarornis > Margarornis squamiger. The sequence continues at coordinate 40,801,317 of JAWWTY010000077.1, read as the reverse complement.
CCTATTGAACATCGATCAATACTGTCAGACCAAAGCCCAAGAATCCTGTGCCATGTGCTCTGGGATGACCTTGCTTGAGCAGGGAGGCTGGACCAGATGACCCACTGTGGTGCCTTCCAAGCTGACCCATTCTGTGCTCCTGTAATACACGCTTGCCAACCAAAGCCAATATTTGCATTCTAGATAAAGAAAACCCATTGTGAATATTAAGAAACTCAAAAGCCCAACCAAAACTGAAATAGTTTTTCCTCTGTGAAAGGAGTGCTGCCTGTAGAAATGTGTGTTTTGAGTATAGAATGTTGCAACAAAGGGGTTTCTTTTGTGGCACCTACAGATTTTTCAAGCCACAGCCGTATTGCTAAAAACTTAGTGTTGCAGAAAATACCTCATTACAAATTATTTTCAAAGCTTTAGACACAGCCCAAAGCATATAAATTATTTGAAATGTGACTTCTTTTTTTTTTCTCCTTGAGCTGTGTCCCTCATTAATGAAGCAGCCATGCTGCATTGCACTCAGTCGCACACAGACATCCTCAGCATTGAATTCAAGGTAAATTTACAGTGAGAAAATCTTGGAATAGAACTTTTTAAAGCTATATCCAGCACCTTTTCCATCCTGGTCACTTCCCACCCTTAAGAATTCACTTTGGTCAGCAAGTGGCATTCAGCTCAGTAGCTCTGTTTGCTACTGAAGCTCTTGTACTTAAAACATAGTAAGGTGTGGCTGTAGTGAAAGGGAGTAACTACAACATAAATAATATTGCATCTGAATTGCTAACATTCAGCTAAGAGTGTAATTAGAGAATGCTAAGCTTTTGCTGCAAGCTATCAAAACGAACCAGAACCTCAGCTTCTTGGCCATTATCTTAATTAATGTGAAGTTATTTGGCAGATTTCCATCTCTGTGCAGGAGGAAATCATCTGGACAGATCTGCAGGGCATGCCTCATTTACAGCACAAGTTCAGGTATTTGCCACAATGCACATTTATTGCTTGGGTCCCCCTTTATGGAGTACTCATTCTGAGATGGAACTTGACAGCACCAGCAGTCGTGCTGGAGAGAATTCTTTACTGAAAACCATCATTGCTAATTGCTGCAATGTGTATGGTTACTCTGCTTAGGCAATACAGATGACTTCCACAATCCCTCTACTCACATGATGCCCCTTGTCCTGCAAGGATCTGTGAGTTTAGATCCAGCATCTGCACCTCTGCCTCTTGTAGAAGAGGGAGGCAGAACTGAACTATCAGAACTGAATATCCATCAAAACACACTAACGCTGTCAGGTCAACAACCAAACTAGAAGTGCCTCAGAGTACACGGCAATGCTTGTCTGATATTAGACTGATAATAGCACCAAAAGTACAACTTCCCAAGCTTGCTTTAGGCTGATGCGATTTCCCTGCCCGTGTCAAAAACATGTACATGTGATTGCCCCCTTCCCCCTTCTATCCTAAAACATTCCTCAAACCCTTTCTCCATTCTGTCCACTAGCACTCTGGGAAGGAATGGGCACTGAGTGATGAGTCATTACAGAGCACCTACTAAGACTGAAACGCAGCTCCAGTGTAGAGCATTCTCTGGTTGCCCAGGGTGGTGGCCCTGTAACCACAGGCAATGCTAACACCCTGCCTTAAGCACAGGTATGTACAAAGCTTAAGCTTACTCTGCAGAAGTGTAAGAAATTAAGTGTGCAGATGTTTTTGTGTAACTGCAAATCTGAGAAGACAGAATTGCATCAAATCTGCTACACTTCCACTGCTAGGCAAATTTTCTCTAATTTCCCAGATGCCTGAAAAGTTGTTAATTCACGTGGTCAGTTTTCACATGCCATTCAAAAATCCACTCAGCAATGACACTGCTGAACTGAAAGGATCCCTATTTGGACATGCCATAAAGGAGCAGTACCAGCTAAGCTGTTGTAGCACTAATCCCAAGGGGAACGGTTACATTAGGTTTGGTTTATCCTCCCACAAAGAAAAGAATGGAAACTGAAGTAGAAGTCTTAGAAGTGCCAAGTAAACAAAACAAACTCCAAAGCAAAACTTGATCCCTATACTTGAATTCTAATAAATGCAAAAAATACATTCCTTCAACCTCTGTGTTTCCTACTCTACGGAATTTCTTCTTAATATCACACTGTCTATCAAGAGACATTTACAATTTCATACTGGACTTCAATGGAAAGGTTTTGGTGTTTCCCCATAGAAAACTGTTGGCCTTACCAGGGCGATGTGGCTGTTGTTCCAAGTGTTGTTGTCAACCAAGGTGGTTCGGTTGGCCATTCCTGCTATCTGATAACCATAATCCCACCACGACATCACTCTGGCGTGCTCGTCTGTGTTTTGTCTGAGCCAGTAATAGGCTTCTCTGAAGTCATCTAGGATATTTCGGGTGCTGAAAAACAGTTTGTTTTCTTTGCATCAGTACAAATACTAGCAACAAATTAACTGCACCATGATAAATGTGGGCTCACAAATAAGGCTTTTCTTATGAGTTCAGCTCCCTTTCAGGGATTTGGTCACCAGCAGTCATAAATTTGAGCTCTCTGACAGCTGGATTGCCAGAAGCTGAACTGCTGTTAAAGACACGACTAAGTGCATTTCCAGTCAAACATATATCTTAAACAAGCTTTCCCAGGTTTGTTTTTTTTCAAACCATCATCTTTAGTGGCTTTATGTAGAATTATTTTTATATATTTACATTAAATATTTCAGAAAACGTTGTATCTTTTTGAAAGTTAGAGTATTAAGGAATTTTTATTTGAGTGACAATTCTGCCTTAATATAAAAAGAAGTGATTTAAAGAAAGTAAATCACATTGCTATTGCAAAGGCAGTAGAAAGGCTTTTGCCCCTTAATTGCTTTCAGACCCACGGACCCTACTTACCCATCATGGTTATAGGAAGCGAGAACCACGCTGGGGCTGGAGTATGCATTGCTGGTTACCCAGGTACAGTGAACAGCAAACATCATCAACAACATCAGCATCAGCATAGTCACAATGTTTTTGATATTGGGACCCAGTCCTTCTTCTGTTTTTTCCTGTTCAGACACGTGTTTCCTCACTTTGCCTGCCTAAACAAACACAAATTTATCTGTTATGGCAACTTTTATCACCCTTGACAATGGAACCCATGTTTTCTGACTTCTAATTCTTGCTTCCTCCCCTCACCTTATCATACAGGTTGCCAGGGTTCCTTTTATCATCCTCATCACTGCTGTCCTCTATTGGTGGATTCTCCCTCTTCATATCATCCCCCAAATAACGCTCAAAGACATTGGAGAAAGCGATTGCTGACAGCATACAGACCACTGGAGTCAAAGTGAGCATCAGTCGGACCATCACTCCAGCAAAGTAAACGGCGCTGATTGCATACAGAGCGACTGCAAAGGAACAAACCTCCTGATGACATTTAGAAAATAACTCACTGACTGCACACGTACATGCTCTCCACAAAACTACTTCAGGAAGTGAGGCGAGCATCTGTGTGTATAAAGACTCGAGTGTGCATCTTGCATTTCATTGCTTTTTAATTTACAGACATACAGCTGAATTAATATTTATCCCTGTTAAGCCTCAAACCCTTCCTGAGGTTCACCTTGGTAATTGTTAACAATAACACAACCCCATTTTCATATTCATTATTAATGTGTCAGAATGTACATTATTAGTGAAATTTAATATTACACAGCAAAAATACCACTGGAATAATAGGTAGCTTCATTTGATTAAAAAGGTCAAACAGCCCTAGACCAAACAAGTTATTGGAACTGAAAAAGCAAAAGGAAGTGTTACATTTTAATGCAAATATTAAATTTAATTTAAGCTAGAGATATCTGTGGACAAATTGGGGGCTTGTCTACATTATAATTCCATACAGATGAATAATATGATACTGTGAGCCCTATTCTGAAGGAAGTTTTCCTGAACAATAAATACTATTTACACTTTGTCTCCTACAAAGCACAAACCAAGATTTTCAGAATAGTAAGGAACATTCAGAACACTTTCCTTGGAAGGACCCCCCCCATAATAATGCTGTATACATCAATTAGGAACAATCTATAGTGGTTTCCTTGTCTGCTACAGTTTAACAACATCCTCCTGTGAAAGATTTGCCACAGAAATCATCAAGGGACATGGATTTATCAGATTACATTCTGTCAAAATCTTCTACTTCGCAAGAGGCAGTATGGGTCTCCATCCTCACTCAGAGGTGTCTCTATGCTCTCCTAAATGGATGGTGCAGCAATAGGAAGCTGAAAGCAAGCTGCCCAGCACTGGTCTTGATAAGGATTCATTGCAAGCCACAGAGCACAGAATACCCCAGAGTCACTGGATTTAACCCAGTAAACATTCCCACTGCCCACACACCTCCTAGGTAGTCTAAAGAGGCAGCTCTATTAGTCTGGAGCTTCCTGTCCCTGTAAAAATCCAAGACCTGAGTGATCTTCACTCCTCCAAACAGGCTAAAATTCCCAACCACATTCTTGCAAGCCTCATTCATAATCTTAGAAATCTGCTTTCATAGGATAGCTTCGTACAAATAACAAATTTGTTGTCACTGACATAGGGAGAGCTCACACCTCTATTTAGGCTTGTGCCTTCTCTAGCACTTGGTTCCGCAGCAAGTGATTTTGTTCACTACAACAGCAGAAGATCTGGAAAGCAAAGGCATTTTGAATGATCATCTGTGATGGCGTGCAAGGTCAGCGTGTGGAACAGCATGGAGCTCCTGCTGCTGAACTGAACTGGAGTGATACATAATTCAATCCCACCTCCTGCAACTACACTCCATCACCATCTCAGCAGCTCTGCATTTTTATAAACAGTTTTAAATACCGCTGGGTGCAGGCAACTTTCTATAATCATCTTTAAGCTTGTCACTTTTAAACCTTTTTTTAGAACAAGCCATAGATCAGCTTTGAGCAAACAAAACCAAAACAGAATCAAAGTTGAAGGCAAGATTTTTCAAAATAATTTTTAAATATTTTCTCTTACCAAAGACTCTTTCATCATTGATGTTTTTGATACAGAACCACAGCCCTGCTGGGAAAGTACACACGAGAATATGCAGATCAAAAAAGAAGGAAACCCATGTTGTAGGCTGATGCTCAGACACAGAGGCAATGATCGGGATGTGAATTTTCGCATACCTTTTTCAAAAAAAATTCAGTTCAAATTATTTTGAAAAGATAAAATTAACAAAACCTGTAAACATTAGGAATTCTGAAATTCATTTCAAAGGAAGCATTTCAATTTAAATTGGCAAGTGCTCTATTCAGCAGAAATCTGATGAAACTTTTATACCAAAGAAGTCTCCGAGTCTTACTGTACCTAGGAAGCACTGGGTGTAAAGAGTTATTTAAAATAGCAATATAAGGGATTATTTCCATACGAATTAAGACAATGAAAATTACAGATGTTTTGTTTGTTTATGGCTACATACGAAGCCAAATTCACCAAAATCAAAACACACAGCTATGGAAGCCCCATTGTTACATTTTTGAGGAGTACAGTCATCACTGCCATAAAGTCATCTACATTTTCAACACTGTATTTCAAAAAACTCTCCTCTCCACAGAATACCTTCATTGTCTTAGTAAAGAAAGTTACAGTATTAAATACCAGAGCAGGTACTGATGCACCCACTTTCTTTTAGATGCTGAAAAAAAATCAGGCCTTGTCTACACTTGGAAATATATGTCATCTAAACAACATGTCAAACACTCAGTGCAGACGAGGACAAAGCTGTGCTCGATATTACAGACAGCTGTACATATGGACCTAATCTAGGGTGTTACTTGATAGAACAGTGAGGAATCAAACATATGTCCTTTTCTTCACTGAGATCTAGTTCTCATTCAAAACTGCATTGTGTGTTTTAACACAATATGTTTTTCTAATGTAGACAAGCCCTCAAAAGTTTAATGCTTTGTATATATAGACCACTTCATTACAGGCAAAGAACAACATCTAGATATTCTTTAAATAAATCTGAGGCTTCTTTACTGACCATCTGTTCTACTTTTGTAACAGAGTTGGTACAGAACCCTGTATGGGCTGGACTTTGGAGCCTGAAAAAACCCTGAACTGCACAAAGGAAGTTCTCCCATCCCTGCTTTTAAACTTAAAAAAAACCTACCAATTGAATTTCACCTTAAAATATTTACCTGACAAAAACACTTTCCATTTTATTCCTATTCTCCTGGCTGGCTAAAGAATCTAACATTGGATTTTCAAAGGTTAACTAAAACAAAACATTAACAAAAGTTTTTAACCTGTGAAAACACACATTAATAAACCGGAATTGTTCAGAGTAGACATCTGTATCCACAAAACAGATGTATGAACATAACACAGAGGCAACATGCAAGATCATACGTGCAGCATCTTTGTGATTTCGTGCAATGTTGCACAATGAAAATAGTCTATGTTTAAGGCTCTTAATAATTTTCAATGTGCACTCAAGTGTTGGTACCATTTTCACTTATTTTATGCTGCCATACACACTACAGCTTAATATAGAAAAAAACCATACTATTACACATTCAAAAACTTCCAAAGAAATAAGAAATTTAATAGACAACTTAGTGAAATGGTTGTAAAGATCATGAAACAGTTACTACAAATGCTGACTTTAGATAACTGATTAAAGCCCACTATATACTCTTTGACTAAAATACTACATGGATTTGGGTATGAGGAGAGCAAATAATTATTAGTTTTCAGTAGAATGCTATTGGTATCTAAATCTCATATCCTTACTTACCCAGTGTCCCACAATGAATAAAATCTGCCACTCCAAGGAGCAATGTAACCTGAAAAAGAGAAGCAGGGGAAAAAAACCTTTTGCTGCCTGGGTATTTAAATGCAGTAATTTTTCTACTTCCTGAAGTTATAGCACAAAGCCAAAGGAATTCCACTGAACTTGTGATGTATGTGAACCAGGCCTACAGCATTAGGCAGGCTATAAAATCTCCCAACCATGAGGCAAGCTAGTTTTAGAACACATTTACAGGATCACATTGCACTTGGTGAGTACAATGTGAGTACCAAGACATGCACACCTCCAAAAGTCAAAGCAATGCAACAATAAATATTTCTCAAAGAATCTGACAGCAATCTCTACTCTGTAAAGGTATGTAAGAAAAAGAAACATAACTGATAAGAAAGTATTTCATTTTTCTGAAATGCCAGAGGAAACTGGGAACAATCTATAATCAAAACACTGATGAAATGCTGGTTTCCTATTATTTCTCTACTGATGGATCTACATGTGGCATGGAATAAAAAAATTGCTACCAGACATGCTAAGCTTTACGTATTATTTTTTAAAGCAAGGCCTTTAGATACTTGTATATCATAAGATGAAAAGAAACAGCGTAATTATCAGATGAAAGATAATATTTATTATTAAAAGTTACTAGTAAGATTCTTCTTAAATTTTAGTTCCACTTTCCTTGCAACTGTTTCAGTTCCTTCTGAAGACAGACAAGGTAAAATAAGAGAATGTTCAATCACAGAATACGTTGAGTTGAAAGGGACACACAAGGGTCATCAAAGTCCAGCTCCTGGTCCTGCATAAGACAGCCCCAAGAATCACACCGTGTGCCTGAGAGTGTTGTCCAAACACTTCCTGAACTCGGACAGACTTGATGGTGTGATCACTTCCATGGGGAGCCTGTTCCAGTGCCCAACCACCTTCTGAGTGAAAAACCTTTTCTGATATCCAACCTAAACCTCCCCCAACTCAGCCTCAGGCCATTTCCTCGGGTCCTGTCAATGGTGAGATCAGTGCCTGTCCCTCCTCTTCCCTCACAAGGAAGTTGTAACTGACTGAGGTCTCCCCTCAGTCTCCTCTTCTCCAGGCTGAACAGACCAGGTGCCCTCAGCTGCTCCTCATACGGCTTCCTTTCCAGAGCTTGCACCATCCTCGTGGTCCTCCTTTGGATGCTCTCTAATAGATTAATGTCTTTTATATTGTGGTGCCCAAAACTGCCCACAATATCCAAAGTGAGGCCACACAATTGCAGAGTAGAATTAAAGAATCACCTCCCTTGACTGGCTGGTGATGCTGTGCCTGATGCCCCCCCACGACACGGCTGGCCCTCCTGGCTGCCAGGGCACTGCTGACTCATATCCAACTTATCCTTTTATTTATTATCCAAGTCTTTGTGCATGACACAGGAAGTCTTCCCTCTATCTGATACTTAAACCTAGCATAATCTGACCAAAGAGTTTAGTTTAGACATTTAAATACTGTGGTTAATGTTCTATGACAAGACATTTTTCCCTTCAGTCTTCAGATGTGAAGCTTTCTCCCAATCCACAATACGCACATGAAGGAGCTGCCAGCAGAAGGGAACTACTAGTTATGATCTTCTCTGAATATATCCATGACATGAGATCTGACAGCATTCACCTGAGGGTGCTGAAAGAGTTGGCCCACATGATAGCTACCCACCATCTTCATCCGGGTGATAAAGGTGCCTGGGAAATGGCTAATGCTACACCTCCGGCCAAGGCAAGAAGTTCTGTGTGGGAAGCCACAGGCCAGTAACCTGAGTCACTGAAAACATCAAGGAGCACAGCCTCCTGAAGTACATCATTCCATGCTTCCTGAACCATTTTCCTCATATCTCATTCACAGCTGAAGAAGAATAGGCTGGACCATGGGCCATTCGACCGGATCAAAACTGGCTGTCCTGACAAGCTCAAAGTAGTACTCAGTGGATCGGGATCCAGCTGGTGGCTAGTAAAGACTAAATATATCCCAGAGGCCAAAATGAACTGTGCTGAATTGAAAAGAGTGGCTGACATGCCTTCGGGGAGGCAGGACTTCAAACCAAAACCTGAAGCCCCTTCTCTAGTTGCTGCCCTGGGGATACAGGGTCCAGTTGTGGGCAAGAGGATTATTAAGAAAACAGAGAGGGATTAGAGTGCTGTGAGTGGTCAGAAGCCCAGATCGCACGGCACATCAGAAGCTGAGGGAACAAGCCTTGTTCCAGGTGATGAAGCAGTGATATTGATCAGTGGATTTTAGAAGATAAAGTCAACGCTTCCTACGAATTCAACAGAATACATACTTTGCTTCACACTGAGATTAGAAGCCAAATTTTGTTTTGATATGCCAGTCAGAAAACTTTTCGTTGGTGGTTTTGTGTTTGGTTTCTGTTTGTTTGTTTTTTCTTTCCCCCCACCTTTGTTTTGAAAATAAAACTTTGACAAAGCAGAACTGTATTTGAGGTATAATATTAAGATCATGCAATTTAAACCACGCAGAAGTCAATTTTTGCATGGGTAACATATTTAGCTAGGAAAATAAGACTCCTTTTCTTCATCAGGGGAAGCAAGTATGGTATCAGATCACCAAAGGAAGTGTGTCATGGCATCAGAAGGCTGCAGTGAGGCCTCTGAGGATGGCAACCAAGCAAAGACAAGCTTGTTCTTGTGAGATTAGGTAGAGCTGCCTTGAAGACTGGAGGCTGAACCACAGAAGTAAAACAGAATTCAGAGATTAATTCCAGTCATACAGGAATCAGACTCAAGTATTTCAGAAAGGAAGCAATTTGACCTTGACCTATCCAGAACAGATTAGCTATATGTATCTTCATAATACTCTTTGGCTATAGTTCCTCACCCACTCTGACTGCTCGCATCATTATGTGCATTGCACATAAGCCTGAAATATAGACATGCTACAACATTGGTTTTTTTTTCTTTTTTCTGCAGCCCAGAAAGCACAAAGAATTCCAGCACAAAGAAACATACAGTAACATGAGCACTGGTTTGCTGTGGCATTGCCAACAACTACTTTAGGTTAAACCAAATGTTGACAATCCGGTTTACCTGCTCTAAAGACAAACTAGTTTCGCATTTATTTACCTGTGTATGTCAAATAGATGACACTCAGGAATACAGTACCAGCAGCTAGTGAGACACCCAAGAAGAACAATGTCTGAAATTCTTGCTTTGTTAATCTGTCTCTCAGATACTGTAAAAATGCATATGCCTGCAGCAGTGCAAAAACACCTAAAGAGAGAAGAAACACACAAAAGCGGTTTAAACACACAAAAGCAGTAACAGCTGTTAAAGCAACCAACATACTTTGGCTATATTTGAATTAGAAAAATAAACATAAGGTACACCCTAACATCTAGAAACTAGTATAAAATCAATTTCTTACAAATAGCCTTTAATGCTGAACAGGGACGACACTTTCTTGCAAAGACAGAAACTTCCAGTGTTGAGAATATACTCTCCAAAAACTTATTTGTTAATTTTATCAAGAGCTCAAATATCCTCTGTTAGCCTCCAATACTGCCTGTTTGCTACCAAATTAAACTGGGGTAAAGGAGAGAATCACCTGAAAACCAGGTTGCATTGGTTGTGACAAAAATACAGGTTAACATACCTAGATATTGTGAAAAATTAAGACACAGACCCCAGGCAACACACAAACAAGGCTAATATAGAAATATATGGAAATTATGCTACTGAACAACACAGGAGGATTTTATAAAACTAAAAATCAAACCAAACAAGTATTAAGTGATACAGACAACTGAATTATACCAGCGTTAAAACACCAGAAGTCATTGGTAAAGCACCCCACACCCTCAAAAGATTGTTTAGAGTTTAACATTAAACCCAGAACTTGGACACAATTATTCTGTTATTCATTTCAATCAGATCAAGCCAGTGATGAGTTCATTCAAAAGTGAAAATTCACTGGTAGCTGACAGAAGAATAAAATAAACTCAGCTATATAGTCTTTCTTCAAATTAACAACGCACTTGAGGTGCATAATGAAATTCACTAGTTCTGAACTCCTAAAGAAAGACACAAATTCTACTCACTAAATAAATGCAAAATTCTTCAGAAACAAAATGTGGTTTGATGATTTTTTCGTCTTCCATTATATTCAGATGGTTGAAAAAAGCATCAATTTTAAAAGTATTTCTATGTTAAATTTTAATGATATTCCCATCGCTGTCCCAAATACATTTTGATAAGTGACTACCCATAAGAAAAAACCCCAAGGAATCGAACAAACTAAACTGCACTGCACAAACAGCGCATGCAATTAAACTCAAGTGTTAGCAGAGGTTATTTCTGTCAAGAAGTCAAGGTGTCTGACCGTCAGCAACTACTGAAAAATCAACATAAAGAAATTAAAAAAAAACCCAAACAATATATAACATCAGTTATTTAAAAGTCAGCCTTCTGATTAGTAATTGAAGTCATTTGTATATAACCCATTTTGAAAAATTACAGAAGACTATCAATTCTAAAACCAAATTGCTCAGTAAAAATTGTGTGTTGCCAGTAAGGAATGTTTCAATTGTATAATGCTTGAAGGCAACAATGTATTGCAAAACAGGAGAGATTATCAATGTGTAAAGTAAGTGCTTGTCAGAATGCTAATTGATCCAGAGTTATGGAGGCATTTTACCTCCATTAGCTCACACAAAAAGAGAATAATGTGTCAATTAGAAAGAAACTTCCCTACAGACACTAAATTCTGCCTCTTTAACAATTTGGGTTTTAGCATGTGTTCTTTCTAATACAAGGAAACAAAGCCACAAGGGTTTGAGGTTTTCTTGTACTAATAAGCCTCTTGGAAGCAGAAGTTTAATTTTCTTACCTGCAGCTGCCATGTGTTCACTTGTTCTAATGGGTTGAAATCCCACAAAAGGTATCTGCATTGATAATATTAACCCCACAATGTAGAAAGTGCTATATGCTAGGAAAGAAAAACGTGAGGAGAGGGGAAGAAGAGAAAGGTGGGAGCAAAGTTAATACATGTTTGAAAAAGCACTGGTTCCATAGTAAAGTCCATCTCTCTTGTTAACTTCAGTGACACTGCAACAGAATTCTATCATTCTAAATATTTCAGCCATCCTAATTACTTTTTTCCTCCTTTGACTGGAATAAACTTATCTATCGTATCCATTTAGAGGAAGTACCAGTCTACTGTTGTGCTTAACTGCACTGTTTTTCCTCCTCCTGCTATGGAAATAAGCCATCTACCTAGGATGTTCCAGCTTGGAAATACTTTTCTCTTCCCATCCTGATTTCGAGGGTCATGGATGGGGAAAGACTCTCTCATAACATGTGACAAAAGCAGCTTTCTATATGAGGAGAAATTGAAGGGACCAAACCTCAAAAAAGCAAAACATTTAAGAGTCTACTACCTATTTACAAAACGCAAAGACATACACTTGTTCTTTTTTTAACACGAGTAGAGGGATGCCAAGAAACTGAAAAGTAATAGAATTAAAAATTAATATTAAGCGTATGTATTGATAGATCTGTATCAACCATGGGGGCTTATAACCCTCCAGAAAGTGGGGACAAGAACATAATTAAATAGTATTAAAAACATGAATTATTACTACATATGCACTACCATTCATATACTTTATTTTGAAAGGGGTTTTGGTCCTCAGTAATCACAGGGTCAAGAAGAGATGGGAGGGGAAGAAAAATACCAACTCTGAACAGTCATAAGTCTGATTACATTTGAAGTAACCAATTAAAGTTCAAATGGTTCTGTTCCTTCAGTGGCAAACAGCAATAATACATCTTCCAGATCTTTAAACACTCCTACAAATCCTAAACCACTGACTCTGTTAAGGCCTAGATCTTACTAAGAGGTCCCTGTTCTCATGGAATCCTTTACTAACCTGCATGAGATCAGCTTTGGGGAGGGCATCGCTGAGCAGTGAATGGTTCCCACAGCACCTGTGTGGTCTCCCTGGGGGAATCATGCTCCCAGGGCACTGTACGTGTACCAAAAGTCAGGAAGGGCAGTGATGGTATTTCCAAACACTTGGTGTATTCTTTCATGCACCTGGGCTGCATGACTTGGCCTAGCTACTGATCTATGCCCTCTTATGCCACTGACATATATTTTTTTCCTGTAGGAAGCTCAATTTTTGAAGAATTCACTACAACATAAATCATTTACTGTACCAAGCAACTGTTACAACACTGCCATCCTGTGGAAATTCAATGATTGGCATAAATCACTACATTTCACATTTGTTAGTCATCATTTTTAAGTCCAGTCCTGCAACTGCTTGGTTTTCCATACGCTCTGCCCATGCCACCCCAATGCCTTACTCCCACTTTTTACCAGGACCTGGTATTGAAAAGATTAAAAAAAAGGTAATTTACACAACACAATTTTTCTAGGAACTTAGAAACATCAAGGTGATACATCATCACATACTTTCTGTGTTCCTTCATAGTCTACTGTTTGGACAGTTTTTGCAAAAAGAAATTAATTTTGATTCCTGAAAGCTACTCTCATGGCTATAAACTTTGACCAAGTCCAGAACAAAAACATTCTGACCCACTGTGGGTAAACTCATTTTACAAACCCCTTAAGTTGCCACACACCACAAACGCAGGAAGGACCTATTGAAAAGCCTCTCCAGAGATATGATCATATACTTGCCCACATACGTTTACATTCAGTTAATGGTTTACAATCATTAGAAATAAACACTTGTAATCTGAAGTTTTAGAATACTGAAGTAGTTGATGCAAATATATGCCTGTTGACTGCCTGAATGACAAAATCCAAGACAAAGAACAATTACTGAAATTAAGTTATACATTCTGGAAGATGCTCAAGTGTTTTGTTATTAAATATTCTGATAAGTATACAGGGCTTAAAAAAAATTGTAGAGAAAAAAATCAAATTGAAGTGAAAATTACCCAGTCTTTCAAGTGTGCAAGCATGACTTAAAGGAAAACTGTAAGTACAATAACAGAAAATAGTATCAATGGTCACTTTATTTGTATAAAGAGGTTATTCACTTCTACAAGTGCAACCAATATATTGGAATTGTAAGCACTTGTTCGTCATGATTAAACTAGTAGAATCTGAATGAAAGGTACTGACCACTGTCAAGATGAAAAAAATAAAAGCACAGCCTGAGCTTTCAAATGTCAGTAGCATCATCACCACTGATGCCAAGTGGGTCACAGAAGCTATCTGGCTGATAAAGTCATCTGCCTGCAAGTCCTAAAATATTTTAAAATTGGCAAAAACCTCACATTCTGGGAAATTTTTACCCATTAAATGGTGCTGAATTACACTCCCAGGCATATTAGATCACGTCCCATTAACCTTTTCTTTGGTGTATGAAACACATATACCAGGAAAGCATAATTATTTTTTAAAACTTGGTGCTGCCAAATATTGTTCTCTACATTTATGTTACTATGTTTGATTAAACGTAAAACAGCCTCTGCAAAATGACTCACACTAGTTTAAAAAAAACTTCAGCAACTGATCTAGAGATTAAAACCTCCAAAATTCTCAATAATGGTAAAACGGATGCAGATTTTACTAGCTCCTGTCAGCTGACAGTATTTCACAAAAGTTTGAGCTGTACATTAGGAGTTTTTTAAGAATTATGAGGCTGCTGCAGGCACGCTAGCAATTGCATTTCACAGGAACTCCCAAAATATCTTTATTCTCCCTATTTCAATGAGCTTTTGTAAACTCTTCTCCCTATCTGAATAGTTTGGAAGTGAAGCACACTTGAATTTCCTCTCAGAAGTGCTTGAACATTCTTACCTGTTTTACAAAAACATCCTGTTAAACAAACCTAGAAATGACATAGTAATGCGAGTCATACAGACTTTTCTAAGGCTTCCCATGAAGGCTTAAATTAAGGCAGCAGTTGCAACCAAAGAGCAGAGCAGCGATCACATTTTCCTTCTGACAGCTCCCTGGCAGTAGATATCCCTCACTGCTGAGGGGCAATAACATCTCAAAACACTGTAGCTATTTGCAAAACAAACATCTGCCAAAAAAACTCCCTTCAATTCATAGGAACCTGCAGGACTGTTCTTCCCACACAAGCTCAAAGACTAGTTCACTGAAAGCTGAAAAAGCAAGAGTACTCATTCTTCATTATTTCTGGCTACCACATTGCTTCAGGATTTTATAATTAGTTGATTTAATTTTCTCTTGCATAACTCATAGATATTGGAAAAGGAAAATATTCAATAAAACAAATTTAAAAGCAAAATGAGATAAATTACTTTCCCCTAAAGTTACGAAGAAGTAGTTAATGAAGAAGTTAAATAATACAAACATTAAAAATTAAAAATGGGTTAGAGCTTGTTCTTTCCTTTTTTTTCCAGAATTTTAATTGAGAACTCTCAATTACACAAATAGGATAACAAAGAAATATGAATCCAACATTTATAGTTTTGGTAACAAAAATTCAAAATTGGACTTGAATAAACTGAGTAGTTATTGAAGCATATAATGGTTCATCTATACATGTACATAAAGTAATTTCTTTAGCAGGCACTAAAGCAGGCATTAAAATAATTAAAAATAGAAAGATGAAACAGTATTAAAATGAGTAACAAAAATATATTTGCAAATATGAAATGCCTTATTATTCCACTTCAGATCACATTATGTTCTCAAACTACCTATTGTAAAAGCTAGAATATTTTTAATGTGAAACCAACTTATAAACCTTTGAATACCTGAATTGCTTATTAATTATTTCATTCACACACCTATATCATGGCCAACTGATTTTATTAGTAAAAAGTCTGTAAAAACAGTTTACAGAATATTTAAATGTCAGGCAAATCAATTAAAAAGTTACTACCCTAAGATCGCTATTCACACATTCCTGAAACTGGAAGGAAGGCTGACTAATCTGATGAAATTTTAAGGATTCACATGGAGTGGATAGATTCTTACTGTTCACTCCTGGTCTCAGTTACATAAAACATATATGGCTGCTTAAAATTTCCCATGTCTTTTACTATATTTTTTCATAATTTCTGCTGTACAACTTTTAAAAATACCGATTGTTTTGCATACTAGGAAAAGACAAATATATGAAACATTATTAAAGGCACACACATAATACATATTTAAAATGTATTTAAAAAATTCTTTTGTAGCAAACCACCCATTTTTTCCCCCGTGCACTAGAAAAGAGAAAATCAATTAGCAGCTACATATACAAAATTTTAGAAGTGTATGTTTTAACTCCTTATTTCCATGTTGTAGAAAATAACTGACTATAATCAGTAATCAAATTAAGATGGTTCAATCTGAAATGCAATTACTTAACACACACTTGATACAAAACACATCAGTACAATTAATGTCATATCTCATGTTTAAGCATTTAACAATGAATGTTCAATGAACAAAACTTACCAATGTAGACCCTCCTGCTGTATCTCTGCATCAGCAACAGAACAAACACATGCAGTGGAATAAGATTGATGATGAAAACATAACCACCCCATGCAGAGACCTATGACAAATGGAACAGGAAATTAGATGTGAAATTATCTGCAAATTCTTAGGATAGCCAATGCTGGATTTATACATTCTGATGGTCTAACAAGAAAACACAAATCCTATCCAGACAAGCAGTTAGCACTACTAGTAATACCACCAGAATCCTTCTCAGTATTTATTATTAAAGAAAGCCCCATATGTCAAAGGCTTTTGAAATGGGCTGATGGATTTTCAAGATCATCCTTCCTGGATCTCCCCCTTCCAACCTAATCTGGTCATACTTGCAAACAAGCATGGGATGCTGGGGGCTTTTCCTCATGGTGAAGGCTGCAGCACAAGGCAGCAGGGTCCTTAGGGACAGAAGTTGGACTTTGATGATACTTGTGGGTCCCTTTCAACTCAGGATATTCTATGATCCCATGCAGCTTTCAAAATTTTCTTCTGGCACACAAATGTAGCACCATGCTCTGCACTTTTTGCTGAGGACAGGGAACACCATCTCCAGGCAGAGAAGAGAAAGGAGCAAGGTACACCTCCAGGAGCAGAACTCCTGGAGCAGAGCAGCCAGTGCAGGTTGCAGTGTAAGGAAAGCAAAAAATCAAGTGTGAGGATGCACATGAAAGGGGGACTGAGCACCGTGGAATGGTATACAACAGTATCACGGATATTGCAAATCTGTGGCAACAAGAGCTCTTGAGAAGGACTGCTATGGTGTACTTAGATTGAAACACTACAATGTTATTAAGTGATTGCTGGTTTAGATAAGGATTTAATGAGCTAACATTACAATGTGTTATCTCAATTTCTAACGTATTTAGAAGGGCTAACATTGACTAGACAGTCTGTATTTTAACACGTCTTCTCATCAAATTACAGTCTGGAGTTCCCCCACATGCACCATGCCTACCCTAGATCTTCATTTTTAGAATGCAGTAGCTAATGTGGGTTTCACTTACATTGTACTTTAGGGTTTAGATTCATGTAGATATTTTTAAAGCCCTAGAACCCATAAAGAAACCCAAATTACTATGGTTTATAGAAGAGTCTAAAATAAGGATGACGCCAAGTATTATTGTTTTTTGACACTAATACTACAAAACCCAGCATTTCAAAATTTGTGGTAACCCATTCAGACAGTGTGAAATAATTAGAATAGAAATCATCCAAGTTTTTTAGAAACTATTGCCAAATTACTAACATGAAGTATCATGATTTACAGAGGCAAATTTTTTTAATGGGAGAAAACATGAAGATGTGTAAGAAAGACTAGAGTAAGTACAAATCTGCAGTTGGAACACTCATATTTATGGAAAGGTTTGAATGAAGCAGGTGGCAAACAGTTTGTATGGACCAGAGACCTGCAGTCTTTAATTATCAAAATATTAAACAAAATCTAAGCACTGAAGATTATACTGAATAGGATGTATTTTGAAACTTTTCAAACAAAACTGAGGCATCCTCATAAGATTGGCAAAAGGAATGGAAACATACTATTACTGCTAGAAGGATTGCTTCAAAGTACAGCTTTGTTTTATTTTACCTCCTTGTCAATAAAAAGTGTACGAAGCAGAAGTTGTTGAAGTAAAATAAATGCTAAAAATGTAATTGTAAGGAAAAAAACCCCTACATTGAAAGCAATGATAGGAATCAAAATACCACAGTAAATGAGGTATATTTTAAGCAGACTTAGTAATCAAGAAAGATTTGTCAGTTCATGCACCTTTCAAGAAGCTGTTCCCCAAACTTCCCATGCAAGGACTGACTCTTACTACCTGAAAATTGTGATTTAACTTCTTACATTGAAAACAACTAATTACACCAGAGAAGGACAAACTATTACTATATAACAAATAGTAGAGTTATGCTTTGTCCTAAAAATTTACTTACACAAAATGTCTAGAGGGGCATCTTAAAAATCGTTCCAAAAGGGAAAGACAATATATGGAAAGCCATCACCTACTTGGGATGAAGCAGGTGCACTCTGTAAGCAATAAAATTCCATCATCTAATCACTGAGATTTGAGGCTAAGCTACGGCCAAATCTTAACCTTTCATGAGCCAACAGCACTAGAAAGGCAAATACAAAAACCCACTTTTACACTCAAGGACTGAATGTCATGATGACATTGATTCTGTGAGTTCTGTCACCATGCACACAATAGATCACATCCCCTCCCTCTCACACAGTCCCACAGACCAAGGCAGTAAGAACTGGTTACTGTACGATCTTTTTCAGCAGTAGAATTGTGAAAATACTGTATTTGTTATCTGTATGTTTAGGAAGAGCAATTTTAGAGAATCTTGCCAATACACTGGCACAATATAGAAAAGACTATAGCATATAAATATAACAATTCAAGAACTTTACTTGCCTGCTTTTGTACAGCACTAAAGCACATACCAAGCCTACAGGATGTCTTCACTGTAATGCTATATGAACAGCAATGCTGTTTATAGAGAAGTGGCTGTTTATTTCATGACTTGGGCAAATGGAGGAGAAATAGGGGATGAAATAAATGTACTCTTAACAAGAAATAGCTATCCTATCCTCTTTGGTGACAAACACATGGCTATTATTTCCTATTAACAGCAAAAGTCTCCCAGGAAACCAAATGCACATTAAAGCCAGAGGAAAACTAGGCAGCATCCAGACAACCTTTGAATTAACCTTGTACTTTAAGGCACATAAAACAGTCCAAAAGTTCCTTTTTCTTGCAAACCTAGTTACCCGATAGTAGAAAAGCAGCATTTGAGACCTCAATCTTAACTGTCACCAAGCAATTAGCCTGGTGGTCCCTCCACTGGCTATTTTGAGGATAATTTATTTTCATACAGCCACACAGAAAAAGGACCTTTGACTGACTCATACAAGAAAATTCTTCAAGTCTAAGGTTTCACAAGAGGGAGGAGGGGGAAAATCAATTCCCTCCATTTTTCCATTAGTTTTATCTCCTCAGTTTTACTACTGTTTTTCCTCTCTGTTAGCCCTTAGGAACATCTCTGCAATAGCCTCCATTTTCACAGATCAAGAATGAAAAGGGTATTTATGATCATTTATTATGACATTGAAATCATTCACTCTGTTGGTAAGCTTTATGGCATAATCATACCCAAAGAAATAGTTTTCAAAGTTATAAAAAATGTAACTTTGTTCTTATAGTCTAAATATTCTATTATTTAATTTCAGTAATAATGACACACCAACACATGAATATTAAAATTATACCTTAACCTATAAGTACCAAAATAAAAATCTAACTGAATTAGACTAGCTATTCACAGGATAAGAAACATTTATAAGTTATACTTTAATATTTTTCAAAAAAATAGTTTTGCGTTTATTTAAATACTTTCAATTTATTTGTTATCTCTTTTAGTCATATATTTAAGGTTTTAACAGCAATATGAAGCAACAATTTTATATTACGACTTCAACAAAGATTAAAACATCCTTCTGCTCTTTGTCAACATATGGATTATGTAAAGCCCTACTCAAATAGTTTATCTATTACATGTATAAAAGTTTTACCATGTAAAAGTAGGATAGACAGCAGCAGATTGTCCAAAAGACTGACCCAGTTTTCACAGACTTCACCTGGAAAAATAACCAAGTATTTATGAATGATAAATACTGGACAATATTCCAAAATTTAATTCCAAAACAATTGTCAAGAGAACTTCTTCAACCTGCATCAAGTTATATTTGTGTGTTTCTGAACTGATGGCCATAAAATCATAACACAAATGCAATGCTTTCACACACAAAAGGAGCTTATATCTGTTTCTCCAGCAAAGGTAGAGGCAGCATACAACCCAACTCTGCTTCATGATCTGAGGTAGAAAGAAAGGCAGTTGCAATGCCTTGGTGCTGCTTTCTCTGAGACATTAGATCACTTCAGCATCCTAAGTGTTCAGTATCTGTGCCTTACTGTGACTGGTATCCGACTCAACTCTGCAATTATAGATAGAAGAGCTATTCTGTAATTTTGAAAAACTCACTTAAGGTTAATGAGAGCATCCAGATACTACTAAAAGTTTAGCAGGATCCATGAACTGCCCCAGGAGTATGAATTTCTCTACAACTGATGGTGGTAACTGTGGTGTGGGAAAATAGGAATGAAGAACAGACATTAAATATAGCTAAAAAGTTTTCTATAAAATATATTTGATTTTCACATAATTCCACAGGAGTTCAGGAAAATATTACTGCATATGCAATTTAGTTAAATATGAATTTCCTAATAACAGAGAACTGCTATTGTGTCTCAGTTACTCTAAAATAACACTGTGGGTTGATTCTATTATTGTTATAAAACACAGTACACCTTTACAGCTGCAGCTTATTCTAAGACCAGATTGTAGAAAAACCTGCATTTCAACAATATCAGTCACTCAGTCATGAAACATTCCCATTCCTCTCCGTTATAGTCTTACCAACTATATCCCAAGTTTGCAATATTCTAAAGCTAAAAATATCTGTGAACACAAAATTATGAGAACAGGTGTAAGGACCATGTCCTTAATGTGAATACACTCAAAATGAAAAGCATAAGCATTCCAGGAACACGTAAGAGACATTATCTACAGTGTCTATGCTGAATTAACAGTATAGTTATGCTATTTGTGTTATTTCCAAAGTAGATTCAACAGTCCAGAAAAGCTCCAGCTTGCCTAAACTCCTTCATGCAAAACTACCTTACAGATGAAATCCTACATACAGATTAAGGAGTGACAGACAAGCTGCTTTAGTCTTATGTCTTTAAATTAGCCTGCTTGCTATTTTTTTTTAAAGAATGCAAGTAACATTAATATCTTGCTCTAGACAGCTCTGAGTATTTAATTTGGGTATTTAAGTCAAAGCCCAGACCCTCCACACAGGCAAAAGCTTCTTCCGAAGACAATTCAAAGCACTCCATGTTCAGTCTACTGCTTTTCACCAGCTGCATAAGGAGGCTGAAGTTTGATGCACACATAATTCTAATACCTCCAAACTGACAAACAAACAACCCCTCTGTTTGCTTTAAATTTATAGGCTCATCATCATTTTTATTACTACTATAGGATACACACACTTCAGTGGAACAGTACTTTTACATAGTGAACTGAAGAGCATGATTATAGAGTGGCTCAGATCATGTGACTTCCCAGTACTTGCCTGATCAAGAGCCAAGGGGAAGAGGGATGAGAGGGAGGAAAATAAGAATTCAATGGATTCTAAGAAAAATCAGTCACTTGGTTGGAGGAGGAACCAAAAAACCTTTCCAAAGCAAAAGACTCAGCAATTACTCACCCATAAATAGTATGTGAACTGCAGTGCAAAAATAGCTATGCCTTCATTGTCAAAGGATCCTGCTACTGATCGGGATATGTAACCTGGAACTATGGCAATAAAACAGGCAGCTAAAAGCCCTGCTCCCTGGTTCCACAGTTCTCTGGTGAGCAGGAAAGTAGAAATAGCTGTAAGGCCGCTAAAAACTGGTGCTAGAAACACACACACATCTCTTATATGGACTGTCACGTTAAGCATATTTAAAATCCAATGTATAAGGCCTGCTGTCACCATCAGTCCTGGATATACCTACAAGGAGAGAGAAACAGAACAAACCAAAACATTAGGGTATTGCAAAAAACTATTGTGGTAGGCTTGTTTACATATAATTTGCAATGAAACAGTAATTTCTTTAGCTGATATAAGCAGTGAAAATTAGCATAATTTAATAGAATTATTTTAATACGACTTCAATCATGTTTTGACAACACCATTGAATACAGGAGGTTCTTTAAATTTTATCCAAATGCTAACAACAACATATAATCTATTTTGTAAATGAATAAGCAGCATACAGGTCATATCCTACATTGCTTGACATTTATCATATAATGAAAGAATTTGCCATTAAAGTATAGAAGCAGAAGCTAAAGTCTGCAAGAGAATTTCAAGCCAGCTATCAGCTTTAAGAAAAAAAGTCCCAAAAGCCTAAGACAACAAGAAACCAACCAAAATTTCCCGGCCCTATCCATTTTCCTTCAAAATATACCATGCCATGCCATTCTTTCACCTATGGGGAAAGCAGATGTGCATCAACAAAATTTAATTTTTTTAAAGTTGAAAAGTTGATGGTCAGTCAGTTGAGTATTACATATTTGTAAGACATCTGGGGACATCTTTGGATATGAAAGATTCAAATAAAGTCGTGTAAAATTGAATTAAGATGTCCTCCAGGAAAGATAGCACAGACTTACACAAATCTATTGAACCCATCATAGAATATTGGAGAACTTTAAAATATTATTAATAGGAATTCTACCCTCCCACATTTATCAACATTAGAAAAATCAATACATACTAGCAAAGTTAATATGTATTTCACCTCCCTTAGTTTCTTTCAAAAACGAAGAAGGGTATTGTACTAAATTAAATTAACAGATGACAGAATGTACCCCTGCATATATTTCAATTCTCTTTCCTAAAGGGGTTGTACTTCATATAAGACAAGTATGGAAAACACGCATTTATATGTTACATAAAGAGTCTCAAGTACTTTAAGATACTAAAATAAATGGTGATCTGTTACAAAAAAACCTGTTAATACCTTTAAATGGTATGTACTATAATTAAAAAGCTTTAATGAACTTTGACACATTAAGAAACACACGGCTGTGTTAGTAACTGAGGTGTTACTAAAGCCATTCTAATGAACAATACTTGTATTCTGATTTGATAATACTGTTTTGTGCACCTTTCCCATCTTGTAACTTGCCTCAATGCCAATCTTAACTAGGCCTGATGCCTCAGGCCACGCTGATTTACCTTCACAAGGTCTTTTCCCAGTGAAATCCTAACTGTTTGCCATACATACATGAAGTCTACTTAACATACACCATTGGATTAAAACCTGTACCTTAAAGGTACAAAACTAAACAGTTTTGGAAAAAATCTAAAAAATTATTTTTCCTTTTTTGATTTCATGTACCAGAATTCCAAGAGTAACACCCTTAATTATTACTATTAGAAGTTAATACATAAGGATGTTCTGTATTTCTTGTTCACAGTATGCTGTTGGATAAAGACTAAAGCATGTTAACTTACACTCTTAGTTTCTGCAGCTAAAAATGAAAAACATCTTGATATTCTCTCTGCAGCAATTTGACAATTAAAAGCATATTTTAATAAGGTTCTCCTTTTATCAATGTAGAAATTGGGTCGAAAGTTCAAAAAACTTACAGCAAAGTTATCTTTAAGTTATCATTACAATACTTACAGTTCCACCTACTATTCTTCCTAGTGGATACCATGCTCTTTCATCAAACCAATTTAAAAATTCATAAAACCCATGAGATGCAAGATGATGTGTTGATCTATAGTTAAACCTACAAAGAAACAGAAGAAAAGATGAGGTGGTAAGATAAAAATCAAGAACTTTAGCGTCTCATTTGGTATAGAAGTACAATGGTCCTCTCTAAATCCATAGCATTTTAAAGTAAATTACTGAGTTCTCAGTTACAAATGACTATATTTTCTTCATTTCAGCAACCAGGGTATATGCAGAGATGATATGTTAGAGACTTTGGTGGGATTTTTTGTGTTTGTAAACATTAAAAGGTTTTCTATCATTCTGAAAAACACTCTGGTCACTTTCGGTATTCCTTTGTAAAGCTACTAGTTCTCAAATACAGTCTATCACATCCAGAAAATCAGAATTAAGATCATGGAAGAATCAATACAAGACTCCCATTTTGAGACAGGACAGCTGTGTGGTACATTTGCTGCTGCTCTACTTAATGTAAAATTGAGACGTGATTAATGTAATATAGGCAATAGGAATCAGCCTATTTATTCCCACTATCAAACTAATGGCATATTCTCTTCTTTCAATTCCCTTCCCTTCAATCAAATAAGAATCTATATAATGTAGCATCTCTGCAGAAAAAGTTTCATCTTCAAAGTTTGTACATTTTGCTGCAGAAAATTTCTTGTGGAACAAAAGCTCTCCCATGCATACCTTCAGTCTACAAACCACCAGAAAACATTAGTGCCATTAAGGCACTAATCTTTCACTTTCTTGGCACAAAATATCTTGAACTTCTGACAACAAAACTTTTCAACTATTAAGAAGTCCATTAATTCTTGACATTAGGTGTCAGGCTGTGAGAAGAACTACAGTGCACGTTACCCCAAAGCAGCAACACTTTCACGACCATTCATTCAAAAGCCAAATTAAAGGGCTACAAGTATCAATAATGGGAAGTTTTCCAGAGAAAGTTTAGGCTTAGAAAAGCCTGGGTGAAGGCAACTTCTGAAATAAGCAATATCCACAAAGTGAACCCTTCTAATGGATACTCCAATTGGAATTCAGTTAACAATATGAAATTCATTAGTTAAAGAAGTATTAAAGATTATAGTCATTAGTTAAGTAGAAGTTCAGGTGGCTAAATGGAATACCACAACAGACAACAGGTTAGATGAGCAAACCACCACAAAAGACTTCCACAGACACTGCTAGTGCTCAAGACAAGAAAAGCTCAGGTGTGTTTATCATTTTGTCTGTTTTCTAAAGGATCCACTGACATCAGTAACATGCATCACTTCTAATACAGATTTTAAAACTACATCAAATCTTTTGCATATTTAGGATTCCCAAAATATTACAGGTTTAACTTGAACTAATTACATTCAACAGAAACAAGCTAACGTCATTCAAGACTGCAAAACCCATCAAGTTCCTAACTGTTTAAGTCTAATACCTGAAGTAAAATGACACTGAGGTCATGAGCAGCTTTCCTCATCTACACAGCGAAAGAACAAAAAGAACTGAAATTCAAGTTCAGATGTCAGCAAATTTGCCTGTTTCAACTGACTGACCTATTACAGCATCAGTGAAGTAACATTAAAAATAAGTAAAAAACCAGAGTGAAGTATTTTCAGGAGCACTCTCTTATATGCTAAATAAGCAGTTATATAGGATACATTAACTGATAAAACTGTGGACTTGAAGAGTCATTAGTCATGTTTATATAAGAAAATTCACATGAACATCAGTCATTCTGACCTAGAAATCTTTGATTCAAACAGCAATGTGACATTGGTTTCTAATAAGCCTACAACTATTCCCATTTGACTAGATTTCTAAATATTAATTAATTCTCCAGTACTGAACTGTCAACTATAATGTGATTTATGAAATGGTGTACCTGTGAAATTAGCCTCTTATCTTAGTATAGCAAGGTCTATTGCTAATTTGTTTAGTGCCAAGTGCCTGCAGTACAGTATGAAACAAATCAGGAGTTTCACATTGTACAGGACGCATAAGATCCAGCCAGCTACGGACAAGACTTAAAGCACACTGAAAACCCAGCCAAAACTGTTATCCTAGAACTTTAAAAAGGAAACATGAAAGATGTTTACTAACATGGATTACTTTCGAATTTTTAAATCATGACTCAAACTCACAGAGGCTACAAAAGTATGACCAATGTTTACTCTTAGAGCATTAAAAGATTAGTGAAACAAATGAAATAGGCAAGAAGAATATACATTGACATTCTCCTCCTGTTTTGAACCAGTAAAGCTTCATAACTGACTTCAGAAGGATGTGAACAACTGCTTGTGCTTTGGCAGCATCCCATTAAGTCTTTAATAAGAATAATTCAAAACTGAAATGCAACATAACAGCACTTTAATTCTACCACTTTAGAGGTAAGAATTTAATCTTCCCTCCTAATGTACTTCTAGACAGATACAAATCTATTAACTCTTCTTTCAAAAAGTGATTGCTTCTTTTGCCACAAATGAAAGCATGCAGAGACAGCTGGGCATGTCTTTACAGCAGACGTTATTGGCAATACTACAGGTACATTAATTTTTCACTGTGAGAAGACCTGTAAGTGAGAGCCAGAAATAACCTTTGGGACACAAAAATCTAAAAAATTATTTAGAAGCTTAATTCAGCACTCCACTTTGACTTAAAAAAAAAAAAAAAAGAAAAAAAGGAAGTGCCCACTGTACCTCCCACTAGGTAACCTGGAAACAAAAGCTACTTAAAATGTCAATATAAACTGAAACACACATCAGGACAAGCTTGATGAGTGATGCTGCATATCCAAGCCAGCTTCAGGCACTCTTTAAGTGGCAGCAATGGGCAGTGCATCAGACAACAGTATGGTCTGGCAATTGTACGATGACGCCAATATTATGCTTTGATACTGCTAACCCAATTCATAGCACTTTTCTTTAGGGACAAACCTGAACTGTGTGAAACTGGTTCCTTTTTTGCCAGAATGGAGACAGCGGCTAACACAGTATCACACTGCGAACCAGCCACACAACCTTCTTACTACCGTGGTACTTCTCAAACTGTGCTTGAAATGCAGCACACAGGTATTGTATTTCTACAGCAGTGCTGTCACAATATCTGCAACTATCTATAGGTTTCACAGGGGTGTAAAAAAGCCCTGAAAAATATTAGAAAAACTGCTTCCTTTGTCTATACCCACATCTGGGAGACTTAGGGGCTGCAACTGAGGGAGGAATCCAAATGGAGACAAGAACCACCAGTGCTGGGTAGAGGCTGCATTTCAGGCTTGTGTGTCACTGCCTGCCCCAGTTCTTCCACCTTCAGCAGCTGCAAGAACAGGTGATATTTAGGAGTTTTATCCAGTCTTCTTTCTGATCTGCTACACCTTATGCAAGGAGACACTGGAGTAGACTGCTGGTCACGTTGACTAAATAGTATGCAATACTACGTGACAGAACCAAAGTGAAGGAAAGGATCCCTTTTCTCCCATCCTCAACCCTCACACTCATCTGGTCTTGAGGTATGGGAACAGTTTACCCATCTCCCAAGATTCCCTTTTTATCCTCCCTCATCCTTTTGAGGCAAGTCAATTTGAGACAGACCTGAGAAGAATAAAGAACGAAATTATGTAAAGCACATGCCTAATTAAATACTCAGCTAGAAAGACTGAGACAAATACTCCAGTTCTCAGCGCACGTTGTGAAGAAGATGCACGCTTGCTAATATTCAGCTACGGGCCTGCCTACCACTAGTAAGAGTTGACTTTTCTTATTTTAGCTGACATTCGAGGAGTAAAAGTGATGCTCTGCTGCTCTCCTTGCCTCGTTCTGTCAGGTCTGTAGTTTGATCTGTCTTGTCCTCCAAGTTAAGCTTTTAAGGAATAACCAAGCAGTCCTAAGTCTTTGCACATTTCAGAATTCTAAGTCCCAGCCACCAAATCAGGCTGGTATCGCAGTTTGAACCTTTGAGGGGATTGCTCTAGTGACCCCAAAAGCACTCTATGTATGGTACAATTAATTTTGTGCCACTACTGGAAATACCTACACTAGTTGGTTCAGTAGCCAATTGGAGATAAGTTAATAAAGATACAGTTCTCATTTTCAAAGCAGAACTGAGTATAAGCAGCAACAGCAAAGTAACTCAACAGAGGCATAATTTGTTTTTAGTAGCCACATTAATTTAGAAAGCTTAACTAGGCAACTTGCAAAGTAAAGCCTGTAAAGTTTTCACTTATATATTATGTACTCCTAATACATAATCTTAACTACCTGTTCATGCTTAGGTTTGATTTTTATTCCATCCTATGAACTATCTTTTTGATGACACAAGGTAATACTGTAAGATGATTACTTAATGCTAGTCACAGCACTCACTCTATCCAGGAGCTACAGAATTCTCTGGCACCTCACAGTAACAATTACTGCTATATTTATAAAGAGACGTCTTAGGCTCTGACACTTCTAAGTTTAGTATTTCCTTGACAAAGTACTATTTAAGAGGAACATTAAAATAAAATTTAGCCTGCTGAGAAAATAAAAACATATAGAAAATAAGAGCACACGTAGAGCAATGCAGTTACTTCATCCAGATAGTAACAACACTTAAAGCAAATTACAGTGACATCAATGGAATTCATTTGACCCCTCCATTCCAACAGAGCACAAGATCAGTGTGCTGCTGCTTCTGGGAATGGTGACTGTTTAAACCCCAATCAATTTCATGCTATTACTGCCCCATCATCTAGACTTTTTATCCAGCATTTTATAGCCATCTGAGAATATGTAATCTCCTTACTGGCAGAATCTGTTGAAAATTTTCTAAGCCTGCAATTATAAAGGCTTCTGTGCTCTAAAAGTCTTCATCTGCAGAGGCACAAAATTTTCACATCTGCAAACTCAGAAAAATGACGATACAAACTGTGAACATTACAAGCTATCTGAGCAATTCTAGGAGTCAGTTTTTAATGCAAATGTAGATTACAGAATCAATTCTGCCATACAGCGTCTAATTAGAGATGGCAAGTCTATATTCTTGAAAAAGAAGAGTTGTGGATTGACTCCATATCCGACATATTCTTTACATCCAAAGGAAGAATTTATTCAGCACACCACTTAATGGAAAATCTAATGAGAAACTTCAGTAGCTTCCATTGAAACGAAGAAACATATATACAGTATTCCATATTAAATTTTAAAACACCTGCTTGCCTACGTATTACACTATGAGCACAACATCCTCCAAGTCTTATTCTGAACTCCAAACCTACGAATAAGCAATTACCACAATGAGTTCTGTATAAGGTTTTTAAAATGGAAGTATAGTATCCCATCAATCACATAATGAATTTAAGGCACTTACAGCAGTATTTCTCATCAGGAATATCCCTACTTGTGTTTATGACTTTGATAAGTATGTATGGACATTAAAGTCATTTTCAACTAATCAAGATGGGAATTCTGCAGCAGCAATACCTACTGGCAAAAGTACTTATGACAGGTAAAGAGCCTTTCCTAATATCCCCAACCCCAGCCGTTAGACCTCACAGTAAGAATGGAGAAAACACACACTGAGCTCTATCCCTGTAAAAACCCATGAGATGGAGGGTAGTCCTCTTTTTTTCTGAGTCAAAACTGACATATTTCTACAAAGCGGAAAAACAACCAGGCAATTTAATTTCAGAATAATATCCCACTCCTTTCTTTTTAACTTAACCTCATGTCAGTGGAACAGTTTTATCAGGTCCTAAATCTAGTACAAACACACACTGCATGAATTGTCCCTAATTAACACATTTTTATATAATTTAAGTTGTTATGTATCCACAAATCTTTTTTCTGGAATTTGTCTAGGTACACACCTACCATGGTTTTATGTGGAAGTTGTTATCATTCCACACACTCAACTGCAGCTTCTGCACCTCACTGGAAAACAAACACCCAGGAGTCATGAGCAAAGTAACTCTACCCAGTCTTTCACAAGGGACATGGAACATGTTTGCATAGTTCTTACTAAAGCTGACTGAAAGACAATTATTAAGTAAAGTCCACCAGAAAGAAAAAATAAAAGTTTTGACAGATGTGGAGTTTAATAGCATCCTAATTCTGACGTTTTTAGGGGTTAAATATGGAATTTTCAATTGTTTAGTCTTTATGTTTTTGTATCAATATTTGGATACGCAATTACTCTTTGCATTCTGAGATAAGCCTCAACTAATACCAAGAATTTTTGGCAATACCATTAGAATGATTCCAAATGGGTAAGTAGAAAGCCAAGACAGAAATAAAAGCTGGATACAGAGAAAAAAACATCACCAAGGCATCTATTTCTTCAGGTGCAACATTCAACTATGCTCAGTGGAAATCCTGAAGAAGACCAGAATGGTTATAGAATAACCATTAAGAATTACCATTAAGAATATCAGAATGTCCTCAATGTGTTTAAGAGGGATTACAGCATTCCTACTGCCGCTACTTTGCATGGTATTTTCACTGCCTGCAATGAGATGTCACGCTTAGCAAGTGCTAAAATCAGGAACTGCATGCTGCCAGTAGCTTAATGATATGAAATTCTACAGGGAGAACACAGTCATCACTAACTTCTTCAGAGAACCCAGGGCACCTCCAATATTTTTGCTAAAGAACTGCAAGCTTTTTAAAGCATTCCATGACCACAACTTGTATTTTTCACACAACATACCACCATGTGAAGCCACGATACGTTTCCCATCATCACTGTAGTGGGTGTATATCTGTCTGCAATTTCAGACACTTCCTCTGATGCCTGTTATGCTTTTTCATTACTTTTTCTGCCTTGCTTTTGAACTATTCATAATAATTTGCCTTGAGACATGGAAAAGCCTTAGTTTTATCAATATTAAAAGGCATACTTTGCCAGTGAATTCTGCCATTCACAACATTTGACAACATTTTAGGCCTAAAAAGAAAGCAATGATGACGTTTTTCTTGGGACAGTCAAAATACCCAAGAGATTTCAAAGATAAGAAGCAAACAGACCCACCTGAAATTCCTACAGGGGAAAACAGAATGCTCATTTTCTGTTCTACCAGACACACATTTTATTACAGATACTACAGTCCAACCAGCATCAATAATGATGGCAGTAGTCGTCCTGCATCTTTTGGAAGCATAATCTTCTCAAGAGGCATCAGTTCTCTGCTCACTACAGTATAAACTACCACAAATTCTATAGTGCTATGTCTGTTTCTTTCTGAGTGCTATAGGCCTACTCTGTGGAACATTAGCCTTGTATCTTGCAACTCTGAAGGTTTTGCACCAGATTCAAGAAAATATTCAAGAAGGGTGTTTCTTCCAGATAGAACAGATTTGTGCTGTACTTGTTTCTAACATGATGGAGGCAGTTTAACTTCAAGATCTTCTAAGTTAAAGGCTGGTACATGAGGATCTGGTTGACAAGAAGGAAATAAAAAGCCAATTAGCTGAACAATATATTTTAAGATGCAAAATATCCTTTCTGTAAAAAATCTGATACTAGAAATGAATGAAGTAAACATGACTGCTTCACAAGAAGTGACTGGGAATAGAGGACAGCTAGCTCCCAAGTCTTCTAGTATAGAAAAGCAACATGCAACACCTAAACAACCATAGTAGACTCTTATTAAACTGACCTCAAACATACTACCTGCTATCCTGTAGCAAAAACTAATATGAACCCAGAAGAGAATACTACTTTTTGTAGTAGTCTGAAATACAAGTAAAACGATGGAAATTTATTATTCATTGCAGGTACTTTAAAAATATTTTAACTATTTGGCAGTGTGTGGCACAGTCTTCATTGCTATTACATAATAAAGTCACCTATATGCTACAAAGCAGTGACAACTGAGGAAGTACTACCTACATAGAAATGCAGTTGAACCAACTTCACAATCACTTCCCCTTAAGTGAAATTTAAGAAACCAGTCTGGATACAAGGTAGCCTGGCAGACCGCTTCTACCCTATAAAATACAAGACATGGTAAAAAGTAAACAGGACTCTTAGAAAGGCTCCAGACCCCCAACATCACAGATGATACTCTAGCAGTGACAATCTTCTTTCTGGCAGAACATTTAAACAGTTACAGCACCGCAGAAGAGCTTTAGCAGAAATTATTTTGTACGCCCCTCAATAAACAATAGCCTGTTACCTGAACTTCTGTGTAGCGTGACAAAGAGTTAAGTCCAGCCAGAATCAGACATTAGATATCAAACCACTCTGTACAAATTATGGCAACGTAGGGTTTTTTTGTTCACAGAAATTCAAAGTATGTAGAGTGTTGTGACTGCATGCCTAAGTCAGTTTAGCAAGTTAAAATAAGGTAGCGTTTCATCCAAAAATCCTCAAATATTTGCTCTTTAGTACATTTCTTAATGCACCTACTATTCTTCTTCCTGTAACTAGGTCTCTGTTGCCTGAATGACTGTTCTTTAAGTCACTTGTTCTTTCTGTATGTAGATCATGTTTAGTTCAAGAAGCTGGACCTCTCATAGTGCACCTGTTGAGCTCCATCTGTTGCAATACTGACTTACTGACTTTTTACTACAATGACTGCTGAGAAAATAAAAATTAACGTTTCAGTGGATAATACAAACCATCATCAGAGCAGAACAGACAGTCTAACTTGAACAATTTCTGCCCGGTGAGTAACACCAGACCTAATTTTACCTAAATTAAATATGTCTGCTCAAATTCTGCTTAACCCTTCAGTAACCTGCTATAAACAGACACAAGTACTGTATTCACCAGGAATGTAGCAGGGATCAGGCAATTTTTACCTGTGAGTATGTACATAATAGATAGACTTACCTGCAGAACAAACCAAACAATACAACGAGGGTTTGCAGGAACCTAGAGATAGATCTAATTCTGCTCTAATCAAATAAAGCCGGAAAGGGCATGAATACAGCCCAAAGTGCATGGGTAAGGGGGGGCAAAGAGGAGGGGAAAGGTATTCCCAGTTTTAGGATGCCTTGCACTGAATTGCATGCTCGCAAATTTAACTGTGGCAGTTATCCTTCAGCTAACCTTTGCTACCTAAAAGGAGTGCAGAGGCACTCCTAATGCACTTTTGTTTGCAAATCAGACAAATTAGCTTGAAACCCGGCTAAAAAGCAAACCACTCTCAAGGTGCTGCAAAAGACAACAAAAAATGCTTCTATAAATACATCAGCAGCAAGAGGAGGGCTAAGGAGAACTCCATCTTTATTGTATGTGGGAGGAAACAGTGACAAAGAATGAGGTGCCTAATGCCTTCTTTGCCTCAGTCCTTAAGAGTAAGACCAGCTGTTGTTTGAGTAACCAGCCCCCTGAGCTGGAAAGACTGCGATTGGGAGCAGAAAGATGCCCCCATAATCTAAGGGGAAATGGTTAGCACCCTACTACACCACTTAGAAACACACACAAGTCTATAGGGCTGCATGGGATCTACCCAAGGGTACTGAGGGAGCTGGCAAAGTGCTCACCAAGCTGCTTTCACCCATTACCCAGCAGTCTTGGAAAACCAGGGAGATTCCAGCTGACTGGAAGTTAGCAAATGTGATGCCCATCTACAAGAAGGGTCGGAAGGAGGATCCAGGGAACTACGGGCTTGTCAGCTGACTTCAGTGTCAGGGAATGCTATGGAGCAGATCATCTTGAGCACAACCATGCAGCAAATAGAAGACAACCAGGGGATCAGGCCCAGGCAGGATGGGTTTATGAAAGCCAGGTCCCACTTGCCCAACCTGATCTTCTTCTATGACAGGGTGACTTGCTGAGCAGATGAGGGGAAAGGCTATGGATGTTGGCCTGGAGTCCAATAAAGCCTTTGACACTGTTTCCCACAGCATTCTTCTGAAGTAACTGGCTGCTCATGGTTTGGACAGGTGCACTCTTCACTGGGTAAGAAACTGGATGGCAAAGCCCAGAGACTGGTGGTGAATGGAGTTACATCCCACTGGTAGCCAGTCACAAGTGGTGTTCTTCAGGGATCAGTGTTGGGGCCAGTCCTGTTTAATATCTTTATCAATGATCTAGATGAGGGGATCAACTGCACCCTCAGCCAGTTTGCCAATGACACCAGCTGGGTGGGAGTGCTGACCTGCTGGAGGGCAGGAAGGCTCTACAGAGGCATCTGGACAGGCTCGATTGATGGGCCGAGGCCAAGCATATGATGTTCAACAAGGTGAAGTGCTGGGTCCTGCTCTTGTAAAGGGTCACAACAACCCCAGTGCAATGCTACAGGCCTGGGTAAGAGTGACTGGAAAGCTGCCTGGTGGCAAAGGACCTGGGGGTGCTGGTTGACAGCCATCCAAACATGAGCCAGCAGTGTGCCCAGGAGGCCTAGAAGGCCAATGCCATCCTGGTTTGCATGAGGAATAGTGTGGCCAGCAGGACCAGGGCAGCGATTGTCCCCCTGTACTCAGCTCTGGTGAGGCTGGACCTCTAGTGCTGTGTCCATTTTGGGCCCCTCACTACAAGAAGGACATTGAGGTGCTAGAGCATGTCTGGAGAAGGGCAATGAAGCTGATGAAGGGTCTGAGACACAAGTCTGATCAGAAGCAGCTGAAGGAGCTGGGATTGTTTACCAAGAGAAAAGAAAGCTCATGGGGAACCTTATTGCTCTCTACACCTACCTGAAAAGAGGTTGTAGTGAAGTGGGGGGTTGGCCTCTTCTCCCAGATAACAAGTGATAGGACAAGGGGAAATGGCCTCAAGTTGTGCCAGGGGAAGTTTATATCAGGTTTATGAAAAAATTTCTTCACTGAAGGGGTTATTAAGCATTGGAACAGGCTGCCCAGGGAAGTGGTTGACTCACCAAACATTTAAGTATTTAAAAGAGGTGTAGATTTAGAATTTAGTGACATGTTTTAGTGGTGGAGTTGGCAGTGCTGGGTTAATGGTTGGACTCAATGATCGTAGAGGTCTTTTCCAATGTAAATGATTCTATGATCTCAACTATTTCAACTAATTTTTCTATGAAGCAGATTAAGAGTACCCACATGATCTATTAATACAGTCCAACAGAAGGGATAATGGCCTCCAACTGAGGGCAGAAAAAGTTCCAGCTGTTTGCAAAGTGACTATATATACACCCACACTGGAGAAAATTGACAAGGGAACAGAATGTCACCAATAAAATAAAGACCAGGAAAGTAGCTGAAAACAGAAAGTGGCCTTCATTCTTCCCCACAATACACAGAGTGGAGCTTATCTTCCTAATCATATTTTGCATTCTTGATCCACTTTCAACATCTGATTTATTCTCATGTAAGTATGGCAATTAGAATTTAAAATCAGTTATCCACTGCTTTTATATTTTTCATACTGCTTAAAGCACATCTAAATTAAAAAAAAACAACCAACCAACCAAAAAAACCCACAAAAAACAAACCAAAGTTTTCAATTAATTTAATTCAACCAGTTAAGAATTGCACTTAATGGTTACCAATGTTTCTTTAAAAGACTATGCACAAGAAACACAAAAGTGCAATAACAAAACATTATTTCCTCTTTAGGTATTCACAAAGAAATGCTAAATTGTACTGCAATGACTACAGTTCTCAGCATTTAAGACAGTATATATAATGAATATTAAATTCCTGCCACATACAATGTGAAATTAAAGTTACATGTTTGTTTTCTCATTACGTGATGGAATTTCTAGTATTGCTTAGTCTTACTATATTGTGACTATTGAATATCTCACTGTGCTCCTCTGTCACTTTAGTAAAATCCAATTCAACTTTAGAAATGACCTTAAAATGTGAAAGTGGTAGAACACAAGATGAGCTAGGCTTACAATTACACACAGAATATGCTGAGTTGGAGAGGAACCACAAGGATCATCCAGTCCAACCTTTAGCCCTGCACATCCCCAAGAGTCACACCATGTGCCTGAGAGCATCATCCAAATGCTTCTTGAACTCTGGCAGGCTTGGTGCTATGACCACATCCCTGGGGAGCCTGTTCCAGTGCCCAAACACCCTCTGGGTGAAGAAACATTTTCTAATGTTCAACCTAAGCGTCCCCTGACAGAAATTCAGGCCATTCCCTTGGGTCCTGTCACTGGTCACCACAGAGAAGAGATCAGTGCCTGCCCCCTCACTTCCCCTCATGAGGAAGCTGTAGACTGCAATGAGTTCTCCCCTCAGTCTCCACACATATGCTTTGAAGCCATCACAAGTGTTATTACAGAAATAGTCATAGACTACTCCCACCACTGCCTCCATCATACACACAGGAACATGCCCTTTCAAAAACAAATCACCTCTTTGACCAGCCGACTACCACGGTATATACAATTTGGAAGCTACAGCCCCTCTCTCTTGTAACAGTAAAAGGATGAGTTTCATTTCTAATGCCATTTTATTAAATCACAAGTACTGACCTGAGGTACCATGCCTTTCCCTCATCCCCATTGCCACATGAAAGAGGATAAGGCAAAATGAGCGTCTGGCTGTCCATGAGGATACTAAAGCAAGAAGTCTGGTTGCAATTCAGGTGGGGCTGGAATATGGTGTAATGCAGGGGATATGTGAGAGCTGTTGGAAAGGGCCTAGCAGAAGTTCTCAGGCGACAATTATTAGGTCACATAATCCTAAATCTTCTCTCTCCTTGCTCTCCAGACATGAATTAAACTGGCCTGTTACAGGACCTTTCATGCTTCAATCCCCACCAGACTGTATGCCCTCTCAACTCTCTCCACAAATGCGCATTTAAATTAGAAAACTAGAGTTAGCCTTCCTGTTGAGAAAAGGGATCCCAAATGTCCCCTATAACTATTTAAGTCTTATTTCTGGCCAAACTTTTGAACAGTTACAGCACAGTAAAAGAACTCTAGCAGAAACTATTGGTATGTTCACACCTCAATAACCCATGGCCTGTTGGTCAGAGAACTCACCGATACTTGAGATAAAATCAGGGTACAAGATGTGCCAATATAATAGCTTACTGCCACTGGAAAAAGGTGAGTTTTCCTCTCCCTGCCTGCAGTTGCAGATCTGACACCTACGCTTACCAGAACTCTACAAGTTGCCTTAACTCATTAACACAGCAGAAAACTATCCCAGGAAATGTCCAACAGATGATGGGAAATTCAGGAGAACTACTTCACTTGATTAGATGCAAATAAGGCTACCTTATACTGGTGAAGACAAGCTCAGCAGCACCTTGTCGTACCTCAGATATTCAGAGTCAGTCTTTATTCAAAACACTCTGAACCACCATCTTATCAGCCACAGCAGCTTTCTGGAGGTTCTCAAAGGAACCTGTGGAATCATCTTCCATGTGTTTTCCAATGCATAAACAATACCCCTGGGTACTCCCGCACAGCACATTAGATAATGAGACAGAGGACAACACTGCTTAACTTCCCAGGTAAAAGTACCATTCAGCTAACATTTAAAGCTGTTCTGTGGCTTAAATGTAGAAAGGGACAGCAGATGGCACCATATGGAACATACTCTCACAAAGGAAAACCATGATGTGTACAGCTAAGTACATTGTGTTGAAACTAGAGTACAAGGGAAGCATAAAGAGAAAAGGACCCTGAAGTTGGCTTACAAAAGCAAAAGCTAGAAAATAAATCAGTGATGAAACAATTACAAGCATGATATATTTCACACAAAACATATCATCCAGTCTACTGGCAAGCAAAAACTGGGCTTTACTGTGGGAGGGTGGGGCAAGCATTGGTGAAGTAGTGTTAGAATACAAAATGAAAGCACTAAAAATTCCTTGGCTCCTGAACATGTTTAGCCATAGAATAATTACATTTGTCATCACTAGATGACCTGAGACATCACAAATTAAGATACCGTTGCAAATGTTTAAAATAGTTTCTCCAGTGTCAAAATCCATTTTCTATTTGGCAAATGAAAGATAAAAACTGTTACATAGTAAAATGAATTGTGAGACACATGCAATAGTTTTTCAGATGTTACTTCAGACATTTGACATTAGATAAATCATTCTAGTCACCTGAGTAAGATAAAACAGTCAAAACACAGTAGCATTACACAACTTCTTGGAAAACTCAAACACTGCAGTGGCTTTCATGAGTCTCCTTCTACAGTAAAGCGGGCCAAAGAGACGCCCATTTATTTTCATTATTAACATCAATAAAATGCCAAAACTCCAATTTTGTTTTGCTGACTTTCTAAATTAGAAGAATTGCAACTTTAAAGCATTTGATCTATTGCCAGCGAAAGAATTAAAGGCATTTTAAAGACCTTTAATACCCAAATGATCAACTTCAAATATTTCAACCATGAAGATGAAGCCGCCTTTTTCAAGATGCATGTTTCAAACAATATTTATGAAATTCTAAGTTACTTAACTGAGCCTCCAAATGCTGCTTGGGATAAGTTTAGAATAAGAAGGAAACACATTCAACATATGCAATAGATTATTAAAAAAAAAAAGCTGGATAAACATAGAAAAGTATTCAGGACAAGGCGGCTTGTTTTGTTGCTTTGCTTCTGCATCAAGAAAATGCACTGCTGTATTTTCAAATCCTCTGGCTACAGCACACACGTATTCTATTCAACATGTAGTCCTCCCAATCAGCTGCATCCTCAAAGAGGTACTTTCCAAACCTAGATTTTGTTAACATATCCATCTATTGGGAAGACAGAAATAAAAATAAACAAAATCATACTTCTTGGATTTAAAGAAGTTGGCTACCACTTATAGTGTAGCAATAGCAAAAAGAGAATGCAGAGACTGAAAAAAATCAAAGAACTCACAAAACGTAGTCTGCCCAGCCATGTGTACTAGAACAGTTTAAAATAGGTAATTACATGGTATTTTTCCCTTCTGCAAAATCCATGTTAAACCAACAGGACAGAGAGTGCCAATGTATACAGTGAGCCACTGTTTTAAATAAACGTAAATACTATTGTGTTAAACAATCTAGAAGATAATAGCAATCCCACTAAGAACACCACCAAAAATCAATAATCAAGTCAAACACACATCCTCCATTGCAATGTGGTTTCCCCAAGGATTTTACTTGTTTTTTTTAAGTAAAGGAAGGTATTTTGAAATTCTTCATGGATCATCAGTTGAAGAGAACTTGAACATGCTCTTTACCTACCAAACTAATATAACCCATATAAATGGACTGCCACAGAAAATTATATGATGAGCATTTTAACACCTGGAAGTAATTATCTTTACAGTCCACATACTCCAGTTATGTTAGATGGGCTCTTAAAAAAGTAGCATATGATGCTGGGCTTGGGTTTCCCATAGCAGACACATTTTAAATACTGTTTTCTGCTCTTAGAAGCACTCATGTACAAACACTCAGTTATTCCTTGTTTAAAATAGACTATTTCCTTTTCTAAAGTGCAGGAATATTGGCGCAAGTAATTGCAAGAACTTTTAAAATATTTCTCTATATGACAAAGGAGCTTCTACCCTGAGAAAGCAGCAGTAAGTTGGGAAATAGAGAAGCTGGTCTATTTTGTTCGTATCTATGTCCTTAAATTCATTCCTCAGGCTGCTTCAACTTATGTAAGGTGTGGTGCAGCGTTAGGGTCAATTTCACAGTACATCTCAAGCCCAGACCTAGCAGCTCTCCACATTAAAAACACCTCAGTTTGATTCCCAGCAACAGCTCAGATGAAGCCCACAAACCGCTTAGCTCTGGGGCCAGAAATGAGGTCTATGTGTTGGACATACTATAAAAAGACTATAGCAAGACTTGTCCTAAGTTCACTTTGTTCTCCAAGCAAGTAGTAAGACTGATGGCTAGAAGAAGTTTTGCTAAAAGAGTTAATAATGAAAACATTGGCATACATTCTCCAAAAGCAGCAGCTTTAATGGCTTTGCTAAGTAGAAAGAAGCCCTCAGGATTAGCCCTAAATGTCAGTACAAATGTACCTCAAAGGGCTTGCAGGAGTGGAATTTTCAAAAATTAAGGGGGAAACTCTGGAACACATGCACAGATAGACATTAAATGGAAAATAACCTGACTAAATCGGAAGAGATTCTTGTGGAACAGCAAAGACACCTTCCAAAACTCAGTCTACCCTCAACCCACTTAAAACCTATTAGTTTCTATAGGATTTTGAATTTTCCTGCTAACTGTACTGGCCAAAATTTTTATTGTCCCCTTTCCCCACTAGTTCAACATGAGACAGATTTAAAAACATGAGTATTAGGAGTACAGGCTGCCAAAACCAGAGACTATTAGAGTTATGATAGGAAGCAAAAGGTAACCTTTATAAACCACCCTAACCTTATGTAATAAAAATCAAATTTTTGTTTTAAAAACAGAATATATTAAGCTGTTCAAATAATAGGATATTTGCCAAAAAAAGTCCATTCAAGTATTTTCACTGTAGCATTTGCTCAGGTTAGTGTTTGTTGAAGACCATTTAAAAAAAAAATAAATCATGGCATTAAAAGCTAAACTTGATGGTTCAGTCAACTCAGCCTACATAAAACATTCGTATGTTTTCCTTTACATGTTTCATTCTGCTACCCATAAATCAATAAAAGGGTCAACACTTTGCAAGCATTGTGTCTCACCTCTTATGTTGTTCAAAAGAAGACTGTACGGAGACTAGGGATAGTCTCTGTACTCAACCATACTTTGCACATGCTTTATGAGCACTGCCCCTACTACCAACTATACATAACCCCATTACTGCACCCACATGAAACCTGATGAGGTTTTCACCCCAATTACAAGTTGCACAAGCAAGGAAAGAAACACTGCCTGCTAAGCAAAGATGGTAGAAGACAATAGTAGATATAGAGCAGAGGTTTGATTCTTACGTGACTGCTATTTTATGAGGCCACACGGTGAACTGCTTTTCAGCTGCATCAATCTAACTGAATAAATCTACCCTGAGGTCTCCCCCACTAACAGTCTCAGCTGTGGCTGCAACTCTGTCCAATGTTCTTTCTCCAGAGTATCCTCCTTCCATTACATTTCTAATATTTACCTATTTCTGCAATTTAACAAGCAGTAGAGAAGTTCGGTACAGTCAACTGCACATCATCTTGACTGTTAACGCCATATCAACCTTATAGAAAAATTGACTTGGCTGCAAAACAGCTCCCGCCAAGTTGCTAAACAGTACCTTACAATCTAGAAACTCCAAGAGCTAGACTAACCTGTACTAACAGTTTCTCAACGCATCTCATACTGCAATAAAAGTGATCAAAGAAGATGCCTGACCTGGATCTTCCTCATTGAAGGGTGGGTCATGGTGGGGTGGTGAAACCTGCCAGGCTATTCTCACACCAAAATCTCTATCTAACCTTTTCTTTATGAACACACGGGCCCTGCTGAATCGGATTTGGAGACTATGCCAATCTTTAAAAACATACTGCAATAAAATAGAAATAGAGTGCTTTTTATGTCATAGGAACAAAAAACTAGTGAATGAAGACAGTATAGTAAGTTTTTAATATGAATCTCAGGAGATCTGCAACATCTCAAAATCAATTCAAAGTGATTAGAGTCAAACTGGATTGCAATCCAATGCTTTCCTGAGGTCTGGAAGTTGTCTAAGATTATAAACAAAAGGAATTGCTTTGAAAAAGAATCCTAAAATCTGTGAAAAATGTTTCCTAAACATATCCACATTCATGCACTTCCCTTCAACGAGACTGTGGGATGGGTTGGAAGCCTCCAGAAAGACAGCACTTTGCAGACAAAAGTGGCTGCCACCCCTCAAGAAGTGCACATTTACTAATACAAACTGCTGTATGTTTGCCCAGCAAGAAGTCATTAGCAGGTAAGCCATGGCCAGATGAATTACCTTGGTGGGCACTGTTAATTGAGATTATCAACACTGTCATCCTCTTTACATTTTTTTTCTCCCCCTCTCCTTATGAACACCAGCTTAGTGTACACTCATTCACCTTTTCTTTCATCACTCCTGTTGCTCCAGTGTCTTAACACACTCTGTTACCAGTTACATGTACACATGTCTTCACCCTGTCACTCAATCCCAGTTTATCCTCTAAGGCCAGTTGCTACTTACATTCCCTCCCAATGTTCACATTCTTCCTCAAAAATAAGAGACTAAACTGTAATATAAAAAACTAGTGGTGAACAGGTTCAGGAAACTAAGATGTTACAGTATTTTGACAATTTACCTCATTGAATCAACTTACTATGACTGCTTTATAGCAAGCACAAAGGAAAAAACAGGACTGCACAGTGGGTGACAGAGGAGAACCACTCCAGAAGGCAACTATCAGAACAGCTACCTACAACAAAAACCCACAACCTTGCTCTGTCTCCCCACTAAAACAATACATTCACACAACCTCCAGTGACTGATCAATTCCATACACCACTTCCAATGTTCACTTGAGTCACACTTTGTATTTTGATGAAGCTTTCATGTCATATTTATACGTGTTAAATTATGTTTTCATTAATGAAAAAAGTTCATAACAGCACAAGAATCCATCTGGCAAACATGATTTGAACACAGCAAAACCTGTCCTTTTGATAGTGCCTAAGATAAAAATCTCAACTTCCTGTCTGCCTCTGAAATGCAAGCAATGACACTGACCTTATGTTTATTTTCACCAGTTCCTCCCTATTCACCAAAGCCCACTAAGGGTAGATGACGGTATCAGGGATGAGAAAGGGCACTGCTATCATATCTAAACCCCATACTTCCCACTAACACCATTATGGGACCTCAGTGAGGTACAACCAACAATGGTCACTCTAATGGTAGGTAAAATAGCTGGTGGTTTGAGCAATCAATGCTGCTGGTTTGGAAGAGGCAAAGACGTATACGAGACTGAGGCAGTGCTGTTCAGTACCAGGAACTGGCAGGGCAGTAAGAGACAGCATTCCCGGCAGGAGTAAATAGGCAAACGTAACTGACAAAGACCGCACTGGTGTGTGCCAATCTGCACATGCAAACTGGTGCAGAGACGGTCTCACGCTCTGACATAGGAGCTCCTGCATTCCAGCTTATGAAAGCTTTCATTAACAGATCTGGTACTAATCTGGCTTTTAGCAAGATGTTAAAATTCTCAGGGAGAGACAGAAGTTAGATCTAACGTCATGGGATATGATTAATGATTCAGATACAGTTCTCACACGTGTGACTTAATGGTAAGAACTGTGCAAACAGAATGAATGTTGCTATTTTGACAGCACTCCCTAAAGACTACTGATGTACCAGAAGTTGTTACCATTTCAGTTAGTAGCAGTATCAGAATGCAACAGTCTCATTAGATATATATACCTTCTATGTATACATATACTACACAGACATATATAGATTATTATATATACATATATATGATACAAGCAGCCAAATGAAA
This sequence comes from Margarornis squamiger, assembly GCA_035222235.1. Taxonomy (NCBI): domain Eukaryota; kingdom Metazoa; phylum Chordata; class Aves; order Passeriformes; family Furnariidae; genus Margarornis; species Margarornis squamiger. The sequence continues at coordinate 40,758,401 of JAWWTY010000077.1, read as the reverse complement.
AGGCATATGGGCATGCTGGAGCTGTACTTTAGAAAACCAGTGCACAGAAAGTAGCCCCTGTTCAAGTGCTCCATAATTCTGGTTGCCTTGGTTCAGCAGCCATGCTGGCATTTAAGGCAACATCTGACAGAAAGAACGCTCTTGCTTGACAACTGAGTTCAACATGCTGTTGTACTTTCATGAAAAGCATTCACTATGCACTCGTGTGTACATAACACAGAAATTAAGCTCTTGGTCCACCCAGCTGCCAAACCAGACAACAGATGAACCAAATTTCGGACACAAAACCTGTCCATTCCTATATACCATCACTAGCCATGTTTCAAGTTCCTGGCTTATCAATGGCACAGCTTAATGTCCATGCTGCCTGACTTCATGTATCAGCTCACCTGACTTAGAAAGTACACATATTTTTCAAAGTCTTTGGACCAGTTCAAGTATGGAAAGTAAACAAGACATGAGAAATAAACCAAAATAAAATGGTATTCAGTGGGAAAAAAGAAACACGTAATCCTGGTCATGATGAACAGGTCACAAGTTCTTCAGTGACAGCATGGTGACCTCAAAATACCAGTTTGTTTTTTCCTTGCACAGACATTGTATTTTAATGGAGATCAAAACCAAATACTGTTCTTGCTTTACTGCCTTGGTCTATCATACTACATTTAGGTCATTTCTGGAAGGAATGCCAACCTGAGTGACTGTCAGTGGCTAATTTTACAAAACAAGCAAACCTCCCCTCCACCCCAAATCAAAACCCAATTTTATTGTCAGAAAGGCACCTTAAAAGTGATGTTAAGAAAAAAAAAAAGTCATGTTTGATTCAATTAATATGTAGAAAACCCAAGGCAATTCTGCCTTTCTTCCCACCTCAGATGTCCTGTGATTCATATGGCCACACCAGAAACTGGCTTCCTAAGTAAATGGGAAAGCTTTCTACACCTTAGAGGCAACAATATTTCTCCATTCAAGAGAATAAATGATTTGCCTAATGCTCCTTATTTTATCAGATATACCTCAGCTTTCTCTCTGGATCACAAAACAAATACTAGAGAATAGGTGACTGACTTATCAACACATTGCAAGATACCCTATGCAAGCTTGACAGAAAAAGCCGAAGGAATTGAGAAAAATATGGAACTCTTCCACCAGGAAAGACTACAGCCACCGTCCCGGGGAAGGGGAAAAAAAAAAAAAAAAAAAAAAAAAAAAAAAAACAGCAAAAGAAAAAAGGAAGATCCAATTTACCTGGAGAAGCTTCTAAAGAAGTGGTTTAAAAAAAATTAGAGCACTGTTTTTAATCTGTTTTCACAAGCTCCTTTCCAACATTCCATTCAGACTTGTAAGACCCTTCCAACTACAAAAAACCATTCCTACCTAGCTACTTGACACTATTTAAGAGAGCAACATAATTTTTCACTCTTTCAACCAATATTGCTGCTGCATTAGAGAAAGCCCTTTGTTTTCCGTCAGTTTCTACCATTTTAGGTTCTCTTTCCTACTAATTAACTTAAGTGCATTTGCCTCTACCATTTCTGGCATGCAGCAACACAACACTGGCACGATTCTTGACATTTCAACTGCTTCTCACAGACCTGCATTAAAATCAATGAGTTTTGTCAACTTCATCTATTCTCTAATTAACAAAGGTACATACAGCAGCATGGGCAGCAATGCCTTCTATTTGTGTACTCAGGAAGATGACTTTGCATCAATTTGCACGTTGCTTTAAACCAGGAGTTTATCTTTACAGCCGTATCATGACTATGAACTTAACTCCCATAACAGCACCATTTTAGTGTCCTTCAGGGCTTTATAACAAAAGTTACGCAACTCAACACTGTAAAATTTCCATTTATCCAACAAGGACAAGCCTTGACTATAAAAATCTGATAAAGTTGCAAAAAAATTAACATTGCACGCTTAAAAGTTTCCTTAATGATAGAAAGGAAAGTCTGTATGCTTAAATTTAGACTAGAAGAGCCTGAGAATTAGTCCACAGGATACAACCTCAGGTCCATAGTCTCACTGTAGATGTGTTTAACTTATGCTTCTCCCGTTGTTAACTTTAATAATTGAAAGTTTGCATTCCTTCTATTCATTTATTTTTGCCGAAAAACACTTAAATCTTGGGCAATTATTTGGCGGTTTAAAGATATTTTGAGATACTCGCCTTTCACATCACAAAGCTTTATTACTTCAGACAGCATTTAAAAACAAAGCAATTCCTTGTTCTCCATCCACTATTCTGAGCCACGATTTGTGAATGGATTACATCTGAGGGGGGGGAGAAGCGAGGGGGGGAAAGCTAGCTAGAAAAGAGGAAGTTGTGCTTTTGAAACTATCAAAGTGGAATGCGTGCTTTGTAGAGAAGTACCGTTTCAGTAACAAATTTAGATGACGCTTAACACAGAATATCTACCGTGCATTTCAAAACGAAGCATCTCCTTCCTTCGTGCAATTAACAATAAGACCCAAGACACAGAATTTTAAATTAAAACCTAAGGATTCATTATAGTAAAGTCATCTGCCGCTTATCCTACTTAAAGTTCTAAAAACCCCACGGATTCCCAGGATGAAGTAGCCACTAGTATAAAAATTCACTGTCACGTTTTTGCATTAAAAAAAACCTGCCCCACAAGTCTCGTCATCTTTCACTTCGTCTTGCTGCAAGGAACGAGTGCAGCATTTTTTGATCTCATACCTAAAATGGTTTCAGTTCCCTCCAACAGGGAAAAAGAACAGACGGCTTCTAACAGGAGGGAAAGCAATCTTTGGAAAAATCAAGATGTGTGGGAAACAGCAAAAGTCCTTGGGCTCAGAAGCGCAGCTTCGAAACACCTGGCAGTAAATCAATGTCACCCATTTCGCCGTAATCCCTCAAGTCACTTTTATGAAGATTACTTCCTGCAGTGCATTCCTCCCCGGCCGACAAGGACTCTAGGAAAGCTCCCTCCGGGAAGCCGCTCGGCACATCTGGCCGCGGCAGCACCACCGGGCCGGGCTGCGGGCTGCGGGTCCGTCCGGCACCGCTGCGCTGCCCGCCCCCTGCCCGCCCGGATCCCGCTTCCCTGACACAACTTTCCCCGGCACGGTCCTGCCACGGCTCCGGGGCAGCTCCCGGCGCCGCTGCCCCTCTCCCGCCCCGCGGCGGCCCCGAGCTCACCGCGCTGCCTCCGACCTGCCGCACCGCCTCCCTCCTGCCCTGCTTCCCTCCTGCCCTCCCGGCCCCCGCCGCGGCTCGGCGGACCGGGGTCGGGCTGCGGGGCCCTCCGGCCGGACCCGCGGCCGGGCGGGGAGACCCTGCGGCTCCGGCTCCGGCTGTGATTCTGGTTCTGGCTCTGGCTGTGGTTCTGGCTGTGGTTCGGGCTCTGGCTGTGGCTCCGGCTCTGCCCCCGCCCCGCCGCCGCTCATGGCGCGCCGCTCTCCCGCCGCCCCGTCCCGCCCGCCCCGGGCACTCACCAGGGGTCGAACTCGTGGATGATGCTCTCGAAGCGGATGACGGCGAAGAGCCGGGAGCTGAACCCGGCCAGCCAGGCCAGGAAGAGGATGGTGAAGGAGAGCAGCGACTGCCAGCCCGCGGGCTGCGACAGGCCCCCCGACAGGCCGCCGGCGGCCCCGGCGCGGCCGTGGAGCGGCGCCGCGGAGTTGGCGGCGGGTCTGTGCTTGTGGTCGGGGGCCGAGTGCTCCGCCATGTTGCACCGGGGCTCCCTCGCAGCCTCTCCCTCCGCCCGGCGCGTGCGGGGAGGAGGAGGCGGAGGAGCGGAGGGGAGGGAGGAAGGGCAGGGGGCGGGCGGGTCGGCAGGAGGCGGGGCGGGGCCCGCCCGCTCCCTGTGGGCGCTGCTCTGGGGCTGCCGCCGCCTCCTGGCGCGCCCGGGCTCTGCCGCCTCTGCCTCCTCCTCCTCCTCCTCCTCCTCCTCCCGCCGTCACCGGCCCCCGCCCCGGCCCGGCACGCGGGGGGCGGGGCCAGCGGGGCCCGAGGGGGCGGGGCCAGAGGGCGCGCGCGCGGCGCGGAGCGGGCGGGGCGGAGCGGGGCCTGGCGCCGGCCTTGCCGGGCCGAATTTTGACATTGCCGCGCCACCGGGGCGGGAGGGCGGGGCCGAGGGCCGCCGGCACCGCCCGTGTCACGGGAACTCCGGGCCCGGCCTGTCACGGAGCGACAGGTACTGGAAGGGGGCGGGGCCAGCCCCGGGCAGCCAATCGGAGCGGCGCGGGGCGGGACGCTGCGCCCGTTGCCGGACGTTGGGAAGGGTGACTGACAGTTGCTCGCACCAATCGGGGAGCGGCGTGCGAGTCACGTGTGTGCCCCCACGGCGCCATGCCAGGGCGCTGCGGCGCTTGTGGGCCGTCCCGGTCCCGGCGTGCCCCGGGGCGGCGCGCGGCATGCTGGGAGCTGTAGTCCGCGGGGCGGGGCCGTGGCGAGCCGCGGGGGCGGTCACGCCGCTGGTCGGAATGTGTGCTCGGCCCGGTGGGAGCGGCGCTGGGCGGTGTAGGAGAGCCCTTGGGCAGCTGGGAGGAGCAGCTCGGGGCAAGGTCAGGGAGAGTCCGCCGAGCGCCAGCTGCGGCTGCGGGGAGCGCTTTCACAGCATCAGTCAGTGAGGGTGGCAGAGACCTCTGAGGGCACCCGGTCCAAGCTGTGCCCCACCCGTGTCAGCCAGACCGTGGCACGGCGGCTTTCCTTAATCCCCTCCATCCAGGGACGGGGACTCCTCCGCCTCGGCCGGGCGCGGACACCAGCAGGGCCGAGTTTTGGGGGGGTTTTATCTTCTCCTTTAGGAGTTTCCGCATTGGGATGCAGTTTGGAAGCCTCGTAACGCCCTCGAAGGTTCTGTGAAGCCTGCAGGAGACTGGAGAGAAAACCAGGCTGCAGGTGTGGGCCTGTGGTGCTGAGTGGACCTTCCTTCCCCCCGCGAGGTGCCAGAGGACAGACAGGCTGCTGTCACAGCAAGGAGGATGCCAAGCACAGGCAGAATGAAAGAAGCCACACGGCCCTTCGTGCTGTTTACACTGACAGTTCCTTCCGTGGCTTCTGTGTAGGGCTGCGTGTTTGAAATTAAATGGCTTGGGGTTTGTTGTCTGAGGTGTGGGCGTTCCCTTGGGTACACAAACATGGGTCTTCGAGAGTCCTGAAGACTTGCAGCTCAATTTCACTTATTTGGATGGGGACTGCACTGGGCCTTAGTTAACCAGCATAATTAGTCCTTGCTGTTGTCTCTGGGTTTATTTTGTTTGCCAGAGGAAGAAAACAGTATGTTTCTTTGCAAGCAGAGTGGAAACCTTTCTATTACAGAATTGTAGAATGGTTTGGATTGGAAGGTATCTTAAAGATTGTCTAGTCCCAACTCTCCTGCCATGGGCAGGGTTCCTTCCACCAGACCAGGTTGCCCGAAGCCTCAGCCAACCTGGCCTTGAACACTTCCAGAGATGGGGCATCCACAACTTCCCTGGGCAACCTGTTCCAGTGTCTCATCACCCTCACAGCAAAGAATTTCTTCCTAACATCCAATATAACACTACCCTCTCAGTTTGAAGCCATTACCCCTTGTCCTGTCACTCCATGCCCTTGTAAAAAGTCCCTCTCCATATTTCCTGTAGGCCTCCTTTAGGTACAGGAAGGTGCTGTAAAGTCTCCGTGAAGCCTTCCCTTCTCCGGGCTGAACAACCCCGACTCTCTCAGCCTGTCTCCATAAGAGAGGTGCTCCAGCTCTCTGATCATTTCCATGGCCCTCCTCTGGACTTGCTCCAACAGGTCAATGTCTTTCCTGTGCTGGGGACCCCAGAGCTGAACGCAATATTCCATTAAAGTTGTTCTTTTAGGGAAAAGCTCTGTTTAACAATCTGTAGAGAATGCAACTTTTTTTCCTCAATCCTGCATTAGTCAACAGCTGTGGTTTGGTCACTGTATTTGAAAGCAGACTTACTGTATTGTAAGGTGTGTATATGTTTTAATATGAACACTTTGATGCACTGTTCCTCCTAAAGGACTCCATTTCACTTACTCATTTAGAATAAGGCTTAGGAAAACTTGCAGCAGATTTTGAGATTCAGTTTTGCTGAATTTGGCTCTTAAAAGGCTAAGTTTTCATTTGGTGGGTGTTTGTTTGTGTAGGTTGTGATTTGTTGTTGTTTTTAATACTGTGTTCTTTCTTACTCTTTTTGAAGTAGGTCAATAATATGTTCACGATAGACCAAGTTAGACATTTGCCCCTTTTCTGGTGTTGTCAGTGAAGCTTTTTTTAATGAGCTGACCAACTGACATTTCAAGTGAAGGATTTTTTTTTTTAATTGGCTCATGAACACAGAAAACGTGACCAGAAATTTGCAGCTATCAAGTCTTTTCTAAAAGGTACTGGCTGATTTTACAACAGGGTCAGTCTTGGTCTACTTTTCTGAATTCCCATTCTCTCAGTTGGCATCTTGTTTTTGGTAACAGCAGTTCAAGATTAACGATGCAGCAGAGGAGCTGCTTTAAATGGCAGTGTTGTACTTAGAATACCTTTGTATTTTCCTCCCTCCCTGTCCATTTTTCTGCATGTTAAGGAGCCAAAAAGGACTGATGATTCATATTAGCTGGGGAAAAAATGTGCATGTCAGTGCTTCTTTTTATGTAAAATTTACTACCAATCTTAACTTCCCTTGATTGAAAGTCTGATTTATTTAAAAATTATTGCAGGTCACGGTGTGGATAAGGTTATATGATGTTTACTTTAAATTTCAGTGCTATAACTTTTACTTGCAACAAGGAGGTTTTATCATTCTGACTTTACTGTCAGAGTTAGATCAGACAATTTTTTGAGCATAGACAAGCCCAGACAATGTGATTTATTTGAACGCTGACTAATGGTAAAGTGTTTCTTTGTCATTGGTAACAAATGATATTGTTGCCTATTCATTTTCAAACCGTTCAAAAGTCTGTACTGTTGAATCTCAGGGCTTTGGCAATGAAATTTAGTGGCAGCAAAAGCACAGTTCTAGTAAATGCTTTTATTAATGTTTTTGTAAATATATTGTTTGAATTTTTATATAAATTAAGGTTTAATAGTCTTACTTTAAAATCAATCAAACAAATGCACACAGATGCAAATTCAGAGACTCCTAAAGTTAAATTCAGAACGATTCAGTGAGTTTGATACTATACTGCCATGACAGCAAGGGAAAGCACATTACTGTAGAGGAGAATCAAAATGTGCCTACAGGAAACTGCATTCAACCCATACTAGTAACTTGATAGGGAAAGATGTTTTTCGTCTATTTTATTATTTTATTTTACTTTACTCTCCTTCCTCTCCTATCCTCTCATGTTCTTTGATTTGTTTCAAGGTAATTCGGTTTGATTTGTTCCACTGTGTGTGACAGTGCATTCTTTGAACACAAAACCCCACAAAAATGTCCACATTAGTGACT
>JAWWTY010000077.1:40739156-40750897 GCA_035222235.1 Margarornis squamiger | reverse complement strand
TGACTTTGCATAGTGATTATGAATCCTTTTGCATATAGAAAATCAGTTTCCTATACTGAGCATGTAAAATAATAGCCAAATGCCTTAAGGAAAAAAAAATCTTTCACTTCCAAGCTTCCTTAATAATGGAATTATACAGGGGATAATGCCAAGTGCAGAATTCATGTTATGGTTGTACAAACTAGAATATCTTGAAAGTTGTGGAGCTGCATACAGGAAAATGTCAGATGAGAGTTCCTCATTCCTCAGCACAGCTATCATGTGTCACTGGTGTTCAGTCTGCTACTGAAAGAATGGCAGACAAAATTGGGGTGGAAAAATCTGTACATGGACACATCCAGGTAATAAATCGTTAATCAGAAGTACAAACTCATGGTTTTTGGGAACAATTCATACTTTTCACCACACTTCATTAGCAACAATCCAGCAGTGTTTATTAACAGGAGTAGACACCTTAGTTTAGAAAGCCATTTGAAGAGCAGTTCAGGTTTGAGGTGAATAAACAAATCTCTTACACAGTCTCTCCAAGTTTGTGATCCTGGAGGTGAACAAGTTATTAAGCTTGGAGCTAAGATTTTTTGAGAATGTCTTTAGAAATTAACGATAAAATACTTTCTGAACTGAAGAATGTTAGAGTAGCACAGTTGAGCATAACTTGATGTGGTGGAGGATACTTGATTTCAGCTGTGTGCTGAGATCATCATTGTTTAAAAATGTGTGATGGTGTTTAAATGAGAGAAAACATAACACTATTGCCCTTCATTATCTTTGGGAATCTGAAGTTAATACATTGAAAAAATCACTGTCTCTTGGTCTCTATGTAGATAAAATGACATGACAAGAGTTTAAAATAATTTTAAGATTGGTTTAATTCAGCACCTGCAACCCTTTGTAGATGTGTGTAAATCATTTAAACCTGTTGTAAATTGATGAAAGATTGTCTGCAAAAAGCTGTGCACCTGTGTAACTACAGTGAGGTTTGTAATTGATTTGAATAGAAATAGTGCAACTGGTTAATTTAGACAAGGGCTTCATCTAGCATTTAATTCAATAACAGTAGAAACTCAACGTAAACCTTACAGTGTTTGTCTGGTGATTTCTTCTCTTCCTTTCCAACAGTTTAAGCATATGTTGATGTTGCTCCTCTGCTTCTCCTGTCTTAATTATCCTGCTCAATGTTCCTTTCCCCTGATCTGCACAGTAGTAAAAATCACTCCAGTTTGCGTGCATGGGCCTGACAGGAATCGCAACGCTTTTTGCTCTCCCTGGTGAACCCCTGGCATACTCTTCTGCCACATTAATCTTCTGCAGAAAGAAATGGGGATTTTTGATCTGGTGGGTGGGTGTCAGCCCTGCTGAGCCTTCAATCCTTGTTAGAAGAGCTGAGGAAGAGACACACACTGGGCCTTTCTTTAAATAAATAAAAAATGCCATGCTCAACATTCTACATGTATATTTTCTAACCCATATGCATAAGTGCTGTGCAGCATTTAAAACCTGTGGATCTCTGAAGAACCTTCCTTGAAGCATGGTTTGTCATCTCTAGTTGCAAACACCTTAACCAGAACTCAGTTGTTCTTGGCAAATGCTGCAGTTAAGTGTTTTTGCAAAACTTTCATTTTATTCCTTCTGGTAAGAAGGAAGGTGCTGCCTTGGGGATGATCAGGAAAAAAAAAGTTTTAAAAAAGGCCAGTTTCTTCAGGGACATCACTAAATGGCTCATCTGAAGTGTGATGTTTAACATGTAAATGCTAGGTACCTAGGCATTGTAGATACTGGGTCTTATTGAAATGTTTTGTTGGAACAGCAAAGCTGCTAAGGGACCCAGCTGGCGGGTAAAGCCAACCTCTGGGGAGTGGAGTCAGAGCTATATCCATTTTAAATATATGAGATCTCTTACTGCTTAGTTGCAATTAAGGTGAATTTTGTCACTAGATTGAAGTGAGAGAGGAGAGCAGAATGCAGGAAAGATGCATTCTGTTCTTGGCTGTAACACCAGCTGCTCTTACAACATCAGGTAAGATATGTGGAAGCAGCGAAGAACTAAGGGGCAGAGAATTAAAAAAGAAAATTATTTTTATGCTGTAGTTTAAAGCCTGTTGAAATCAGTGGGAGTTTTTTCTTGGTGGAATTTTGATTACCTTTGAGTTGTAGTTTTCTTTGTTGCCTCCCTCACCAGAACATTCTACACAGCTCCTGGTAGCAGTTGTAGGGAAGGGGAAGAGGGTTTTGTTTGCACATTGTTGTCTATTGCCATAGTTCATCAAAGCTTATCTCTTCTGATTTTAGTTTGGCTGATAAGTTTGAGCATGTTGTTTAAGTTGGAAAGTTCTTCTACAGTATCAAAGAATACCTCAGTGCACTACCTAATTCAGTAGAAAAAAAAATTGAAGATTGTGTGGTACAATATCAGCAAAGAATTCCCCATGCCTGAGAATTTCACTGCAAGTATTGTGCAGTATTTTTCCATAATTGGTTTTGTAGTCTAAATGGGCATAGCCTTGAGGAAAGAAAAGTTTGCAATAGATTTTTGTCTGGTGCTTTTCTCTTGCTAGCAATTCAGTCTAATTGTCTCCCTGATGTTTTCTGGATTACTTGTAGGTATTCTTCTGGTCAGCTGCTGCATTAATAACTGCATCAGAATTACAAAAGAATTTAAGTCAGTTTGTTATGGAATAAACTGTGCCAAAATGCATGATGCAGTACAAAACAGGAGCTTATGGGTACTTTGGGATAGTGTAATTTCAACCCATCCTCGCATATAGATCTGAAGTGAGGGCTCCATCATTGTCAAGAAGAGAATTCAGCAATGACTAGTTTATGACTTTATATGACTTGAATATTTTTGGCTGCTGCAGTGGCATCAAATGATTAGAGGCTTCAGAAGAGAAAAACTGTTGTATTGCAGTAAAGTTACTAAGAGGTTTTTACTCCTCTCTGTCCACATGTGAATTGAGGCATGATGTTCTGTGGTCTAATCTGTAGGTCTTCAGTTCTTACCCCAGGAATTTCTTTTTGTAAATGACTGTAGTACTCGAATCCCAGATTTATTGTTACCCAGCTGAATTTCTGGTATGTGTTTTTTTATTTTTCTTTCTTTATCATATGTGTTCTGAAACAATGAATCTTAATATTTAAAATCCTATCCCGAGGAAAATGATCCCACAGTAATTAATCCTTACTGCTAAACTCTCTATGCTTCCCTCCTTTAAGTATTCATTCCACTTTTTAGGACATCCGAATCCCAATTGATACTCTTACGCCTTTTACTGATACACGCTCCCAGTTAGTTACTGATACATGCTCCCAGACTTTAAAACTCAGTATTTCAAATTAATTTCTTAAAAGAGCATTTATAATTGCTAAAGGAAAGCAGCCACATGAATCTGATGCAAAAGTAAATATCCTTTTCTTATTTGAGTATAGTAGAAGTGCTAATGCAAAAATGGGACCACAAGACAGACCATTCTGCCAAAGCACCCAGGCCACTGTTGAAGGCGGGGCGTGTTGGGCAGGCTGTTTGACCCTTACATGCCATGTTCTCTTTCCTTGATGTGGCAATCAGCCAGAGTAATAAAACCTTAACGCACCAAAGCATGTCATAACTTTTAAAAGCCTTTTTGTTGTTGTCTGGTGTGAATTCTGTCCTCTAGAACTTGTTCTTATTTTTATTTCTTATGCTCTCTGTACTTCTGCATTTAAAAACAGTTGAGGGGTGGGGGATTGCGTGACGTTTTCTTTAACACAAAGATACAAAATTGCCTTACAAATGCAGAATTAATAAGTCTGCTCCCAGGACAAATGCATACAGCCTGCCTGCCACTGCCCTTCTGCCACCTTGTTGGATATTATGCTTCATTTCTGCAGGGAACCAGTTCTGCTTAAGAACATCCAAAATTGCCAAGACCTGTGTGATAACCCTAATCTCAATATTTCTGTTTTCTGAACTAGAAGACTTCAGTTTTGCATGAAGGACTATGTTCAGTATTGTTTCAGCTTCTTTGTGCCATGGATTTTCTGCCAAACTATTGACCTTCAAAATTACAGGGTTGAGAGACTGAACAAATCTTCCAACTGTTCCCTCTACTGTTGCCTAAAGTGTGGAATATTATGTACAGTCTTCAGGATTCCTTCTAAGAGCCTTTGCAGTCCTGTAACCTACTATCTTGTACATACATTGTTAAGCGGGAGTGGAGGTGGGAAGGTGGGCACACTAGGATAGCACATCCAAACTGAATGGCAGCTTCCATGCCTGCTGTTGTCCTCTGTCATCTAAAAACACACGATGTCATAAAGAGTTTATCAACATTAATTTGAGAGAGATGCATTTTGTGAGTGTAGTTTCAGTCTTTCAAGTGCATGGTATAAAGTTGGTGTTTCATGGGCTGCAGGAATATCTGTCATGGAACACTTCCTCCCCTTCCTCCTCCTTGGACCCTCTGTTGTTTCTCTTTTCTAACTTTCCCTTCTCCTGTATCTTGCTGGTGTTTTCTTTTCTTTCTTAGATATGTTTAAACTTGGCTGTTGGGCTCAGCCTTGGCCTGTAGTGGATCCATTGCAAAGCCACCTGAAACAATTTGTGACCAGCATAAGTCTCCCCACTACCAGAATCTTCCTACATATACCCAATACAGGTTTCCAAGTGCACACAGGCAAGCTGGATAGGGAGTGTGACTGAGCTACCTGCATCATGGTATCTTTTTGCCGGTTACCAGGAATTTTTTACTTTACTCAAAGGTCTTTTGGTTACATGCTGTTCTTATTTATACAATGTCACACATTGAATATTATGTTTGGAGTCTGTATGTATTTATGGAGTCACACAACTTTTGAGAGGATCGTATTTCTTAATAATGAGAATAAATTCCCGAATTTTTAAGATAACAAGCCTCTTTTTTAGAGAAAGCATTCCTATTACCTTGACTTACAAGGTTCTTTATTTAATTTGCTGAATTGGTTCTACTTGCATCTCCTTCATGTGACTTCCACTTGAAGCCGAGATACACTTCATGGTTTTTATTGCAGGCAGATGGTAAAATTTGTGTGGGAATCCTAAACAAATTTTATTGAGGTGTTAATTACTGCCATTTGAATTATTAGTATGGAATTATGCTAATCTTTTATTATTTCTGCAACAATTATCCTTCTTCCAGAGAGAATTGTGACTTGTATTTGTGACTTTCTTGTTTTCTTCATTAACTCTTTATGTTAGGTAACAACAAGGAGAAGACTGTGTTCAAATGCTCTTTTAACAGCACTAGAGTAATTCTGACAGGCTTGGGAAAAATGCAGGGTCATTTCCTTGTAGTCCCACCACCTTACTGTGGCCTGTAGCTTAGCGTGTGCTCCTAACCTGCACTGCCAAGTCAAAATTGTATGTGGTTTCTTCTAAAGTGATAGGAGAAAATTTTTGTTAATACAATCAGCACTGGTTCTCACAGCTAGAAACTAGGAAAGCTGTGAATATTAAATAAGAGGATTGGCCATCTTTTACTTAATTCTCTGTTTCAGATGAGATATGCTTCTGAAGATCAGCCAGGTCCTCCAGAGTATTATAAGCCTTGTCTGTCAGCATAATACAATTATGTTTTGGAGTACTGTAGAGACTCCTAAAAATTTGGAAATGCAAGGTCAAACCCTGAGTACTTTTAGGTGTGCAAACCTGACTCATATAAATTTATGATGGCAGAAAGTTTTCTCTGTCTGTTACGTATTAGAACAATCTGAAGAATGACAGATCCCCAGTAGGATGAAAATATGAAATATGAATATTTTAGTTCCTCTGCCTCTCTATGGTGTTATTATCCCTTTACTCATACACCCAACATTATGGCACTTAGTTTCTTCATAAGCAAGCAGAAACATGCAGTTTCCTAAGCACTAGTGCAAGGTAGATCTGTGAGAAATATATATGGTAGAGGATAAGAAATATAATTATAAATTGTTCCACCCATCCACGCTTGAGAAATGGGTACATCTCAATGCAGGTTTTTGATTTGGTAATTAGACATTCTTGTGCTTGATCTTAAGTTCATTTTAGAAGTAGTACTCTCATAATTCCTAACCATCACTTTTTATTAACTCTTGGGAAGCCACCCTTTTGTGTATTGGGAGATTAACTGTAATCAGATTTCATCTTGCTAAAGCACTGCTGTGTAAACCACTTCACCTCTTGTTTAATTGAGAAACTGAACATGGAAAGGCTTTATGTTAACAAGGAAAGAATGAATATTTAAATTGGCCAGAATGATATAATGGCTCTTCTGAGGCTCTTAGTACATAGTTGTTGGCATTGCCTCCTTTCCTATGCTTATGTAGTCCTTATTTTCCAGCATCTGCAAGGATTGGGAAATGCTCTGGAGTTATAAATAGTACACCGGTAGCAGAATTGGGACGGTAAGTGTTCAAAACAAGCTCATCAGTGTATGTATGTCATGAGCAAACAAACACTGTGTGTTTCTGCCCACATATCTAGTCAACTCTGAATTTTTGGAAAAATACAGTTTCTGAGGCCTAACTTACACATGGCAGAGCCTTTTCCCACTGGAGGAATAATGTAGTCACAGAGGCCAGTTCTTTTGTTTTCAATGCTCTTTACAATATTTGAAATGTGGTCAGTGGACCTTCATCATGGTTGCCTACAAAGAGTTTGCAGAAGGAAGGCCAGTACCAATGGCCTTAGATTGACTGGAGAAACACATCTTCATTGGAAGACAAAAACTGAACGGAAAGCAGATATTCTGTTGCAATGTTTATGCTCTTGGTCTTGTGCAGGGTATCCTACTGTGAGCAAGGAGCTGCCCCGTTCATGTCTGCCGAGGAACAGAATTTACACACAGAGTAGAAGAGATGTAAGAATGTGATAGTGTATGCTACTTTTTAAACTCTGTTTTGAATGTCTGTCCCTAAACCTAATAGAATCCAGGACTCTGACAAAGAGTACTGCAGAATGACTAATGTTTCAATTTGATGGGAGATGAATTTCTGTTCTTAAACCATTAATACTAAATAGACCTGAATTTCCTGCACTTCAGCTGTGTTACAGGAGTACTGATTGTGATATCTGAAACAGAAAGGAAGAAAACTACGATGATAGTTTTGGAAGACTTCAGTTGCAAAGAGAATTAAGAAATATTTTTATTCCAAAACTTTGATGCTGTGCCTGTGGGGGGGGGAGAAGAAAAATGCCTGTGCCTTAAGGCACACAGATGAAATCCTAATCAGCAGGAGCATTCTTGGTACTTAGCTACCTGCTTAATCTAAGAACTTGCCTACAGAAATAGAATTGAACATTTCTTGCTGTGAGTTTTCAAATTCTTTTGAAAATAGAGTTGCTTGGATTCTGACCAGACTGAATCCATGACCGAAGAACTGGGACTATGAGAGGAGAAAAATCAGTAAATTTTCTTACAAAGGTTTCCATCTAATTGTGGTGAAGTGCTGGGGACGCATGTGTTGGACTTGTGTCTGTTGTGTCATGTCATGTCCTTCCTAGAAGCCAGGAAGATGCTGCTGCTACTGACTCGTAGTCAGGATCAGAGTGATAACTTCTTGCAGAGGCACTTCAGTTTTGTTGTCGGATCAAGAAAGCATCTTTATTGACAGTTTTCTAGGTTGTTGGAGTGGGGGTTTTGTGTGTGTGTGTGTGTGTTTGTTTTTTGCTTTCTAGGATAGTTAACAGGTGAACTGTGAAAAAAATTGCTGTACTTACTCTCGAGATCAGGATGTCTTGGACATTTGTATTTTAGTTATTTATCTGACTATAACAAAGGAGATGTGAGGATTCTCTCTAGCAATGGATGAGGTGAGGATAACTGCAGATTCTGGATGATGGGAGAAAAGTTGCTTGCAAGTTGGGAATATTTTTGTAAGTTCTATTTTTATAAAATCTATTTTGGCATGTTTTATTTGAAGACTGTAATTTTAAAGTCGCTAAAATGTATAATTCTTAAGTCGAGCACTTAAGCTAGTATTTTTCTTTAAGCACGTGAATAAGCCCATTAAAGTGCATAGAGCTAATCTTATGCTGCAGTGTTTTGCTAAATCAAGTCCCTAGAGAATTTAATGCATACAAAGAGAAATATATCTAAATATATGAGCATTATTCCCAGGTTTTGTAGAAATATTTTTACTTTCTATACGTATTTCTCATCATAAATTTGTCTTGAATGCATTTTGAATATAATTTTGCTGTTCAGCAACCCAGATGCAAGAAACATGCCATTAATATGTTACCCTTCCTTCCCTCTCCCAGAGTTGCATTTGGCAAATGTATCATGCTATATATTGATGTTACTCTTTTATAAAGAATTTATAAAATTCTGGACAGTAACAAGATACTTTTGTGCACTGTTCCATCCTGTTCCACTGGCAAAGAGAAAGTGCAAGACCACCTACACTTCTGCTCTAATCCTGTATAATATTGGTCATTGTGCTCAAGAAACTCTATTATCACTCTGAAAACAGTATTAAACCACTGTTTAATATGGCTTAATGTGGTTTAACTGTGTTTAAACCACAGTAGGAATTATTAGTAATTTTTTTAGGAAGAATCAGCCTACAGGAATGGATCTCGGATTTTTATTTTTGTTGACTGGCTTGTATATGCTTTCCAGCAGGTGCATGGAATGTATCCTGAGGGAGGTATGTGAGGAACCCAAGGTTACTCAAGGCTCATTGAACTGAAATAAAGAGTAGCTGATAGGCATAGCCAGTGCACAGCCCAGTTACTGCTCTTTCTGTCCCATAGGAAGCTCTGTGGTTCCAGTACACAACCCTTATATTCTGTGTGGAGAGGAGGAAGCAATAGTTGGGTCTGAGTATCGCAGCTCTCTGCTGTAATAAGTGGAGTGGCTGGGGTCATGCAGAGCAAGGTCTGTGAGCACTGCCATGGAAGGGTTTGCATTTGGGCTCCCAGGAGCCTTTCAGACTTCACCCCCTTTTGGGTTGGGGATCAATACCTGAGGCACCCTGTTCAGTCTCTTTTTTCTTTGGGTTGGAGGTGGCCAAAATTGCATGGCAGAGCAGCTCTCTCCTAAGCGGCTGGAGGTGGAGCTCAAGGTGACAGTGTTAATTCTAGCCATTTTGGTAAATATCCCAAGTGAGGCTGGAAAGACTCTAGGCCACTGTGTCATTTCAGGAATTCTCACTGATGTGATCAATCCTTTATTGCTCTAACTTGACTAGGAGATTTACACTTCAAATTGGGCTTAAATACCTGCTGTGTACCCTTTGTTTTCCTGTGTGTCTCTGCTTTTCACTTTGCTCTGGGCATACACAGAAAGTTGTGTTGGATCATGACAAAATGTAAATATGTCAGAAAGAGTCAGGTTTTAGAAACCTGTGTATGATACTGTACTTGTAAAATGATGCTTAATTCTAAATAATTGATTTTATTTTTTTGCAGTTTTAGAACTTTTAGTGGACTTGTCAGACTTCTCAATCCTAGTATCTTCTAGAATAATGGACAAAGTTTTCAGAAGATGCTGTTTTTCTTCTTATTAGTTAAAACAAACAAAAAAAAAAAAGACTTGGGCATCATGTACTATATACATCATACAGGAAAGACTTATTACTTTATGTAGTCCATTGCCTTGCCTCTGCAAAATGGTTCTTTATCATAAACTTTTCTAGTGCTTTGGGCAATTTAATTTTAAATATCTCTGCAAGTAACAGGATTTTCACTGCTTCCCTAGGTAAGTTATTGAACACCTTCCTCCCCCCCCAAACTATTTCATTATATTTTACTTTGTATTTAGCATACATATACAGATAGATAGGTGGATATAGATATCTTTCAAAACACAGCAATTTGTTATCTAATATTTTCTGGGCTAGGTAGAGAAAAAAAATTCGAGTATTTTCCAGTACAATGCTATATATACCCAAATACCTTAACAAATATTGAGGTTTTGCAATTATGTTTTCGTATAATTTTGTTCCAGTAAGGGTTTCCCAAAGAGTGTGAGAAGATATACTATAGAAAAAAATTCTTTCAAATATATCCTGACTCAAAAAAATAAAAAAGAAAAAAAGTCCCCTATTACCGTGACTACTTATCACAACCATTTAGTGTACTGCTAATTGCAATGACAAGTAAGCAAAATGAGATTTATAAATTATATCTCTTTATTTTAAATTCCTGACTATATGTCTTTGCTGCTGTCCCTAATAATTCTTGCTGCCAGGCACTGCAGATCCTTACAGGCATTCCTTCTGAACTAACAGTGTTATTGTTGAAACGAATTGCACAGGTCCTGTTCTTTTAATCTCTCTAAAAGATTAAAGATCAAGTAAAAGAAAATACAAAAGAGACACAAAAAGGTAGTGTTCACTTTCATTTTGCTTCACCCTTTAATGAAAATGTAACTGGTCCTGCTAGAAGTGTTTTTGTAGCATGTCTATTTGTCCATAAATATAATGATTTGTCACCTCTTTGGGACAACTTATGTGATAACAATGACTTACTGTGTGAGAGTGTACAACGAGGGGATGATTAACAAGAATTTCAGAACAGAAAACAGGTCAGTTCAAGAAAATAAGCCTAAAAATACAGCTTGCTAAAGCAGATCATATTATACTAACGATAACCTTCTCTCTAATTTAACAATGATATTTATCTTTAGTATTTGAAGTTTTAAATAGTATTTTTATTCCTTTTCTGAATAGATAGAATCCAAATAGATAAAGGTCTTCCAATATTTTTAGTCTTGGTAACAGAATCCTCCATGGTTACAATTTGGCAGGCTTAAGATCCTTAATGAATTGTGTCTTAATGTAATAATATGATTGCCGGCATAGCTGTAGATCAGTTCATGACCAAAAAAAGGGATTTTAGACTCCTGTTGCCTTCATCCCTTAATTGCACACAGCAAGTTTCTGATGTTTTCCCTCAAAAATGATAAGGTCTTAAGAAGCAGATCTGTTGCCCTCCCTTCCCAAAAATACTGTTGGGACTCAGGCTCATGCTAAAATGCTTGAAGGACTTAATGACTTTTAGAATAAGTTGTATCTGACTTCTGTGTACATTCTTTTCTAAGGATTTTAGCTTTATACTTAGGATGCCTGTGGAGATTTTTTGCTCAAAATAAAAATAAGAAACGAGGTAAAAATGAATCCATAAGAAAGTAGTGCTCCCATCTGAGGATGCTTTTGCTACTTTTGGTTCTTGAAGTTGCTGAGCAAAGCAAGCAAATGAGCAAGCTTGTTGTCCAGGATGTTAAAAATAGAAATCTTCAGGATTTGTGCATTTCTGCGAGGAACTAGGATCAGTTTCTTGAGAGAAATTTTCCCACCTAAGCTTGAGATAACTGAGGAAACATCAGGTATTTAATTGATTAGGAATTTACTGAATAACTAGCACTGGTGAGAACCAAAGCCACTCTCACTCAATGTGATTAGATTCTAAAAAAATTACTAAATATTCATTAATCAGGCTTTATGTCCAAATGCAATTTCCAGAAAGTAAAATCTTATTTCCTTTAAAAATTTGTCTTTGTCTCGTTCCTGCTTTTATCCTGAGCATTTTTTAATTTTTAAAGCTGATGAATATCTGCAGTCATCTCTCATATCATACATCTAAAATGCAGTCTAGCAATGCAGCTATAGCTCCTCAGGACACACCTGAGCTGGCTTGAAAACTGCCAGCTCGGGTACCTAGCATAGTGTAACCAGACAAGGAGTTCCATTTGGGCTTTTGATGTATTTAGGCTTTAAATGTCTGTACTGAGACTCATCCTGCC
>JAWWTY010000077.1:40618782-40734749 GCA_035222235.1 Margarornis squamiger | reverse complement strand
CATTAATTTAGCAGTCACTTTTCTTTTTATGGGTTTTCCTCATTTCAGAACTTGAGACTTATCTACACGGAGCAATTCATGAAATTTAATGTGAGTCAACTAAAGATGTGACTTAGAAATAGATCAGTTAAATGTCATTTAAATGTCATTAGGTTTTAAACCCCTAAGGACCTTTTTATCCAGAATTCAAGTGGTCCTAATTTAATTTAATTTACTTCATCACTGAAGTTAGATCATTCAAATGAAGTTCTAAAGGAGAACATCCACATTAGGCTTTAATGCAGTTTTACAGCTTCTCTTTAAAGTAACATTTTTCGTTAATTCACTTTCCTGATTGTCCCCATATAAATAAATCCCTAATCCCACAAGTGTTTTTAGTTCTGGCTAATCCTTGACACTACTTAATAGGGGACTGCATAATCCAGATAGCGTCTCTACCAATTGTGGTGTTGGAAAGTATCCAATATCCAGTCTCTGCTGCATCTGGTGAGACTCAGTCTCTGACTATTCAGCTTTACCAGCAAACTACAGGACAGTTGCAAGGCAGGCTGAACCTAAGGCAAGGCGTTTTTGTTCCCCAAATCAATTAGCTGATACTAATACAATGAGACTTCCATCTATTATCCAAGCTAAAAAGCTTTTAATCTGATCGGCAGGGGATATCTTTAGCATCTTCATCCAGACTTTCCCTGAGGGGTGAACCATTTTCAGTTAAATGTCATGTGTGAGAGGCTGCTTGAACCTTGCGGTAATGACAAGGTGCAATTGTTGGACAGAGCTTGAGAAGTCTGTGTGGGGGGAGATTTAAATTCCATACTGGATCTCGTAAATGTCAGTCAGCAAAGGCTGCCTAGAGAGTGTATAGGATCAGTATATTTTCAGCAGACAGCTCAGTACCTCAGGTAATTTTGGGTGCTTTGCGTAGACTATGCCATTATATATTTCTCCAAAAGGACATAACGTTCATAGGAAATTATCAATTTGGACTGTGTTATTAAACCAAATCTGAACCTTATGCTTCTGTTTTGTTTGCTTTTAAGTGGAGCTTTGAAGTAAAGACACAGAGATGAAGTACAAATATAGATAGTGATGACACTCTGAAAGTAAAATAGTCCTTATGCTACGTAGAGATGTGAATTTCAGCCTTGTGACCAAACTGTATGATTGGTCCTACTGTGCATGTGGGCTGGTTTGGGCTGGGGTAGCATTAATTGTGTTCAGAGTAGCTATTATGGGGCTATTTGGATGTCTGATGAAAACAAGGTTGATAATATAGAGATGTTACTGTGGAGCAGAATTTGTACAAAGTCAAGGTCTTTTCTGCTTCTTGTACTGTCCTGGGGGTGCATGACATGTTGGGAGCCAACATAGCTGGGACAGCTGCCCCCCACTGAACAAAGGCATGTTCTGTGCCATATGGCATCATGCTCAGAATATAAAACTGAGGGAAGAAGAAGAAAGGGGGAAACATTTAGGGTGATGGCATTTGTCTTCCCAAATAACTGTTAGAAATGATGGAGCCCTGCTTTCCTGGGGATGGTGGAACACCTGCCTGTCCAGTCACCCACAGTGATTGAATTCCTTGTTTTGCTTGCTTTTCATGTGTGTGTGCGCTTTACCTTATTGGTCTGTCTGCATCTCAACCCATGAGTTTTCTCACTTTTGCTCTTCTGATTTTCCCCATCCCACAATGAACAAGTTAAGTTGCCTACTGAGGTCACACCATGACAGCATGGGTCCTTGGTCATTTGGGTTGAGTAGCTGAAAGTAATGAAATGGGTGGACGGATGCATCGTTCATTTGTATAAAATTGGCCACAGAAACAGTGCTCTTAACTCTGCTGGCCTTGTGCGCTGCCAAATTCAGAGCAGACTTTTGAGCTGATTTGCTCTTGGATTCTTTCAGCTCTGTTGATCAGTTCTCCACTAGCTAGTGTGAGTGCGAAGATCTAGCTCACATGTATAACATGATGTTTAGATATCTTAATCTAGAGGTAAGTCCTATCCTCATAATTTTTACTAAGCATCAATTGGGGCTTTTGGATCTGTGGAGCTGTGTGCAATCTTTAACATGATGATGCAGTAAATCCCACATTAGAGCTCTTAGTCTTGGATGGAAACCACCCTGGTCACTGAACAAAACAACCCCACTCATATGTCTAGGTTAGACTTCTCTGAAAATTTTTGGTGGGCTAGGTTTGCTCCTACTGTTGTAGGGTTGGGTAGCTGGTTGGGTGTGAATGATCTGTATCACCCTGATTTTGGGGTGATTTCAATAGGAGCACAGACATTTACTCTTGTGGGGAAAAAAACCCAAAACAAAGCAAACAATCAAAACCCAACACCTCAATAATCTTTTCTATACTTGTATTTTAGATCTTTGTCAAGAGAAGGCAATTTCAGTGGTTAGTTACCTACTAGTCCTGAGTTTTTAACAGTGCAATAGTATCATTTCTTCCTTCAACACCAAGTTTTCCAAAAAGGTTTCTTATCCACATATTTAAAAAGGCCCTCAAACCTTCACTTCTGAGCTCTGATAAATCATAGCCTGAGGTGGTCTGGTTGGAAAATGAGCAGCCACTGAATAAGGAAAATGCTGAAATTTCACTCTCCATAGGGATTACCAGTTTCATTAGCCTCAGTGAAAACCACATTTCACTAAATTTAGAGCTGCAGCAGAGCTCAATACAGATAATGCATTTAATGTATGCTCTGGGCAGTGAAGTTGAAACTATTTTCAAGTAATTTTCTTCAGTGTTGGGCGCAACCATCCTGTAAGTTTCCTGATAACTTAGATTTTTTCTTTCTCAAAACAGCAAGTGATACTGTTCCAAAGCAGCTAACATTCTCTGTGACAAAGGTGTATCATCGTTTCACATAGAGTCATGTTTTATCACCACCTGGTAATGTAATGTAACAGTATGAGAGCACATGCACTTTAAAGATACGGGTTTTTTTCTCAGTTCTGTAGTCATGTCAAACACTGTTGAATAGTGTGGAAGCTTTTCTTTTTCTTTTTTTTATTCACACATTCATCTTAACTCTACCAAACTAAAGACAGTTCAGACCTGATGGGAAGGCAAAAACAACCAGATGTATTCTCCTTAGGAAAATGAAGAGGTAGAGATGGTGTATTTATACAAGGCAACAGAAGTGTGCAAAAAAGACAAAGTGATATATGGGAGACAAAGCATAATTCTGTTAGAAATGTGGTTTCTTCATAGTATTTTTAACTGCAGAAGTATGGCACTGAATTATACTGTATTATGGGCAGACACCAGATATTTATCTCATTTTTGATGGCATCAAATGTTCAGTTTTCTTCCTTGAAGCCTTTAATAATTACCTCTGACAATGTCCAAGTAAGCTAAATCATGTAGTAAATATTAATTTTCCAGTAGTTAAGGTGGTGTGACTTCATGGCCTATGACTGTGGCAACAGTGATTAAACAATACTAAAATCAAACAGAAGTTTACTTGAATGTTTCTCTCTGTTCTGGAAAGATTATTTTTAGCAATGAACTTTGTACTTCTTCCAGATTAAATCTGCAATTTGCTAGGACAAAAATGTTTGTCTCTAACTAGGTTTTTGGCTATACATTTTAATAAATTGTCTCTGTGGTATTTACCAATATTTAAGAATTTGGAGATTTTAAATAATTCTGTAACGCAGAGGCTGTTGTGTTGTTACAAAGAAGATGCTGTATGTCCCATCAGCATTGATGGCCACCTTATATGCTGTCTATTTCAAATTAGAACAAGTGCAGATACTTGTGCAGGGAAAAGACATAGGGGAGCCTTTCCAGATAAACATGTGGTGATAGGATTAATACGAGGTGATAGGATTAATGTCTTGTGAAAAGACAACTCTTTTCAAAGTTATGTGCTATGTTCTACATGGCTAAGTAGTAACTAAACCCTTCAAGCCTCTTGCACACCATTTCTTTAAAGGTCATATTTGTTACAGGGATTTTTACCAGAGACATGTATTTCTTAGAAGGGACTTGTGTTCCTTGGGATTGACACAACAGGAAATTGCAATCCTTCCCTCATTACTAAACAGGCAGAAGCAATGCATAGAATAGAGATCTACTATAGAAAAGAGGAACTGATTCACTGTATTTTGCATTCTTTCAAGTGTGCAATTTATTTTGAAAGGCTCAAGGGTGGCTAGAATTAAAGGTCTTAGAAATAAATGTTTCTGTCATTATTCATTTAAACAGTGGGATTTTCTGAAAATTGCACTGTTAAGGTCCATACCATTTTTTTCAGCTTTTTCATTTTTTTTTTTCTTGGTGTAAAAGAAGTAGCCAAGAAATTGAATTATATTAGAAGGGTTCCCATGAAGCATATCATAGCAGCAGTATGGAAGTCTGTGGTCAGACTAGGGGGCAGATGATACAGATAAGCATTCATGAACAGTTCTGTCTCAAACCCTGTAATTTATGGTTCACAGGAACTCTGGTCCAAATAAGCTGCAACCGGGGAACTGTTCCATATTTAAAATCTTGTCTAAATTCAGAAGGATGAATTTTAAGTGTGAAGTCTGACTCTAGGGATGGTGAAGAACTGTCTGAGTATATTTTTTGGGGTGACAGATGCAATCACTGTTTCAATAAGGCCTAAACACTGAGAAGTGCAGTAGTTTACTGCTGAGAATTATTTGGCTTTTTAAGTTGATTCAGTGTTGTTGAAAAAGTGTTTTGCAGACAAATGCTTGAATTGAGCCAATGCAGTGTCTACTGTGAGCTCCATATGGTAGATAGTAGATTCTGCTAGCAATGGATACAAAGCAGAGGTGTTTCTTAAAGGATTTTTGGAAGAGGGACTCTGTATTCTGCTCTAGTGAATTGCATAGCAGAGAGTTTTTCTTGCATTCTGTAGAAGAATAATGACATAAGGGAAAGAAATGCACTTCTGTATATAAACAGGTGGACCACAACTGTCTTCCACTAACTGGGAGCCTAATAGAGCCTTTTCTCATTTAGCAGTTGTGGGAAAAGCAAACGCCAGTCTGTAGGGTAGGGAATTATCTGTTGTCTATTAAATTTCCCAGTAGCTTCAGTTAGGTGCTTTTGTCCCCTAGGCTGTGGTGAAATGCTGCTCGTTGTGCAATGTTGTGCCATATTCCCCACTAGAACTATGCAGTGCAGTGCAGGGTTGTCATATCTGTGGTCTTCCCAAGGTGGCTGACAGTCAATGTAAATATTAATGAACTATCTTTACCTCTGGGTCTAGACTGTCACGATTGTGCAAGCTTTCCATATGTTGTTCTATCAAACTGCACTTCCTCCAAGATTTTCCAGACCCTTCTTTTCTCCTCACTGACCTCCTTCCACTCAGCCTTCTTGCCTTTACCCTTCTCTCTATAACTCTGGTATGCAACCTACTTCAGGTGTGGACTTAGAAGGATGAGGACACAAGAGATGAATGTTCTTGGCAGCAAGAGAAACACTTTGGGCATGCTTTATCCTCCTTTGGTGGTTCCTCAGGGGCATCCCCATTTTGACAAAAGCTTAGGTTTTGAATTCCCTGGCTGAAAGAGACTCTAAGATGCAACTTCTGCAAAGTTCTGTGAGATGCAGGTGAGATGAAGAACCAAGTGGTACTAGTATTAGGAGAAATAGTTAACTACCCTTTTCCAAAAATAGCGTTCATCATTCTTCTGTGTAATGGACTTGTTTGTGTCTCTTGAGAAAGAGGCAGTAAACTAATAAGCTACCATCTTTCCTAGGAAGCCAGTTTAAGGAGTTGTTTTCAGTATCTCTCCACCAAGTGGAGTTGACTACAAATTAGTGTATTTCCTCTGTGAAATGGATGTATTTTCTGTTATTATTCTGTCACCTCACAGTCTGCCTGTTACTTGTTGTGATACTGCTGGTATTGTGGCACCTTCATTCCACTGCTCTTTGGAAGCAGTTACCTCTTGCCTACAGTGAAGATGAATACAGGAGAAAGCCTTTAGCATGGTGTCTTAGGATAACAATGACCAGAATACTTTTGCTTCAAAGGCTTTTTCTTTTTTTTTTCTTTTTTCTTTTTTTTTTTTTTTGCTAGCTTTGCCAGCATTTTTTATTAATTCTCACTTTTATTTATGATTAAAAAACATTAGTTTACAAAAAAACCCACCAACACCTGAGGGTGATAATTTCTGTGAGCATATTGTGGTGACATAAAAGTATTTTTTCCCAGAAAAATAATGAAACAGAAATGAGATTGATGAGGGTTTGCAGGTAAGATTGCTCTCTCTTGAAATGTCATATTCTTTTCTTTGCCGATAGTGCTGACTCTGTTGGTTGATTCTGAAGTGAAGATGTGATTAAAGGGCAAGAGCATATTTCTGAGAACCTTTCCCACTCCAAAGAAGAAAACAGAATAAAGGAAAAGAATATGGGCCAGAGCTACAGACCAGCTAATTCCGAGTAACCTCGCTAGTTTAATATGTGGAAGTAATCTTTTGTAGTGTCTCAGTTTAAAAGAAAGCCAAGATGCCTATCAAGGAAAGTGAGGAACCCTTCAAGACTGGGAAAGGGGGCCTCTCCCCAAAAACCACCACAGCCTTTGAAATGAAGAGACTTCATTCAGAAAATATAGAGAAAAAGGACAACAGTTCTTTACTACAAATATATGTATGTATAACCAAAAGAAACAAAAACACCCCCAGAACAGAATAAACAGCAACACCGTAACCAAAACTTTCAAACAGATCAGGTCCTGTCTCTGCCCCTTGGTGCAGTTACATTTGCAGTCGGTGGGAGATGATGCCGTGCCTCAGCAGGCAGCGGCTCTGATGGCCCTCGGGCTGTGGTGAGGCAAAAAATGGAGGGTACAGAGAGGTCCCGGTTCCAAAAATTCGTGTGGGAATGGCGGCCACAAGGGACGGGCTGGAACTTTTCCCGCGGGCAGTGCAAGTTCGTGGTTTCTTAAACCTTCTGATTCCTCACACCATAACTTTTTTGGCATTCCATTTTATCTCCTCTCTTCAATAGTGTCCTCTTCTCTGATGTTGTTCTGTAGTTTGCCCATCCTGTTTGCTCTAGCTGTGCCCAGCAAACCCCTTGCGAGACAGTTCCCTCTCACCTTAGAAACCGACTTCCAAAACCCCTGTGCTTTTAAAACCCACTATTTATTCTAAATGATTCTGCCTTGTTTATAATTAAGAAATCAATTTCCCAGTAGTGTCATGGACATTCCTGAAGACAAAAAGAAGGTCTGTCCGTAGAGCTGATGGAAGCCAGTATCAGTAAGAAAAAAAATAACCTGTCCAATTGAATATATATGGATGTTGATAATAATTACATGATATGGCCTGTTTAAAACTGCTCATACTCCATCATTCTCATGACAAAAGAAAACCACTGTGATCGGTGTCAGATATGATGGATTTCTACTGCAAAACATTTATTTCTTTTTGAAGAACGAATGTTCATTTTTTAATCTAAATTTGTATGAACAGCACACAGTTTAGCATTATGCTAAACAAACAATCCCCAATACTCCATGAATTTTAATTTTTCCTCTAGTTTTTCACAGATTGAATGTTTGTTCATTCACCCAGTCTGGGTGAGTAGGAAGCTGTTTTGCTTTGTCTTCTATTCATTGCTAAGTGTAGTCAGTGTGTGTCATGCCTATTCATTGTGGGCCATGTGTGTCCCTATGAAAAACTTGCATGATCTGTACAGGGCTGTACCCAGTTCAGACAAGGTGTACTGCAAGCTACAGAGCTGCTGAATACAAGGCATCGTAGATCATTCTTTAAGAAGGTACATTTTGAACTATGTTCCAAAGCTTTATGCTTTTTATTATGTTTCTAATTGACTCTTGCTATCTCAAAACCCAAATCTCTTAAATTTCCCTTTTACTATTTAGACAATTTGGCTGCCTGCTATTAGATATCTCTAATTGAAAGAGTTGACATTTATATGCTTGCTAGAGATGCACAAATGAAAGGAATTCAACATTTTAAAACCATTCAGCAGTGATAAAATTGGATAGATCCACAATAACTTATGATGTGTATAGATTTCATGTTTCAGACTTCATGCTGGTGTTCTTTTATTGTTGTTTGTACCTATATAGCTATTGTCTTAGCAAACACCTCTTCAGTTGTTGGCCAGGAAAGCTAATCTGGCAGAAAACATGGAATCATTTGCATCAGTAACCACCTGTATAAAAAAGTTTATGATTGGAGCTGAGAAGCTTTCACATTTGTTTATGGCAGAGGGTTGTAAAAAGTTTCTTTCTCCTGTGAGAGGGAAATGGCATCAGGTCATTACTGTCCCTCACAAAAACACTGAGGGCAAATAGTTACACCTAATGTTTCCTGACTCGAGTTCTAAAAGCAGTTTTATAGGAAAAGATATTCTGGTCATGTATCCCCAGTAAATTAAAGTCCCAGAAAAATGCTAGAAAATAGAAACTGCAATTGTGCAGTGTGCAGTGCACACTTCAATGTGTCCTTAGTTATCATCTTTTTATGACCTGAGGTAATCTGACTGAATTTCAGATCAAGGTGTATGAAATGAGATGAATAAAGGTCTGCTCTTGGAAGCTGTTATTCATCAATCAATTAACTCAGAAAATTTTTTAAAATTCTCATCTTCCTGCTTCAGCTATATCGAATTAAAGTGTGACACCCAGGCAGTTAAATTTTCTCCTCGGAATATATACCTTGGTACAGTGTTTGAATATCCGTATGCTCTCTAAGGTGAGCAGATGTGGCCCCTTCTATTGCAATGTGAAGTAAGAAAACATACTATGTCTCTTCTGGAAAAATGCAATATGCCTCTACATAGATATTAATTTTCAAGTAAGATTGAACATATTTGGATGAATGAAAAACAATGGAATTTTTTAAAAGAAAATACAGTCTTCATTTTGTAATTGGTGCCATATTATGTATTTATAGCAGTTTGTTTAATTTTTAAGTGTAAAATTAATCTTTAACTGCTGGCTTACACTAAAGAACATGATGCTTTAAGCACAAAGTCTGAAGTGCCATTTATTCCTCAGATTTGCCTGAATGATTACAGGATGTTCTAGATTAACACAGGAGTCATTGACTAAAGAGCCCTCTACAGCAGATAACACATTTTAATGGTCATGTTTTAATGTCCTATCAAAATATTGTGATACATTTTGCCATGTGTAGCTGCTTGAGTTAAAAACTATAGGAAGAGCTTAGAGTTTATTTTTAGTAGCTCATATGTTTTATAACATCTCTATATGCATTTCAATTCAGAAACAGTAATGTTTAAATATTTAACCTAAATTAATTTTAAATGTGCCTTTTATCCTTTTCTTGGCAATGCTATCATAGTCTATGATCAAAGAATAAATTTCAGTATGCTAAAGGTTTTTTTATCAACATAATATACTCCTTTATTAGGCACAGTCTTTT
Source organism: Margarornis squamiger (assembly GCA_035222235.1). Taxonomy (NCBI): domain Eukaryota; kingdom Metazoa; phylum Chordata; class Aves; order Passeriformes; family Furnariidae; genus Margarornis; species Margarornis squamiger. Next base: position 40,725,350 of record JAWWTY010000077.1, on the reverse strand, counting down.
CAGAGATCCCCTATGGTTGACACAGTTCAAGTGAGATAGGATGTACAAGAACAGTGACGGGTTTAAGTAAAACTCATCAGTTCTCAAAATCACTGATTTTATTTGCATATGTCTATATTATATGTGCAAGATGAGCACCAAGTTTAGAAAATTTGCTTTTCTAGTAAATATATAAAGCTGTGTGAGCTAATACTTAAAATTTCCTTGTTTGAAAGGAATTCTGTTTAACACAGTTTCAGTCTTGCTTAAGTAAGTACCTAAATAAAAAGCCAAGCTGGAAAAGGTGGATTTATTGGGCCAACAGCTGCCACCACTACTGATAAGTGCTCAGCATCTGACTTCTCTAGCTGCTGTTAAATCACGTACAATTCCTCAGGCTGGAAAAGTAAATAAAGATAACTGAGTGCAGCAATCTGTGTGAAACCAGGGGGAAGAACATGGGTTGCAGGGAGATCTGAAAGGCCACACATAAGCTAATCTGCATGCATGTGACTGTGGTGTTAATGTCAGTCTCAGCATCTGTGTAAATAGTTTGTTAAAAAACCAGGCTAGTGTTATAAATAGGGAGTCTTGTATTATTGTCCAGTACCTGGTGCAGAAACATTTCAGCAACAATAATTCCAGAGAGATACACCGTCTCCTGCAAGTATTATTAAGTGGAAAATAAAGCTAGGAGTAAACAGATGACCTGGAGGGACTTTTAAAAATGTGATGGTGTATTTCCAGACAAAATAAGCTACACAAACAAGGAAGTGGTTAAAAAAGTAATAGAGTGTATTCACAAAGGAATAAAGATGAGAAAATGACAGTAAAGGTTTTCTTTACTATCCTTTTGGGAAAAGGTGGAAGGGAAGCAAATAAGATGCTGTGGTGTCTGAAACACTGGGAAGACTGATAGAAATGCTTATTGAGTTAAATGACCCCACAGAAGGAGATCATGGACAGAAGGCTGTTGTGCTGTTTTTGTCATTTTCTACTTAAAGCCAAGCAAAAGAGGAAATAATTACAAGAGCCAAGAACTCTTGTAGACCTGGAAGCTCTGGAAACATTAAAGATTCCTTGTTAATGGCAGCTTTTAATGTGGCAGACAAGTTTCTCACTGGAAAGACTGTCAAGAGACATACATCCAGTGCAACTGCATCACTTCCACTAACCATGAATGTTGCATTATCCTGGGAAGGTATCAAAGTAACAGTGGATACTAGGGAAAAAGCCTAGACCAATCTTCTGGCTCACAATAAAGAAAATGAGTAATCAGGAGACAGTGAAGCTGATACTGTGATCTAGGGCAGACATCAGAAAGCAGTATGAAAAGCAGAAAAAAACAGGTACCCAGTCTGTGGGCAGGTATAAGAACTAGAAACACTTCTTAATCCAAACCTGAAACTAACATTGTTGGGGTAAGCAGCAGTATGGGTAATGAAAGAAGCCTATAGAAGAGATGTTTGCCACATGTAAACGATCGCCAAACTAGTATATATATATATGTGTATATATATGTATATATTCATGTCAAATAATGTTTGAAGCTATGTTATTAGACTGGCTACAAATTATATTCCGGCTTCATTGTAGTACCAGCAGCTAGCTGAGACACTTAAGTGGCTAGATTTAAGAAGGGTGTCTACCAAGTGATGAAAAATAGTAAAACCTTTCTGAAGTCAGTGAAGTGGGTATATATGGTCCATAAGAACCCATCCTCTTCCAAAGCTATGCTATTTGTTAGAATTTCTGGTAGTTAAATGCGGGTCCCACTGCTGAACAGCAATGAAGTCCCTGATGGAAAAGAGAAATGAAATCTTCTAGCGGCTTGCAAATAGGAGACTGATAATGTATTTCAAGGAAAAGGACACCAACAGTGCAGGATTGTTTTAGAAGTATATTCCCATGTTTGCTATATGAGACAATGACATGTTTTTAAACTCCCCATAGAAAGCAATTGGCAAATCTACCTACTACTGCACTGTGTACAGTGATTACTTACAGCAGACCACAGAGGTAATCTAGCTCCACAAGAAATGAGGGACTCTTCAGGTAATGTCAGAACTTACAGTGAAGTCACACTGAAAATCAGTCAGTAGCCTCATCCAGAGACTGAGGGTGTAAGAACTGGTTTAGAATAAAATTACCATTTAGATGAAGTACATGTTTTGGTATAACAAGGCAAGGCAACTACCTTTACTGTTACCATTGGGCTAGCATTGTTGGCCACAGGTAGCTTTAAGACCATCTCCAAAGGAGTTCTAATGTCAACTGAAACAAGCACTGGAAGAAGTCCTAAGAGCAGTATTGATGGCATTCTTGAGGATAAATGAGGCATCAGGGAAAAAGCAATGTGGGTTTGTGATATGAAGGTGCAACAATTTATGAGCAAGTACTGTGAAAAGTATATTAGTGAAACATCAAGGAAAAGTGTATTAGTGAAAACATGAAGGAGAAGGTGAGGGGAACCGAACACTGTAGACTTCTAGGATATAATTGTCAGGCCTTGAGATTCTATTTAGAATACGTAAGATTGATGTGTATGAGGGGCGTCAATGAGGATAAATAACTGTCTTCCCAGATACTGTGTGCTCTTGCAAATAGCCTTGGAGACAGGTTTTAACATGTAGTAGTCCAGCATAAGAGGAGTCATGGGTCCAAGAATAAGTGTTTGAAGACTAAAATTACTATAGCTGAAGTATTTGCCTGGAGTACTTGTCCTTCTGGCAGGCAAGGATGCTCTGTCTGCTAAAGACATCAGCTTGCAGAAGTTGTCAGAAAGCATTAAGAGACACTAAAAATAGCTTTGAGAAAGAGTCATGGACCAAGCTTTTTGCAAACAAACATTTCTACCAGCTCACCTCTATGTACCAGTGTTGTGAGCAGTCTCATCAGAAAAGCTGCTTTCCAGGTACACTCAGTCGGAATATTGTGAAGGCTCCAGAACTATAGCATGGAGCAAGAGTCACTCCTAGCAGCAGACACTGAACTGGCTTTACTAACCATAATGCACACATCTCTGTGAACTGGATTCCAGCAGTGGACTATATTATTATATTTGCCTCTTTTCTTGAGTTGCATATGTGCTTTTTCAACACAACACTGTACTGAAAGCGTGGATTAATGAGTTTGTAGTCTGGCATTGAGCAGATTGTGAGGGCTAAGTACCAGATGAAGCTATCTTTTACATGGGATGATGGATGAGTTATGTGGTTGAGGCATTTTGTTTATAGAGAATTGAGTCATAATGTTAGGAGTTGGTATGAAATGGACACCACCTCGTATGTAAAATGACAGACATCACTAAGTCTGGTCAGAGAGCCTGCCTGCTTGGCAAGTATGCATATCTAATTGAGAGCATGTATGTGACTGGATGATGAATTCAAAGACAGTATGCAATGCAGTCTTTACCCATCTCAATTCTGGCAGACTAGATTTTACTTCTGGTAACAGTCACCCATAAAACATGACACACATTTCTGGGAAGTACCTTTCTGAAGGACATGCAGGCAGGAGCTCTGACTAGGGAGCCCCAGGTGTGTTCTGCAAAGTATGTTTGGCCTGAGATTACTGCACTCAGACAATAGTCCACACTGAATTGCAGCTGGATTTAACTAAAATGGCATCAACAGGACTTGGAGCACAAAGGGCACCTTCTCATGGGTAACACAAAATGATGGTGCAGCACAGTTGGTGTGCTGTACAGATGGTCAGGAGGCTGTTGATTTAAACCAAAACAGAAAGGAAGGCATACAGGAAAAGATCTCAACAGATAAGCAAGAGAGTTCACAGAAGCAGATACAGGAGTGCACAGCTAAACAGACAGACCAGTGAAATATATGAGTGAAGGTCTTCTCGTTGTGCCCAGATGATCAGGTTTGGCTTCATGCCAAACAATGGCACCATAAGGCACAAGAAACAGTGGGATACTAATTATTTGAGTAACAAAAAAAACCAAACCAAACCAAAAAAAACCCCAAAAAAAACAAACAAAAAAAAACTGAACAAAAAGACAAACAGGATTTTTGAGCAAAGCTCTGGAAAAAGCTGTGCTGACCCAGGAGAGACAGAAGAAATGAATTAAGAGCAAAAGGGAGAGAACATTAGGGTGCAGAATGCAGGGAGCTACCATTTGAAATCCTGTACTCCAACAGCAGCTGATAAAGTAAGAAAAGATTTGTGGACATTGGAAGAAAATCATTTGACTTGCTTATATACCCAAGAAGTCCTAAATGATCAGCAACTATATTCAGAAAAAAGACTATGCAGTTACTGTGGACTTCCTATTGAAAGCACCTACATACACAAGGGGAAAAAAGAGAGAGTATCCTGAAATAAATCAAACGTATTATAGACTTTTTACATAAAGCAATAGTAATCTTCCATTTGGACTATTCATTCAGTTTGGTAATTTTATTTTACTTAGGCCATACAGGAAATAGGAAATAGAGAATATTAATAAGAAGGATCAGAGGCATGGATAGAGTTCCATACATGCAGAGATTAAAAAGATTAGGGTACTTATGTAACAACAGAGATGAATAAGAGGTGAAATGAGAGAGGTGTATAAATTATTAATGGTTTAGACAAGGTCAAGGAGTTGCACCAATTTAGCTCTCTCAGAACACAAGAACAAAGGGTTCATAATGAAATCACAGCCTTTCAGTTTTAAACGGATGGCAGGAAATCCTTTTTACACAAATGTGGCATCACTGCCTCAAGATTTGAGACAATGAACTTCATGGGATTAATAGAAGTGTCTGACATTTCTTGCTACCTTGGTTAATGATTCAATAACATATGATCTGAATGTTTAAGAATCCTTAACGTATTGATCCTTACAAAAGGCTTCTAAGGCAGGAAAGTATTATAATCTAGTGAACAGAATTGACACTGAGGCCACACTAGATAATTTGCCCTGAAGCACACACAGAATCACATGCAGAGTAAAACTGAATTGTAGTAACACGAATGCTAGATTAATACTTTAATATGTGGACAATCCTTTTTTTTTTTTTGCCATGATTTACTTATGTTGGTGGTGCTCACTTTTCTGATGCATCTGGCTGCACAGCTTCTTGTAAAAGCACTTGGGTCATGTCTCGTGGTGCTTTCATGGTGACATGCCCACCACATAATGGGCTGACCAGAGGATTTGCACTCAAATTTGATTAATTCTTATGGAACTGGGCTTACTGAATGTGCCCAAATCAATGAGATTTGGTATACTTGCAAGAATTGATGCTTCCCTGAAGCAATGGAAATATTGCTGATGTGCAATATGGCAAATGTTTGTCCATATCTATCAAGGAAAGCTTTGTCTATTTTTCACTGCCACCTCCAGAAACATCTATCTATCCCAGTTCCTGCTGCTTGCTTCCACAGGAGCCCTTCACTGACATCTTCCCATTTTTGTGTGACTGCCATGTAATGGAAGAGAAGACTGGGCACTGGGCTCTTCAGGTGGCTGGCAGCTCCCTCCTCACTTGTGCCTCAGGAATAATAAGAGAACAGAGTAGACAGACTCAATCAATTGTTTTGACAAGTCATATATATATATATCTCCCATGCTTCCAGATGGGTATTCCCACTGAACAGTGATGATTAGTGCACAACAACAGTAATGCTAGCTTGTATTAGAAATATTCAAAAGAATGGGTATTACCTGAGTTCTAAGTTTTCAGATTGTAACCTAAATTCTACATACCAAAGGTGAGGGAAGAACTTTATGCATCAGTATGATATCAAACAATTCCTTATCAAGGAACAAAGTTGAAGCTGTTGCGTGAATTATTTGTCCATGACTACTATGGAGGACAGGATGACAGATTCAGCAGATTGTTATTTTGATTGAACGCAAAAATTGTCCAGTATAAACCAGTAAAAATGCAACAGTGAGCTATTTGGAAGTTACTGATCCTTTCTTTGAGTGTACAATGGTACAATGCACTCTTCTATAATGGCATGGATAAACCATGCAAACAGAGTTGTTGTTTTTTTAATCTCTCTTTTATGTCTGTAATCTTCATTCTGCATAAAGCTGTAAGTACAAATGTAAAGCTTTGCTGAAAAAGTCTGTTATGATACCTGTGCTGTTTGAAGACAAACAAAAAAAAAACAAACAAGAAAAACAAAACTAAAAAGGAAAAAGAAAAAGAAAAAGAAAAGAAAAACCACCCCACAACATTTTGCTTCTAGTTCAGAACTGTCACTTTGCTTCCAACAGAAACAGGCTAACAAAGACTGCCAATTTCAACCCAAGGAAAAAGGATTGGCCAAGATCTTCTGCAACTTCAGCCTCAGAGCTCTGCTATTATGTCAGCCATGACTCTTGCACGTCTCTTCTCCCTCTGGTCTTCCTTTTATTTAATGGCCTTTTGCAACTGCTGCTGGTTACCAGTGCCATCTATAATTGCACATGTGTTTCTCTGTGTCCACAGAAAATACCTCAAAAAATACATGCTGAATTTGTCTTCTTCCTTGTCAGAGACTGGGAGTCTAGGCAGCTGAATAGTTGAAATTGCATCACATGCAGTGGGAGTATGTGTGTTCTACTTGTTCATTTATTCTCAGATAAATGCTGGTGCAAGAGACGGTTTCCCAGTAAATCGGTGCCTCATAGCCAAGATAGGTCCTTTTCTTCAGTTATTTTTTGCTAGCAATTTCCTAAATTTACTGCAGAAAGACTTGCATTTAGGTCCTCAAGTAAATACTATTGCAGTTCAAATTCTTCTTTCCATTATTCCTGTCCTCAGATCATTCCAATTTTCCTCTGCAGTGATTTTGTTTTGTATTGACAATACTTCTCTTTGAGTCATCATACCACTCATTTTTATACCATGATCACGAAAGAAAATTTGAAAAGGACTGGCCTTAGATTCTCAAGTACATACCATTAAGCTCCCTCCACTGTCAAATTGCCCCTTTCAAACTGTCAACTATAAAAAACACTCTATTTCCATTTTTCCCTTCTGCCTAACAGTTCCTCTTTTACCTCTTTCTTCTCTAGCATTATTTATTAATTTCCCACATAGCCCTGTATCAGCTATTTTACTGAAGTCTGGACAGAAGACATCTAAGGATTTTCTTTTAAAGTCAGCTCTCTTTAAAAAAGAATGCTGTCAAATTTAGTCTGGACTTACCTGCCTTTGAATTAATTTTGTATTTACTTCTGTCTATCAGCATTATCAATTTGAAAGCACTGTGTCCAACTAAGGTCCAAATAGTGCAGTAACTGTCTGGATCACTCCTTTTTTTCTCACTGCTTCATAAACACAAGCTCAATAACTGCTCCTACCTGTTCATGTGACAATTTGAGACATTTATTAGAGGTATATTCATGTGAATGCATGTGCTAAGTCTCAGAATAGCCACTTGAAAACTGATAGACACCTTAGCCCCCTGAGTTTTATCTCTGCTCCTCTGTGGTCAGTACCATCCTACACTTGCATTCCCAATATTCAGATTTCTTTGCCCCCAGGTTAAAGTCATTGCCCTTTTGTAGACTGAGGAATCATTAATTTAGTTTTGGACCTATTCATCTTGTTTTTCACCCTGTGTCACAAATCAGGGAAGCTGCTAACCTTTGGGACTTTCAAGGTTATTCCAAAGGATCCACCTCACTAGTGCATTGTCTCATCACGTGGTAGTTCTGAGAGTATTTCAACCAGTTCCTTTGTAATTGAAGACTTGAAAGAAAATCTTTGCACCAGGAATAATTTCCAATTATTCTAGCCAACACACTTTAGCTTTTTGTCAAGGTCTCTTAGGTGCTCAGTGCATATATATGTATATACATACATAAAATTAATTCCTCAATTCCTGTGAGTCTCAGCCAGAGGCCTCCTGATTTTTATTTTTTTTAAATCCCCTGTTGGAATTTAAATGGTGGATAAGCATTTCAATGATGTGCCTAAACTGGGTTTTTGGTGGGTTTTCAATCTTTTTTTATCAGTGTCTGCTGTCTTGAGCAAGGCTTTAGCTGCTAACACGAGAGCTTTTGCTCATTCTGCTCTTGGCCCATTCCACTGAGCTGTGAGTCAAACTTTCCTTCACGTTGTTTTCTGTTGCATTCTACTACTGAGGTGTTATCTGTGGTTTCCTGGGCCTTTTTAATGTTTAACTTCCGTCTTGAAAGTTCTTTGTGGTCTGAAATTGATATGTGGGTAAGAGCAGCTTCCTGCATTGCTAAAAGGACTGAGCTGGGGGACTGGGTGATCGCAGCAGGATTTTAGCTCATGAGGTTCAAACTTTGCCTTTACAAATCCTGTTCCAGTTTTATGAGCTAAATGAAGCAGTGCAAAGAAAGATAAATCATCACAATCCTCATTGGCTTGGCTGCCTTTGCATTAGTCCTATGGCACTGTTAGTACCTTGAATGTTGCACTCTTCTGTCACCAGGTTTGATGCATAAATTTTCCCTGTATTCTGTGATATATATTCATGTCCCTTGTTCTTCTGAGCAGAAGAAACTGGATTGTTTTATTTGCCTCGGTAGCCTGGAGTTCATGTCCCTCAAAGAAACATCATTCGTCACTGTGATTTAGCACTTTTGTGTGGTGGTGTCCTAAGTGATACAAGATCTCTGTTGATGCACTGGCACATCATTTGATGTAGTGACTAAAATAATTATAATGTTGTGGGGAAAAAAATACAATATTACAGAATGTGAGCTGTTCAGTGCAGGGGCTAGCTCATGGATCTGGGAATCCCACAGGGGAGGCACTGCATACAAATGCAGGTAAGATGTCCACCAAAATGACTGGATTTCTTTTGTACTGAGATGGACTGATTGTTGTGAAAAAGACCAAGTCTTAGATGATCAAATAGGCATTCATAACATGTGTAAAAGCCTCATATTTGCCAACAAGAAGTCATCATACATAGGCATTATCCAGGAATAAACATTTCTTTTGGAGCTGATAATTCCTACCGGATTTGAAGCGAGTGTGGGCTTGTACTGTGTGTGAAGTGAGTATAAACTCAGCATCTTGTAAGATTAGCTATAAGAACCTTTGGATTTTGCCTTAGAAGTGCACTGACTGCTGATTGTGAGCAATGATAAACACCTGAACAGCATTTCAGAGAGGGTTTTTTAAAAAAACCCCATAACCCTGTAATGACTACTCACTTGATAAACTTTCTGTTTCATTCTTAAAACAGATCCAGGTTTAAATGAGAGCATCCACATGTTCTCATTTTGATTCAGATGATGCTGTTCTTTTTTTTTTAGAGGTAGAGAAGGGGAAAGAAGGAAATGTAGCTTTCAGCTAAAGTTTACACTGTTAAAGTTATTCTCATTTTGGGACCAATTCTGCATCTTTATTGATGTGACTCATTAACGGGACTCCTTTCACAAGTCAGGATTACTCACTCAAGTAAGTAAGATGAAGCCATTATCTTTTAAGGCTAAATGATAAAATCTATGAATTAGACCCTTATAATAGCATCATTAACAATTTTTAATTACAGTACAGCTAGCAGTCATGGCAGTTGTGTATGGTAATATATACTCATTTTTTTGTCTGCTGTTATAGTGTGACATGTCAGTAGGAAGGAATATTTAAGTCCTATTTTTAGATTTAAAATTATTCAGACAGAGAACAACCAAAACTGGAGGTGCTGTATTAACAGCTCACGTGTTATTTCAGGTGATCTGAACTGAAAAGAAAACACAGTAAAAAATAATTATGTCTTATGGTCAGAGGGGCATTTCATGGGGCCCAGAGGAACTCAGGGTCAAATGTTACGTGGTGTGCAGCCAGAGAACAGTCTCTGGGCTATTTTATTAGCATTATACTCTTAACCATTCTGATTAGGTGCCAAAAAAAAAAAAAAAGGATTTGGAGGCATATGGTGGACCTTTAACCATGAGAAAGTTACGACAGATTCAATGTATACTGTTCAAGACTGCCAGACTTGTTTTTCTGTTCAGCCTACTCAAAAACCTGAGAGCTCTGGTTTGGGACCATAGATGACAAAATCAAGTACTAACTCTCCATCTACAGACTGTGGACAATACATACTGTGGATAATTGATTGCTTCTCCGTATGGATTCCTTGGGAGGCTCTTAAGTCCTCTTTGTGCACTGTTTTCATATTCCTAAAAGTGTCTGTGACTTTCTTGGGTGACTGTTTTATTAAGAATATATTACAATCTTTCTGTGGGGGGAAACTAATGAAAAATGGTACCAGAAAAATATATTCATCTCCAAGAGGAGGCTCAAGAATTCAGATAATGAAATTTCTGATGAAATATTCTTTTGCAAAAAAAAAAAAAAAGTAAAACTAAAACTTTCTGAAGAAATGCACTCATTTTCATGAAATGTGTGCTGGATGAAAGCCTTCCAGGTGCAGAGACAAAGACAGCTCTTCTATCATAAAGCAGTTGATGGCACTTATCAGAGATATGAAAGACTAACAGTTCAGGGGCATCCATTGGTTTAATTATCATCTCTGTAGAGTGGTAAGCTGTAGTAAAAGCTCTATTACCTTCATTGGCAGGATGTTGTTTGGGAAGTGTTTGTTCTTGCATGCTTCTCTTTCAGTATTCTGGCTTCTGAATATTGTGTAAATTAATGATGTTGTAACTTGTGCAGAAAATAAACCCACTTCCGTGAAATCTGATTTGTTCATGTTTCTAAAGATCACCTATTTTAGCTCTGAGACAGGAGTTGTTTCCAATTTTCCATTTTCTCATATGATTTTTCTGTAGTAGACTGTGTGAGTTTAGAGTCCCAGATGATGGAAATTATTTTTCAATTGTAATGAAATGAGAATACTCTTTCTTAACTATTAGGAACTGCTTATAACAAGGAATACATTGAGATATCTTTTAAAGATTTTACTCTAAAGATTATAAAGGCTTTGCCATGGTAAAATGGAAAGCAGTTGGATTTTTTAAAATAAATGCAACTTTGTGTGCAAAATGCAAAAAAACTCTGCCACTGCCTTGTGTAAATCAGGCTTGCAAAATTTATTAATATCTTCTGAATATACTTAGTAATTTCTTTTTGTGGAGGTGCCTTGATATAATTTGACTGGACACTGTTCTGCTGAGGAATAAAGAAGAGAACAGAGAAAATACAGGACAATGGAGAATCTGTGCAGCATTTAGAACACACTAAGGAAAACATTTAGTCTATTCGAGTTTTGAAAATGCAGTTTGAATTGGTGTTTATTTTTAAGACACAAATTCATCTCTTCTAATACAGGCAAATAAAATAAACAAAAAAAAAATCACATAGTTCCAGATAAAGTCTTAACAAAAAAGTTACATTTGCAAATTTCTACATAGAGAGCCTTTATGGTTCTCTTTCCTAATTCCTTATTACTTTATTCCTATTATTTGGCCATCAAAACATGCTCCTAGATCTGTTAAGGTCCATAGAATTCCAACCATAATGCACTTCAGGTTCTGTCCTTTTTGGTTAGGCAAATGCCTAAAAATTATAGGAAAAGAATGTATGTGGGTGTGTTAATCTTCTACATGTGTTGCAGAAATGAAGAATTGATATAAAGATTACTAGACTGACATTAGTACAAATAAAAATTTGGTAAAGCTTCTTAAAATACAGACCCTTTTGACTTTGATGTATGAGTTCTGTCAAAACTTTGCATTACTATTAAAACAAAACATTATCCATTGAATCATTCTGATATGACCTAGCCCTTTTGCAATACAAAAAAGCAACCAGGACTCTTGATATACAGGGCTAGGAAGAACTGTGTTGGTTGATAGTAGGTAAAACCATTCGAGCAGTAGGATCTGAATTGTCTTGGGATATTCAATGTTCAGGTTGTCCCAAGCACCTCTTGTCTTTTCCACTGTGTTTTGGCTGGTTAATTGGGCAAAGCTGTATGATCACATGGAGCTGATATTCTTCATGTTGCTTAGAAATACATGACATTTTGGAAATAACGGAATTGTGAATTTAAAGCTGCTTCCACTCAAATGTCACCTGAACAGGCAGTGCTTTTTCAGCAACAGATTGGATTCCTACAAGTGCCATGTTAGGTTTAGGAGGCACAGTCAAATGACTTTAAAATTATTTGATCATTACATAGACTGCTAAATTCAGCGTAAGGGCAAAAACCAGATTATTAAGCAAAATTAAGTATGTTTGATCCCTTATCCCTTATTTGAAAGATTAAAACATTAGCTAATACCATAACAAGCAAGAATTTCACCTTTCATTTTTTATTTGATTTCTCTTGTGAAATTCTACTGCAATATCTTGGTATAATGCCAGTGAATTACATTCTTGGTAATTCGTATTTAGAGAAGCCAGTCTAGGATGTTGCTGACTGTGTTGCAGTATTGCCCTGTGTGTACACTACCACATTTTTAGAGATGTGGGATAGAATCTGATTATTTCTCACCTTGGGAGGTGATGCTGTAGAATAGACTCAGTCCTGCACTGACAAAATATGAGCACATAGAAGCACCTACCTTCTTCCTCCCACTTCATTATCAGTCACATTTTTGTACCAGAATGTAATTTTGTCCAGATGAGTCTGATTTGCATTTCCTCAAATCAGTTAGTCTTTCTACACCTGTTCACACTTGCCTCCAGTAATAAAAGCAAGTAAGAAAATGAAAAAAATCCTCAGAATTTTGCCTTTCATTTGTTCTGTACTGTATAAGTGTTCCATTCCTGAGGTACTGTATTGGCAGATCTGTAAGTTCTTTTGTTTGCTGATGCAAGGCACAAGGTGATCTATTTTCTGGACAGACAGTACTCCTGAATCCAGCACGCAGGCAGTTGACTTTGTAGCAATTTTCCGTGGTGTTTTTAAAACAGTGGCCATGCACAGTTGCCCTGAGCTACATAGTTAAACTTTGTGTGCCGTTTTTATCTCTGAAATGAAATGGAAACTATTTCCTAATTTCCAGAAAAATTATAATGCTTACATCTACATCAATATTTGTACAGCTTTCTGAGATCTTTAGAAAGAAGTTGCCAGTGTCATTATTATTTTATTACTCTACCTTTTGAATTATGTAACTGTACTACTTTCTACCCTTTGAAAAATGGATTTTACTTTGAGATTTCATAATTGTCTCCTATGACACCTCAGCTCTGAGAACTAACATCTAAAAAAAGAAGGAATTTAACTCTTATTTTTAAGGGAGATTATTAAAAGGTTTTGGATATTACATGTAAAGAGGTGAATCATTTGGAAACACATCTGAATTTGAATATGAAGTTTGTCTGAGAGAAAGAAACTACCCTGGGGAAAAATGTATAAGGAATCTATAGTTTTAAGTTGTTCTTCATGAAGAATTTGCTGTATGATTTCCATTTGTGTTTATTTAGTTCTGAGTTGCAAAGGCTTTCCCTTTTATTTCCAAGGGACCCCTTGGTTCATTGAGTACAGAAGACGGGCCTGCTCTGGGGTTTAATCAAAGCTGAGGAGCAATGGAGTCTGTTGTCTCTGAATAGTCTTCTATTGTATCAACACTTTTTGTTCTATTACTGATTCTAGCTTTTCATGTCCTGTTCTTCTGTTTCTTTTTTTTTTCAAGGACTGTGGGAGCAGAACATTCTTCCATTCCAATTACCAGCCCATAATTCTCTATTCTTTCAGACATCCCATAGACACATCCTCAAGGCTATCTCAAAGAAGTAACAGGCCAATGACAGGCACTGTACCCCATTGGGTAATACTGGATCCAACACCCTCCCTTCAAGTGTTTGTATCTGTTTCTTGACCTGCTGGCAACGCTCTCATTAGTACAAGATACTGTCACTCTTTTTTATGCTGCAAAGGCACACTGCTGGCTCATTTTGAACCCTGGAAGGAACAGTGATTGGGGCCACTCAGCCAGAAAACGGCTTGGAAGAAATAGTCCTGGGAATGCTGGGGTTATCCAAATTGAATAGCTATGTGCCCTTGCAACCAAAAAAGGCCAGTGTATTGTTGGGATGCATTTGGCAGGTCAAGGGAGGTGATCCTTCCTCTCTACTCAGCACTGGTAAGGCCATGCCAGGAGAGCTGCATCCAGTCCTGGGCTCCCCATCACAAGAGAACATGGATATAATGGAGAGAGTCCAATGAACTGCCATGAAAACTATTCAGGAATTGCAGCCTCTCTCCTATGAGTAAAGTGTTCAGCTCAGACAAGACAAGGCTCAGGGGGATCTCACCAATGTATAGAAATCATTGAAGGGAGGGTGCAAAGAGGACAGACCCAGGTCCCTTCCAGTGGTGCCCAGCTGCAGGACCAGGGCTGATGGGCACAAATAGAAATACAGGAGTTTCCCTCTGAACATCAGGAAACAATTTTTCATGGTGAGGCTGCCCGAGCACTGGCACAGCTTGCCCAGGGAAGTTATGGAGTCTCCCACTTTGGAGGTATTCGAAATCTGTCTGGATGTGGTCCTCAGGAACAAACTCTAGATGTCCCTGCTTGTGCTAGGGGCTTGGACAAGATGACCTCCTGAGTTCCCTTCCAACCTCAACTCTGATCAATTTTGATTAAGTGTTTTAAATGAAAATTAACATGAATATTGAAAATCCCCTGAAAAAACATCCTATCTATGATTTAGGGCAAATTTTCAACAGAGTATAGGAGACTTCTAGGATTTTCATTAGCGTGCATGAGAAAGTGCTGTTATATCTCGAAATGTCACAGAGTGAGGTTACCTCTAAATATGCTGTGACAAATATAATAAAAAAGATTTCCAGACAGATGGATGTCAGAATTAGATATATTATTGTGTGAAAAATGAGACTGCCCCCATATAAACATTTTTTGTACAGAAAATGATAATAAAAATGTGAAAATAATTGAAAACTGAAATACAAATGCAATATACATTACTGGTATTATTGGAACTTCATGCCCTTTAACTCAAAAAGAAGCTTTATAAAATATTACGCTGAATTGTGACAAAACTGAAGTTATTAAAAAGAACCACAGTAGAAGTACTTCTGCATTAGGAATTGAATATATTTTTCTGTGGGAAATATGAAATGAGAAACTCTAATGATAATAATAGACTGGACATGTAAAAGTACATTTGAACACCCCTAATATCTGAGCACAGTTATGCAGAATAGTTAATTCCAGCAGCACTGTTCTTATTACTAAAGTAGAACACTTTAAAAAATTCTAACATTGCAGATAACAGAATTTATTCCAAAAGTACTCTTTGATGTATAATTAGGTAGATGCCCCCCCCCCTCCTTTTTTTTTTTCCTTTTCTGTTAAGGTTTTTAAGATATGTTATCTTCAACTTCAGCTGACTTTATAATGATTCATTGAAGAAAATGAAATTACATAGTGCAGAAAGATTTTTACTGTCCTCAAAAGGTGGACTAAAACTAATTTCATGTGCTAGCCACAATTTTCAGTGGAATCCTTTTAAAGGAATGAGTTATTGACGTACTCAGGAGAAGTCAAATTAAAGACCTGGAAAAAAATCTTGCATCTGTTTTCTAGAAGAACAGTAGAAACATAATTTTCCTTCTTAAAGGATATTCACAGTTGCTTGGAATATCACTTTAGAGGATTCTTTCTAGTTTAAACATTTTCTTCTGCGGCTTCTGTTGAGTTTACAAACTAGATGAGGTTGTGCTAAGAAATTCCCTTGTCCTTTCCTGCCCATGTCACCACTTGCTATGGCCACTGTGTCTCCTGGTCCCATGACAGGGTAGCAGCTACCTGACTGTGATGCCTGCTCCGTAATTTCTTGAGAAAAAGAATGTGCAATGAAATTTAAGGTTCAAATATATACTATTCCTACTCTTGTGTTGATCTTTTAGATCTTTCAGACACCCTGACATCTGGTAGAACGAGGACTTCATTTGCTGCCTGTTGAGAAACCACTTTTAGGTGAGGAGAATGGATCTGATGTGCTCACAGCAGCATGTGTTTCAGAGGGCACATTCTGCTCTGCTCTATGCCAGCTGGAATTTCCAAAATGCTAGAGGCTTTGTGTTGAAGTACATGGAGATTGCACACAAGCCAAGAAAGGGCAAAGACAGAAATAAATGTGGCCAAGCTCCTCTTTTGCCAGAATGGGATGGTGTTTTGAGCCAAGCTGATATAGTAAAAATTATTTACCCATCTGCCTTAAAAAGGGGGAAAGATCCATGGAGCAGTTCCAGTCCTAAATAAATAGTTCTGCCTGTATATCTTTGACTTCAAACTTTGATTTCAAACTCTTCAAAGCATTTCCTTATGCCTACCAGCACAGTTTCCTTCTTCAAATAGCGCTACTTCATCACAGTCAAGAGTGGATCATCCTCACAGTAGTGGTAAAGTCATGTGGTGAGAGATAGATGGTGTTACTGATTTCAACAGAAGGTGCCTGGCTCTGAGTGTTTGAAAAATCTAATAATTATGTCTGGTTTGATATATTAACATAGACTTAGGAAAGTAACTTTATGGGCTAGTGTTAAAAAAAAATAAAAAATCTTTGATCCTTTGTTTCCTGATGCTGTTATGTTTGAAGAAAGTTTAAAATAATTCCTTGAGAAATCAAGTGCAGATATTAAAAACAGAGAGACACAAGCAACCTAGCTTTGGTTTGCTCTTTTGTACAGCTTGTTCATTTTGATTGTATCTTGGTATAAATCCTTGTCATTAAGTGCTCATGTACCTTACAGGCAGCATTTGATGTTTTCTTCTGAATTAATTGGATCTGTTCCAGTAGCAGATACTGTAATATTTATAATTGACTTTGACAGTGGATTATGTGGAACTGAATGTCCTAAGGCATGCAAGTAAATCACATTGACCTCAGGTTCTCAGTCATTGTGGCTTTTGCTGCTTTAATATTGGTGCTATAGGATCCTTCGTGTGTTTGGTTTGACTTGTTTGCCTTCTCTTTCCCCTTCTTTCTTTTGTACTCCTACCCACTCGCTGACTAAATTCTTCCTTGAGACTTAGAATTCAGTGACACCTCAAGGAAAAGAAGAAATGACTGACTACAGGAGAAAAACATAAACAGGAAGAGGGGTCTCCTTGTTGTGTTTGCAGGCAGTGCAGTTACGGTGGTGCCGATGAGAACTAGAAAGTGAAGCTATAAGGAAAGGGATGTTCTGGGTTTTTTTGCTATTCTTCCTCTCATGGCTGAAAGACTTCATTCGCTGAAGGAATCACATGGGACTCTTTATGTGGACATCTGTGCTTTTACCTCTTTTTTTAATTTAGCATCAGGGCTTCTCCTTTTCTTGGTCCCCATGGGAGATTCACTTCTCACACTTGACAAGTATGCCCTGCTGTGTCTCCTCATGTTTTCGTTCAAGAACGTGAAGATGGAGTAACTACATCACTTCATCGAATTCCACATGACATCTTCAGGAATCATTTGAATAACTTTGTTTTTGACAGCCATAGTCATATGGATCCATTTTCCTGTTGTGAACACACTTCTCTGCATTGCCATACCTGTGTTGTTATGCTGGTCATGATTACATCAGTTGCCAAATGGAAAAGGGAGAGGCTGTTGTCTTCAAAGGCCTACAAGTATGTTAATATACACCCTGATCCAGGCTTCAGTTGTGTCAGTGCTTCAGGAAAGCTCAAAATGAATCAGTTATGGGTCAAATGACAGAGGAAGAGCAGAGCAGAGTGTGAAGTATTGCCTACGTTTACGTGAAGCCAACTGCTAGTCTCAGTTGTGCTGGAGCTAGGGTACAGATAAATATCTTTACAAGTGTCCTAGTTTCACACATCGGCATAGGCAGGAAGTGAAGGAACCCTCTGATTTCTGTAAAAAAACTTCTGTAGTTATTCCTGCCTGATCAGGTGCTAGGGTTGTGTCAGTTCTCCAGCTGTTTTTGGACTGATAGTCCAGGAACACCTCACACCTGTCTTTCAGGAATGGGTCTCACGGCCAGTCACCCAGAATGGTGTCTATACCAGCAGAGGGAGAATAACTGTCTTTTCAGATTTTTGCATTACACTGTGATTATACCGTGATATGCCACTCCTACTGTCAGGGTCGTCAAGTGCCGTGAGCTGTGGGGGATGTCCTTACATCAGCCCTGACTTCACACATAAACACAAAGAATTGCAACGTGTGTGAAGTACCCTGGCAAGAGTGCCACACAAAACTGGGAGGTTCTGTTTGCCCAGGGTTCATTTGCAGCTGCAGCAGGGGCCACAGAGGCCACAGCTTAACCAGTACTGACTGAAGCAAAATCCCAGCTGTCTGCTCTGGTAGACAGGCATTCAACAAGCACAGTTAGAGGAGAATCAGTGCAGAGGCGACCAGATGAAACATAATAGATTATGATGTGTCTTAAGCAGATGGGATGATCTCATGGTCTCTTTTGATTTAAAACTTCACAAAGCCATGAAATATCTCAGCGCTGTTCCCTGCTGGGATAAGTGTCTGCCTTTTGCATTTCACTTAATGCAGTGAAAACAGGAGAAGCACACAAGCTCTATGGCGAAGCAGATTTTTTTTTAATAAATTAAATTTTATTAAACTAATGGAACGAAACTGTAGATATACTGTGAATTGTTAAGTACAGAGGGACATACCTCAATTTTCTTTGTAAATTTTCCGAGGTTAGTATGAGTTGCTGAGGATAACTAACTTTGTGCATCAGCTATAGCTAAACCAGAAATGTTGAAGGCTCAGCATTTATCACAGCACTGAGAAGTGGCTTTATTTTAGAACCAGTGCCAGCACTTCAGTCACAAGTGCTCAGAATGACCTTTCTCTATAACTACCGGTTTACAACCCCTATACTCACAAGGATGAGCTGAGAAACTTTTTAATGAAAATGAAAGGTATTTGGAAGTTTGCCACTAGAAGAACAGAGGAATTTATGGGCTGACTTTTGGGGAATACCTCCCCATAAAATTTCTTAGCCCTTTAGAAACATTTTGTCCACCTCTGAAGTAATCACTGACTATTAGTAGTACATGTGAAATTATTTATTTCAAATGTTTTTGTCATTTTATAACATCCCTTTTTTCTAATGAAAAATGTTAAGAATAAAATAAACCTTGGCCTTCCAAACATCTTACTATGAGATACAGAAGGAACAACAAAAATGGAAAATTAAAAAGTGGCAGAGGTGGCTTTTTGTTGCAATGAGAGGAATTTCTGTTAAAGTTTTCTTTTAGATTTTTGGCCTCAGTCTTGCAAACTTCTCTGAATAAGCCATGTCCCATATCAGTCCTGAGTCTAATTGATACCAAGTAGTCTCAACAGGGAGCAGTTTCCTGGATCAAGGCCTTGTTTATTCCCATGTGTGCTGACAGGTTTTGCTCTGTCGTTTTAGTGTGAGTGATTCCCAAACCACTGGGATTCCTGTAATGGATGAAACTCAGGCTATTACTTCTTTTATTTAGAAATCAAATTGGACATCTTGGACAGAAATGTTTTTTCTGTATATTTTGGCACTTCCAACCAGAGCAATAAACCTGGTAAATCTCTTTTGAGATGTTCCTGCATCCAAACACATAGAGAAATTCTTTTGTACAGTTTGATGTTAAAAGAGGATGACAGTAAACCCTTTGATACTGATTTGCAGAATCATGAACAATTTACAGATTTTGTTACTTTAAATTGGGTTTTTTTCCAGTCTTTTAAATATGGTTCTTTTAAAATGTATCGGTTTTTAAGCAGAATTATGATTCAGTCTAATTAGCTGCAGTCCTTGAGTCTGTGGAGCAAAAGGTTTTGTATTTTTAATTTGGATTGCTAAAGCTGAGGCAACACTTCATTTCTTCCAAGGATAATAATTAACTTTTTCTGGGTTACCTGACAGTATTTCCTCAGGTAGAATTAAATTTCAGCCAAATATTAATAATAATCTTGCATATGCAAATATTTCCACTTTTGGGTCATTTGCAAGTGTAAAAGACTCATGCAACTGAGAACTTGGCCACAAATGGAGGTCTTAACTGGACCTTCCACTACTTTTACCAGTAATAATTTTGGCCTGTCTGATGAGAAGGTTAGAAAGTATTTTAAAATAACCTTACAGGTGTAAAAGTCTGTGTAGCTGTGGTATTCGGATCCAGAATCCTGATTTAAGGATACATTGGTTTAATTTAAACACATTCCATATTAATTTAAGGCAAATTAACTTAAACCTGGTTTAAATGTAGTGTTTTGAACAGAGTTACATTCAGGAATTTTAAATGCACACTTATTTAATGTGCTGCTACATTTTATAGATGTCTCTGTAGGTTTCCGTCTAGGTAAAGAAAGTTGGCACCAGTTCCAGATAGTTTATGCCAGCATGAACGCCTGAAAAGTGCAGCAACTGGAACAAAATGCAGTTTATCCTATTTTAGCTTGGTCTTTTAGCTATTTTTCTTGTGCAAGGCCAGAGCAATTTTACTCTGTTCTCCCATTCCTCATCCAATGCTGCACCTTGACAAGATATCATCTGATCTACAGTGACTGTGCATCTGTCCCAGGCGGATGAGAAATTATGTGAATTAGCGAGGTTTCATGGAAAGATGGCCAGACTGACTTTGGTTATCTCACTATTTGCTACAGTCTGAAAAAAACTGACATGGACTGTGACCTGGGTCAGCTGATACACAGTAGGCTGTTACCTTATTGTCATTTGTCTGTGTGGCAATTTCTGAGTTTCCAGACAGATTATTTTGTGTACCTGTGTAAATCCCCTTAAAATGTTAGCCTAAATTAAATTGAAGCTATTTGCTTCTGCTGACATGCACATACCCAAATGAAATTAGACTGTTTTAATCCTTTTATCAGTTTAGTTCACCTCTCAATACATACCTTGCTTTACATCACAGTAAGCAGCGTCTGTGCACATACCTCTAGGAGTTTATTTGATAGTTATTATTAAACTTGTGTTTTGCCAGTTTATAAAATCTAGATGAGCAAATATATAAGTAATTTGATCCAGATATTGTCTTAGCAAGGAATAACATTTGTGTCACCACTGTGTAAAACTCCATAGTAGACAGGATTAGAACCTGTAAATGTAAAGAAATTGAAAATTTTAGTTGTCTGGTTCACGTTCGTGCTGTAGCCCTGCATTCAAGGTAGCTACTAATGTAATTAAATCACGTAATTAATCATGGTTAGATTAAAACCAACACTGCCACTAAACTGCAGAGCTTACACGATATGCTTGTCTGCTTTTTTTCACAGTCAATGTTACCTTATTGCTAAAATTGGGTCTCTATACACATCCCTTTGTACCTAAGTAAATAACTTGGTTCTCATCTTGTTTTCTTTCGCTTGGTATTTCCAAATATAAAGCTCATGTAAAACCTTTTGTTTTGCCCTGTGATTATTTCCAGTTTGAATACCACAAACGTGCAGAAATCGTGTGGTTTCCCTCGCAAGTGGCTATGATGAGCTTGGAACTGGGTGAATAGCAGTGATAAACAGTTGTTGACTTTGTTTCTTTTGTGTCATAATTGAGATGTACCCCATAGTTTGGCTCCAAGGTTTTGTTCCAAAGAAAAAGAAAGCTGAGACAGTACTGCATTTTTAGTGGCTGAGTCATTTGCCTCTGTCCCAGCCCCAGAATCTCATTTTAGAACTCCTCCGAAATTCAGGTTTATTTTCACTGCTGGGTCTGCAACCTGTATTAATGTAATTTATGTTATTATAGTAGCTGATGACAGTGATTTTTGGGTATAATAGTTTTTGAAATTGCATGGTGCCTTTGACTGAAGGATTTCAAAGTGTCTTAGAACAACATGTTTAATTAACCATTACCTCAGCATTACCAGCAGCTTTGCTTGAAACAGATTATGGTCTGTGCACCTAGAGAAGGATTAGACAATAGGTTATGAGAAATGTGAGCTTCTGAAAACATTTCTTGGATGTAGTTCTTCTCTTCAGCCCAAATGTTTGCATTTCTGATGAGGGAGTGGTATATCCCTTCTATCTCAGAAGAAAAATACCTCAGTGTTGTTATTGTTATGGCACACAAGAGTGATTGCTCTGCTTGTATTAAAAAAAGGGGGAATCCGAAGACACTTTCCTGCATTCTCATAAAGGACAGTTATACAATTAACATTTTAAATTTATAGAATAACTGCAAGTTATAGATTTATAACTGCAAAAGAAATAGATTTATAATGTAATATATTATAAAGTGTTGTTCAACACCAAGAAAAAGATGTCAGTGCCATATAAAAATAAGATTCGTCTCACTGCTAAGTTGCAAAACACTGTTACTCGTGACATCTCTAACTATCTAAATGTGATTAATTTTTAAGGTTCTGTTTATTACAGAACCATCTATTAGCATTTAATGAGAAGACTGTCAAGACTATGTAGGAAATTGTTTATATTTAAAGGGATGTTGCAATTTTAAACATTTTAAAATTAATAATTCATCTTGCTATTATGTCTTTACCCTATACTTGTCCTGTGCATAGGACTTTTCTGTTTGAAGGGAATTTTGCTCAGTTCAGAGCAACCACTGGGGCAGTTGGATTTGTTTGTCTGGGATACCATCTGAAACCCAGCCAGGAAACATGGTCTTAGCACTCCAGGCTACTTATTGATCTGGTGACTGTATTGGTTGTAACAAGGGAAAAATAAGAGGTGGTTTTTTTTTTTTTTTTTTTATAGGCTCTAAGTGTTTGTCTCTTGTGCTGACTGTGCCACTGAAAAGCCAGGTCTTTATCATTGTCCAAGAACAACTGTCTCCTTTTTCTCCTGCAAAGCTCGTGACTAAACTAGAGGAGGATTTAAGAGAACTGGATTCTGGTTTTAGCTCTGATAGTAGCTTGTCAAATCTTGATGAAGATTTTTTTAAGCTTTTTGCCTCAACTTCCTAATCTGTAAAATGAGCATAATGATACCAGCATCTTTCCTGTGGTGCTTTGAGATGTACAGATTAAAAATGCCACTATGACCTTTTCTGTAGCTCCTATCTCCTCATAAAAGACCTGATTCTGTTAGATGTTACCTGAATGGTAATGAGACCTCTTAATGCTTAGTAATGCTTAATGTTTAATGTTCAGTCTGTGCTCAGTACTATGCAGAAATAGGTCCAAGTAATGATGCTTTTTAGTTTTTCTTCATCAGGTTTTATTATGTTTTGTCCCTTTACAAAACTGTGCTATATTTTCCATTTAATATTTTGGAAGTCTTCAACTAAACTAATTAGAGGGCATTAGTTTTGCATCCTGCTCAAAAGGATTAGGAGTGCAGCTGAGCTGATGCCACCATTACTTCTAATGTTAAAATACATATGTTTTCTCGTTGTTTGGAGCTAAAATATCCTTGAGTCCTGTGCATAACAGTTAATTCTGACTGCAGCAATGCTCACTAATACTAATGAGTGTGGGTCTGATGTATGACAGGATGCTTTTCTGCCAAAAAGCCACTCATACCTCCTGCAGCTGCTGTTTTTGCTGTTCAGCCTGGAAGGAGTTTTATAGACCTGTTCTTCCTATTCTCCAGAAAAAATCCCAGTGCTTCAGCAGAGAGAAGAGACTGAAATTCATTGCAAGTAAAAATGTTGACATATTAACAGGATCCTTTCAACAGCTTCTTGAGATGAATATATTAATACCTGAATATATGTAATTTCTCTCTCTGACACCTCCTATCCCCCGTCTCCTACACTGAAGGATTTGGGATTTTAGTGCACTTGCTTGGTAGCCTGATAACATTATAGATAGTCTAAGGAAACTGCACGGTAAGTTTGTATTCCATTTAAGGAAATTGCACACTGTCCTTTAGTCAGGTAACAGAGCTTCTCAGATAGCTGAAGTAATTGGCTAATTCTAGTATGGAGAAGGCAGAGTGAAATTTCCTCTGTCTTAAGGTAAAGGTAAATAAATGTTTATTCCCAGATAATATTTCTGGTTTGGTTGAATCTGAAAAAAATGCTGTTTTATTCTTTCTGAAGTTGTGGGATAAAGTGACCACAGTAAGGAATCCAGTATGACATCAGCTCCTTATATTTGCACAGATAAAGAGTAAGACTGAAAAAGGCAGCAATCTGATTAGTCAGAAATGATTGTAATTTGTTTTGCTGTAGGTCAACAGTTGTCTAGAGGATAAGATCAAAAAATCTGTTCTACTTTACTTTCTTTGTGCTTGGTCTGAAATGGGGTTTTTTTGCTACTTGGCCCTTTTCCCAGGGATTTTTGAGAATTTAACTCAAATAAATCAGTATGCTTTTTTCCCAGCTGAAGAGTGAATTGTTCTAGGTGTAAAAATTACTGTTGCTTTATTAATGATTCCTTTACATGACAGTGTAGAGCCTAAAGGCATCAAATCAAGACTGAAGTAATCCTGTTTAGAACTTGGCTGTTGGTTGAAGCTGCAGCCTTTATTGTAGAAGTGCCTAATTTTATGCACCGAACAAGTGAGTTATTTCAGAAGGTTTCCAGAATGATTTCTTTAGGCAACAAATTAATAGTAAGCATCATGAGAGTCAGCAGCAAGGAATGGAGACAATTAGTGCAAATATTGAGCAATCTGAAAGAAGCTAATGAAAAGGTGTAGCTCAGGAGATAACACATGAAGGGTGCAAATATTTTCTATGTAACTCATAAACAAAGATGTAATTCTCAGTCTTAAGAAATTGATTTGTTAGTAGTGAGGGAAAAGAAATGATGGTGTTAAGATTACAGGTTTCCTGAGTTGTGCTGCGATCAATCTTTCAGAATTTTATTCTCAGATCTCATGTGTGGCCACCTCTGAGCATACACAAAATCTTCCTTAATTGCTTCTGACTTGCTCTTTGCTTTATGTCTTATAAGCTGATCTATTAGGTGGTTACTGATGAGAAGAGGAAGAAAGGGTTATTTTAATTCACATGAATCTCTGTGACAGCAGAATTTGGCTGAGTGGATCTATTTATTATTAGTACCAACAGGTCAGGTGGCTAAGAGTGTTTCACTACTGTTTTATTTAAAATACACTTTAAAACACACACAGCCTGAAATCCTGACTTCATGATTGATTGTATAGCTGGGGGCTTGCATGTTTGGTGAGTTGACCTCACTGCCCAATCTGAAGAGCTCAGCTTGAGACAACGTTCAATTTACAAGATGTTTTAAAATTAGCCTGGCCCCACATTATGACTGCACAGAGATTTGTGAAGGAAATTGACAAATGAAGAGCCCAGGGATAAGTATTGACTTCTTGTTTTAAGCAGGAGTTATCTATTCTCTAGCCTGAGAGCCCATAACGATATGTTGTGAAGTTATCTGTTTCACGGATCATTATGTTACAGAGCCTCCTTATGCCTTAATTTCATGTTTATATTATTGTGCTGACGAATTATTGTACGCGACAACGCCCTTTGCAAGGAAACATTAGCACAAAATGATTGATTTAAATTGCAAGCTCAGAGGCAGAGATGCTGCTGTAAATGCATCCAGTACACAGCCTGCTCCCATAAATGCCAGTTGGCAAAGGCAAAGAGGGGCAGAAGTTTGATGGTCAGAAGCCATCATGGCAGCACCAGCAAGGTGTGCCACAGGTAGCTAACAGGGGGATTGGAGGCAGTGTTAGTGTAACACATGGCCTGGGCTCTGCTCAGAGAACCTATTTATACCTTACTCCAGCAGCTCTCCTTCAACAAAATCTGTTGATTCTCTGGTACATAAAGATAGGAACAATAGGTGACAGTGTGGGGAATATGCCCCTGTCAGGACAAGGGATTTTCTTTGTTTTATGAGCATCATTTATGACTGTGACCTTCAATGCAGAGAAGAAAATCCTTTTTACAGTAGTGGTGAATGCATCTGGGAAGCAGTAAGGGGCCAATCAAGGTCTCAGCAGATGTTTCCACTGTGGTAGAATAAAAGGGTTTCTACTAGCAGAATCACTGATTTTTATGTGATCTCTGCTCAGCTGCTGATAAAGAAGGGGAGATGGGGCAGGCATGGGAAAATTTCAAGTATATGAGGGAGAAAAAGTATAGCCGTCCAACACTGTAAAGGAGAAATATCTATAAAAGAAAAGGTGGTTATGTCCAACTTACTTCTGGAAAAGACAGGCTCAGCACTCCAAAAGAAGATGCTTTTCAACTATTTGTGTCTTCTTTACAAACATTGCAATGCCCTAGCACTAGCCAAAATGAAAGCACATGTTTGTAGGAAATTCCATGGAATGTCTGGGTGGGGTTTTTTGTTTGTTTGGGTTGGATTTGTTTGTTTTGTTGTTTTTGTTTGGTGGGGGGGTTTTTTGTGTTTGGTTTTTTTTTGTTTGTTTGTTGTTTTTTTTTTTAGTTTTGATTTTACATGAACCAGAACAGCTACAGCTACATGTAATACTAGGAGGCTGTGCCTAACAGCAGAGTTGAGCTGGGTTTTACCACTGGTTCCTGGCCCTGGGCAGTGGGACTAAAGGATCCTGTGCAGAGGGCTTCAGACAGGATTTCTGTATCCAGAAATTTGCTGGAGAGACCCAGAGTAAAGACAGTATCTGGAATCTTGCCAGATTCAGCTGGCTTGGAAATGTGTGGGATGCAACTGTTGGGTCCAATAACAGCAGATTGATGATTCCCTATGAAAGGGACTCAGCCAGGATAAGATAAATAGTAATTTGATTTTCCTTTACATTTTTCAAAAATCTTTAATGGGGGAAAAAATTATATATATGCAAATATTTGCCAAATCAGTAGATAGCTGAGGCCAGAAATAAAAAAGGTGGTGTGTTTTTGCATTTATTTTTCCATAGGCAAAAAGATGTTTCCCCTCCTCTGATATTTTCCCCCACTTCTCAGTTTCAGAACGGAAAGAGAAGGGAATCCTAAAGTGATGTTAGAGATGATCAGTTCAGACTTCTCACCATTTGCCTGTCATCCATCTGTCCTGGTCCCCAGAGCATGCTGTTTCTTATTGATGGAAATGGGTATGTTTCCTGCAAGCACTTCCATTAAGGCAACATGTTTTGTTTTTATTTGCATTTTTGTCTTAGAGAAGTCAGCACTGTAAATTAATTTTTAACATACCAGGAGTTTGCCTTTAAGGAGGATTCCTTTAGCTGATAAGTTTGTGAAGGATATTTTTTTAAAGGAAGTATCCTTAAATAGTTTTGGACTACTTCCTAAAGTTTCTGTTGTGTTTTTTTTTTTCACTTATTCACTGGTGTCTTTGAAATGAAGTGTCCTGTGCTCCTTCAGCAATGTACACTTAATGTCTGTGAGTCCTAGAAGAGAACTGTGCATTTCGTATTCATTTATTTAGGAAAACAGAGAGATTTCTACCTTCATGAAAGGCCCATTTATTCTCCTAGACAGCTCAAAATCTCTGCTAAACTGGATCTTCTGTTTAAGGGCTTAGAGCCCTGAAGTTGGTGTCTCTGCTCTAAAGAACAGTATCTCTGCCCTTTCTATGGTACTTTATTGGCTGTAGTGCATTTTACCAGCTAGTGAGTTCTCTCTGATTTATATGGTCATAAATAATAATATTTTGCATTTTCAATTGGTGTCAGTTTGCAAGCAGATTCAAGTATGTGTTCTTAGCTTTTTGGCTGTTGTCAGGCTAACTTGGATTCTGGTGATTTACTACTTTGTAGGATCTATGACTTGCTTTTATAAGCTCTGTAGAGAAAAAAAATGATATGCTGTAAAATCCTTGAGTAGTTGGAAGGAGAAAGAAAACATTCAATTTTCTAAATAAGTATATGTTTTGAGTTTCTCAGAGTGTGATTCTGTCAAACTTCTTGGGGTAGGGGACCTTCAAGTGTGTTTTGTTACAACTCCACACATATCACTTAGGCAATGTGTGGATTCTTATTTGCAACTGAAGTGTAATGTCTGTCATTAGACTCCTATTTATATTATATTGGCACTAGTGGATCAAATTGGTTCCTGAGCTCCTACTGTATTTTCAAGGCTTGCTTTTGACTTTGTTTTTGTGTAAGTACTGATGACACATCCCTTTAGGATAAAGGCATTTTATTAAAACTCTTTTAGCAGGAAGGAATTTTGGCACCTACATCAATGCTGATAGCAGAGAGCATCTGCACTGTTTGCTGTGATCATGCAGAGAAAGAGTTGACTTCGTTTCTACAGCAGTTATGACTATAATTTCCCTCGATTGCAGTCTACTTTCATTTAATTTGTGCTCAAGGGCCCTTCACATGGAATGATTTCTGCTGGGTGAAAGAATTTGCTACAGTTGAGAGGTCACAATGAAATACACTCTATTGATTGTAATGAATACTCGGTGTTTGCTGCATGCAGGATGCATGGAGGAATCCATGTTAAATCCAGAAATAAAAATAAAATATAGTTTGGTTGTATCTACAGCTTGCAGTTGAATTCATGGAGGCTTGCTATCAGTTTTGAGAGGTCTGTCACCAGCTTGAGTATACAGACTCCTTGTATTTTAAGTTTACCTTTGTGTGACAAAGTTCCTAGCAGACAGTGTATGAAAATTTCTTATACTGAAAAAAATCAAAGTCTACAGACACCTTTCCAAAAGACAGAGAACAGGAGGGTGAGGACAAAGCCATTCATTGCTCTCATTTCTTCCTTTGTTCCCAGGACCTATTGGACCATCTGTGCCTTCCCTGTATGTGTGGGTCACAAACTCTCAAATTGTTTCCAGGTAAAAAAAAATCACTGCTTCTGCTTTAAAATCACGTCTGTACACATTTGTGAAGGAAGGAAGGAAAAGAGCTGACAGGCAGGGCAGGCTGCAGGTGGTCTAAAGCACTCTTAGTGATGAAGCGTTCCTTATGTCGAGTAATACAGCTGGAGACAATACGATCAGTTTTGTTTGTAGATCTTGGCAGCACTTGGTGAAGGAGCAACAACTGTGCTCTTGGATCTGAGAACAGGCACTTGCATATAAAATAAGATTGCTGTGCATCGTACTGCATCATGCTACCTGACGTGACTAATGTGACCATCTCATGAAACAGGATTTTTTTCCCTGTTTAAATTCAGTAGCCTTACATAAAACCCATCTGTATATTCAGGAGTTAATATGATAAAGAAAACACAATTTTTTGTATTTATATATATATATAAATAATTTTGTTGTTGTTAAAATCCAATAAAGTCCTGCTTAAAAAGGAGAAGAGGGACTGCAAGAAAACTTCAAAACCCATATCCAACAAAGCTGGGACAAATTTATAATGATATAAATTATGCAAAATTGTTGATTTCAGAGTCATGGTACACCTGCACACTATGGTGGAATTTGTCCCAGAGGATTTGCCATGCCAAATTAGACTTCATATCAATCTGCTCTACAAACTTGTCTCTGAATGTAGCCAGCACCAGATGTTTCAGAGGAAAGGTGGAAGAAACCACCTGCTTCATATAGAAATGAGGCTAATGTGTTCTTTACATTAGGTACCCTCCTGAGCGGTGGTTTGATACAGATTTAAGTCTGAAAGCAGAAAATATATTGCTACTATTGTCACAAAATTTATGGCAAGTGGGGTTTTTTTGCTGGTTTTATACATGCAAGTTTGTATATAGCTTTTGAGCCAAACTATTTTATTTAAAGCTGTTTCATCATCAATAAATCTTTCATCTGTGGCAAGAAGATAAACCTGTATCTCTTGAGAAACCAAATTTGTAACACTAGCCCCATGACCACAGTAGGGAGGGGAAGAGGTAACTTTTGGAGCTCTTTCTAATGGGATCTCATATGTAGGAGGAGGGTTTGCATTTATTAATTTAATGTTTTACAATAGCTGTAGCTGAATGAAATTCTTTCTAGACTTTCTGAACCTTCCGCAGCAGTGCTGCAGGATTAATATGAATTCAGTGAGACTATTGAGTTTCAAAGTGCATTTCCTATGATTGTGGTTTAGGTCAGGATGGACGGAACTCAGGTCTCAAATACTATGCGATAATTAGATCTGTATGAGTGAGTTTGGATATTTATTGTCTCTGTGAAGAGTGGTTATTAATGCATAGAAAAATACAAAGTTACAGGAATGGCATTGTCTTTACTTCCCCTTTAGCTGCTCACTTGAGTAGCAGTTGTCAATAGTAGTGAGAGGATTAGGGCATCATGTGTGCTCTTTGGGCTGCATGATCTTGGTCCCAAGGTCAGGTACCCCCCGAGGCAGAGTTGTACTGCAGCCTTTTAGGACTGAGATGGATGAGTTTTATGAGGTGGAGAGCATTTTCCAGATGGTTTGAACTTTGTGGCTGAAGGACTGTTACGAGCTTTTGCTCTTTCAATGTTTTAGTGTGTCGCTGGGTAAATACTCTTGGCTGTGTTAGTTCTGCTATTTCTGTCAGCTATAATTGTTTTTTGCACAACAACTGTCTAACTGCTTTATCTCACAAAGTTACATCCCTAAGAACTACACAGCAACACACGGAATGTGGAACTGTGGTCTTCCAACATCAGCCTGTTTTACACAAGTAATCAACTCAATAGGCCAACACACCTATTTTGCATTTACAGAGTGGGGGAAAAAATGTATCTTAGAATCTGAATAAGTAAAAATAACTGCCATATGAGTACAGTAGTTAAATTTAAAAATAAAAAAAAAAAGAAGGCAGAGAATATCAGGTAGAGAGGCAGAGTTGAGACATTCTTTTCCCTCTCTTTCCCTGGGCATTAAGAGCAAATTGATAACAGCAAAAAACATGTAGTGCATTGGATTTTCTCTTTTGTCACCAAAGGCAGGCTGGCTGCCACCCCTGCCAGGATTCGTGGTTGATGTGACCTTGCCAGTGACAGTGTATTGCCACCAGTGCTGAGGAATCACAGTTCTTCATGCTCAACAGATGATGCTCTCTCAGCCTTTACAGCCTGACCTGAAACCATTGGAAAAACTAGTATTGGCTCTGGGGACTTTAGGCCAGGTTCTAACAACATGAGGAGAAGTTTTCTTATCTAGTTTCTTAACGACTTTTAAAGAGAGAATGAACAGTATTAGCTAGGGAGGACCTGGCTTCCCTGTCTGTCAGATGATTTGTACATTGCAATTCTGAGTGCATAAATTGGTGTCTATGCCAGACTTCAGTGATTAAAGAAAAAAAAGTCTCATGAATACCTAGTTTTAATTCACTTTTGGTCTTAATGATTCCTAAGGTGGTTCAACTGAGAAATGTACAGCAAAATTCCTCTGAAACTTCAAGGACAGATAATATTTGATTTTAGCCTTAAAAAAAAAAAAAGACAAAATCATTGTACTGGGGCTTTTGCCCCTTAATTTATTTTATGTTATTTAATTTGTAATATATGTTTATATTACCATTTCTTTAGTTGCTTTTTGACTGTTGGTTATATTTATATTCAACTTATATAAACCAAGAACAGAAATGCTGATTATCCTTTTAAAAGACTTTTTTTGATACATCTTTTTTTTTCAACTTTGGGAAAGTCAAGCTTGATTCTCAGTTTTGTAAAGGAAGATATGTTTTAGATCAAACCTTATGATGGCCTTGTGTTTATGCAGGAATCTCATCCTACCTTACATCTAATCTAATTTTTTAAATTCACAGCTTCTGTTGTTTCTGGTTCTGATGATCAGAAAACCCTTCCCTGTAAATATCAGAAAATGCCTCCTGTTTTTCTCTCACATCTGTCCTTAAAACAGTCTATTTTTAAGCACTATCCCCTAAAAACTCTGGCAACGTATTGGCTACTGAGGTAATGAGTTGGTGCACAGAAATATCAATGTATGGGACTCTCACTGTCTGATCAACAAACATCCTCTTGCATGTTATTGTCTCACAGACTATAAGCAAGGTTGCAACTGGTAAGCAGCAATGAAATGGGGTAAGGACATGAAGTTGCTGATGTGTAATGAAGGCAGAATATGAGTTGCTTCAAAGTTAAACATTTTTGGGACATGTAAGAGAGGTGTTGATTTTTGATTTATTGGAGATTTGTCACATGTAAAGTTCTTAATTGTAATAATCCTCTCTAAGTAGAGGAAGACGAACTGTTGTGTGTGGGTGAAGATCAAAAGTAACTTTTCTTTTAAGTTTGAATTGTACTTCACATAAAAAAAAAAATCCAGCCAAAGTACTATAGTCTGGAATTGCCTATTAAATCATATTATCAAATCATATTATCTATGAAATCATAATCATTAACCACAGAACAGAATAATCTTGTATTCTTCTAGAACAGAAAACTGGTTCTTGGACATGTTGAAGGTCTACACTACCAAAGTTTTTGAAGGAAGAGACCTCTTCCAACTCACAACTAATAAAACCAGAGTTGAGCTCTACTCATGGATTAGCTGGTTGAAGGCTTGGTCTTCCTTTAGTGTGATCTGTGGTCCAAGCTGTTCACACAAGCACTTCTGGATGGGAGACCTGCCAGGCAGCCCACAGACCAGTAAAAGCTGATTGATTCACAATAAAAAGTCAAAACTTTTCAGGCCTGCAGTATCTGATGCATTAGCTTACACCTAAAGGAGACAAATCTTTCTTATCTCATACAATAGAGCCAAAATTCAGACAATGAATAGAACATCAAACCTCCCCATTCCCCTTCTACAAAGTAAGCTGCATTTTTACATAGAAATGAGGAAAGTCATTTACTGCTGGCTCGGGTACAGTGCTCTTTTTATCAGACTAGAGTCATAGCTGCAATAGCAGAGTGTAGCAGAAATGCATGGAAATATTATTAACTTCCAAATTAAGCATAGTATTTGTGAGTTGCAGGCGGGAGCAGAGGATTTTTAATTAGAAATCTTGACAAGGCTTAAATGAATTGTTTTTGTCCCAGTAAAACTGTGGCCTTGATAAATTTCTGTTACTGAAAAGCAAGTTAATTTCCCCTGTTCAATTCTTCTTTCAGAGGCTGTTATACATCATAAGAACTAATTTATGGGGGAAAGCACTGAGCAGGAATTGATCATTATTTTAAGAATAGATCAGCACAAAACTACTCACTTGAGTAAAGGAGGCTGGGATTTGGTTCCCTATTCAGACTCCACAAATGCTATTACCAGATGCTTCAGAAGCTGGAATCACTTCTCCCCCCTCTCTGTGGCACATAAGAATGTAACATAACCCGGGGGTTTGTACTTCATTCTAATACCACTGGCTCACAGGAGTACTGGCATCAGTTTTGTGCTCTGACATTTCACATTAAAAAAAAATTAAAAAAATTCATTGCCTCTGTTTTTCCAGTTTTAAACAGGTTAACTCTGAAACCGACAGAGAGATGCTGTGTTCAGCTTGCAGTAAGAAGCAGGTACCACCAGAAGTTCGTGCCACAACTGCTCATCACCAGCCTTTGTTGTATGAGACGCTGTCACTCATTCAGGGCTGCCAGCAGTGCCTAACCCTCTTCTATTGAAATGAATCTGGTCCGTCTACATTTATGATGTAAAGTGTTTATGCTCAGGTGGGTATTGTGGCCAAAGCAGGTTAGGGAACGTAGAAACAAATTGATACAGGGTACCCTTCACAAGCAAGGCACAATCTGCTTGTTTCTCTCTTTCTATTGGATTCTGTTACCATGACCACATTACTGCCCTTTCCTAATAAAAGCTGATGGTTTTCCCACCTCAATAAAGCAAGTTCAGGAAAAATTAATCCAGGTGGAACTATCACAAAGCATCCAACTTTTGCTGCAAAAAGGCCTTCTGGACTGATACCTGTTAAAGCCACCTGGCTGGCTGGTCAGAAGGAAACGCTCAGTGACCTTTGTTAGAACTATCACAACCACAGGCCGTGGTTTCTCCAACATCACTGGCTGGGATTTGGAAATGGCACTGCCATGGGAAAGACAGAGGCATCAAGAATTTCTGGTAGTTTTCAGTGGAACACCTGCTCTCTAATAGTTCATGATACTCACTCCAAACAACAGAGAAGTTCTGGGGGAAAACCCAGCACAGATATCTGAAGAAAAATGGACCATTTCTGTTAAGAATTTTTTTTTTTTCAGATGCTGTATGTGTTGAAGACTTTGTCAACAGTCCCTGGGCAAGCATAATTCTGATGGCAATCTCAAAAAGGCCAGACCAGGCTGCTACGATCACACAGTTTGCAGTCTTTGGTCTTCTGAGTACACAAAATTCCCAGAGAAGGGAATGATTTCAAGGGCAGCGTTTGGCCTCATGCTGTCAGCTTCAGTAATTATGCAACTCAACTAAATTAAAGTGGGGAAGTCACTGAGGTAATTTTGGAAAATCATACCTTTAATGATTAAGAAGGAGGAAACAAAAACATATGCGTATCAAATATATAGTGAACATACCTATAGTATATATCATAAGATAACATTTGGAGTTTCTCCACTCAGGATAATTTCATTTTCCCTAGGCTGTTACAGCACATTCATCCCTGTGGCACGCGAGAACCTTCCATTAGTGCACGAAGCCATATAACTTACATGTCTGTTACATACTTATTCTTAGACTCTCCTTCTAGGAGGAAAAACTTGTCCAATTAGGTCTTCTATTTTTGTGCACCTGAGGCATTTTATTTATTTGTTTGCTCTTTCAATTCACATGCTTCAACATAAGCATGTAGATAAAGAAAGATCAAAGGATTTTGCCTGGCACTTGAAACAGAAGGTACAGCGTGTGCCAAGGGCTCATTAATCCATAACTGATCCTGAGGTTTCCAGCTTATCCTCTGTTGCTTTGTCATATGAAGCCTTACACGGGGCACTTGGAGTGCAGAAGGAGCATGCCCTGGATGCGAGCCAAATGAAAGAGGACAGCTGAGGGGTAAGTGCTAATGTGGCTGAGGGCTGTGGCATCTGAAAATAGAAGGAAAATAATTGCTGCTGATGTGAATTTTCCAGCATACATGTGAGAATGTGGGGATAGAGCCAAATAGTTTCAGAAAGGGTTTTCACTAACACCTGACTAAAACACAGCCTTTGTCAGGCTTGGAAAACCTGTCTTTGCTTAGATCACCCATTTGTGCACTTCAGCATCTGCTGCTGGGTCTTCTCCACAACCCTGTGAGTTTGGGACTCTCTCTGTCTCTCTCTCTCTGTCTCTCTCTCTGTTTCTCTGTGTTATTCTTTGGCTCCTTCATAGGAGAATTATTCATCTGCAACTCATCAGAATTCTGATTCTGGCATCTCCAGTATCTTAGTAGTAAGGACTAGGACTTGCATAATTATTAGACCACCTTCTCTCCTGTGTTGTTTTGAAAGTAACACTTCTTTTTGACATTACCTAAGATGTCTCCCAGACAAATACCTTGTCCTACCTTTATTTGCTTGTTGTTCATAGCTCTTTGTGCTGCAGTGACAGATTTTAAAGGAGAATAATTTATTCCTTCGGGTGTCAGAGAAACCTGGGGACTCTGAGTAGTGCTAGATGGTTACAAAATACAGGCTTGCTGTGATGCTGAGTAGGATAATCAGCTTTAAGGAGTATGTGACCACCAGTGGAGTGTACGAAGTTGCACTCCAGCTCTCAAAAACGGTGAGTTAGCATCTGGGCAGCTTGACTCTGGAGCACTACAGGGCAGCAAGGCAAACTGACAGACTCGGCATGGTGTGAGACAGCAAAGTGCAGGACAACAGAGGGAAGACTCACAAAGTCTAAAAAACATCTGACACACAGACGCAGCCATATGAACTCTTCCTTCCCCTGCTTCAACTCATCATGATATGAATGTAATACCCTTTAGGAAGGATTTGTCCAGGTGGCAGAAGCTTGATAGTTAGAACTCCATCATGGATCCCCATCAGGGATTGCAGCCTGAAAATACCAGAACAGCCCACATATGCACTCTTTCCCCTCCCATCTGACACAGACTAGTCCTTAGCCACACCAAAATGTGCTGCACAGAATGACTGGGTGAACAACTGAGTTGTGCTGATTTGATCTAGTTCCCTGATCTTAAAACCAAGTAGCTTGAGTTGAAACCCTTGGTCACATGTGTGGTGAAAAGGAGGTTTTGATTATACACAGAAAATGGAGATTTTGGAGTCGCAACTTGATTTAACTGTGGTGTAAAGACAAATTCTTTCTTCTACTGTATGCAGCCTGAAAGAGTCTTGTACAGAAGTCCATCTCTTACCACTGCAATCCCTGTCATGGAAGAAGAAGCTTTGGCTGGCAGGGACTGAGAACCCTTGGCCACCTTGCATTACACAGGTCCTGGACCAGGCTTCCAAAAAGAAAAAAAGTTCAAGGTTTTATCAGCAGCAATTTTCCTGGCATGTTTTGTCAGCTGTGAGTTATTTCTACTGCTGCTCTAAGTTGGTGGGAACTGATCTATGAAAGAAGGATAGCTATATTTAGGGAGTACTAGACTCAAACCAGCATACACTGATTTTCATAAAGTTTATGATGTGAGCTGGTGCAACACTGACTTGCTAAATGGAGATTTAGTTCACATCTAATTCACATCTTCCCAGGACTTCTCTCATTTCTGCCTGTCCTTAGTAAATCAGTATCTTGTATGTGCGTACATAACAGGTAAATGCTATATGTCTGTGCCAGATATGAGATGCTTGCATTCCCCCAAAATTGTTATAATGAGATATATGTGCCCTCAATGTTATATTTGAAGATCTTGAAATATTCTAAACATATAATTTCATGCAATTTTGTCAATATCACATAGTTTATTCTTGAATGTAATTTATTTTCAACCGGTCAATAAGTAAAATCTATTCAAGAATGCGTTTAGATTTGTTTTAGCACTTATTTCTCTTCCACGTTCCACAAAAGATTTAAAACCTTCAAGGATCTCATTTCAACTCCATTACACTTGTGCTGCTTGTTGACAGAAAATGCACTTTTCCTAAATACATCTTTCTTTTATCAACACTTAGAATTGACTGAGAATCAACAGAACAGAACTGGCTGCCAAGGCCTTGTGTCCTGCTGTGAGCCACAACTCTTGATGGCTTGTGCTTTGAATGTGGATCAGCTCTCCTTCAGAATCACTAGAATCCCCAAAGTAGGAACACAGGACCACATACTTTCTTTTGCCTCTTCTGAATGTGTTAGAATGCCAATCAAAGTACATCTTCCAAGGATGTCATGGTCAGAGGATACAGGCCCAATTTGAAGCTTGCAGGTGCTCAGCAGCTGCAGCTGGTACTGCAGCGTTTTCCTTGCTGTGGGGCAGAAGAAACGTTGTCTGCTGGCAACAGCAGCCTAAAGGATGTCCTTGGGGCATCCCCTAAAGTGTGTCTATTATTGCAAGTTTGGTTGCTGCCTGCATAAAGCCTTTTTGGTGCCTGGGATTGGAATCTCCCATACTTATACTTGGACTGGATGATCTTAGATGGTCTTTTCTAAGCTTGATGATTCAATGATTCTCATCGAATGAGATGGGCTTTCTGTGTGCTCATGGAAGTACAGGCAGTACTGTGTTCCTACAAAAATACTAGGTTTGACCAGTTAACAGGAGAGCTCAAAAGCGAGATTGTTAGGTCTCTTTTTTTTATTTTCTTTCCCTTTATTTTCTAACCCTGAATAGATAGGGGAAAAAAGAGGAAAAGGAAAAACGTGTTCTACTCAACTGACTAGAAACATATATGGTCATGAATTACATGAGCTTACTAATGTGATTGTCATGTCTTTTACACAAAAATCATCATTTGCATTTTCCATTTAAGAACTTTATATTCTTTACAAATTTACTTGAATTCTGTAAAGAGAGCTGACAGTTTCTAAAGAGAAAAAAGACCACATTATTATTATGTCACTTCTAGAAATGTTAATGGCAGGATATGAAGGACAGCGTAATTATAGTGTTGCTCTAGTGATTCTTCTGTAAAGGTTTTCTCAGTACTTTAATTATAAACTACATATTTCAGCAGTTTAAGTTTCTAAATTCTCAGTCAAACACCCTTTTGGGTTTGATTCACACTTTGTGGCGTTTGTTGGTGTAAAAAAGCCTCCTCTGGTGAAAAGCAAAATCCCATGCAATTGGAAGCACCCACGTCTATGGAGAATAGCTGGGCTGAAGAGAAGGAGCAAGGGAAGAACTGGATTTTTTTTTTTGCAAAAGAACCAAACTGTTATTGAGAAGTAGGTGCCCTGAAGTAAACAGGAGTGATAAAACCCTTGGAAGAGAAGCCAGGAAGAGAGTTTGTCATATATCAAGCAAATTTGACAGGCCAAGCTGAAAATCTGCAGAATATGTAAATGAAATGAGATGAGGTCAAAGCAGCGAAGAATAAGAGATTTCTGCAACTCTCTAGACAGCATCTTAGAGACCTGCTACCTCAGCATATCTGAATTCAGGGAAAGAAACAACACAGGGAAAGAACAAAACCTTTGAAATAATATCTTCCTGGGTGCTTGTCCAGCAGGCAGAATTCTCCATATTCTACAAAATTATTTTTTCAGTCCTTGAATCCACTCTCAAAGCTTTGGTTGGGAAAAGATACTTTTCAGTGAATGTATACTGAAACTCCACTGGGATTTATATGCAATGTTTTTAAACTCACTCCTATGAATTTATGAATAAGAGCTGACTTACTATGTGACCAAATATTTTCCTGAAGCAGGGCCAAGAGAAGGCACAGATAGTTCTGTTAAGCTCCTTAAGAAAGAAATCTAAAAGCAGATAGTATCATTTGAACAACACTTCTAACTTCTCAGAATTGTGAGGCAAAAATCCAATGATTAGCAAGACTCCTTTGTTCAGAGAACAGCAGTTTGAGAAGCCTGATCTGGAAAGCCTCAAAGACCTCATTAGGAGCTTGTAATCCTCGGTTTGTTTCTGTGCTGTTACAAGTGTACACTGACAGTTTTGCTGCAAAAGCTACAGCTGCTTGTCCTTGGTGGGGAAGAACATGAAGGTCAGAGTTTTAACTTGTTTGATAAGAGAGTGTGTTGTGATTGATTTCAATAGTGATGTCATGGAAGCTGGGGAGAAGAATTGAGGGAGTGAGCAAACACATGCAGTTCTGGAATAGTTTGCAACAGTTTGTAAATAAGAGTGGGTAACGCTTTGATTTCCTCTTGTTATTGTCTGTTGCCAAGCTCTCCCTTGCTCACCCATCTTCCTAACTCAAGCAAAGACTTTTGGAAAATGGGACTTCCCAGAACAGTTCCAAATACCTCATTTCCTTAAAAAACATTCTCTTTGCTTGATGACAAGGGAAGTAGAGCTGGCTTCATTTTGAGAAACCACAAAACTCAAGGGAAGACTGAATCTATATAAGCTTTGGTAGCATTCATTTTCACAGGACTGTACTACAGCTGGTTTTTGTTTTCTTGGTTTTCTTCCCGTTCATTCTCCTGCTGTGATATGTGGTGCTCTAGTGTGGAAGTGGGAGTGTGTTTGTGTGCCTGTGTGTGGGGAAGTAGCCAGCATTCAAAAAATCTTAACAAAGATTTATGAGCCAAATTATATTGTTTGTTAAATACCCAGATGGAAAATCAGAAACTCTAGACATGGTGAGTAGGGAGGATATCAGCAAAATGCTGTGATTCAGGCAAGTAGAAGCTTCATGACTTAATTAAAAATGAATTAGTGTTCCCTTCCATGAATAACAAAAAGGGTGTTTTATTTCACGTGTCCCACCTGCCAACACCCTTCCTGAAGCGTAGTCTCATATCTCCATTTTCGTTCATTTGCTACTGGTATGGGAGGTAGGTGGCTGAGTGGGGGGCAGTACCTTGTGCCTCCGTAATGATCCTGATAATAGAAAGAATAGTCTGCCACAAATGATTGCAATGCAGTTTATGTAAGTCTAGGAATTAGTTGCCTTGGGGAGAAAGACTGGGGAGATGGGACTCTTCAACAGAGAGACTTGCAGGCTGTCAGAAACCTGCAGGGCTCAAAAGTGCTAGACCCTCCCTGCTCTCCTCTCTTCCCCAGACCTTTAGGTCCTCCCAGGGTCACAAGGAGGGTAGCGCTGGCATTCATCCTGGATGGGGGAAGGAAAGTGTCAAGCTAACAGGTGGGAAGAACCATCCCAGTTCCTCCAGCTGTTTGCTGCTGGGGCAGGGGAACTGATCTGTCAGTACTACCCCAGGCTCACATGGGAAGGAAACGGGCAGAAACACAGGTAGCACTGAATAGAGACACCATGGTAGTACCAGCAGCTATTAATTTTCCAATTATGTGATACAGTGTATTTTTTGAACCATGATACCGCTGTGTCAGCAGAGTGCTATTCTCACTGAGGTCATTGTCTGTGACTCAGTGTTGCCTCTTGAAGCGTAGGGGAGCTGAAAGGCAGTGTTATCTGCAAATTTCTCGTTTCCAGCCTTTCATTGTCCATGTTTCTGAAAATTATCCTTCAGTTCAAAGTTTTTCCTTTTAAATGCTGCATTTTGTGTTTCAAGGAAAGGTGATATTCACCAGCATGCAGGCCTGTAAGTAACCGAGATGCTTCTGGAAAAGTTGACCTACTGCTTCTGTGTACTTAAAAGAAATAGTGATGTTTTCTTTGCAGGAGTCCCAGCTGTTATGAGGAATCATGCTGCAGAAGGACTGCTTAGTTTGGAGCATTTCTATTCCAGTGGAGCAATGGCAGGTAAATCAACAGGTAAGCATCTGTATTTGGTACTCTAGTCCACCATTGGCAGGCGGGTAAACTGCATTTCTCATTGACCTGCCTGCTCATGCTCTGCTCCCTCCTATAGACAATGGTGTTAGGTCTGGGTGTACTACCTCTCAAGTAAACAGAAAATTTAAAAATTAAAAAGCAAACAAGTCAGTGCCATTGCAGGTGGGAGGTGTTACTGGTCCAGACAGCTAGAGCCAGTGGGTTTTTTTGGCTCTGTTTCTCTGTAAATTGAATCCAGGGTGCTTATAACGTATGGAGTTACCCACAAGTTTACAGTATGTGGGCAGCAAATGACAACCTGCTGCTGTATTTTGTTACTGCTGGGTGCTGTGAGTTTTCTCCATGGTATCTACTTTTACCTAATCTTAGGGTTTTCTCCATGGTATCTACTTTTACCTAATCTTGGCTATTAAATCACAATACCGTCAGGTAACAAGACTCTTTTAGAAGGCAGAACAGAATTTGGCATAATGCAGATAACTCTTCTGATACTTGTTGCCCAGTTGTTTCACCCTGCTGTACTTCAAAGTGAGAGATCTGAAATTCCATAATAAAATAGTTTAATGAGAATTTTAAAAGAAAAAAATGTAAGGTTTTTTTTAAAGCTTGGGTATATATACAGCATTAAGGACCTTCATCTACCTTTGTCTACTCCAATAAGGTTTCTTAACCTTCCAAGTTGCAGTGGTATGAGGACACTAATGGAGCAGATTCTCTGTTACTACAAGGAAAAGAGGCTGAGAATTTTTCTCCTCCTGTGATGCAGGTGAAAGTGTTACAATGCAATCTGCAGTAAAGGACAAGACTAGAGATAAATGCAGTATTTGAGAGAGAAGGAAAGGCATTATAAAAAAGACCTGAACCACCTAGTGATGTGTTTGTTCAGCAGAGCTTTTAAAAAGTGCACTAATGGCCCATTTTATCTATCACCCCAAGTCAATGAAAAACGCCCATTGACTTAAATAGACATTGGATCAAATGCTGAGCTTTTAGAAATACTTTCACTCAGTATACTGAAGTTACTGGTATCTCTCTTCAGGCTGAATGCTGCTCCCTCCATTATGTACCCTGACTTCCAAAAGCAAACAAGCATTCCCCTTTTCCTACCTATACAAACTGAAGCCATAGTGCTTCCACTACTACTCCCAAACTGGCTGGCAGATGCTGAAGAACCTTTTTAAATTGAAGCAATAATCTAGACCCAGCAAACACTGCTGGAGGGGAAAACCACATGTAAAATATGTCTTTCTTGTGTATAGTCTTACTGGATGTCTGGAGCGTAGTTGGTGGGTTTGGAAACCTTTTGACTTCTGACGGTG
Source organism: Margarornis squamiger (assembly GCA_035222235.1). Classification (NCBI taxonomy): domain Eukaryota; kingdom Metazoa; phylum Chordata; class Aves; order Passeriformes; family Furnariidae; genus Margarornis; species Margarornis squamiger. The sequence continues at coordinate 40,683,716 of JAWWTY010000077.1, read as the reverse complement.
TATTTTCACTTCTTGTCCTCAGGTGGTTATGCTGCTTGTCCCAAGAAATGCCATAATCCACATTTCCCAAGGAATCTCTGTTAAATATACTGGCCAGAGTGACCACTCTTCAGTCCAGTGTGCTACATCCTCTCCTATTTTTTTTTGCTAAGCTGTTTGAACCATGACTTGATTTTGTCCCTTTATGGTAGGGTTGCTATTGGTTTTCTTTGCTACTATTGCCCAGTTTGCTCTGTAAAAAACTACATAGTATTGAAACCCTCAGGAATATGTTTTAGCATGAGAAATCTACCCAAAAATCTGTAAAAGCTAATGAAGAATAAATAAGACGGTGATCTAGAACATAACTGATTCCCTTGAACCTGCTATTCTGCTACTACTAGTAATACTACTATTATTATTACTACTACTACTACTACAACAAGCAATAATAGTAATAGTAATAGCAAAATCCTAGTTCAGTTTCTTGCCTTCCTCTTGTCTCATCCAAATGCATGATAATAGAAAAAAAGCATAAGCTGGTTCTGGAGGGCATAAATTAAGCCACAGGACACATCCTAAGGTTTACTTTGTAAGTTAGTGAAGACATCACCTCACCTTGTGTAGGCAACAAAAAACTCACTCTGAACACTCAGTAAGACAGGGGTATCTCACCAAGATAAAAATGGAACTGTCTAGATTTTAACTGTAAGGAGGTTTGTGTGTTATTTGTGATGATCTCTTGCAAAAGTAGTAGTACCCACACCGTACTGCCTTTTGGAAGCCAGAGTATTTTATAAGTTTTTATGTTTATATCCATTCAGGACTGGATAAAAACAGAAATTGAACTACTTATCCATCTTCTCTGATTTGAACTTATTTTTTTCTTAGAAACACAACCCTTCTCTCATAAATAACCCAGAGATGCAAACTAATATGTGCATGAATTACAGAATCATAGATTCATGGAAGAATTTAGGTTTTAAGGGATGTCTGGAGCTCACCTAATCCAACACCTCAGATATCTGGTTCAGAGCTGCTTTTTCTATCTCTTGGTAAGAGATAGAGCCCCATGGCTCACCAAGAATGTCTTTTTGGATTCTCTACATATCTACATTTCAAACTCAGAAGAAAAAATGAGAAAAATTAGTTTAGACCCTCCATATGAATATAAAAAAAAAATACTGTCTGTGCCAAATAGTGGGGAAAGTGTTTGCTGTGCTTGGAAGGGGAAAAAGAAAGGTAAATATCCCTTTTGTTCTTATGTTCAAGACAGTAGGCTTGATGCACAGTGGGTTATTTAAACTGACAGACTGGTACTTGAACAAATAAACTGACCAGAGATTCCCAGCTTGGAGATAAGTTACTGCAAATAAGCCAAGAACTAAAAAGCATCTATGTGAGTTATATAAATACAGAAAATCTTTGTGAAGTGCACCACAAAGGTACATGATAAAAGAAACTCTCAGGTGAACCTCATAACAAATAGACTAAAATCACAGGTTTTTTTACAGATTTGAACTCAAGGACCTCAAAGGTCTTTGTTCTCAAATAAAAGATTAATCAAGCTTGCCTATCTCTCAAGAGCTGATGTGGAATGTGACAGTCATTTGCTGGCAACATTACACAGGATCATGAAAAGAGGTGGTGAATGTCATCATGAACTGCAAACCATGTCATATTAGGGTAGGCAGGTTATGATTGTGTACTATGTGGTTGGGCCAGTGCATCTGGTTTACTTCAGATGGTATTTATTGTGAGGGGTTCTTTGCAAACATCCATCACTCCTGTTTTACGTATCACCTGCACTAGTGGCTTTCCAGCCACCCTTTGTGCTCTACCCTTCCTGCTCTGTTCCTGAGTGAGACACAAGTAAGTTTCTTTCACAACTTCCTGAAGCACAAGAATGACACTTGAAAAGCCTTGGAATCAAAACAAAATAATCTTTGCTGATTTTAGCATCAAATACTGCTTAGCAAGGCTCTGATACTTGGCTCCCCTGAGCCATCAAAAGGCTCTTGTTGAGCCTGACATGGGTGGCCAAGAGCAGCAGGCAGCCCTGTGGAGCCTCTTGACGTGATGTGAAGTTGCCCCCACTTCTGGCAATTTGGAAAAGAGCAGCCCACTCTTCAAAATGCTGCACACTGAAACAGCATCTTTGAAACCACTATCTATGAGTCCTTCTTCTCTAGTCCCTCCTCCCTTTCAGGCAGAGATATGCTGAGTTCTTAGGAACAAGCATCATTTCTTAACCTATTTTAGAAGAGCTTGCTTTGATGTTTCTCTCTATGCTCTGTTGCGTGACATTAAAATGAAACACTATTGTTTCTTTACAAAAGAAGAAACAAATACAGTCATATCTGAAGATAAAGAAAGCTGGCATTAACAGACTAATTATGTTCAGGCATGTTAGAAATACAAAATTATTAAGTAGTTTATAGGTGGTTGTTGCAAAGGAGGCGTTTGCATCTGCCTTCCCCATTTCCTGTGTTATTAGAGGGCTTTAAAAACATAACTGCAAGTCCAGTGGCAGCTTCGGAGGGGGCCTTTGCCACCATCTATTGGTGAATGAGGGAAGAGGCAGAGTGTTCTGACCTTGCTGGTGTTACCTACTGTACCAGTGCAAGATTCGCTTCATTTTAATGTTTGGGGTAATAAATGTGGGCTTTTTTCATCTTTCTCTGGGAGAGAGTGCAACATGACTGTAGTTGTGCCCTGAGTGAAGAGCTGTCATAGACAAACCTTAACAGCTGGCCTGTTGTTCTGCTCACCTCTCAATGGAGAAAGGAGCTCTTAAATTGTGGAGAAGAATGTATTTCTAATGACAAGGCTCTGTTAATTAATTTATGCCTGGTTTCTGACAATGGGATCGGACCTATTTTCCTTGTTGGTTTCAAGAAAAATCACACTGATGCTTGAATAGAGGCCCATTGCTGCTGACAAAGCTTGGAAGAGTGCAAAGCTAGAGTAATTGCTGGCATTTCTGCACAGTCCAGTGAGAGGGGCACCTATGAAAGGACATCACTTACAAATGAAATGTTTGCAGAATCAACATACGTCCTGAAAAAGACAGGTAAGAAGAAAAAGTGAAGGGAGTCAGTGTCAGCAGCTGAGCCAAAAAGTAAATCTTTAAAGATGCCTCCAGATATGAAATGAGTCTATTTTATTGGATTCATTAACTCTGCTTGCATATGCAAATCCCTCATGAATAAAGCTTTTGTAATGCAGGCTCCAAAATGAATTCAGGTAGAGTCAGTGACAGCAGTGAATGAGCACAGAGACAGTTTAAAGAGATTGCCTAGTTTTCAAATCAACAAATTGCTGTGGTTCTACTTAATCCATCAAAAAAGGAAAAGAGAGCAATCTGGCAGCCAGGCGAGAAGATATAATGGTAAAGGACATAATGTTCCAGCTATTTTAGGACCCATTTACACTATGAAACTGATGGCATTAGAGAACAGTTGTTGCACACATTTGGGGAACAGCTGTGTTATTGCTAAAGTGTAAAGACTAAAGTGTGTATAGACCTGTTGGGGTGCTCAAGAAGAATAGGCTGGTGGTGGGGAAAGGCTTCTGTTCATTGTAAAACCACGTTCTTACTCATTTTCACTATGAGTGAAGAATGACTGGCAGAGTCAAATGACTTTTCGAACACTTTATTTCCATGAAAATAGCAGTAATTATGTATGCTTACTTTGATAACTGTATCAGTCTTTCTTAAATAAGACTAAATAACACGGATCAAAAATGTGCCTTCAATGTTCATTCACAGATATTCTGGTCATGGTTTAGGTATCTCTGTTCTTTGAATAAGACACTTTCCCTCCCTCCTTCCCTTTCTCTTGGTGGGGCTGCTATTTCACTTATGCTTCAGAATGGACCTGCTGCAGAGAAATAAATTGAGAGTAAAGAAATGCATCTCATCACAAGATGATATGAGAAAGAGTTCTAAAGTTATTGTAAGGCAACTTTTTCTAGCAAAGATTTTGTTCACAGTTTCATTCACTTATCAGAGCCTCCCTGCCAATTATGACCTGCATGATGTGTTTGAAGTCTGCATGTATTTGTTAGTTTTGGATGAATAATTGAAGCAGAAGGATTAATTACTTTGCAGAAAGTTTAGCATGTGCCTCATTGGCTTGTCTACCTGTTTGCATCTATGTCCATGTATAGATGCTGGACAAGTATTTGCTGTGGACAGAGAACTCTCTGTGATGGTGAAGAGATGCCAGCTCAGGTCTGCTGGAGAGCAAAGGCTCTCAGAACTGTTTTCAGGAATACAGTCAAATGGTCTCTGCTTTTCCTGCTCTCTCAGTATGAGAGATATGAGTCCCATCTCACTACTGGTGTTGCATGTGAAAAATCAGTATTTCCCCCTTACTGGATTATTGGTAATTTCTGAAAATAAGTGTTAAAGTAATGTCATTGACTGCATGCTGCTGAAGCACGACAAGTATAGCATTGACTTGGAAGTTACTTGGTAGTTGCTTCTTGTAATTAGGGTTTTTTTTTTGTGTGTATGTGGGTAGTACCAGTTACTTGCACTAATTGCACACAGACATATTGCACATTTTCTACTCTGCTATGTGAATAAATGTCCAATTTACATAAACAATGGTGTCCTTTGCTTATGCAAATGAGAATTCAAGATCTACACAGGAATTGAACTTCAATTTGTGAAGATCAGAACAGGTGTTACATCTCTGTTTAGTCTATATTGAGATAGTCAAAATGGCACTACAACTTAATCTTGACTCATATTTCTTGCATTTACAGCTATGTAGTCTAGGACAATTTATATCTGCCTTTTATTATTTGCAGAGGTTTAATGTCCTTACATTAGATTATGGCTTTAAATTCAATATATTCTTACTGTGCTATAAATTCAAAACACAAAGGCAGTTCTTGTTCCTGAAAACCGACAGATGAAGCAAAACAAGGAAAAGAAACTACCTGTCAAAATGTGTGGAAAGAGAGACACAAACAGTATATATGTTAAGAAACACAAGAGACTAAAAAATGTATTTTCTTAAGAACACTGGTTGTAGAAAGGCAAGGAATTAGGAGGATTATTAAGACATTATTCCAAATTTCCCGTTCTTCCCTCTCTTTACAGGATCACACCTTTTCTGGCTTGGAATGCTATGGTAAGGAAAGCATTTAGTGCCCAAATGACTTGTGGGACACACTTAGAGGGCGTGCCTGCTTTATACTGGGGGATCCCAGGCCTTCAGTTTCTTTTTCTCACAGATCCTGTTTGCTCTCTCAAAGAGTTTGGCATTCGCTGGCTGCAGTGGCTCTCTGGTTTTACTATGCTGATATTTACTTACTTTAGGTAAATATATTTGGTTTAGTAAAAGAAAACAGAATAAAGCACTTGTTTCTATTGCCATCAACCCCTCTCACAGATGTTCCTATGGGAAGAACATGTTCTGCCTGAATAAACTAAATTTGCCCTACTATGGTTTAAATTATAAAGTAATTTAAGTAAAGTAAGAATTTCAGTAGTAATATTGACTTTGCAGAAATACCTGGGTTTATTATGTCTAAATTTGGGGATTTCTAGCTTTCCTACACTTAGATAAAACAATTATAGAGACAAACACGGTGATGTCATATGATTTACCATTCACAGAATGAAGGAATGGGTCAGATTGGGAGGAACCAGAGTGGGTTTTCTGGTCCAACCTCCTTGTTTTATTTTGCACATAAAGTAAGTACTTTTTAAGACAGGAAATTGTTTAGTGAAAATGCGGTATAACTGCTAAAAATAGATTATCATAACAAAAACTACATTTAGGAACTGGATGATATTTGAAATAAAAACTGAGCATCTTATTTATTGTATTCTTTTTTTAAAAATGTTATTCATTTTTATTCAGGTCTATTAGTAGCAACAGCATGTGAAATTCATTTTCCTTGTAAGGATCTAATGTCTTTTCCTGGTGTTTCTACAGTCTTTGTGGTTTTCTTAGGAACTCCAAAACAGTGTTGTTCATTCTTCAGTCTGTGGGTCATCCTCTCATCATCCACAGGATTGCAAGTCAGTCTGGATCTCCTTTGTATGATATCACCTCTTTGAAAATTTGTGTTTATTTCTGGATATATGAGGGATATATCATTACTGAGGCAATATTAAAACTACAGGAAGCTTAAAATTTATGAGCAGTCTAGTCATTCTTGAAAATCCATCTGACCTGAGACATACAATTTGTAAAGAAGCTTGGGAAAATCGTAGCAGAAAACTAAATAAAAATAATGTTCTAAAGTGAAGATGCTTTTCTGATCAGCCAGGGAAGCATTAGAAACAAACTGGGGTTTTGATTTCATGTAAGAAAGTTAAATTAACCAAACATTTTTAATTTGGAGGGTTTTCATCTTGTTACACTCTGCCTTGTTCAACTGAGGCTCCCTTACACTATAGCTCTTGACAGTTCTAGACTTGACATTTCTAATAATGCTTTCAATACCTCTTGAAAATTCCTGTAAGTGAGGATTTATGTGATGAGTTAATCAAAGCAGACTATATAGCAGTGTGTTTTCATCCCAGATAAATATCCATGTTCCATTACTGAAGTTGATAAAATAGTTGATGGACAGCAGTGACCTGCTGCCTACTGTTCTATGCTACTGGATATTTATTTTTTTACATTCAGAAATGCATAAGCAGGATATATACTCATATTTCTTCCTAATCTTACAGCTGATTGCCTAAAACCTCCCATCTGTGGCTTATACTGGTGGAGTGTATAAGCATTCGCTTTGATAAAATAGATGATGCAGAGATTCGACGTAAATGAATTTTTCATGCAGACTCTTTCTGTGGGGCTGCTGGCAAAAAGTTCCCAGGAAAACCACATGCCTGGCAAAGCTGTTATAACCCAAAGAAACCAAGACTGTAGCTGATGAGGAATGACACATGATGAATAGCAAAAGCTTGTTATAAGGCTCACTTGGAGAGTGGTGGCTCTCTACCCAAGCCAGGCAGCTGTAGACTGTGAGATACAAACCCAAATTACTTTCATAACCAGCTGATCCAGGGTGTCTCCCACTATACCAGTGTTGCAACATTACACAGTGTAAATCAGGAAAGAAACTAAATGGTACTAAATCCACTGGACTCTAAAACAGTAGCTCTTGCCCCTCTTTCTTCTTGCTACTCCAAAGGATTTATCTGTAGTACTCTTAAATATTCTCTGTGAATTAGGATGCTGAGAAACAAAGGCATTTATCACCACTGAAGTATCAAGGGGTATCGACAGTTGCCTCGATTAAGGGAAAAAGGTGGGTTTATGGTGTAACCAGTAAAGCAGTGTAATCATATAACTTTCAGGAATGTTACTTGGGTTATGGCAGTGTTTGTCTGGCTTCTTCTATGAGCTGTCCTTAGATTATGGAAGCAGGGAAAAGAAAGATAACTGGAAATTTCCCAAATGTGATGCCTCAGGTTTTGCCTAGAGTCCCAGGATACCACTGCTCATCCATCTGCTCTTTGCAAGAGAAATGCTGGTTTGTGTTTGCTGGAGGGAACTGTTTTTCCCAGGCTTGGCACTAGTGGTAGCAACTGCAAATAAGAGTCATTAGCAGTGTAGCAAGAAGTACCCTTTAGCATTGGCTCTCCTAAAAATGCCTGCAGGTCCACAACTGTCATTGCCATACTAAAATTTTTACTATCTGCTCAGTTTAGAGGGTTTTTCCCAAGCTGCCTTGTAGACAGCTTCAGAAAAACTTAACTGTCCAAACAAGGCCAAGCAAAAGTTAAGGCCATACTGTTGCCTGCCAGTATGGAAGGAAATGTTACAAACACACAAACAAAAAAATCCAGGTTGTCTAAATAAGTAGGTAGCCGCACTTACCCTTTTACAGCCAGAGCCCAAGTGTGGCTGTGTTCTGGGCAGTCTCCCTCCGAAGTAATTCCCCACTTACTTTTACTGCTTCATATTCAGTCGAGTAGCCAATAGGACTCTCCCTCTTCTCTGTAGGAACTTAATCTCCCTCTCTTCTTTTTTGAAAGCTTTAGTGTCTTCAACCATCCGTGGTCTATATTTTTGAGAACTGAGATTTGGAATAAAAATGTGGGGGCTTGATGGCTTTTTCTGAAGACAGGCATCGGGGCTAGTCTACTGGCTAGGTACTCTTGTCCAGAATAGGCCAAGGAGTTTATACTTCAGTATCCTTCAGGGGCTATTAATGTCGCATATTTAATGTTATAGAAGAGATACACTTACTTTCTTCAATTATGTATGTCTTCAGTATTTGATAGCAGCTTTCAAAGGAGATTACACATGATACATCATTGGTGACAGTCACTCTGAAAAGATCGTCCACATTTGCCTTTTAGTGTTTGAACCTTCAGTCCATCTGTCCATCTCCCACTCATTGTTACAGAGCCTCTGACTACATTTCCCCAGAGCTTCCTTTCAGAGAACAGCAGTTTCATCTAACCAGGACCTTTAGCAGAGGCTCGTCAGTAGAGATGCTCAATGGAATTTGTACACCAACTGTGCTCCCAGTAGAGTTACTCCCTTGTGTGGACAATTTGTGAGCCTTGATGGTTACTGCTCTCAGCCCTGTACTGCATGTAGGTTGGAATCAGTGTTTACTACCAGCATCTCTGTTCTGTATCCCCTGTGAGAAGGACTTGGCTGTGCTGGTGAATGAGAGGCCGGACACGAGCTGACAATGTGCATTTGCAGCCCAAAAAGCCAATTGTGTCCTGGGCTGCATCCAAAGCAGTGTGGCCAGCAGGTCAAGGAGGTGATACTGGCCCTCTGCTCTGCCTTGGTGAGCCCCAACTTCTGGGGTTCCCAGCAAAGGAAGGACATTGACCTATTGGAGTGAGTCCAGATGAAGCCACCAAAACAACTAGAGGGATGGAACACCTTTGCTACAAGGAGAGGCTGAGAGAATTTGGTTTGTTCAGCCTTGAAAAGGGAAGACTTCAGGATGACCCGGTTGCAGCCTTCCATTACCTGAAGGGAGCCTACAAGAAAGACGTAGAGAGACTATTACAAGAGCATGTAGTGACAGGACAAGGGGGAATGGCTTCAAACTGAAGGAGAGCAGGGTTACATTGGATGTTAGGAAGAAATTCTTTACTGTGAGGGTGGTGAGGCACTGGAGCAGGTTGCCCAGAGAAATTGCGGATGCCCAAACCCTGGAAGTGTGGAAGGCCAGGTTGGATGGAGCTCTGAGCTACCTGATGGAGGGTGTCCCTGTCCACAGCAGGGAGTTTGTAACTAGATGATCTTTAAGGTCCCCACTAACCCAACCTACTCTATTATTCTGTTTAACTGTTGGACTACTATCACAGTTCCCCTGGACTTCTAACCCTATATATACATGTATAAATCACAAAATGTTTCTTTAGGTGTTGTTTGTAGGGACTTTCCCCGTGCTACACAGATTACTAGACATTTTAGCAGTAATATTAGTTATAATCTTCCTTCATCCTTCTGTTCACTCTTTGCACTACCTTTTCAGGAGTTAAATTAACCAGGGAATTAATGTTGTGCCAATTTTGTATAGAAAGCCCTCAGTAATGGACTAACCAAATAATTAAAATGTCAACATGTATCTTTTTAGTATTTGATCTAGCAAAACGTTTGAAATGTGGGAAGTATAAGTGATTTTAACCTCTTGAGAAGTGCAATATCCACTCAAGTATATGCTGATTTTAGAGTCTTCTTTTATGAACTGGAAATTTAAATGTTGCTTGAAAAGACCTCCTACTGGATTTATTGACCTATTGCTAGGAGTTTGACATGAGGGAGATACCTCCAATTAACTGAGAAATTAAAAGCTGTTCACAGCATTTTAGATCATGAAACTTTACGCAAGCTTCTTAAAATACACAGGAAGGGTTTAATTGTGTACCACAAGCTGAGAAGGTTGTGAAAAATGTTTGCAAGATTGGATTTTTGGATAATAAGTCCTTCAAGGCAGAGATTTTACATTTAAGGTATATATTTGTATGTGAACACTGTTTCAAAACAATCTAAAATGTGAATTTATAGCATGCCAGTATTTTTGCACAAACTCATCATGTGGTCATTCTTAATCCAAACAGAAGGTCTTTCTGAAATTGCTTCAAACTAATATAAAGGCATCCTTAGTGGGGAATTAGAGTAAGCATAGGAGGGAAGTGACCATGGGGCTGCTTTTCTGGAGAAACTCTCACCAGGCTGTTTTTCCACATCGATACAGCTCATCACAGTAGGGTCCTGATATTGACTGGAGTTTTTCTCTGCCCCTGCACCACATAAGCATTTATGACTGACAGCACTGCAGACTATTGAATTCTTCGAACTGTTTATAGTTGCACTCCTTTTTGAAACATAACAGCTATCTCTTTTGGGTAGATTTCCTCCTGGTAGCAAGCTGTCACTTCCCAGGTTTTGTGCTGTAGTGAGATGAATGCTTAGAAAGCAGGATACACTTGATTTTATTCATAAAGCATTGCACATGTGATAGAACATCCCAGCTCCATCTAATTAAGCGATAATTCACTGTGGGCAGCAGCATCTTTCAAAGTGGTTATTGACTGCCTCAGTTGGATGCTGAAAGGCATAAGGCTGCAGGCCACACACCTGGAAGAGCTGTAGTCCTCTGGGAATTTATTTTCCAAAGTGCTTTACTAACATTAAGTAAGTAGTTTTGTCCTGTGTTAAGTTTTGTTTTTGCTTACGGGGTATTTGTATTCTACACTGAGATTAATGCCTGGTTCCATGGAGCACAGCAATACCTATCTCACAGTGATGTGAGATAGAGCCAAGACAGCTGGGTGAGTAATTTTCTGCTCCAGGTGTGTTATCTGAATGAGATCTGTTTGCCTTCCTTAAAGGCCACTCCTTAAGAGGGTCCCTGGAGCTAAATTTTGTGGGTGGGTGTGAGGAGTGATGATTAGGGCTTTACTAGTCCTTGCTTTCTTTCTTGATTTTTGTTCAGATTTTGTGGGATTAAACTTCAAAATCAATTGTAAGAGTGAAAGAACAGAAGGTAGGCAGAGTGCGGAAGAAAAGTGTATACAGCCTGTGGAAGAGGGGAGAAAAGGACATATTGAACCATCTGTGAAGAGAAAGGAAAGAAATTGTAAGTATCCAAAAGAGCAGAGGAAGCAAAAGGAGAGGAAGGAAGTGGGTAGCATCATCAAAGAAACATGAAAAAACTAAGTGTAAAGGAAATATGGTTGTAAGAGCTGCTGAAAAAATGACTGCTGGTAGGAAAAGTAGGCTGTGAGAAGGTGTATAAGCAATATAATTTGTGATGGGAAGGAGGGAGTCTGATCAGAAGCTATATTGACAGGTTTGCAAATTTGAGGTCTACAAAGGTAATGAAAGGGTCAGAAGTTCCATTGAGTTACCTGTAGGCACAGGCAGGAAGCAGGCTGGTGGCTGTGGGGATTAGGTACTTCAGGGAGCTGATCTGTGTCCCTGGATTGTAAAAAAAGGTGGTAGGGCTGATCAAAGGATGAAGAGAAGAGCTACTGTTAAGAAGGAAGTAGATGACTAGGACTTTTCCATAGAAAGTAGCTTCAGTGTCATCCAGGACTTGAACTGAGACTCCATTCTTGTTCATAGATCTCACCAGCTGTGTTATAGGTTCACAGCTGTGCTGGAGTAGATATTGGGGCAGTATCTGAGTGGTTTGTATTTCTGCCCTCCCCTGGAAACAGTGCAAGAACAATTTGAGTGAAGTTATTTCTTTGCATTGTTAAGCCCAGTGCCTCCACAACCACAGATCATGTGGGCTTTCAGGCCTAGCACAGAGACAAGCAACAAACAAATAATCTTTGTTTTGTGTCTTGAGTCTATATTCTGTTAAAATTAGCAATAAGTCACAGCATCTGAATTGCTTAATGTAGCAATATTCTGTATCTTTCTCTCTTTCTTAACGTGATCTTTCAAAATGTAGTATGAAATCCTGTGTTGTATTATGATGCCTGGTAATATCTTTTGTATATCTATGTAAAATATATTTGAAAACATATTGTGGATGAGAGTGTGTATTGGGAATTATTTATCTGTAATAGCACTTCTGAGAGGTTCTTCCTTCACCCTTACCTTTTCCACAAGAGGAGGAAAGAATAAATGCATGTAGAACAGAATACTTAAAAAAACTCTTGTTAACTGTGAGTTCATTCTCTTTTCTCTTTCATCCAAAAACCAAAGTAGATTAGATGCAAAGTGGCCAGGCTCGAGATGGTTATGGAGATATTCCATTATCTGTCCCTTGCATGTTAAATACAGCAATATGTTGATGTAGTCTGCTGTAGACTGTGAGTATTCTTTTCCTGTTGTCTGCTGCTTATAGTAATCACTCAGGACAAGAGAAGTGATGTGTTGCATGGGATTACTGGGCACCAAGGCCAGCTCAGGTTGGGTCACTGCTGCACCTGCAGTGCTTCTTGTATGGCTCATCCTCCATTGTTTCTGATAGTTCCTGCTATAGTATTTTCTATAACATGCAACTGAAATAACGAGTTACAATTTAAATATATGCCCATTACAATCTCCACCCTGGTCCCTTTGTGCCATGTTGCAGAGTTTAACATTGCTCCTAGCTTGTACTCCTCACCTTGCTCTTAGTTTGGTTAGCATCAGGGGGTTCTTCATGTAGTGACTGCCACAGTATGCAACTCCAAATCCCAGGTTACAACAACTAAAAGGTATTTCCAAGACTTTTGGTCAGTTGGCTGTATCACCAGCTATCCTGGCTGTAACCCCTCCCAGCATCCTGTGCGCCCCCAGCCTGCTCACTGCTGGGGTGATAGAAGAAGAACAAAAGGTTTTGATTCTCTGTGAGCACTTCTCAGCAGTAGCAAAAACACCCCTGTGTTATCAATATGGTTTTGAGGACAAATCCAAACCACAGCCCCATACTAGCTACTGTGAAGAAAATTAACACCACCCCAGCCCAAAACAGCACACTGCTGTAACTGACAGTCAGGTAATAATAGGATTAAGACATAAGATTTTATTTCTATATTCATCACAGAGTTTGGCTTGTATGGTGAATATATTTTGTTTACAGGATATGTGAGGTTCTTCTTTTGTTCCTTTAATGTCTGGCTAGCAGAAAATATGTCTTTTTCTAAATCAATAAAGAAACTGCAGCAACAACACTGCATGTGTTTGTGCAGCAAAGATAACAGGTTTTACTGTCATAAATATGCCTTAAAATAGAAAGTCTTTTCAGTGCTAAATTAAGGGTTTTACCTCTTTTGCTGTTGTAGAGGTTTAACAGTCTCGGACAAGGCTAACCATACCAAACTACTTCTTTTCCAGGCTGTTCAACCTTCTAGTGTTAACTTCCTAGATGAATCTAGTCAAACTCGTAAGTGAATTTACTTGGGACTGGGACATAATGGCTTCATTTCTGTGGCAACTGGATTTAGTCAAAAGGTGTTAGTTAAAATGTAGATCAGTTGTCTCAGTTCTCTTCTTTCAGAGAGCACCCAGGCAGACCCTGAAGTGAAGGAAAGTGCTGTGCATGTCCAGCTAACCAATGACAAGACATCTATCAGGCCTCATGGTGACGTGGGGGCTCATGGTGGGATTAGAGGATTCCTGCCGTTCTGCCTACCACAGCCAGTGGCTGATGATGTTTTTAGCTGGCTGCAGAGTATGTGGTAATGTTCAGGTGGGACAGATACTGTTCAGTCGGTGTTTGAGTGGGTCATGTACCCCTCTGAGTTGTGAAATGTGTCATTGGTTGTGTTTTGGGCATCAGCTCATTGGCTTCATGACATGGTAGGGAGAGGAAAGCAGGCTGAGACCAACATACCATGAACGGGTTTGAGACAGTTTTCCTGCTATGAGTAAACCTGTTTTGGTGTCTTCACTATGTCCTTGTGTTTTTCTTTTTGTGCTGGAATATGTAACAGTAGGGCTGTTGTCTACTTGTTCCCTGCAGCAAATCTGTGATAAGTGGCTGACAAGTATCACAAAGCCCAAATGAATAACTGCAGCAGACTTGACTTCAGCTGGTCTTTCCTTGAGTGAATTATCATTTGCATTTGTGTCACTAGTTCAGATTTCCCCTAATCTAATGGTAATTTCCATCCTCTGAAGAGCTGCAAAATAATCAATATATTTGACCACCCTTTAGGTGATAGATGGAAAAGCTTTGAAAATACTGAACAAGGTTCATCCCAGCACTATGTGATGGATTGGTGCCCCAGGGCCCCTGAAAGTTTCTGCCTCAGAGCATCTATCCTGTTTGCATATCAACTGCTCTAGGAGAAACTCTTAAAAACCCGGATAAGAGACCAAAGTTAACAAAAAGTCAGAGAGAGAAGTTCTGTATTTTCTTCCTTTTGAGATGCTTTTTCTGTATACCAGTTCAGCTGGTAAAACAATCTGAGCTGTAAAAAGTCCAACCATTATCAGCTAAAAGCCTCTTGAGGAACAGAGTAGCTGGTGAACCTGCCTGAAATGAGTCTATTGTATTTAGTGCACACGTGACCTGCTCCATAGACCACTGAAGGTGATTAATCTCTTCTTTGCAATGCAATGGAGTTATACGAAGATCACAAAATTATTTAATGAGATTTAGCCATGGAGATGTTAACCTGTATCTGTAATATGCTCCTTAAACTGTTCTAGATCTGCAAGCTCAGTCTCTGACAAGATGAAAGTTGGTTTGTCTGCACTGGAAAACTCAAGAATCTGAAGTAATTAATGGATTTAAGATGGATTAGTTAAATCAGATTAATTCCTGATCTTCTTCCAAAGCAAATTAAACTAAACCAAGTTAAGGCCACTTTCATTCTGAGTAAAAGTATCCTCTTGCCAGCATAATGCAGTTTAACTAATCTTATTAAAAAGTGAATTTGGATTACTTTTCCTGAATACTCTCCCATGCCTAGTTCCTTTGCATTGAAACATTCATGGCTTCAGCAGTACCTTCTTCAGGGTTTCAGGGCATGTTTGAACCTGACACTAAGATTAGATCCTATGATTAATTCTCAGAAAAAATTGTTTACATGACTGCTAAGAATAAAGTGAATAGATTTGCAGCAAGTTTTATGTGAAAAATTGAAACCTTTCGGGCTATGCATCTTCCATATTTTCCATGTTTATACTGTGGATGCCTACAAGAAGAGTAACAATTTTAGCAGTATCTAATTTTAGCAGCAAACGGGATGGAAGTAGCATAAGGGGCAGGCAGGTTGAATCACCTGAATTCTTATTGTTCTAGGATCAGAGTACTCTAAAGGTGGTATGATGCTCCTTATGTAATCTGATTTCCTGCTATTTAAGGTCAGCAGGTGCATTGTACCTTAAGTTCTGCTGAGTGCTGAATGACTGGAAAAGTTTTGAAGCTCTTCTTTCTTATGTGTCTAGATTTTGAGCAGGTGACAGCTCAGGTGGAGAGATCACTTTGTGCCCAGCTCACTGCCTTTTTCATGAAAGCAGCAGGACCTTTGCCTCCTGCAGTTTCACTCTGAGTAGTGTGGCTTTTCGCTTTTTGTTGGTCTGATCCCAGTGGAGACAGAGGACTGGGAACTTCTGCTTTGGATGTGGACAGTCTTTGGCAAATCTTTGTTTTGCTGTGCTGTGGTTAAAATTAAAAATACAGTGCTGTTTTGACTGTATTTTTTTTTTTTTGTTGGTTTGTTTTCTCAGGTCAGTCATCCAAAACTAGTTGTCTTTAAAAAGACATATTCAGTATGAAGTTGAAAATTACAGTGTAAGCTCTTTATCACAGTGTATGTATATCTATAATGTGCTTATTGTTGAAAACTGGTGTGTAATGCAGTTTACTGGCTAAAGCTCAGTACTGCGGGAAGTCATAACCAGGATTTAAAAACACAAGCAGGTAAGTCGTTTTCTCTTTGAATATCCTACTACAAGATTGTAATATGTAGCTCATATTCAGCAACTGGTAGCACTAGAGTAGAAAGGGGGATATGAAAGTATATCTGTTGATTTTTAGTTTGACAATGGGTAGTCTCAGCAGTTTGTCTGTGTGCTGTCATTCATGATATCGATGCTTAAAATCCTTGTGACCTTTCTGATTTTGATGGGACTTGTCATGTGAAGAAATTATGATTCCTGTCAGCTGAATTATAAAGCACAACTATGCTGCTGCTTTTTCAGATATGGTAAACCATGACACACAAAAGCATCCTAAAGTTCTCCTTACTTTATTGACTTACAGCTCCGTTACTGGAAATGGATTACTCTTGATTGTAAAAGGGTTTGACAGAATAAGAAAGGCACCTGCCTTGTGAAATTTTTTGAGAGAAAAGGTCATTTTAGGGGTGTTTGAACCAGTCAGTCTCAGAAATGAGATGGTGACATTGTTCCAGTGTGGTGCCTGAGCTCATCAGATGCAGCTTCTTGACCTGAGCTGGTCACCACACACAGCTCTGTCATGCCACTTTAATTTGCTGCCTAGAGACCCTTGAGTGTTACTTCATTGTGTGGTGTAGTTAGGCCTGAAGGAGACACCTGAGTTCCCAGCTGTATGTCTAGAAAACTTTTGGTTAAAGGTTTTTGAAGATGGGAAATGGCTTGATTTTAATTAACACCATGACCCCTTTACATAATTCAGGGAATGTAAAATGTAGTTAGAATGGTGGTAAGCATAGCTCATATTTATACACATTCTCTTCTCTGTTACTGATGGTACAGGAGGGCTTTGGTCTAGCATAATTTTTGTTTCCTTGGCAATAAACTATCTTCTTTGCAGTGCATGTTAAATGAAATCTTAATAATTCCCACTTAAGAGATAGTCCAAACAACTATTTTCTCATGCATCTGTGGGGTTTTTTATGTGACTTTGTTTGAAAGAACAAAGAGAGTACTAAAATGTGAAAAGTTTTATTCCTTGACAACTGGCCAGGTTTTACTCAAGAAAAAGACAATGCACTTTAGATGTTGATCTGTTGTACTTTCTCCTAACTGATTTGATCTGGTCTGTTACTAAATCTCAACATTTTGTAATGCAATGAACTCCTAGTCTTTGATTGTATCTGACACCAACAGAGGAACACTGATCAGAAAAATCTTCCTTTGATTTCTCTGGGTAGCGGATCAGATGCAACAGTGAGAAGGAAGGAGCTGAAGAATAAATGAACAACACAAAAAAGTGAACTTTTTATCTCTATCCACAAAGATGTTCTTTAGAACTACAGACATCACAGTCCTTTTTTATTCTTAGTGTGAGCAAAACCTTTCTATATACAGTACCTGAAAATCACAGAATGATATGACATGTCTTTTATAAAAAATATGTATCAGTGTATATGTGGCGACACGGTACTTCCAATTGGGCCTTCTGCTGTAGGATCCTCCATAACTACACATCTGCAGTGTCTCCTAGCTCTTGCTTAAAAAACATATGCAAGTCTCAGATCTGTACAAACACCAGTATAGTATTTATCAGTCTGCTGTGTTTAAATCTGATTAGAGGTAGTTGAAAACTTTCAGAATCTTGAATCTCAAAATCCAGGCACTCACTACTCATATCCATGAGTCTGCAGGCATACTCCTGAGATGCAGATACCCTACCCTTTCTTGTATCTCCATCCTGAGAACAGAGGTTTGCACAACATAAGAACTCTCAGACTCGGGCTGTTGCTGGTCCTTTGTGCTACAGTTGTACCATGGAGAAACTCCAAACTCTTCTTTTATCTTTGACAGCATGGGCACTCTAGGTATGGTATAGGCTTCTCAAGTGTTTGCCCAGAATCCCATCCCACCCTAAGATCTTCCTTTTCCAAAGTTGCTGTCATTGCTGTCTATGGCCTGAACTCAGTGGTACAGGTCTAACAGCTTTTAGATGCCTCAGCCATCTGCAAACTGGAACAGCATTTACATACTCTTGGTCAATGGATGTTTTAAGAATAACGCAGAGGAATTGTGGTTTCTTCTTAGCTGCACTTTTAAGTAGAAATCTTTCTTTGAGTTATGGATTTCAGCTGTAATTTATCATGTTGCCTTCTGTATTCACACTGTTCCTGTGATTTGGATAAGTGATGATTAGAGCTATTCTAAAAGTGACTGTTTTCATATCAGTAGCAGGGCTGAAGTGAGAAAGGACAGGCACATTAATTATACAGAACACTTTATTTCCAATGCCAGCTCCTGCTAGGGCAGGAAATTTTTTTCATTACTCCAGAGCCTCTCTTTTGGCTCGTTTACCTTTGGAAGTGGAAGCCAAGGTATTTTAGGAAGTTTCTTGTTCATTTGAAATAAAATGTGCAGTAATTAGACAAAGCAACCATTGCCAAATGCAGTGCATCACATATGAAATACTTAATTACAGAGGAAAGTTATGTGTTTCAATTGACAGGGTAATCTGTACTCTAATTTACTTGTCTTACCACTCATTACATCTGAGATATTGATTTTCCAGTAGATGGCTTTAGTAGATAAATAAGTACATTTGATCTCAGAGACTTTGGTTTGAGTCTGATCTGTGAACCTCTGTCAAATGAGCTTGGGAATCTCAAACCTCTCTATTAGGTGTTGTCTGTGGAATAATCAAAGCAGACAAACTTCAATAATGTTAGTAATTTGTAAATAAAAGGCAGACAGAAATGAGTCACTTAAAATAATGTGGCTTCTGAGACTTCTAAGACAATGTCCTAGCAGGTAGCTGCAGTGAACAGTGATTACTTTTTAATTATATGTACCTTGATTTTTGAGGTTTAATATCTCATTTATTTCAATTATACTGTGTGAAATTTCCTGCCATAAACCTAAGGGAGGAGAAAAACCTGGAATGATTAAACCTTGTTCTCATCTTTTGTAAAATGTTGAATACCTTCAGAGTGTGCTTCACTACCTGAAGCTCAGTTATGGGTGAGATCAACTGCTAACCTTGTCTGGGAAGGCATGAGAAAGGATTGGCCCTTGTAACAATTAGCTAAAGCACCGTAGTTACAGAATTTTTTATAAATAATATTTTTTCAGAAGTTTTCATCATTTGTAGGTCTTGAATACACTGGCAAAAGTTATTTGTGCTAAGCAATTCAAAGCAACAAGACCTTCATTGGTATGAAATGTGCTCCTCATGGTTTTTTTTAGTTATTTGGGTTTTATGGGTTGTTGTGGTTTTGTTTGGTTTTTTTGTTTGTGTGTGTGTTTGATTTATTTCCTTTTTTTTGACACATAACTCACTGGGATGTTTTCTTTTTCATTTAACGATTTTTTTTTTTCTGAGGGAAATGGTTAATTTCCAAAGTGGTTTTCAACTAATTTGTTAGTGGATGTATTATGCTATTCAGTTTCACAAATAACGCTGGGGTTGCTGTAATTGACCAGTCTCAAGGTCCATCTAGAGCTGCATTTCCTGAGACCAGCAGAAGCCAATACCACATCTCTTAGAGAAAGATTAGAATCTAATCCTTCATGGGAAGATTTGCAGTTATATCCCTACACACAACGATATCTGAAAGCAACCAGACTGGCGTTACTGAAATTACTTTATTTTAGGTAGCTTCTTTCTAATCCTAATAAAGTCTTTATTTCAATATCTTGTGGAACTGAATTTCATGCATTTTATTGGTTTGAAAAACCTCTTCTGTCCTAGTATGTTTTCTTATTATCTAAGGTCCAGTTGTCACTTTTCTCTGTACATTATGTATTTCATAGATCTGTTGTATTCTCAGGTGGGTTTTTTCTGCTTTCCAAACAAAAATTATAGTTTTTCTTTTCTTTTTTTCAATCTGTTTCAATATAGAAATATTTCTGTGTTGCTAATTGTTTTTATTGCCCTTCCCTTTCCTGTATTATCTGTGCTTTGGTTTTGGTGAAATTAGATGGCCAGAACTGAAATGTGATTGTACTGTTGATTTCATATAATGGCACTTTGATATTTTTCAGACTGGTTGTTGTCTGTTCCTTAATGAAGGCTAAAGAGTTATTTGTGGTTTTTGTACTGCCATTGGACATTGTGCTTTTCAGAAAGATGTCTAATTCTTTTTGTAAATGGTTATGGGCACAAGCCATTGGAGCATGCAAGGAATTCATCCTGTTCCATTATTCTGTATTCAACTCCATTTAAGATGCATTTGCTACTGGGTTATTCAGTTCCCTAATTACATTAGGTTCCTTAGTCACGGATCATTCTGTAAACCATGTGAGTCGGAGGAAAATAAACAAGAAAAAGAAAAAGCAAAAGAAGGAAGGAAGACAGTTTGCTTTCCTGGTATCACAAATTTTGGATCACTTGCATTTTATCCTATTTCTTTTCAGCCTTATAGTCACATGGGAAGAAGCCTGCCCTAGGGGAGAGCCGTTTTTTTTCAAAGGATGTCCACACTTAAAGATTTAAGCACAGGGAACAGTGCAGGCTCAGAGTCCAAATTTTTCCAGCCCTATTGGTTATTCTTATATATAATGTCTTTCTTCCACCTGATTTCTGTAGCAGGTTTGAACTGGTTGTGCTTTCAACATTTTCTGAAGATCTTGCCTTGAGGCTAAGTGGCATCTGGATTTTATTTAATTTTTGCCTCTCTGTAACAATTGGAACACTGTTTAGTACAGTGGTTGGCAATCTTTTTGGATCACAGCTATACCCTGCCTGAGTGCTGCCTTGTCCCCACCAATATCTAGACCTTTCCCTTGCTGCGTGGTGATGTGAATCATCTGGCACCTAATTAGGTAATCCCAGCAGAAGACAAGATACCTTGCCCATTTGCAATAAGAGGACTACTGCACATTGCAATTTCTGACTTCCAGAACAAGCAAAGTAGTGCAGTGCAGGCCTGAAGAACAACGGCCTGAATATTATTTGATTCATAGAATGGGCCAATACTATAAAGACGTCACTAAGGATATCCTTATGATGTGTCTACAGGATCACAAGTTACTAGGGCTACTGGAAGCAATATAGTAACCTTGGGGTATAAACTTGCCAAGAGCTGCTTAGCCTTGCTGATATATCTAAAGAAAAGTAATTCACATATTCACATACAGCCTTCCTTGGGGCTGCATGAGCACGTCTGCAAAAACTGCAGCAAATTTCTAGCTTAGGAGCTCTAGTTCATCACTTTGGATTTTATTTTTTCTTTCATATGGATGCTTGTTTTCTCACAGAGTATAGATTTATTAAAACTAAGACTTGGGAGCAGAGGAGTTTATATTTAGAGTACAGAAAAATCTGGAGCTCATTTAAGTGATCTTGATCGGAAGAAGAAAAACACGTCTGCCTTTCAGCCAAATACTTGTAAATTATTATGGTTTTGATTTATAACCATTCTTTCTCATTTTACACATGATCATGTAAAACTGGCCTGCATGCAATAGACCAGAAAGACTGAGTGGAATATTAATGAGAGTAACAGAACTATAAAGCCTGTCACGCCGATATTTGTGTTCTCAGTGTCAGTGCTGCTTGGCATCATGACAATCCCATTTTTATCTGTTCATATCTAAAATTGCCTAATTGCCAATTTTCAGCAGTATTGAGAAATTTAACACATCCTTAAAAGATCACTTAAGAAAGATTTCCTGAAAGATATTTTTTTTTCCCTTATACTTCTAAGTCTATCAGGTTCTTAAGCTTTGAACTTCTATCTGCTAGGAGTTTGAACTCATCTTTGATAGGAACAGTAAAAAGTAACTAAAAGTAAAGATAAAATAACATAAAAATATTTGTTACTATGTCTTCACAGCCTGCCCAGTAGGCTGGGTTTCTTGAGAACTTCTTGTTCTACCTTTTGTCGCATTTGTGACCTCAGTTCTTGATTAATCTGAACTTCTCTTTATGCAGTGTAGAATAGTTAATGATCTTTCTTGCACATGCCAAGATTTTGGCACTTCATAAAATTTTTGCTTTCTCTCTAGGCTTTACTGCTCCACATTCCCTCCAATCAATTTAATTCTATGAAATCTGTTTCAACCATCTCTATCAGTGGTGAGAGAAATATTGATTTCAGTGCGCAGTCATTCAAGTAGTTTCTTTGTGAAGCATTATGCTATCAGAAGCTGTGGTAATAGGGACCTTGCAGTGAGAAATAAAATTTCAACAAGACACAAGTCCTGACCCTGTATGCTGTTTCCGTAACAATAAAGTGGAGCCTGATCTTGACCTTGTCTCAGAAGTGCTGTTTTGAACTTGGACTCAAACAGTGAAGGTAATAAGAAAATTAATAACATTTGTCTCGTGTTAAAGCCAAAGGAAGACATACTGCTTTTTTTTTCTTATTCTTTGAATCCATAGAATTTTTTTCCACAAGTGATGTATGTGGGTGGTAAACAAGACCCTGTCTTGCATTTTTAATTTTCTTTCTATTTTTTTTTTGTTGTTGTCAGGTTTTGTCTAGAGATTTGCTAACAGTTAATTATTGTTAACTTGTCATAAGTAGATTAATAGGCATTGTACAGTTGATCTCTCAAACCGTGCTCTATGGGCATGTTCTTGTCTAGATTGTGAATAATCTGTTATTCTGTTGTCATGTTATTTCCCTTATTCCTAGTCTGTACCTGGTATGTCTTGGAAATTACCTACCTGAGAAGTTAGCGTGAAGGCTGAGTATGAAGTAGGATAGGTATGCCTTGCTGTCTCTCTGAGACCACTCCAGTATGCACTATCAGCACATCTAATATAAGATGGCTTATATGAGATGGAGAAAGCTACCTCCTGCTTTGTGCTGAGTGTCTGCAAAGGCAATTAAAATTGAGTGGCTGCTGTGCTGAGAATTTGTACCCATTGTGTTGCATTCACTCAGAAAAGCCTCACTTTTACTGACAAGCATTTTATTTGGTGTGAACTCAGTCAGAAACTATGTTGTCACTCACAGAGCAAGACTAAACACCTAAGAAAATGGAGCTGAGAGTATATCTGTATTGCATGCTATATTTGTGTGTAAAATTAGAGTGGCTGGAGTGAAGGGCTACTATGGTTTGCTTTTGTACCCTAGTTTTTTAGAATGCAGTGTTGTAGAGGGCAGAGCAGATATTTGTTGAAGAGCAAAATGACTTGCAGGGACAGCAGGAGCAGTAATATTTACCAAAATAATGAAACTGTATAGTGGAAATTAATGGCACATAGATTGCACATAGAAAACACCAGATAGAAAGACACACATTTGCATAATTTTATTTTGTTCCTAATATTCTCATAACACTTACAGAAAATACTCATGTCAAAAGTTGAACAGGAGTGATTGTTAAATGGTTCAAGCACATGCAATGTTCTTGAAAGTTAATTAAGAGTATTTTTGAGTCCGGGTTAACTGTGTAGTTGTATAATCCAGAGCTTGCTTACTTTGAAAATACGTGCCTAATGATTTGTCAGGGATCTAATCAAGTCTTTGCAGGTACTGACACTTGGCAGACTGCTGTGCTGGACCCTATTTTATTGAGCTCATCTGCTAGGAATTTCCGTGTGTACAAATAGGCTGTAGTGCTGTTTCTTCTCTTATGCCTCTGATGCCCTCCCAGCTTAGGTCTAAAATTGGTGGTAACATCTCCAAACATTTGTGTATGTTTAGCACTCTTTCTCACAATTTCAACTCTGTGTGTACCTTGGGCTACAGTACAATGCCTTGGGGAAGCTGAGATAAATGCTGTGTATTAGCCTTTCAGAAGTGACAGTACTCTAAATTGCATTGGGGAAAAAAAAAAACTAGAAAAACAATAAATCCTGGACATGTTTCTATGCCTCAATTTTCTTACTACTCTGAAACATCCTTTGGGTTCTTGGATCAGTCCTTCTGGGTTGGTCCAGAATTGCTTTCCTGTAGCTTGTGACTGGCCTCCCAAGCTGCTGAATCTTCCCAGCTTAGCTCTTCCTTATGCCCAGACCCTCCTGGAGCTAGACCAGCATTCCTGCTATAAAAGAATGTCCCTCTTATCTCCTTCCCAGAGCTCCCTCTTCATCTCCCCAATGCTTCTTACATTACAAATGTCCTTTTTAACAAACCTCCTTTTAAACCTCCTTTTCTCTGGTAACTTTTCACTGTGCAGAATTCCCGTCTTAGAGACAGATAAGTACAGCATTAAGCATCCTCCATTAGTTTCCTCAGTAGGGAGAGGTACATAAAAGACACAGAGGCCTTTCATGAAGCAATGATTGTCTTTGCATTAGATTCAAAACACTGCACAGACTGTTGTTCTTGAATTCCTCAGATTCTCAATATTTGTTTGTTTGGGTTTTCTTTGTTGTACTATTTCTTAGATGTTTCTGTACCTAGGATTATCTGCAATCTCAACAAGTGTAGTGGTCAAAATAGGAATAAATTTTACTTGTATGGACATTTTGTAGTCATCCTGGTTTGTCTCATTTTCTTTAAACAGAGTGCCTGTACATGCACTTGCTGGTGCCATGTACACACACACACACACCAGCTTCAACTACCCCGTGCTTGTGTGTGCATGCAAGGTAAAATGAGGGAGGCGCAGGCAACACAGAACGCAAGTTACTAGGAACACAAATAATTTTAATTCTGACCATTGTTTTCTCAGGAAAGGTCTCTGAGGGGGTCACAGATCATATTTTATTGATTTATTTCTACCAAGCCTGAAAATGAGATGTGACCTGTCAATGAAGTGTCCGGTTATTAGGAAATTCATGCTTTTCTCTCTTCTCAACCCTTGTGTTTAGCAATCCATGGATTTAGTAGTTGTGAGGTCCTGCTGCATAGCCAACATTTTCCAGGCTGAATAGAGGAGATACACTGTGGTATATGTGCTGGTAGCTTTCTGTTTCTTACCTGCATTACCTCTATTTAAATAAGAAATCTGAAGTCATACAGTTGTCTTACTACATATCATTGATGAATGAGCTTTGACTGGCATCTTTATGTGTCCTGTGTGTAAACTGTCTTAAAACTTCTATGACACTTTAAAAACCAACAATTTTTATCCTATAGCTCTTAAAGAGCATGAGAGCTGTATACAAAAATGAAGCAAGGCTGTAACATGGGTGGCGTTTTAGCTTCTTGGGCAGACTATCACCACCAACACACATACTCAAATATACTACTGACTTTTTCAGTGATCTTTTTTTTTCTGACAACATCTTTTCCTTGTGTTTCAGGAGAGTCATGAAATAAACACCTTTCAAAGGACTGAAACATGCAAGGATCCTGCTCCCTGCACTGCTTGTTTCTCACTTCAGTTTTCCTCACCACCACAGAGCAGAGTGTGGCAGAGGGACAGTGTTGTGTTCAGTCTTACTTCCCCATATCCATATGCATCTGGACGATCTAATTTTAGGCCTGTCAGCCTTTGCAGTGATAAGTTAACAATATAGATCACATATAAACTCCATTACAATGATTTTTAAATGAGATTTATTCATTTAAAGTGGGTGATAAATGGTTCTCTTTTATCAGACTCTTGCAAATAAGATTAAAGCAGCATTATTTTCCTGGAATAAGAGAACAGCTGGCACAATGTCTGTAGGTCATACTGTGCTTGCCTGACCTTGCAGAGATGTATAACAGCAATGAGGATCATCCAGCTAGTCTCTCTGCTTCCTAAATCCTGTTTGTGTGTTACAGCCAGATGCTACCTGGAGGATTGGTAAGTTGTGAGTTATGTGAGCACTGTGAGAAGCTTTGGCAGGAACAGGCAGTGGCTGAGACAGCACAGTCAGCCTTGGCCTTTCAGGGAATCACATACACATGCCAAGTCCCTTCCAAAATTGTGAGAAGCACTGCCTTGTGTTTCTTCAGCATTTTAGAAGGTCTAGTCTACTGTACAGCGTACCTTGAGTATGCTCCCCTCAGGAGCAGCCCATTCTGCTGGACACTTGGTCACTTCCGGATTCCAGGAGACATCCTGATTTTTTTCCCCCAGTTCAGATCCCATGAAACAATATAAGGGCTGCATAATAAGCATTACATACCATAGTAATTTTCAGTTTGTAATGTGGCACAAAGAATTTGTGTTGTATGCCCTTAATATGACATGAGAGTGTGAATGAAGCCAAATGTATGTGGACTTGTCAGTATTATATATACAAAGTAGCTCCTGAAGGGAAGTGTTCTCAGGGTTTTATTCCAGAGGAAACAAGTTGCTTCAGTCTGAAGCATTGAGAGAGAGCTAACTCCTTATTATCAGGGACAGCAATGGACCTTTACCCTGGATGAACTGTCTCAGACTAAAGGATAAAACTTTTCCTATTGTTCTTTGTTGCATTCAGGCAGAGGTCATGGTCTTGTCCCTGGAGCTGTCTTGGCAGGAGGTCAGCTGTACTGAAGAAGATAGCAGGATTGCAAAGGTTTGCCCACACAATAGAAGGAAGGACCAGAGGGGCCAGGGAAGAGTTGACAATGACACTAGCATTCTTCTGTTCCACTGACTTCCAGAAACTTCTTCCTGCCTCAGATCCTTGCAGCAGGTGTGAGAGACAGAAGGGAGTTTTTGGAAACTGATAGTGATTCCACTCATTTCATATTTTGATAATACATCTATGTCTCCTTCTGGTGATTTTGCTCAGGGGAAATATCCTGGTATATTTATCTGTAGCTTTCTGTTTCTTGTCTATATTCCCCCTATTGACAGAAGAAATAAAGTCATACAGTTGATTTACCATACGTCATTGGAGAATGAGCTTTGACTGCCATCCTTACCCCAGGGGAAAAAAGGGACTTTGTTATGCAGAGTACATGATTTGTAATCTCCTGTTTCTCCCATGACACTTCTCCAGCAACTCTCCTATGACAAAGAAATCCAATCCCCACTGCTTGATTTTTCTGCTGCTTCTCGGATGTTATTTTTCTTACATTGCTAGCTATGAGTCTGTCAACAAAGTCTGTAGTTGATAGCATTTGCCTCATCTGTCACAACTCTGTATGCTCTGATAAATTAGCTGTATTGGGTTGCAGATTTAAATTGGAAAGTTGTACAGAATAGTAAGTTATTTTACTGGTTTCTTCCTTTTGATCTCAGATTGCTATCTAATAATCTACTCTGTACCTAGTGATCTAAACTTACTTGATTATTAAAAGTAGCTGTCTATTTAAAGTTTTGGGTAAAGCCTAATGCTAATATCAGGCCAAATAGTGGGCAGAAGAGGAAAAAAAATAATTTCCTCTTCTGTTTTGAGCTGATGCTCTATATATCTTCTCAAATTCAACAAGAGAAGTCACTCCTGCACTGTCTACAAAAAGAATAGAAGAATACGTGCATTACCAGGTCCTCTAGATCTGATGGTGGTTCATCAGTTGTTCCTTGGCATCTCTTTGTATAGTCATGCATAGCACTCAGGAGAGTTAGAGACATGGGGTACAAGGCTGAAGATTGATTCAATTAAATTCTCGTGTAAGACCCTGCTATATCCTCTTGCAGTAAGTTCTTACACAGATACATGTGTAGCTATATGTATGTATATCTCCTTAAAAAATTATACTGAGTTTGTATGGCCAGGTTTTCCTAGTGGTGGGAGGTGGGGATGCAGGGGTGTCCTCTGAGAACCAGCCAGAATCTTTCCTCATGTCCATCAGGGCCAATGCCAGCTGGCTCCAGGATGGACCTGCTGCTGGCCAAGGCTGAGCCAATTAGGAATGATAGTAACACCTCTGTGATAATATATTTAACAAGAAAAAAGCTATTGTGCAGAAGTAATTGCAGCCAGAGAAGGAGTGGAGTGAGAATATGTGAGAGGAACAACTCTGCAGACACCAAGGCCAACGGAAAAGGAGGGGGAGGAGGTGCTCCAGGTGCCAGAGCTGAGATCCCCCTCTAGCCTGTGGTGAAGACCAAGACCACGGTGAGGCAGCTGTGCCCCTGCAGCCCATGAAGGACAATGGGGATGCAGAAATCCACCTACAGCCCGTGGAGGGGACCCACGCTGGAGCAGGTGGGTGCCAGAGAGAGGGCTGTGAATGTGTCAGAAACCCATTCTGGAGCAGGTTCCTGGCAAGGACCTGTGGACCCATGGAGATAGGAGCCCACGCTGCAGTAGGTTTTTCTCGTAGGACTTCTGACCTTGTGGGGGACCCATGCTGGGAGCAGGCTGTTCTTGAAGGAGTGCACTCCATGGAAAAGTGACCCATGTGGCAGCAGTTTGTAGAAGACTGTTGCCTGTGGGAAGTACTCATGTTGGAAAAGTTCATATAGGGCTGTGTCCTGTGGGAGGGAGCCCACACTGGAGCAGGGGAAGGACTGCTCCTCCTGAGCAATGGCAGGAACAACCTGTGATGGACTGCCTGTAACCCCCCACTCCCCATCTTCCTGTGCTGCTGGGAAAAGAGGGAGGGGTGAGGGAAAGGTGTTTTTAAGTTTTTTTTTTTTCACTTCTCATTATCCTGCTCTTAATTTGGTAGTAATAAATTCAATTAATATCTCCAATTCAAGTCTGTTTTGCCCATGATGGTATTTGGTGAGTGATCTTTCCCAGACCTTATCCAAGCCCTTGAACCTTCAGTTATATTTTCTCTCCTCTGTCCAGTTTCAGAGAGGAGTGATAGAGAAGTTCTGGTGGGTGTCTGGCACTCAGCCAGGGTCAACCCTGGCTTTTTTCATTCTGGGAGAAAAAGAAAAGGATATTCCCCCTCAGATGTTATTAGAACATGTGAGAGCACTAGATATTTGAAATGCATATATAGACATATGTCTATAAACAGGCTCTGAAAACTGTTGAGAACAAAATGTCCTGCTGTGTTTCTGTGCCCGGTGCCTACAGAAAGAGTTCAATAGAAATGGTCTGTGTTAATCTTCTGTGCTTGGTATCTGAACTCTGATGTTTGACTCCTTAAAACATATGTGAAATAAGGCATATTAGTGATTCTACTGAGCAGACAAAAATCAAAGCCTGAACAACAGAGAAAAATGTTCTCTCTTTTAAACCACTCTTTAGCTTTTCTGGAGAACATCACTACAGGACTGGCCTAGAAAGAAAAAAGCAATTGGGGATTTCAGAGTGCTCAGTGTCCTTGCAGTGTGTGTGAGCACTGCCACTAAAGGCATGCTGAAAATAAACTCTTCTGAAAAAAGACATTGTTAGCAATCAACAAGAATTCATGAAGACAATATTTTATATATCAGAAATCGAGACTAGAACAAGTGGAGGTTATACATCTTGTATGTTCTTCAGGCTTGATAGAACTCAATTTTCTTCTGGGTTGAAGAAAGTTTATTCAATGCTTAATTTTAATAGAAATTAAAAGACAGTGTGAGCTAGTCTGAAGAAAAAGTATGCTCTAATTTATGCTTCAAAACAATTTCTAAGAAATTGATTTAAACATTGAAAAACTAGTTCTCACTCTACTTGTGAGATAAAGAATGCAGTGCTAGATATTAAATGATGTCAAACTTAAAATAGGAGACATTTTTCTGTGTACCAACATTTTCAATTTGTTTTTCCTTTGTGTGTTTTTATCATTATAGCTGTTAATCTGTGAGATTTTTCCTGTGCAAATGTGAAGGGGAAAAACACTAGACTGAGAAGACCTCATGATTTTTACATCATCTCATTGTTCATTAGGGATAAGAACTGAACTCAGTCTCCAGCTCTGATTTAGATTTGCATATTTAAGTTGGCCACAATTTCATTCGAGTGAGTCTTGAATTATATAACTGATTCCAGTGGACTGATGTAACTTCACAGATCTGACCAGCTTTGGGCAGGAGTGTGTGTGTGACTCTGTACATAATTTTTGAATTTTTGGATCAGAAATATCTTAGTGGTGCATGATAATAGTTAATTTTATATAATTCTAGTAATACAGCTGTTATATATTGTGATGCTTGGCCTCCATCCTCCATCATATTGGGTAGATAATAATGCAAATAAGCAAGCACCATTGGATTCTTCAATTTCTCTTAAATGAAAGGGATTTCTTCCCCAGCTCTTTAGGTCTCTGTCCATTAAAAACTCCTACATGGTTCTAACTGAGACCTACAGTGTTTTGGAAGGAGCCCTCAATTTTGAATGAGATGCCTACTCTTTCTTTTTGATCTTTCAGTTTTAGACAATTTATTTTTGACCCTTATTCTAGACATCCTTTATCACCTTTGCTTATGGACTAAACAAACATGAGATTTTGAGTGCTTCTGAGAAGGAAGAGAGAGATAGTGGTACGAATTGATACTGTGGCTTCTCGTGGGTAAAAGAGAAGGGTTGTGTGGTGTTAGGGTATGGAATCAGGGCATAGGAGAGAGAAATTAAGCCCCAAAGGCCTTTAAATGATATTTTAAAAGAACAATCCTTGCTTCAATGAGATTGCAGTGTGAATTAGCATGTGAAAAATGAGCTACAGGTGGTGACAGAGGTAATAAAAAACAACTTTAGAAAGTGGGACCAAAGAGATGGAATATAAACATAATAAATGGTGGAGACGAGTGAACATATTCTGTCCATTTTGAGGTATTATCTTAGTTTTCTTGTCTTCTATATATGACTAATACTGTAAGTAGTGAAGAAGGAAAACGGCAGGCAAAATGGGCAGATGACAGCAGTAGAAGGTATATTTGAAATGGAATTAGGAAGAACAAAATGATCTGTTTGGCACAGGGATTTAACATTCTGGGCGTGAGGAGGAGTATGGAGAAACAGTAGGAAAAATGGCCCAGAGATTGTGGGTTCGTAGTGAATGACAAAGGTGAAAAAAGTCCTGAAGCTACACAGATGTGCATTAAATGGAAAGGAATTTTAAAGGTTGGTGTGGTGAGAACCATGGTACAGGCACAAGAAGCAACCTAAAATAGGCTGAAAGTGATACAGTTTCAATTAGTTGTGGAAAGGACTGTGTTTGAGGAGGTGGCAAGGGATGGTGAGCGCAACTGGCGAGGAAAGCAGAGAACTTAATTCAACAGTACAAGTAAAAGCTTGGTCTATGGCCAAAGGAGCTGCTAGGAAACATAACTATGTGGGAGATGTGAAATAACCTATGATTATGATCATCATGAGTCCTAGTTCATTTTCTTTACCAAGCATGTAGCATTATATCTTCTGATTTAAACCTATTTCAGTTGGTATGTAGCTATGACCTATCTAGGGGAAAGTGTAAGAATTGGTATTTTTTTAAGGTTAATATTGTTAATTCTTTGGGGTCAATTCTTCTTTTTGGTTGATTAGCAGGTCACTGTTTGTACCAGCTTCTGGTTTGCCTGTAAAGTATTGCTCTACTTTCTTGTATAAATATAAATTTATAAAATACCACAGTCCTATGTTCTAAAAAAAAGGTCTGTTGTGCTGGATAAGTAAGAGCTGAATTAACCTTTCTGATGGCAAATTTTGATTGTATATGTCAGCTGTTTCCAGTGAGAGGGCCACTCAGATGAAACAAACAGCATTAGTTTACATGTTAGAGCTTTCCATTAAGGATACTTGCATTGCTGGGCATACTCGGTGCATCATCTCCCATTGATGTAATTAACAAAGTATCTTCACACACTAATGTCTCTCAAAACTCATTTCATGGCACAACTAATTTGACAGCTGTCTAAATTACGACAGTGTGTGTTAATATTATCTTTTCTTAATACTGGAATTGAAGTTTGTCTTCCAGACCAAAATTACTGTCTCAATCTGTACTTCACAACACTAGCTTTGACATTGATAGTCTGATAAATTGCTCAAAACAATTTTCAACCAGTCAGAACAGATGATTTTCTTCACTTTAGATGAATATCAGAAGTGTTTAGATCCCTATCCAACTGCTTCATCTTGCCGGATATTACTTGATAACACAATGTCATTTTGTAGTGACAGACCATAATTTTGATCGTATTCCAAACACTGCCCTTTATGGGATACAGAAACAGGACTCGAACACTAAAGTTCGTTTCACAACTTACAATCTAAAATAGTATCACAAACTCACATCACATAAAATATCCTAGGGAAGTGTTATTTAAGGAATAGTTTCAGAAAATATGGTGTGATCTCACGCTTTTTAGATCCAACTTGTTGTTTTATAAATTCTGACAAAAAGGTCAATCACAAACAGAAGTTGAAAAGCCACTGAATCAATGGAACCAAACCTGGGATCCAGGGTTTGGGCTCAAATAGTGATAATTCACAAGGAAAAGATTTTTTGACATGTACAGTTTTCTAGGTCTCTGAAATGAATCAGCAGAACCAAAAATCATTAAAATATAACTACAAAGGTCAGTTGTCAATATTATGTCCTATACTTGAAGAACATGAAATCCCTGACATCCTATCAGGTGCATTTTAATTTTAGTCTTCTGTGTTAACCAAAATACTGTGATTTGTTTTTTTTCTTTGGCAATCAAAGTAGAAATGCTCATGACTCTTGCAAACAGTTGATATTATTAAATCATGCCATATTGCATATAGTTTGAAGGAAAATTTTTTTTTTTTTCTTCTTACTTCACCTTTTTTTTTTTTTTTTTTTTTTTAGTTTTTACTTACATTGCATAAAAATACCAGAGCCATACTTGTTTGTGCTGATGACAAGAGAAAGTCTATACAGGCAATTTTCTGAGCACTCTAAATATAGAAGACAGGATTTTAAACTACTTGACCATCTGACTTCAGATATTTGAAAGGGATTGGCCTTCCATGGGGGGAGGTGGGGGTGTGGGGAAAGTTAAAGGCAGCTGAATCATACGATAAATCACGCTGATATATTTTAAGAACCCATTTTTTCTTTATTTCTCTATTTTTACCTAGGACACTCTACTTCTTTTCTACATAGAGAAGGCAGCAATAGGTCAGTTTCTCGAACAATTTTTGCTGCTTTCTTGTGTTGACTGTCAAGAGTGTATTTTGTAATAGTTATCATTCAGAATAACATTTTCTTAAATTTTGTTTTGGATCAAATAAAAAGAAAAAAAAAGAAGCATTGGTTGACTATACTTTGGAAAAGAGCAAATACATCAGGGCAAGAACTACACTTTAACCAGAGGGTAAATTTTTAGGACTTGTTTTCTCTTCTTAATGCATAGCAATTTTTTAAAAACCACCATGTGACTGTGGTACCATCTTACATTGTGTTCTCATACCGGAATCACCATTCTAAGAGTCTTTTTTAGCAGTTGCTACATCTTGTATCTTAGCCACAACAGTTCTTATTACAGGTCATTTACAGAATAACTTAACTTGTGCCATCAAATACCATCTATCTAATTTACTCTTCATCAAGGCTAGTTCTGTGCTTAAATGAACTGGATTATCTTGCCAAGACCTGTTTTAATCGCATCCACCATGAACATACTCATATTACCTCAGGGCATCTTTATTTATGCACAGGTTTACGCTGCCTCTGCTGATGACTGCAGAGCCAGCCTGGAGATCCGGGAGTTTACTTTCGAAGAACAGGGGAATACCTGGAGGAGATAATATGTACAATTACTCCTATTACAGCAGCACAAATGATCAGAGCTCTTTTGCAATAGTTGCTTCATACAAATGAGGTTGGAAAGTGTCTCTGCCCCAAATGGCTTCCTAAATAATCACGAGTGGGAAAATTTTATTTTTATTGTCCTCACTGACAAGAATTAAATAAAGGAGTAATTTACTGACTACCCTCAGGTCATGCAAGAAGCTGATGGCAGTGCTGCTGATTGAATGTGAGTATTCACAGTTCCAGTGCAGTGCTTCATCCAAAAATAAATCCTTATTTGTTAGACATCTGAGTGAGACCATTCTGATATATATCCTGATGTTTTGTTCTCTAGAAAACATCCTCATGGTGCTAGGCTTTATTTTAACTTTTTTTTTTTCTTTTAAACCCGTAAATCTTTTAGCTTATATTAAATTATTGGAAGAAAGACTGAGAAGTGGTTAAAGGTGGTATACACAATAACTAGAATACTCTTGGGATTCAGTTCAGTTTTATTGCATTTAGTCTGCTCAGTCAAGTAATATATATCTAGTTCCAGGTACTTTCTTCTTGTCTCACTTTGTACGGTGTTGGTAGGAAATTGGCACCATAGATATTCTTTACAAGAAGGAATGATGTAAATCTCTACATAAACCAATTTTGTACAGCTCACAGGAGCTGAAAAATGCTGGTTAATTTTCCATTTGATTTTCTGCAGTGTTGAGGAGCAGTTCCCAGCATATTTGCTGGCTGACCTTGTAACCTGGAACATCATGGTCTAGTGTTACATCTTGCACAGCAGTTGACAACCTCAGCTTAAATGTGTTATAAGTATGTGAATACCCTCTGTATGTGTATGTTAGTGCAACTCTTGTCTTCTCCCTCCAGCATAAAGCCTTAAGTCCTTTGATTATTCCTGCTGTGGTTTCCCAAGGGCTTGATAACTAAGAGGTGATGTTAAAGAGGAGGGAACAACTTTGTCTTGTCCCTGTTTCAGTCTGAACAAACTTGTCAATACACAATTCAGCAGAGGAAGGGTCGCAGGGAAGAGAAGCTGCACTCCATTCTGGTGCATCACCTCACTTACACATCTTTTGCTTAAGAAATGGAGTATTCCATTCAACCTAATAACACTTTTACAACATTCAAAGAGGAAGACATAATTTTCTGCCACCAGACTTGATAGAGCAGATATAACAACTTTCATCAGGTTGTCATGAGGAATTTCACAGCCAAAGCACCTCAGCATGGAGCATTACCCACTGCTGTGAGCCAGGAGCTGCTGCAGAGCTCAGGCTATCTCAGTCATATAACATTTGTTTCTATTATGCAAATATCTGAAGGAACTGAATTGAGAATTTAACATTTTTATTTTTTTTTTTGCCACCTGTTTGGTGTAGGGCTTCACAAGGGAAATTTGTTGGTGGACCTTGTAAACTTACATCAACTTGAGCGACTCTCTTTTCCTGACAGGAGAAACGGTTGTTCATACCAGTCCCATGTTTGACCTCAGCACTGGGCAGGTAAAGAACAAGTTGAGTTATTACAGTCTTCTGCCTGATTTTATCTGGGTTGTTCTAATCTGCTGATCATTGTGATATCTCATCACTTTATAATTTGACAGAATTAGCAGCAACTACCATACTGGTGTTAGCTGAAGGACTTGTGAATAAAACAGGAAGTCATGCAGGTCAGTTTCTGTTAGTTATTGGGTTGTAATGATTTGTAGGTTCTCTTGGATATCTGTGAAAATAAGACTGCCCTTAGGACAGCAAGGATATTTAAAATATTGTCTAAATCCACTTAGAGATACTGAATTTTAAGTTCTTATGCTTTATCTCTATATTTTTATATTATGAAAGCAAGCTGTCTTTACAATTTTGAGGAAATGTTATTATACCACTGTATAAATCCACATTAAGCTTGGATCTTGAATGTTTTAAACAGTTCTGCTTCCTCCATCTCAAATAAAACATAAAATTGCTTAAAAAGTTAGAGAGATGAATAACAGAGATAATCATGAGTATTGAAAAATTTCCATAATATGAAGTTAAGTATGCTAATACTGTTTAGTCTGGAGAAAATTTGACTGAGAGACAACAAACTCACAGTCTTTAAAGCCTGACATAAAGAAGGTGAGTAGAGTTCGTTGTCCTTTCCAGTGTAAAACATAAAAGACCTCAAATGCAATTAAGTGCTAGTTTCACAGCAAAAAGAAGCACTTCTGAACATAATGTGTAATTCAGTCAAGAAAGATAGCAACACAAGATGCTGAAAAATGTTAAGGTTCTATAAAGCAGTTGACAGACACATGGAAGAAAATCCAAACAGGGCTGCTTAACTGGAAGTTCTTACCTTTGCCTCAATAAAATGCAGGAAACTGGGGCAGTATTGTGGGTAAACGTTTATTTTCTTACACTCTGCTCTGGGCAGAGTGGTACTGGCCAGTGGCAGAGTTTATGGTATGGCAGAGATCCAGCATGATACAGCTGTTCTTCCCATTCTTGTGTCCTGGAATCAATATCACTGCTACAATTGAGAAATGTACTCTGTTTCTGAGATGAAAAGCTCTATCTAGATAAAAAGCTTCATTTTCTAAAAAAAATATCTTCATGAGGACTGATGTATCTTTTTATAGCTAATTAGAATAGAAATAGCTGTTAAATGATTGTATAAAAAATTATGGCAAAAATCTGAAAGGCTAACATTTTTTTCAAACACACCCATTCAAATATTTTGTTGTCACATACAAGCATTCAGGGTTACCTGTGTCCCAGACTGGGTCTGCCAAGGTACCTGGATGAGTTAGGCATCCACTTCTTGCTGAGGTTCAGCAGAAATTGGCATCTTCTTCGTTTGACCTTCTAGAAATCCTTGCCTGAATGCCAGTGTGTAGTGCTGTGTCTGCAAATTAGAATCATATTATTTGTGTCACCTGTAAGAAAACCTGGCCAGGTATCTTAACAAGGCAGATTAACATCCATCTGAGACTAGAATAATGAGTGCCTCTTCCTCCTAGAGATACAGATCTGAATAGCAAACACTTTCTCCTTTTGTTTGGATTTGCTGTTCACCTCTGCTTTGATTTTATGTTCTCTAAAGATATTTCAGAGACATTTTTCTCTGTAATGACTAGCTAAATATAAAGGAAAGACTAAATCTTAAATCATTCCTCCAAAAGCTGAGCTATATCTCTGAATATGTTTCTGGATTAAATAGCTTTTTCCCCCCTTGGAATTCATTTTTATTTCCCAGTCCTGCTAAGTCTTTTGTAGTAATTCTAGAGGCAAAGCAGCATGATGCACCTACCCATTACTAATTTTCTACATGGCCAAGAAATGTCAGGGATTTAATGCTGGCAATTTCTTTGGAGGCCAATTCAGGAAAAAGAATCCTGGTTTACAATTGATTTTACTGAAGCAACAATTTCCTAAGCACCATTACTGTATACAGTAGGAAATAGGTATAGTTATTTCCTTAGAATAAAACAATTTGTGAGGACTGTTACAGAAGGCTAAGAGAATATCTTCTTTGCTTCACAATCCTTTTAACTGCCTCTATAAAATTTAAGGAATTGCAATAAAACTTGGGAAAGTGCTTTAACTAGTGGGCACTATTTGATAGTACTTAGGGGACTACTATATGCTCAAGGACACTTGGAATGTTTGCACAGAAGAAATTATCTAGAATTATATTTATTTTCTGACTTTTTTATCTCAAAAGATCTCTCTCAATCTGACTCTGTTAAAAAAACCAAAACACCAAAAACAAGCAAAAAAACCTAAAAAACTTTAAACAGTTCACTGCCTCCTTGGCATTTCTTCATTCCATTTTTCATTTCATGTGAAGTCTCCTGGGCTCTGACCAGTTCAAAATGCAACTTTGTAGTTTTCTATGGTAAATGACTGACAGTATTGGAAATTATGCTCTTTGTCTGACAGACAACTGCATTCGCACTCCTAGGCATTTGGACTGAACTTCTAATTTAACCCTACCAGCTTCTTTTTCTCTCCGTATTGTCTGTATTGCAGTTCCTACTGTGGCAATGTATCTTCCATTTCTGAAATGGCTGCCTTTTCCTTCTATAATTCTAAATGCAACTTTAGTGCACAGTTTGGGGGCTAATGAAGATGTGCTTTGTGTATTTGCTGTTGCATATGATAACCTGAGACATTCATATCAAAATCAGTTAAAAGGTGGCCCATGTCAGTCAAAACAGAGCTGGTAACTTTTTGATAGATGGTGGGTGCCTGATATGGTGTTGATCAATTTACTAAAAGGAAAAAAGGTGCTAGTAAGACTATGAGTTTTGTGAAAATTATAAACAAAACAGCTAAATGATGAATACAGCCAGAGTTTGAATAACTCTTTTATGTTAGTTTCTCTATGCCACAATTTTGGAGTGTTCATGAGATGGTCTGGGAATTTTTCATGCAGTGTAAATATATTTCTAGCAGTTCACTCAACAGAAAACCATGAATAGGCTTCATTAGTTCACATGCTTAAAATTGCTCATATATTTTGGTGCTGCCAGTCCAAAATCTGCAAGATTCTGCTGCTGGATTTGTGGAGTGAA
The DNA here is from genome assembly GCA_035222235.1 of Margarornis squamiger. Classification (NCBI taxonomy): domain Eukaryota; kingdom Metazoa; phylum Chordata; class Aves; order Passeriformes; family Furnariidae; genus Margarornis; species Margarornis squamiger. The sequence continues at coordinate 40,645,959 of JAWWTY010000077.1, read as the reverse complement.
TAGAGGCTATGAGGTATTTCCATGAGGCTAGCTAAGTTTTCCTTGGGTAGAGGTGTGCAATAGCTGTTGGGGCAGCATGTTTTACTCTGCTGGTCAAACATCTGTACCAGCTCAGGGCTGGAATCTGTATTGCACTGTGAGACACTGAATTATACTAAATATTGACTTGGACCAATTCAAGTCTGTGCATGTGAAGGGACAGGTCAAATTTCATGAAGATGAAATGGTGCCCTACCCTGATCCAGCCCAGTGGAGCCTCCTTGGGCAGCCCCAGAGCAGTTGTTGGGCACTGAGAGCACTGTTCACATCACACCCCTGGAGCCCCCAGCCCAGCCCAGCCTTCGAAGGATGGCACACCAGAAGTCCCAACTGGCGGGGGTGGTCACAGGTGGCCAGAGCAGGTAAAACCAATGCCATGTGGCCATTGCATGGTCGAGGCCCTGCTATCTCCTGGGCTCCTGGTATCTGGATCTGTGCTGGAACTGGAGTGGTAGCTACAAGTCTCTCTTGCTTTACTTCTCCTCATCTCCTGTTTATATCTGGGTAACTTAAAGCTGGATGGGTTGGATTTTGCTAAGTTATATGGGTTAGCCTGTGCTGAGTCAGTGCTTTGTGGAATGCTTTACTGTGGTTGAATATTGCCCTTTAAACTTTTGCCAAGTTCCCTTGTTTTCTAAACTTTGCCAGTAAAAGTGTGTTATTTGGCTAGCTGAGAAACGTGTGTGCAGTGTCTTTTCCCGTGTGCTCTCTCAAGGTATTAAAAGAACTCAAGACCCTTTTAGTAGATCCTAAGGGTGGATGTATTTGGTGCCTTGTATATTTTCAAAGTAAAACCCCTTTGGTGAGCTGTTAGGGTGAGTCTGGGGTCTTACGTGCACCAACTACCTCCACAGGAAGAGAGGGCAAAGCATATGTGACATTCATCTGTACTCAGACTGGGACTTACTGCCAGGAGGCACCACAGAGACATCCCAGCTTGTGAAGAGATTCTCTGACTCAGATCTATCCCTGGTTGTTGCAATTTTGGGGCCATACAGGTCCACATAAACAATGTTGATGCTTAAGAAACCAAAGAGCACAGTCCTTGGTCCTGTGTGAAAAGTGTTGGCAATGTATAACATTTCATGAGTGATTGATTTACTTTAATAACTGGGAAATGTGAAAAGGTAGAAACCTTTTAAATCAACAAAGTTATGAAATATTTGTGTATATAAAAAATAGAATGAATTTCCTATCTTGCACAGACAGCATGCAGTTTTCATTCCAGTGTAAGAATTTATGTAATTTGGAAGAAGTTGCTCTCTCTTACCCATATGTCTCTTTTCTACAGCACTCAGTTTTGAGATATATATGTATTAGACTCTTAAACACTGTATTATATTTGTATCAGTTTAATCTGTGCATGTTGCAAGTGGGTGTATAAATGTCTCCGGAATGTTATTTGTTACAGGTCATCCCTTGCTTTGAGATGCGAAGGACAGTAATACTGCATTAGAAGTTTCAAGCTCAAATACACAGTTCACAGAATGGGATTCCAAGATTCCACAACATTAAAACCATCAAGATCCAACACCATTAAACCCCCAGCTTTACTTTGCTTCTTTATCTGCCTGCCTAAATGCAATCTGACCACAAATCTCACATTTACTCATGTTATATAAAATACATTTCTAGTGCAAACTACAGAATACCTACACAGTGCCCTGCAGAATGTTTATCTCCTGTGTGTCAAAAGATGCCATACTTTGTTTTCATCTTCCATTATAATATTCTTTCTCAATCAAAGGATGGCAACATATTCCACTATACTTGTCTGTGCTTGCAGAGTGTGCAGAATTACTCTGTACTGCCCTATCATTAAGCAGAAAGCCCAGTTTATCTTGAGATGCCTTTTAGCTATAAATGGTAACTTTTGCAGATGATGGAATCCTGTGGTCTGTGTGAGATTCAAGGTTCTGTGAGAAGTCCAAGCAGTAAGAGGCATAAACTTGAGACTGTAGGTTAGAGCAGCCTGAGGAACCCCCTTCCAAGCAAACATGAGCAGCTCAAAGGAAATACTGTTGTATGGAACTGTGTGATATTGTATTTATATGCATACTTCCAATATAACATATAATTATAATGCAGTTATATCAATAATACAATTATAATTAAATTGACACTATTTAGCATATATTAATAATCATATTAGTTATAGTCTGCTATCTCAGCATAATATAATTCTCTTTATACATAAGCCAGATAAGGACTTGCACAAACAGAACAGTTTTTTGCCTATATGCATAATTGTAGTAAGATATTAAACTAAATAACCTATAAATGCATTTATTAATAATACAGAGCAGATATGTTCTATTTTATATGCAGCTCTCATGAGCCTTCTGGACATGGAACAAGAGTGTATGTTGTTAAAGGGATCACAGACTGCTTAAAAGGATATTACTCTGTTTCTGTACACTGCCTATTGTAGAGCTCGCACACAACCAAATGTGTTACTACTAAATGACTTATTGACTCTGAATAAGGCACATCAATGCATATGCAAGTCTGATTTTATTTATGGGGTGGTTCTGAAAGAGCAACCTGATTTATGTATCTAACCATCCAAGTCAGTGGAGAAAATTTACAGTTCCATATCCCTTTCTGTAATGCTTTAAAATTCACAAGTCAGTGTTTAAAAATATTTTTTTAGCTGCAGCTGACCAAGCACTAATCCGAAGAATGTCCTTATTCAGCCTGTCTTTCTGATCTCCAAAGTAACACAATGTAACACGTTTGTTTTCTAAGCAGAACAGTACAAAAACTACAGTAATTACTGTAGATTTGAAAAGGTTCGTGGGAGTGATGTCAACATTTTGTAGAGTGAGGCTATAGTTTATTAGATGGACAGAGCAGACATGAGAGGAAATCTGAATGAAAAAGAATGTTGGGAATTTCATGGATTTTTAGGAAAAGAATATGTTCACCCACTTCTTGATTTCATGGCCATCATTTTTTTTCCATTATTTAAATGGTTCTCTGTCTCTGGCTTATCACTTGTCCTTTTTTCTCCAAGATGCGTATATTTAATATCTTAGCTCAGGTTGATTCTGTGTACTTGAAAAGACCAGCATTTGTTAGGAGAATGAATGGCAAAAGACAATGACTGAAAGCAGAGAGCATTTCAAATAAGCAAAACTGTAAGGGAGGCAAGGATGACAGAGTTGATAGGGAAATTAAGAGTCATTTCATAGAACCTATTCCCCTGATGCCCATGTTCAAACCTTTTCATTATGAAATCTTGTCACTTCTTTCCAGCTTAGTCTTCCTGAGGTAGAATCTCCCTGTTCTGGTTGATATTAAATCCTGTTCCTTTGGGTGTCTTGGACAGTGTCATTAATGGTTACCCAATAGAAGAAGAAATATCTCACCAGCCTTCAGTTCTTTATGTTCAGCTTTATATGCCTGTGAATCTGTAGTTTGACTATTGTGATAATTGCATAGGCCTTTTGCCTTATACAAACTTGCTGTTTTCCCCAAATCCCATAGCTGCCTGTGCTTCCAAGGCATTGTTTGGGATGGTGGGTTGCAGCATCCCTTGCTGCATAGAATGCAGAGGATGCAGCTTTTTCAGTGTCTTAACTGGTAAATACCTCATTGAACAAGTAGCATGATCATTTCTGTCATGTTAAGTTTGCTCCTTGCTGTGTTTATGGGAGGGTTTATAAGTGGATATAGAATCTAGAGTCACATTTCTATCTCTTGGTTGGCTTTGGCAGTTATTTGTTGTGGATTTCTTATTTTTCGCCTGTAGAATAACAAAGCTTTTGATTGACATTATTACACTAGGAAGACTAGGACTGTGTTTACAGTGAATATGCAGAGCTATAGGCAAAATGTGGAGGATTTTGACTGGTTTTCATGACCTTCAGACTCTTTCATCCTTGAAGAAAAGTAAAAAACCATGAACTTTCTTTGAAAGTTGTAAGGTGCTCAAATTCTATAGTCCTAAGGACTTATAAATACACAGAGAACATAAAAATATATACCTACAAACATGTCAGAGATGAATATTTCTAGAGTAATATTAATGACACTTTTTTAATATTAATGAACTTTTGAAGATAATATTTTTGTCATATAAACTTATATATTGCTACCATTATGGCGATCTTAATTGATTCTCTTGTAAGAATTGCAGTTTTTAATTCTGTATTCATAGTAAGTGGATTTCTTCACTGGAAATTATTTTATGGCTCATTTTAGCTGTGAAAGGACAGTTTCAGTGCATTTGCTTTTTCTTTCTGTTTCTATCTTTTCAATAAGACCAATAAGGAAATTCAGCATGTCAAACTTCTGGAGAGCTCTCATTCTTGTCTCCCTCTTAGCCCTCAGTCTGTTAGCCAGGCAACTGTGATTCAGAGGTCACAATGTTAATCTGGTGTTGCAAAGCTAGACTGCATGGTGCTGCTAAGCTACAGATGTCCAAGCATGAAGGTCTGCAACTTACTAAAATGATGATGTTGTCAGAATTCTTATTAGCACTGATTTCTGCGTTTCCTGCAGGAGCAGTTAGTGACAGAAGGACCAACTGACAGCAGCCCATGATAACCTGTGTCATCTTATATCAAGTGTCTGTTATGGTAGAATTTAGGTCCTTGTCTCAATTAGACACAGAGGTGCACAGGACCAGCAGCATCTGAAAGCAAAAACACTGAACAGCTCACCGTGCATGGGAGAGTGTCTGCTATTTCCCTCTCTTGCAAGTCACTTTTTTGTGGTGGTGGTAGAATAACTGTCACTTTCTGCAGCTTATATAAAGAGGTTTGTTTTAAGGGGATGATATTTGCTGGATGTAACTCAGAGGGCAAGCATTCATCTCTTTTTCAGGGTGGTAGGTGAAAGTATGCTTTCTCTTGCTTAGTCTGAGGACTTGTTGCCCTTGCCATATATGCAGTACTAAATGGAAACTGTTCACTGAGGAATGATGATGCTTTATACTGGTAGAATTTGAGTCTTTTAAAATTTGTTTTCTGCCTTACTTTGTCTTTTTCATCTAGCTTTCCTTAAAGCAATGACAAAAATCTGGAACATTTAGCTGATTGTGATTTTTCAAAAACTATCTGGAAAACAGGTTCACTGACACATATATGCAGTATATACCTTTGGTAAATAGAATTGGATCATCCACATTTCAGTTCATTTTTTCCAGCAAGGAGGTTTTTGAAGACTTAACAAATTGAAAAGGGCAGAGCAGGTGAAGCAAGGAATGGTTTTATCCACCCCTTTCACACTGAGCATGTGATGTTTTTCTGAGCAGCATGAAATTTATTTTCCAAAGACATTGTCAAGTTCACTGGGATTCACTGACTCCTGGTAGCAATGTAAGCTTGAGACAGCAGTGACAGGCTTTCTTCCAGGACATCCCAAGTATCGTTAAAAATAAGCTCCCTTCAACTGGTATCATGGCTGAGCTATGGTACCAGCACAAAAATTAACAACAACTTAGATCAGCCAAGCAATAATTATGAAGAATTTCTGATAAGGCACATACATATCCTCTCAACTTTGCTGGTGATACTTTCCGTAGGCAGTGCCTGTGGGTGGTATCCTGCAGCTGAGCACCCCTGGTTTCCTCTCCAACCTGTCCTTCCAGAAGCTGCAGAGAGAGCACAATGCTGCAGCAATACTCAGGGACTAATTATTTTTGCCAGCACGAGCTCATTTGGCCTTTGATTTTGAACTGACAGTTAATATATAGGGCAGTTTCAGAAGGGGGTGTGTTTTACAGTGCTTTGCAAATGACTGTCTAAATCATGGGTACAGTTTGCAATTGCAGTGATATAAAACATCTCTCTGTTTACTCTCTTTATTGAAGACATATTCACAAAGAAGACATATTTTTTCAATATAATGATTGGTATATTGGCCTTGATAAGGTGAACTTTACAGAAAGTAAATGAGTAAATGTTATTATCATTGCATTACAGGCAGAACCTGAGTTTACATTTGCTGCATGAGACATACATCTGCAGGGAGGGGCAGCCTTAGGCAGCCCTGTAGTCTATGGTGGGGAGAGCCTGCAGCATGGCCTGGGGCAGCTGGAGCATGTAAGGATCTGTGGCTATATCTCTGCTGCAGAAATGACTAGGGCCAGGAATGAAATCCTGGGGCTGCTAATACTTGTTTTGCAGTCTGGAACCGTTTTGTGTTGTCAGGACCAGTTTTGTTTTCCCCACTCTCAAGTGAAATCCAAAGATGCTTTGCACCTTCAAGGCTTCTGTTACACCACAGACCGTACAACCTGTAGCCTGCGTTTTGTGCTGATAAAGTGTTGTTTTGATGAGTTGTGACACATCCGTAGCATTATTCAAAATGCTCTGAACTGAAAATAATATGCAATGAAATAACATTTATGCATTCAGGCTTTGAGGCAACCACAGGGGACCAAAGGGAAACCCTCTGCCAAATATTATGTAAAGTGATGAGGCAATACCATGCAGCTTGAGCTTTATTTAACAATATGGATAAAGTCTGAATCCTTAGCTTGGCATATCTGAGCTGATGTAAGGTGCTGTTTCTGGCATGAAGTGTGAGATCTGTGGTCATTTTCTAGCAGTCATCTCAAGAACTGAAATTTAGGACCTCTAGACTGCCAATTTTTGTGCTCCTCCTCTCCAGAAAATGCTACAATGAAAGACAATAACGGAGAAAAAAAGCATCTAAAGAAGGTAAAATTCTGGTTCCTGATGACATACTGTTTCTGTCATCTCATCAGTTAAATGGAGAATTGCAGTGGAGCAGGACTAGTTCTGCTCTCTGGAGCCCCTGGGAGCTCTGACTTTATTTGCAGTAGAAGTTGGACTGAATTCTAAAGGAAGAAGAAATTTAAGTCAAATGCATTACTAAAATTATGTGTTATGGATGCATGAGGGATTAAAGAGTTTAAAAATAATGATTTACTCAAGTCAGCCTTGAGGATCAAAGCTTTGGCTTCAATGCTGTCTCAAGGTGGACTTTAGTACCTCATGGGATAGTTTCACGGCTCAGTGCAACACAGATAATTTGGCATTCAAAGCTGTCAACAGCATGGATTAATAAAGCATTTACAGTATCTTTAAAGTTATTATTGCAAGCCAAGTCTCATACCCTTCCTGAGTGCTGCTGTAACTGTTTGTTTCTGAAAGGCCCAATTTCTGTTTTTGTTTGTTTGTTTTTTGTTTATTTTTTTCTTCAGGGCAAATATACTTGAAATTGAGGGTAGGCGATTAAAACCAGCAGGAAATATATAAGAGAATTGTTGGTGGTCTAAGAAGGGATTTAGAGACTCCAGCAGGGGAGAAGTATTTTATAAATTTAATATGAGGGTAAATAGTATTATCTCTGTTTTGCAAATGCAAGAACTTATTCAAGATCATTATTCACAGCCCACGAGCTTTTTTGTTTCTTTTCTTAGCTAACTGCATCATGACCCTGTCTCCAGCAGAAGGACAGGAAGATGCATATAAACTGAACTTTTTAGCTGGGATTATCTCATAAGGCAACCTTAAATTTTGGCAGCAAGTCAAAGGTTTACAGCACATCAGCAAATGAAACATGAGGACAGTTCATGGTGTTGCAATCAACTCACTCTCTCTCAGCTTCCAATAAGCAGAGGTCAGAGTAATTATCTCCTTGTCACTTTTGGGGTCTTTGTAGCAAATGAAGCGACCAGACAGTGCCATGGAAGAACATTGTATTGCTTTGGTAGTTTTGGCACCATTCAGTTCCTTCCCAAGCCCCCATGGCCCTCTCACAGCAAGCTCCTGGCCTGCTCTCAGCTTGCAAGGAAAAGGATCTGATAGTCAGTGTGCCTGGTTCCTCTCACTGAGCCTTTCCCAAAGTGGAAAATACCTTATTTGCTTCCTTGCCATGTGCTTGCTGGAGCAGAGTTCCAGTCCTTTCAAATGGGCCTCTGAGGAATTTGATATACTGCGCATTGAACACCTGTACTTTGCACAGGTCTGGTGCCTTAAGCAGAAGGTTCTACAGACAGACCAATGGGGTAATTTAGAAGGGCTGTATGGATAAAATTAAATGCTAGCTTCTAGTGTAAATATGAACATTTAGACAAATTGAGAGAAAGGGCAATGTGACTATCTAATTATTATGAAAAATGGTATTCATGTTTTGTACAATTATGACTATATTAAGCCTATTTCAAGCAACTAATATGCAGACCTGATTCAGAAGAGATTAATTGGTGATGTGAACACTTAAGCTATATAATTTACTCTGATTGAAGAGGCAATACTAAAATGTGGCATTAGCAGATGTTGGATGAATTTTTGCTCTGAATCCATTCACTGAAGATGCTAGGTAAACCTCCCCTTATTCTAGACGATTAAATAGTCTAATTCCTGGATTTGGCTTGCATTTCTGTTTTGTTTCTTTGAATTATTTGTCAAGAGTTTTTGCTGTAGCAATAGCCAGTTTTGTGATGAAATGAAGCACATTCCAGATTCAGCTGTTAAGGTCTGTATGGGGGCCCTTTGGCAGGATCCAGCAGGGTGCTTATTAAAAAACACCTGACTTTTTCTGTTTAATATTCAACACCATAATTTTTGTTCTCCACAAACTCACTGGTCATCACAGGGCAAGTCTCTGGGCACTCCACTAGTTGCTGTGAATTATTCACTGCTACTCTTCTCACCCCAGAATGGACAAAAGTGCATTTTGTGTATCATGCTGGCAGCAGCAATTTCCTAAATCCATGTTTTCTGAGATGGAAGGGAAACTGCAAGTCATCTCCTTAATTTCATTGACAATGAAATAGTTAAATATATTCATTCACTTGAGACCACAGGTTGTGATCCAGAACCAGAATTTCATCTGCAGTGTGGATGCCCCTGAAAACTAAAGTGTGAAGTAAGGGAAGAGATAGATGAATTACTAAACCGCAGTATCTCAAACGCACATAATAAAACCTGATTATGATTAGAGTTCAATTGGGGGACAACTATATATATAGTAGGATATAGCTCTGTTTCATTTGCTATAAGCACAGAAATCACACCTGGATGCCAGTATACATGCTATGCAAATTTGCCTTAATACTGTAAAATCCTAAAATATTAGCAGAGCAGGATCCTGTAAAAACTGTGTCCAAAATGCCTGTGTGCAGTTAACACAGATATTAAATTGAATGCTTCTCTTACTGTTATAAATGACTGCTTTGCTGTCTTTGTCAGCAGAGTTGTGGCATTCATCCTGTTGCTAAGAATAAGAATAAGATGACCATCTGCATTTCTGCAGAGTGATGGCTACCCAGAGTGAGTTCAATAAAAGAAAATTATGGCTTTGTGCTTTGCTACAGCTGATAAATCATGAGCAGGTCTTGCGCTGAGGCAAAAAAATGAAAAATAACATTATGTGGCAAGACTCTTTATAGGGTACCAACAGAGCGGCCGCTAGAATTGTAATACCCCCAGAACGAACGTCATGCAAGTGGTAAATAATGATCTGCTCCTGAGGAACTGAGCACACTGGGCTGTTAGGGACACTGGTGGGTATGTGTCAGGGAAACACTAAAGGTACACTGGTGGTCTTTGTGGGGAAACACTGACAGCATGTGTGGGCCTGCTATCAGGCTGTTTTCCACTTTCTTCCTTCAGAATAAATCTCTTCAGTGCTAGTTCAGCGTATCATTCCTCTTCCTTTCTGTGACCTGGGGTCTTCTGCAACAGCCTGTTCCATTAGCCAAAAGACTGTCTCCTGGAAATGAAAGCTGGTTAAAAGATGGCCTCAGGGACTCCTTGGAGGTAGTATAGACCTTTTTAGGGTTTGAATATGCCCTGTTAGAGACTGGGGTTTTCTGACCAGATACATCACTGTAAAACCTCCAGTTATCTTGTTTCTTGAGTAATAAAAGCCTTTCTCAGAGGTGGGGACTCTGACATCAACTGAAACCTAAGCAGGAGTTTTTGGTCCCACATATTGGTTCTTCCTGAAGGTAATTGATTTTCTGGTTGTGTTTTCTCCTTCAGTCTATTTGAAGTTAGTCACTAAAGTTCTAATGGTTTCTCCCCAGTTTAGTTATCCAGACTAGGGGGTGCATTACATGCATGGTTTTGCAAATGAACAGAATATGTGCTAAATGAAGGCAGAGTAAATGCTGTGGAAATTGGGTTTCTAAGTAGAGTTTTGACTGTTATCTCATAAATATTCATTGGTGTCTGCAATATAATAAGGTATTCTCAATGCAGTAGTAAACTAAATTATCATTTAAGGACTATTTGTAGCCATTTTCTTACATTAATAGTTAAATAACTGTTTAAGGACAAATTTTGATCTGAATTTAGTAGAAACAGCTTAGGGGGTCTCTGATCAAATCAGGTGTAATATAGATTCTACTGTGGCTTCAGACATTCAGAACTGCACTCCTATCTATTTCTTTTTCAATTTTACAGTCTCTGCTTAAATACTGTGGTGATTGTCTGTCAAGAAGTGCCTCCAGGTGGGTTTTCCCCAAGGAATCAGCATGGTGTCAACAGGAACAGTACTTTAGAAGACCTCAGTTTGAACAAATATCGAAAAGCAAAATAATCACTGAAATTCAGTTACTTAGAACACTATTACATATGCTGCGGGGGAAAAGGAAGAAAAGGGAAAAAAATGCGGGTTTGAATCTGGCATTATTCTTCTTTATAGCTAATTAATAAGCAGTCGGACTGCCTTTATTCTCTAAAGGACCACTAGATGTCAGCACATATCCAGGCTACCGTAACGGGAGCAACAACCATCTGGTAGTTAAAAAACCCTCTACCATGGAATGATGGTTTGTTTGACTGCATAAAAATTTCACATACCCACACTGTAACAACGACTGTTTCGGCCATCAAAAGAGGGGGACTTTTATGTATGTCACTTCTTGTTCTGGTTTTGCAAACTGCATTCATTGCCATCTGCATTCTGTACATTGTCTTTCAGGAAGCACTTCTCATATGGAAAGTCTACAAGTCTACCAGGTGCAGCTTTATAGTGAGGATGGTTAATGTCTTTTTTTTTTTTTTAAATCTAAATATTTAATGGCCAAAATTATTTTAAACATGAACATGATAGTTAATTCTCTTTAAAGTAGGGAAAACAAAAAATCTGAAGAAAAGTTTAAACACAGTGTAATAGGATGTGCTACTGCTCTATGAGATCAGGCAAAAAAATACCCAAGTGCATCCTTAGTGTTCTCAACTCACCGGTATTTCATGTAAGAAATAATAAATAAAAAATCACATTACTATGCACTCAGACTATTTTAAATGCGTAGACACAGTTCACTGCTTACATTACTTTTAAGTTAGATAAAAAACTTCCTTGATCAACTTTGCCAGGATTAGTATTCGAGCATATACATGTTAATATGCTGTCTATTCACTGCATGATATATATCTAGATCCAATGTCAAAACATAGAGCAGTTTGGCTGGTTTTGACAGGCAATCCATTTTTCCTAACCATCCATATCTTCAGGAAAATTGTGTTTTGGAAAATTGGACATATAAACTGGAAACTGTTATTCAAACAGAGGGGTTTTTTCTAATAGAGTGGAAGATGAGGTGCAGGGCAAGCCTAAGCATTAGATGCTGAAGTTAACTGTGGTGAATCTGGGCCCATAATATGAAGTTTCTATGAAATGAGTTGTCCCTTGGCCATTGAGTCACTAGCACTGAAGTCACAGTCTCTGCTTCCACTTTGTCTCTGCTGTGGCAGTGGCACTGCACACATTCCTTGCACTCAGTTAGGGGTTCCTGCAGACTCTGGTTCTGCTTGCCACATACTGGTAGCTGGAGAAAAAGCGGAGAGACTTTGTGGTGGCTTTGGGTGGCTTTCTTCAACCTGCCCTCCGATATGACCTGGTTTGAGGGGAGTAATCTCATGGCTGTCACAGCCACCCTATTTGTATTTAGCATATTTTATTAAATCCCTATCCCAGCATCTGCCAAGGGTTTGCAATGTGGGTATTCAGCAAGGCAGAACATTCTGCAGGCTCCCAGGCTAAAGTGCCTTGCAATAACCAGCTTCTCCCATGATGGCTGTGTTATTCAGAGCATCGGTCTGTGTGAGGAGGGGCTTCATCCTTGCAGTATTTTAAAGCTGATAGACACCTGAGCAAGTACAGAGAGGGAGAGACGCACAGTGAGGGGTAACTTGGGGTCAACAGTGAGATCAAGTCTGCCACCAAATTTTGCTCACAGAAAACACATCCTGCTGAACTAGAAACTTGACTGACCTTATTCATGCTGTGCTTAAGGCAGGTTGCCTAGCAGCAGTGGTCTTAGCAGAATGTAGCCACAAACAGTGTCTTGCTGTCTCATCTGTTAGTAAAATTTGGGATGCATTGGAATTTCTGTGCCAAAGGTAGAAGACAGCAAGGTACAGCCCATCTGGAACTCATACAATCTAAACAATGCAAATCTAGATAGGCTGGCTTATGATTTTTGGAAAATGAAGACTATTTGGATTGCACATACCAACTCATCTTTTTCTAACATGAAGTAAAGGATTTGATCTGGTTTTTTAAACAGATTGCTCTAGATTCTGAGTATTTGAGCAGGGTAAATAATGCTGAAAAGTGGGAAGGAGGCGAGGAGGAGTAATGCTTGGTTTAGAAGTAAATTTCATTATGACTTCTTGCTGCCTTCCCATCATGTCAATACTTGGGAGGTCTGTGAGAAAACTGGATGAATAAATGTGAGTGTTTGAGTCTGTTAAAAATACTTTGCCTGTCTGGGATAAAATCAGTCATTTGTATAATTGTCCTGACTTGGCAACCCGATCCAAATGGCTCTTCTTCCTTGGCACAACCGTGTACACCTCTGTCCCCTGGTCCAAAGCAGGGGGGAGGCTGATTGTCAGCAGTGCTAATAAAGAAATGACAGTGTCCCTTTAGCTGTCCTTTGGGTGAGAAGGGGTTCAGCAAAGAGAGGGCGAACCTTGCGGTTTCCCAATACATTCAATGCTCCCTGTCACTACAGCATCAGCCCAGGATGAACTGACAAGTTTTTGTCTCACCATTGAGCATTGTCTTTCACAGGTTTGATCTTTCTCCATGGACATCTTTTACTTCTAAGGAAAGCTTTTAGCTTCCCAGATTATAAATACAGACAGTCAAATAATGCTCAAGAATTTTAACTGTAATAAAAGGTAGGATGATAATTTTTGGTGTTAGTTTGGTACCTGGAAGCATTTTCATTTCTCTTAGGTTCTGGAAGGTGGGCTATGGTATCTGTTGATGAAAGCTTGCATATCTTTACTGGAGTCTGTGCTGGGAATTAAAACTGGCAGATAATTTGGCTGAATAGCTCAGCAAACTATTGCAAAGTGTTTTATTAATATAAAATACACATGTACATTATTTCTTAGTGCTGCGTTTTGGCTCATAAGACAGCAGCATCCTCAAAATAATTCAAGTCTGTCACCATTGTGAATTAGGCCTTCTCCTTGTGCAGGATCTGTAAATTCTTACTTGTTAGCACTTCCTTGGTACTCAAGTGTTGTGTTCAGCTTTGTCCTATTTCAGTGAGTAATTGTTGGCTAAAAATAAAAACAAACCTGAGTTTATTCAGTCATTAAATTTTTCTGCTTAGGCAGAAAAATGTTTCTTCCTGAATGAAAAATATTACAGAAACTGATTTGACATTCTCTAAGAAGATGGAAACATTCAATTGCCAGTTTGGACATTTGGTATAAACACAAGATATAAGCTATGTGTGGATGTAGTTTGCCCAGTTCCTGACATCAGTTGCTTTTACTGCCACAGCTTTATTTTTGCACCTGGAAGGATCCAAGATAATTTTGTGGTACTTATGGTGGACACTGGAATTAAGAGAAATAAGGTACAGCTTTCTAACCAAGAAAATAATTAATCACTGGAAACCATTTATGTAGAGTAATGATGGTCTCTCAGAAATTGTTAATGTAAAAAATCAGAATTCAATATTTTCTTTTGAAAGATTTGTTGTATTACAATTGCACACAATCATTGAACTTGATGCCAGAATTAGTAAATGGAAATCTTATAGCTTTTAATATTTTTGAAGTTCATTAACCATTAATCCAAAATGATCAGTTCATTGTTAAGAGGAAATAGCCTAATAACATGTCAGTGCACAGTCCTTGCCTCTTTATGCCAAAACCTTAGGAAAAGGGAATGATAGGATCAGAAATGTATTGATATTGTTTTTTTAAATGAGAACATTTCTCTATGTAGAGCATGTTCCCTTTCTATTTATGGCATTTCATTGTTGGATGCCTCTTGCAAAGAAGCTTATTTGCTCAAAGTAAGGCTGCTTTCATCAATTACCCATCATGGACACAACTTTTTGGACAGGACTATTTGGGGACAAAGTCTGCTACCTTGTGTTACTATAAACCCTGAATCTTGATGTGTCACACTGAAGAATAGAAAGGAAAACATTGCAGAGCAGTGACAAAATTAGTGTACATTACCCAGCAGCCAGGGGCCAAATAGAGATCCTGTCTCCAGCAGGCTGGAATGAATTGGCTACAATTCCCTAAATATTAAAGCCTTGAAAGAACAGAATGTCATTATAAAATGTATCCTTTTTTTATATCCTAAGAAAGAAATATCCTGTAGTATTGTTTAGTAAGGATATAATTTTAAACCAGGTTTGCAGGTTGCTCAAAGATTTTTTTTTCACTTTTCTGTTAGATTCTAATGGACTGTAAAAGCTGGGGATTAATTTGGCCCATTAAATATTAAAAGATTAACACTTTTCTCATTTTTCTCACAATTTAGAAGTGAATTATATAGTTGCATTGCAATCATTCCACTTAATTTTACTTTTAGTGTCATTTTTCTCCCAGCATTAATTTTGTCCCTGTTGCAGCATTCAGCTCAGGACGTATCTCACTGCAGTCCATTATCTGACCAGTCAAGCCTGCAGAAACAGGGAGTCTTACTTAATTGGAAAAATGCACTGATGCAGAAAAGGTACATGTAACTTCTTGCACTACCTATACCTTTTAAAAAAGCATCATTACCAAGATGACAAACTGTCATTTATTCTTTGATCTGAAAGATTTTCAGGAGCTGTTGGAGTCAGAAAGTAGAAGGACTGAAGTTTAAAATCCCTTTCATGTCATATTATGGAATAGATGTGTAAAGAGTGACTCTACAGGAAGCATCAGGTGAGAATTTTTAGAAGTTTTTCAAAGCAATCAGTGAAATCTGATTTAAGAGTACCACTTCATTCTCCACTTAATAGTGTTCTCCAGATAAACTGTATTCCAATGTGCTTCACAGAGTTAAATAATGCAGCTATTGAGATAAATAACAGCAGAAGGAGTCAGTCACGGCAAGTTATAGGCTTGGGGAACTGCTGTTTTCAGCTGAGATTTAAAATGAGAAGGCAAAATTACAGTTCATTACTATACACCACAGTGGCCGGAGGATTTCAGCAAACTCCACCATACCTGAAAGCTATCAAATAATAAGCAAAATTAATCAGACAAGATGAGTGCTTGGAAGAGTTCAATGACCTGAGCCCTACTGACACCACCTCGTTTGAAACTGAACCTGGCTGACACCGGACTGTGCTTAGCAGAGAAGACTGAGTGTAATGTGACATTAATTTTCCTCCTTCTGACCTCGCTTGACTGAACGTGCTGGAGCATGTAATTCTTTATGTTGCCATCAGAAGGATCTAATGTGAAAGTCTGGTGGAACCCAGGCCCTTCTGTGGCCTGTCCAGTAACACAGTGTGTGAACTCAGGCAGCTAATTCCTGGAATAGGGTCCAAAGTTTGGCAGTTTGGCTGTCCTTGGTGGTTGGCAATTATGAACTCTGTCTAGTCTTATTTTCCTTGATCCTGATACCAGAGCAGGTTTCCAAGTCACCAACTGCAAGAACAGCATTTTTCTGGAGGTGAAAAACAAACCTCAGCCTGAAAAAATACAATAGAATGATCTCAGTTTACACCTACGGAGAAGTGTGATAAAGCAGCTGTAGCTGATCAGGTTCTATATTCTTAGCTCAGATACAAATCATAATCAGAGACAGTTTTAACATTTTGAATAGTATGGGGAGAAAAAGATGAAGATACATGCTGTAATATATCATCTGAAAAGGTCTTGTAGGTATAGTCATCAACTGTTTAAAGATTTCAATATTCATATATCTTTTTTAACAGTCAGTTTCTTTCAGAATCTATACACTTTAGATTTGACACCCTTCAGGCAGAGAGGTGATATCACTACAAAACCATATCCCAAACCTGAAGAAGCACAAATAATGCTATAAAAGTTGCATACATTTTGCCACTGTCTCCATTTTTTACTGCAGCAATGTTGATTTAGGTCCTTAACTGTCTTTTCCCTGTAGAACCCTCAGCATCCCAGTGACAAAAAGCCACCTGCTTTTCCCAGACTCACTTAACACTCAAACAGGAGGAATCATGCTGTGCCCAGCATTACTGGCTCTCATGAGGAAGAAAGGGGAATGTATTCAGCATACTCTTTAGGGTTTGCCTAACAGCTTTGGAAATCAGTGGCAAGATTCACCCTTCTGTTAGGAACTTGCTTTTACATTGCTCTTCTAAAAGACAATATTTAAGGTGTTCCCTGTAGGTTTCTCCTTCTACCACAATAACCCCCAAAGGACGCACTCCACAGAAATTTGGAGGGGTAAAACTATCATTCCAGGTATGGTCTGTGCTCATTTTAGAGCCTGATAAGTGTTGAACAAGACACACTAATCTTCAGTTATTTTGTGGGAGTAGGTATTTTGTTAATATTAATGACTCGGATGGGTGAAGGATATAAATGTTACATTTGATGAGGATCTGACAAGAACACCTGTCTTTGTTAAACTTAGTGAGTTGGTGTTGTTAATGGCACTCTGGGAATCAGAATTTGTGAAAAAAGATTTATCTTCTGTATGTGTTGATCCCTTGTAAATGTTCACTCATAAGAAACACACTCAATATTTGAGATGCTCTGCTTTGTCATTCCTGCAGTACAGTCATACTTATTTAGGCCTAATTAATTTTTGGTTTAATCTTTCTGTGCTTGAAGATGCATGGACTGAATTTGGCTCATCACCCCGCCCACTTATGCCACTTATGTCAGGCTTGAATATGAAAAAGAAATCAGTGTTGTACAAAAGGGATACAGCATAATGACAAAAAATGCTATGCAGCAGAGGATTTCTTTTTTTTTTTTTTTTTAAATACTATGACTAGAAGGATGACTGTTTTCCAGAAATGTATTTAAAATTAATACAACTGCTCTACTCAGGAAAATGATACAACCCAATTGAAATCAAAAGGATCATTTCAAGAGGACAAAAATCACAGCAATGCTAAATGGAAATACCTGGTGAATTTACAAGGAAAATCATTAACTGTATGCTGTCTGATGTTGCTTCTCATTGCCCAATACCTCAAAGTCTAACCTTAGAAAGGTATGAAGAAATGGAGATTTGTAATCCATACATTGTGAGGATCAGATGGGTCTATTAGAGGAAAGAGAAAAAAACTGATAAGTAAGTGTTCCACAGAACCAGTAGCTGAAAGTAAGTTTTTTATAACCATCTGCCAGCAATACACATGGTGGTAAATATTTTGGAATCCATAAGTCTTTCTGGGCTGCCTTCCTATAAACTAATTAAAACAATTCTGATGTACGCTTAAGTGGTGACCTTTTGGTCACTCACAAAGTCATCTGCTTGAAAGTGTTGTCTTTGGCATTGCCAAGTGCCTATGAGAAATGATTACAGTGTGGGAGTGTGTAGAGGAAGAGAGGTATAGATGTAGGGCAAAACTTAAACAACATTTTTATGTAAGGCAAATATAAAGCCTAAATGCTATCTGATATTGCTCTGTACTTGCAAATTCTTGGAGGTGAGTAGTGAAATGTAGGTGAGATTGGCTTTTTCAAACTGAAGCTTGCAGGAGAGTGGCTGTGAGGAGAATAAGACCCCTTTTTTCTGTCTATGTTGGTGGCAACAGTGGGAAGATAAATCTTCAGAGGGCTGTGATGCTGTAGGTAATGGAGCTGAACACAGTGCTCATTGAAGCCTATCCAAAAGCCTTGTTTGTCAAAGACAGCCTGTTTGCAAATATTAAATGGATATTGAAAGTGTGGTTGTGAACAATTTGTATTTTTAGCAACAGGAGAGCAGGATAGAGAACTGCATTGCCAAGATATAATATATGTACTTCACAATTCTTCTGGAACGGATTATTATTTCTGAAAGTACTGCAGAATTTTATGTTACCATGAAGGAAAAGAGAGCACTTTGTGTAATGGTAGCATCAGGAGATACAAGTTCTAGTCCCAACTTTTGTATGTAATTAAAATAATTTTAATTCCTGTAGTGCTTAGCCTTCCCATCAACACTGCATTGGTTTTCAGACTGCTTTGCCCTCTTTAAATTGGTAGCCTAAAAAGATCAGAGTGCTCTGCAGCAGTTCAGGAAATAGACACCTCCATTTATTTTGCTACTGTGAAAACTGAGGCAGATGAGCATGATAGTCTGATTTTCTATGGACTTTGCTCACCTTAATCAGATGGATGTCAACACATGAAGCAAACAAGAAGCAGAAGTCACCTGTGACACCAACAGGCTAAATTCCTGGACTCGCAGCAGAATATCAAAGTTGCTTCCACCTAGTATTTTATTCCATTCTGTACATTTTCCTCAGAAAGAAGATTGCATACTGTGGTACATATAGAAACAACAAAGATCTGCTGTGAGTTGTTAAAAGTGCACAGATCTGAGTATGGATAATTTTGTGGCCCTTTGAAGGCTGAGTATAGAATGTGCGATCTGGAAATATGGGTGCTGATGTAGTGCAAACATTAATTGGTGAATGTGTTGCCAATGCAAGCTTGAGTTTTCATAATGGTGCTAAAATCCAGGCCCAGGGAGTGGCAACACTCAAGAAATCAAACTGACAGTGTGTGAGATATCATCAAGAAAAGTTGCTGTAGCAAAGCAAACGGGCCAACATGATTCCAGCTCCCAGTATTGCTCACTGGTGTCCGCTGGAATGTGTCAGATGACTGAATTTGAATGGGCTCCAGTGGGAGGGATGGCCTTTTCCTTGCAAATATTTCTTCAGCTCTTATGTTGCCCCTTAGCAATAACGGTTGGCTTTTTATAGAACACTGTCTGATTCATCGGCAACCTTTAGCTATTTTATTGATTTAGCATTTCTTCCGAGATGCAGTGAAATATATGACCCATGGACAATGTGATTTTTTGAAAGCCAGTGCTGATGTCAGGGGTATGTTGTCTGGTTCAAGCTCCACTGCCTCTGGAGTTCATTAGAAGTTGTTTTAAATACGCTTTCTACTCTGTTTATGGACTACATTTCTTTTTTTTCACATGTGGTAAGGATGCTGTTTACACTGTCTTTGGTGTGTATTTCAAACCCTTTTGCTGAATTGAGTCATTTCACAGTGAAGTAAAAGGAATGTAAGAGAAATATGCTCTGTTTGGGACACCGTGGCTTAGTATATCAAAGGAATAAAGAACAAGAAACAGGCTGGGAGAACTTTCAGAATCCATTTTATTTATTATGTAGAAGGAATGAAGTAAAATGTCATTGTTTGTGTCCTCTGAATGTTAATCTACCCAGCAGCTGGAATCACAGTGAAAGGGCTCGGATAGAATTGTGTGCAGCTCATCTGTACATTAGGCTGGTTGGCAGGATACTCAGTGAGAAGCTAATGAGCATGCAGGGCTGGGATTTGGGGTGTGGTGAAAGTGGGTTCACCACACAAGGGTTTTACAAATAGAAGCACAGAACTAAGAAGTCAAGTTTGTGTAGAGACCCAGGCAGGTTAACTGTGAAAGTTCTGAGCCCGCAGCAGCCACCACTCACCCTTTGATGCCAGTATCTAAATGTAGCTCTGACTTGAGGTTTCTACTTCTGAAAACTCTGGCCTAAGTTTTAGGGATTTTTAAAATTGTGCTGCTAAGGACAAAACATGCCAGAACAGAGCTAATGGTATTCACTGTCCTTTGGCAGATACTTTGTAATACTGAGTGTCCTTCAGCTCCTGCTCCTATGAATCTGTGTGTATCAAAAAGAGATTTGACTGAAGTAGCTCCTACTTTTCCCTCCCCTTCCTCACACTTGCTTTACCTCTCCGGGAATCCCCACAGGTATTATCATTGCAGCTGCTGCTGTTTAGCCACTATTGCTGCACAGTCCTCATTCTTCTTTTCCACTCTAGACACGAAGCAAGATGACACTTGATAAGCTTAAAGTTGCTTCTAGTCCACTGAAAGCTTGAGCCAAGAAGCATAGAGACCACGTAGTACAGCAGCCCCACTCCACACCATGCAGGGAATAGCTTCAGTGACAGCACCAAGTAGGCTGGCCGGAAGACTAGAGTTGATGCATCTGGATTTGGTGGCAGAGACAGTAGCTGTTGTTGCTATACATGATTAGCACGATGTGGAAATAGCCCCATGTAGAAACAGAGGGATTTCCAAAACTGATGGGTCAGTTTCACACTAGAGCCAGTGATAGTGTAACACAGAGTGAAAGCAGCTGGCCTTTCCAATTTCTGTCAGGAGCTGTAAATCACAAGGTCCCATATAAGCAGACCTACTGTAAGACACACAGCTCATCTCTGTGGAGCTTTAAATAGCCAGGGCTGAAATAACTCCTGTGTTTCTGCTGATGCATGATAAAGTTACACTGGGATGGAAATGCCACGGTGAATCAGATTGGGGCACAAATGGTAATGACTATTTTGTGTTTGCTTAAAGGCAGGCGATAGCTGATTCTACAGAAAAGCAGAGTGTAAGCGAAATCTTCTTCATCCTGCTACCTGCAGTGGCCAACTTTTGCAGTCAGTGAGAATTGTTTTCATTGAATAGCTGGTGTTGGTAGGTGGACTAGATTGCCCCAAAGAAAGTCCAATGAAACCAAAACTGTGGTCTCTACCTATCCCTCCCAGCAGCACAGGCAGCAAAATAAGACTTTAGTGATTGTGATTGACAGTGGGTACTACAGACCCTTTAGAGTGGCTAAGAATCTGTCTGATGACCTCTGCTGACACAGGCATCCTTTTTCCCTTCCTAAAAGAAAGGTGTCTTGGAATTGATTCTGATGTTTTAATCTTTAAAGTAGGAAGCAGTCAAAGCAATAAAATTTAATCAACAGAGTACTTGTTTTATCAAGTAAATGGATAATTGTGACATTTGACATTTTTACAAGGCTCTGTCTCTTGAACATTTGCCTAATTATCTGCTCTCTTTAAAGATTCTCTTCAGAATCCAGTTTAGCAGTTTCATGGCATAATCAGACTCAGCTTCTCTGAAATGTTTTGTTGTTGTTGTTATTGTTAGATAGTGCATTTCTTGGAAATGTCAAGTGTGTTGTCAAATATTGTACTAATTTCAGTTTCCTTTGTCAGAGCCCTGGACTTTATTAAGACAATACACACTGTGAGTAGGTCATTCCAGTAGCCAACTCCATCCTAAAGAACAATGGGATTACTCAGTTCAGGGGCCAGAGAATCTCTGATTAGTTAAAGGAACACTTTTAAGGTCACTTTAAAATTTATTTTCAGGGTTTCTTGGGGCACCCATTTACAGAAAAGGTGACTCTGCATTCCCAAGGCATGTTTTTGGCAATACATCTGCATCACCTATCTATAGTTGTCAGAAGCCAGGCTTTCAGTAGGCTCCCTCCTAAGTTAATGGAGGAAGAAACAGCACCTCCGTGAGGTAACTGATCCCCAACATCTGCAATATCTAATCTTAGGATGAATGGAATTTCCCTCTGAGACTCCTAGTTGATAGAGAAAATACAGAAAATGTCTTAGACTAGACAGTCAAGATCTGCACAGCAAAAATTAGGTAAAATTAGGCCTGCCTGAGCAAAGTGTCATTCTGTACCTGAGAAGTTTGTGAAGGTTGCGAAAGTGATAGGATGAATGCATGGATCAGGAAATAAAAATAGATCATCAGTGGTTCAGGAAGCTGTAAATTGCTAATGGATTGCAGGGTCCTTTGCCATGGTTTCTCTGTGTGTTAACTTGTTCTCTTCCATAAGCACACAGTTCTGACCTATGTCAGAGAGAAGATTCTGGCAAGAGGGACCTCTGGACACACGTGCCACGAAGGCTACTCTGTTCTTGAGTTCCACCTACATGGAACATTTCTTAGCATTCCCTCAGGCATAGTCACAAGGGATAGATGTTGTGTGTGTTTGGAGAAATAGTGCAAGGACTCTGTGTGATCTGAGTTTCCTTTCTGCTTCAAGTAGTCCATAGAGCATGTGCCAGCCCTCAGCGTGAAGTTGGCATAGAGTCCACAAAGTGAGTTGGTTTCCTGAATGGATGAGAAGGCAGGTGGCAAGCCAAAAAAAAAAAAAGCTAGTTTAAAAGCCTGTGAATGGAGAATGAAAGACACAGATGTGTAAAGAAATACCCATATTACAGATCTAGACAGACATTAATGAGTGTGTCCTAACTATCATACCAAGGTTATAAGCCCCTGCTTACTTGCAAGACAGATCTAGTTTGTCTGACTCAAACACTGGCAGTTCAAACTCCCTCTTAATTACAAGATTTATGCCTTTGCCTTTACCCAAAGAGCTGATCTAAAGGAATGAAAGAGTAGTTCAGTCTCTCAAGTCCACTTATTTCTTGTTCTCGTTATAAAGGTAAAGGTACCAGTTAGACTTGGTAGGACTTTTTTAAAATTAAAGCTTTAAAATTTAATAGTGAAGGGAATGTCTTACACTTTGACAGTTTTGGTTGCTCCATCAAATATTATGTGTGATCTTCATAAAGGAATGAATGCAGTGGGGTGCTGGAACACTTCACATAATTTGTCCTTGGGGTTTCCTCCCCTTGATGTCTGTTTTTGTTTTAAAAAAATTCTGTCCTGTGGTGCAATGGTTTATGAAGTTCTGGCAGTGTCACCCAGTAGTTCAGAGATAAGTCCCAAGTCCTCCACAGGATAAGGAGTCATGGGTGTATGTTATGCATGGCTGGCACTCAGAATCTGCCAGCATCTGCCACTCATCCCAGGGCCAGTGGAGAGTAAGGATGGCTCATTTAGTGTAACAATGGCAGGGCACCTGGAGCTTTTAATTCATTCAGAACCTGATTTTCCCCCTTTTACTGTTCACCAGTCTATCAGAGTGATTTCATGTAGAGACTTCTTTCATAGCTTCCAATTTATTCAAATTTATCTTTAAAAAGACCAGGAAACATTTTGGTCCCACTGAATTTAGTGGGAAGAATCCCAAAGGTACTCCAAGTGGAGATACAAACATCTCGTCTTTTGCACCTCTGACCTCATAGATTAATTTATCCTTTCTGCCCTTCCTCCTCCTGCTTCCTTTTCAAATATACTCATGTTTTCTTGCAGGCATTCCATCCCCCCAGCAGTCCCACAAATGCCTTCCATGCTCTGCACTCCACTGTAAGTGCCCACTTGGTGGTGGTTTGTGCTGGAGTAGTTTGCTCACTGCCCGGTGTGTCCTGGCAGGGAGAGTTCCTTCTTCAAAGAGAGGTGGAGAAGCACTGCTGGCCTTGCACACAGAGATCAGTAGTTTCCTTACTGGTGGAGCAGTGGCTTTAGTGCTCCTTCATTGCCTGCCTGCTGAGACTGACAGTTCAGATTATTGTGTACTTTCAGAGAGATGGAGGAGGAACATAGCAAGTTCCCCATGCTTTGGAACTTACTCCTTTTACAACTCCGATTCTGCTAGATAGGCATGTACTGTTTATATGAGGGAAATAAATCACTATGTGTTTGTTTTGAGATTACAACTTTGTAGCATAGATTTAATTTCATTGCAACATTATCAACATTGATAGCAAATATCTTTAAGGCAGAACAGAAGGGTAATGTATTTCTTCTTTTCCTCTTATAATCTTTGTGTTGTTCTTCCTTCTATTTGATCCTGCTGCTATAGACTGAGAACCTTTATGGAGAGAGAACTTCAGCTCTCATCATGTTACTCCTTACCTTGCAAACCTAGATTTTAATGGGTACTTCATGTCAAGTTGGAAAAGTACTATTTTGTGCTGCTCCATGACATTATTTTCATATTCAAATTCTCGAAAAAAATGTGCTTGCATGCTGATTGGATCGAAAATTGGATTGCAGTTTTAGTTTTAAGAATCTTCTGATTCATGATTCTTCTGAATAATGCCCCAATGAAAGCATTGATGATGGTTTTATGTCCAGCAGAGTTAGCATAACTTTTTGAATTAAATCAAATTAGGAATCTCTCTTTAACTGTGCTTTTTTTTTTTTTTTTTAAATAGCACAGATAACATATGATAATTTTTGGATAATATTTTTCTTCTCTGTTCCACCTAAGCAATCAAATGCAATAGAAATGAAAATCATCAGGAGAAAATACTAAAAAAAAATAAAAATCCACGTGAGTTTTAAAGCTGTGCCTACCAAGGACTGAAGAGGCACAGCATGAACACACTTACCAGGAAGTACCATGTACACTAAGGGCACTTTTGCAAGTGGGCAGGAATTTTCAACACCCCTCTGTTTCATTAAAAGCTTTTATTAAAACAAACATTTTTCTGCTTAACTATGGCATTTCTGCAGTGTTTCAGAAGAGTGTTCATATTTATGCTAACCCCTTGGGAGGAAATTCAGCTCCTCTCATGAGCCAGGAAAAGGGATAGACAACCATTATCTCTCACTTATAGCCTTGTTTTGAAGGTTTAAGTGTAATTTTCTACATGGAGATGAATTTCATTCTCCAGTAGTTCTAAGTATGCTGTTAAAATTTGCTATATGTCACTCTAAAAGGACAGCTCGACAGCTCATCTCCTGGTCCCTGTGATGTTCCTTAACCTTTTTTTCCACATACCATACCTATAAAATACCTTTACTCAGCGCAGAATTGCATCTTGCTTGCTTGTCTTCCTTCAATAACAAATAGGCCATGTTTTGGTGGTCAGAACAGATTTTGAATTTGAGGTCAGTTCAGCAAATTCTGCTGGCTGAAACAAACAAACAAAAAAAAAGCCTAAAAAGAAGAAATGGGAGTGTTAGCAAGAATAGTTCTAATAATGTCTAAACATGAATATTTCAGCATTGGAATCATAGAATCATTTATATTGGGAAAAAACTCCATAATCTAGTGGTTCTTGCTTGGGCTTTAGTTGAGGAAGTTTTAAATCCAAGCTGAACCCAAACCACAACAGTGGTTCTCACATCTTGGAACAGCACTTGCCTGTCTCTAGAAGGTTGTGTGTTAACTCCTCCTGGCATAATACTTTTACTGCACAGTAATACAAAAACATTTGTTGCAGCAGGTAAGAGAGAGTCCAGATAGCTTCCTTTGCAAAAAGCCCTGAAACCATCCACAACTATTTTCACTCATCAAGTAAATACTTGAATATGCTCTGTATTAAAGACCATTTTCAAATTGGAAACAAATTGTGAGTGTTGAGTCAAAATATTTTCCCATTTCTTGGCTTGGTGTCTGAATGAGAAAAATTGGATTTTTATTGCATTTTATTCATAACTGGGAAAAGCTTTGAAAGAATATGCTTTTATTAATGTACATATAAATTATAATGTGCACTATTAAGTATTAGAGCAAGAAGCTTTAAGCAGGTTAAACAGTATACAGTGTATAGCTGTTTCAGTTGCAAATTCCCACCAAAAGTAAAACTGATGTAAATATTTTATTAACAAGACATAGCTGGTTCACCTTAATGGATTGCTGGGGTAACAGAACTGACCTGTAAAAATTTTCTGTGAGTCATTTTCCAGTTTTCCAGGAACCTGAACATAGTAAACAAATCATGAAGTAAGCCTGTTAAAAGTATTAAGATAAATCAAGTATGAATAGTCCTCAGCTCCAGGGTCAGTGCAAACTGTGTCATTGAAACAACAGGCTGGAGGGATGACCATTAATACATCAGTGGCTGGTCATCCTCTGCTGCAGCTGTAGCCCCTTTGCTGGTTATGTCAAGAAAAAGATTGAATTCAGTGCCCAAGAAATGGATCTGGTGATGGTAATTACTGAAAACCTGCCGTGTTATTGCCTGTGTTACAATCCTGCTAAATAGTAACTTCTTTTTAGGTTCTCAAGAGATATTCCTCGTCATACAGAACTTTATCTTAGATGCAGGGGCAGTACTTTTCATCTTGTGGCTATGAAAGTTTGCTGAAGTAGGACAAGTTACACGGTGTCCACACTTTTTTTTGTTTTTAGAGGAATGTATTGTGGAGGATCCTTGAAAGTGTGCTCTGTAATACAGGCAATATAGGCTAAATTTCCCTCTACCTTCAGCATTTACAACTCTACGTCCAGCCAATCTATTATGTTTAAAATTAAAGTTCTGCTGGCATTTTGGGTAGCATGACCCGGTTCTCTTATAAGGCTTCCCCACATACAAAGTGTCCTCTTATCACCAATCTTAAATGAAGTTTACTAAACACCAGCTTCTCCTTCCCTGCCTGTCACCATTAGGAAATGACATTAAGGGCTTCTGCTTGAATTGTTACCATTTCCATTGGTTGCTAAGCACATTTTAAATGTAGGCTGTCATTTCTTTCTTTGCTTGTTTTCTCGCTCCTCTCTTTTCCTTCCTTTGTCTCCAAGTCCATTTGTGATATGTTTGTGGAGTTGTCCTTCAGCTTCATTAGAGCATCGATTTTTTTTTGGTTAATTTATCTAATTCCCAGTCAAATGAGGACATGGTACTTGTAAATCATTTAGTTCCTCATTAATCTCTTCCAGTGCTGGTTCCATTTTTCAGCTGTCTTCCAATTTACTATCTCCTGCAAAAAATATCCACTGTTTCCGTCACTTGTCACAAGTAATGTCACGGTTGCTGTGGATCCATTGGCCTGAATAATCAACAAGTTTTTTTTTGTTTTTTTTTTTATTAGAAATCAAAATATTTGCTGCTGTTGTAGAAAGCTGCATCTTAAATCCTATCCAAGCGAGTTCACTAAATGAAATGCAATAAACAGAAGCTCTAAAGCCTGCCCTGTTGCTTTGTGCCAAATCTTATTCATTAGTTTTTCTTTAACAATAGCTGTAGAATTTTAAGATGCAGTTTAGATGAGCAGAAACCCTGAGAACTGCATCCTTATGCCTTGATACCTCATTGGCAGAGACCCCATTGAGACAACAGGAATAAGGTCTTCAGCATTCACTTGAGAGTTGCAAGTACCAGC
>JAWWTY010000077.1:40436301-40618682 GCA_035222235.1 Margarornis squamiger | reverse complement strand
GAAGCAGTGTTTTTCAAGGCAATAGGTGGTACTCCCCCTTCCCAGTCAGCACCAAACGCTGCCCTAGCAGAGTGAGAAAGAGAATTAGACCAAATTCCCTACTGAATGGAAGAGTTGTCATTGCCCATAGCTGTTACATTAGTTTAATTGTTGAGGTAGAATAGGCCTCGCCTTTAATGTTCCCTGGCCAAATCTATCCTTCAGCTGTGTAAGACTCGACTCTTTTTTCCCCTAACATTACTCTGAACTGTATGACAGCTTTACAAAGTGGCTTTCCTTGCATTTCAGAGATATTTGCAGCGTATTTCTGTGTAAGCATATGTATACACTTTGTGATCTTTAGGTCATTAATCTCAGCCGCTGTTATTATCTTATTTTGAAAAGAGACAGATTTTGCCAGTAGAGTCCTGGTGTCATTCATCCTGACTTTTTCCACAGACTTTGTGCAACAGTCACTGAAAACAACTTCAATTCCATGGTTATTTTAGTTGCCATTCAGTGACTCATCTTCCTCTGGCTGTAATGGGATTTAATGTTCTCTGCCATGTACAGGGAAGTTGCTTAGACAATAGAATAATAAGCATCTTAAACTTACTATAGATAGAAATGTTAGACTGATGTGAAGAATTAAAACACATACACGTTTTTTATTTGAAATAGCAAATAGCAAACACTGCCGTTTCAAGAACAGAACTCCTACCTAGGGAAAATCAGGCCACAGTGTTTCTTCATGTGGCAAAAATATCAGAGGAGATGGAAGAAATTGGTGAAGCTTTGTTTGTAAAGTATGTACTGGTTAAATTGCTGCCCCTTGCTGATCGGTCTAATCATTTTAATGAGGCTAGGTAAGCAAAAAGGAGGCAGTAATGATGCTGATGACTCAGATTTCTCTGTATGGAAAAAAACAAGCAGAAGTTGATTGTCTAAACAGAACAGTGCAGCGACTCTCCAGGTGTCCTTTGCACCTGTAAAAAGCTTGCTGGACAACAAGCTAACCAAACTAGAGGCTCCCAGGTTCCAGCATACAAGTGCTAAAATACAAATCAGTATATTGCAGGAGTGTGAGATTTGCTGTGTTTCAGCCACCCTTTGCCTTGCAGTATGTGTTTCTCTTAAGCCTAGATTTGTGTTGTTCCCTTTTGTTTGAAGAATGGTGCAGCAGCACAACAGCTGAAGGGCAATAACCAGCACACACAGACACTGGGGCAATTTGTTCTGCTCTGAAGGATGGAATTTAACCCGTTTTTCTCAGTGAAACTGCCCTGATCTGAGAATAAGGAATGGTACTTCATTTACACTGCCTTATTCTTTTTTTTTTTAAAGTAATAAAACATTTAAGAGCTATGCTTTGTATTCAACAATTCCCCCACGCAAAGTCTTGGGACATCATCTCTTCACCAATGTTGACTTCACTGTTTATTGTAACAAAATTTGTAATCACTACCATCGATCTGGGGCTGTAAACTCCTTGGAGAGAATCCTAACCACTAGGTGACAGAGTTAAGTTGCTTTTCTTAACCAAACAAGCTTTTAATTTTTCATGAGAAGTGAAGCAGAGTCAGAGAGATGGTAAGGCCTCCTGCCCCATAAAATAGGAAAACACTTGTGGTAAAAGAAGTTTTTGGAGAGGCCAGTTGAATCCCATCAGGGAGAAGATGGCTGCAAATGTGTATTTCCCTTTGCTGAATTTACCACTAGATTGTGGTGCAAAAGAGGGGACAGAAGCTCATCTCTTAGCTGTGCTCCCAAAGGCAGGAATAATACTCATCCTTTAGGTGTGCTGATAGACCACTGCCTGGTTCACCCCACAACTGGAACACTGACTGGTGGGACCCAGCAGGGCCTGGCACTCAATTGTCAGGTGATGTTAAGTATCTGTGTCTACTGTGAGAAGTGCTCTAGAGACTTGGGGAACACTCACATTTACACTTGAGTCCCCTGGAGGACTTGAGGATTTACGTGCCAAGTGGAGAAGGAGACAGCCAGCAGTTTTATGTATCTGAGCTTCAGAGCTGGGTGGTAAATACAGACAGAAGTGAAATGTATATGCCCTAGCCTTTCTGTGCATCTGGTACTTAGTGTCTATTTCACTTGAACAACGTGGCCTTCTGCCATTGCAATCTCATGCCAAGAAAACCACAGTAATATATGTTTGGTGCCAGCTGTACAAGTTACACAAAGAAAACTAGTTAGAGGAAAGCTTAGGAAGTTTAGATAATCTGAATGATTTCTGCAGGGGATTTTTTTTTTTTCACCTGCAAGGCTTAATTAGGAGGATTCCAGATTGTAACAGTGCAGTGCTTGAAAACATGTTGGATTGCACTGAGACAGGTGTTTTTTTATGGGATGCTTTCATGCGCAAGTTTTTATGATATAGTGAAATTGTGAAGTTGTTGAAAAACCCAGCAGCACTTCCTTAGACAGTTCCAGCTCATGCATAGTGCTTTGGATATTGGAACCCATTTTGTTGTGGGCCAGAAAGTTTCACATTTGACTTTTGTTTCTTCATACAGTTCTTACAACAGCTTTATTTTTTAATTTAGGAATCTACATGACCTTTACTATAATCTTGGATAGCTCTAGTAGGCTCAGTATGATGCTTGTTCAGATGTACAAGGTGAGAGTGTCACACGCAGTACTGAACATCCCCGTGCTTTGCCTGGGGAGCTCTTAGCCTGCTCTGCACAGGAAACAGAACAGACCACAGCGCTTTTCACTTTTCAGTGCATAAAGCTAACTGAGTACAGGGTAATATTTTTCACTTTCTATTCATAAACTATAAACCAAAAATGTTACTGTACACATTTCTAGCAGCCAGGAGTTTTTTCAGATTGGTAAATACCATAATTCTCTTCTGCTTGTCAAGTTGTGCTACTTATAAGTGTGGGGCTTCAAGAGAGGCCATTTAAAAATATAATTTCCCTATCTGAATTGGCACCTACGTGCCCCCCTAAAAGCAAGTCACTGAGACTGCAATTTTGAAGTCCTGCTAAAAAAAGGCAGTATCTCTCTCTTGACATGTCTGTGCACTTGCTGCTGGAAAATAGTTAAACCAAGGGAATATTTATAGCACCAGTGAGAGGATAAAGTTGGTGCCTCAACTGTGACAGAGCCCATTTCAGTCCTGTCAGCTGCCTCCTTTCTTAGTTGAACATCAGAAAGGAAGTTCCATTCAATGGTGGCTTCATGCTGCTCTCTGCTGCTAGCTGAAGCTCCAGTCCGTGTCAGTGTGAGTTGATTATTAGACCCTTCTGTCTGTACTGGCTGCAGCTCGTGCTTTGATCTCTGATCTCTTGCATCTAACATCCACTTGTCCTCTTGATTGTGTAATGCTACATGGAAGTTCTCTAGTCTGCCCGTGTGTAGGAGATTTTAAGTGTATGCTAATTTTATTGTAAATTATTGACAAGATGAATACGGAAAGATCTGTTTGTATAATGCTTTTGATACTGGAGAAATCTGATCAGATGTTTTCCATCAAGGAAGCCTCTTGTCCTGTTTTCCCCTCTTTGTATGCGTCATTGAGAGTCTCTCCTGCTTGGCAAGTGGTCTGAGAAACTGAGAACTAACCCTCACAGTATTCATAGCTGCAAGTACATAAGGGGTAGAATCAAGTTTAGGCAGTGCAGGCTGACTCATTATTTTGGTGTTTGCACTTTTCTCTCTTGGTGACTATCATCAGTTCCTTCCCTGCAGTTTCTGATTGGGAGGCTCAGTGAATGCGTTCTGAGACATGCTCAAGAGAGCCCAAAGAACAGTTTTTAAGGCAGTTGGATATCATTAGTTAGAACCACAAGTGAATTTCCTTAGCTAAACCTAGCAGCAATCCTTCTTTGACCTTTCAGTTATTGTGGGTTCTTATTGGGTTTATTTTTAGGATGTTATTAGGATGATTGTTACTATATTTTTTTCCACCTAAAAGGTTAACATGTTCCTTTTATCTTAGATTAAGGAAATCACAGACCTGTCAAATCTCACAATTGCTCAAAGGTTCCTGCCATGGCACCATATCTCATTTTCCTCACCTGTCTATCCTTTGCCTTAGCCATCCACTGTATAACAACCTGCCCTTTCTCCTGCTTTGTGGAACCTGATGATGGGGGATTTCCATGACTAATGTGACCTGTAATCTGCCTGTAGTGGCAATTGATGCATGGGTGGTAGAAAGGCAAGGCCACAGTAGTACCATGAAGCACAGATGTGCCCTCTTGTGAGATCCAGTGTTCAAAAGAAGCTTTCAGAACTCCTTCCACAGGAGACTTTTGCTCTGATATAGAATGTTTGCTATGCTCAGAGTCTGAAGGCATTGTGGACAGAAAACAGGTACTTCAGATCCATAAATGAGAGAATTTGAGAATGTTATCAGTGTCCTTTGTGCAGATCCCTGTTATAGAGAATATAGTTTTTACTTCTGTCCTGCAAGTTGATCTTGTACACACTTGTCTGACATATGTGAGTTCAAAAAATATTTTTTTTTCAGGTCCAGAGGCCGTAGCACTGAGGCCCTGAGTTCCCCCAGTTATCTGTTGGAAATTAAGCCCAGGCTCTTTGATTCATGACCATGTGTTTTTTCTGCTATACCTGAGCACTGATACCCTAAACACCGAATTCTGGAAATTTGATGCTGAACTTCACAGTCTTGGCTTCTCCATCAGTGTGGATACACCCAATGTCCTTATATGTTCTGAACTGGTATCTCTGTTTAGGGATTGGTGTCTAATATTTCTGGTACTTGGAATTTGCTCTTTTAGATTCTTGGCAGAGAGTCCTGAACTTGTCCCTCTGCTTGCTTATTTTGGCCTTTAGCCTTTGAAGGGATATGCTCTTCTTTCCTGAGACCTGCCTTCATCTCAGTTGTCTGTGAGAACTCTGTGACTTTTCCCATCCATTGTCCTCTGCATTTGCAGGGACTCTGACCTAGTGGTGATCTGCACAGGTCACTGATATTGCAGGCAATAGGGTCTTGGTCTTGATGTTCTTTTTTTTTCCATTTCATCCTGCAAGTACCCTTCTTAGCACCTTCATTTTTCACTTGGCCTCAATTTAATATCTCATACAACTTCACACTTTACCCACTTCACAGCATTTCATCTACTTGATGATGTTGAACCAATTAAAAATGCCTTGCAGGTACTTGATTCAGTTGTAACATTATGAAAATATCCATATGCAGAACATTTCCTGACAAGAAAGCAAAACAAAAGAGTTAGATTCTGTCTTATTATTGTTTTAAAACCCACTATATATTCACACCCATTGTGCTTGGGCATAGACTGCTGGAGCTGAAATTGTCCTCGTTAGATTAAAC
The DNA here is from genome assembly GCA_035222235.1 of Margarornis squamiger. NCBI lineage: Eukaryota > Metazoa > Chordata > Aves > Passeriformes > Furnariidae > Margarornis > Margarornis squamiger. The sequence goes on along the minus strand of JAWWTY010000077.1, from coordinate 40,613,374 downwards.
ATTGTGGAAAAAATTCACATGAGATCATTAATGACTCCAAAATACAAATTAGTTTTCGTTCTGTTTCTCCTGAAAAAAAAAAAAAAAGTGATTTGATGATCTAAACTGTGATGACCTGAACTCTTTCAGTGAAAGTTTTACAGATTTTCTGAGCAGTGTCAAATGACTTCCATTGTTGGAAAAATGTTCTAGTTTTAGCACACCTAAATATATACCTATTCTATTTCCGAGAACTTTTAAAAATAACCCCTCTTGACCACATGTCAATTATTAAAATTGCTTCAGTCTCATTGAGGAGACTCACTGAGCCTAGAGTGAGATCAGAGCACCTGTAAGTGTGCTGTTAAGTCTAAGGCACATCGAAGGTCATCTTCCCTCTCTGACTATCAATGGATTCAACACAAAGCAATCTAGAGGGCTTTCCAGATGGCAGCTAGTACAGCAATTTGGCCCTAAGATGGGCTGCACAATGCTGTGAATATTGTGTAGGGGCAGTGTCTCTAATGTTAGATAAAAATGGGCCAGGACACGTTCCCTGCCCTTAGGCCTAGCTCATATTCATATGCCTAAATTCTCCTTCCCTCTTCAAACATGATGATTGAGCCCAAATGGCTTAATACGGACATGCCAATACTGTTCCATCCCAAAAATAAACCCAGGTAGGATGTGGGAGAGTGGGAGTCAGGATGGGTGAGAACCAGGCTGGCAGCATTAAAAATCACCCAGTTCCAAATCCCCTGCCATGGGCAGGGACTCCTCCCACTAGACCAGTTTGCTCAGGGCTCCACCCAACCCAGACTTTAACACTTCCAGGGATGAGAATTCACAACTTCTTTGGGCAACTTGTTCTCATGCCTCACCACTCTCACAGTAAAGAATTTCTTCCATATATATTTTACAGTATATAGTTATTAAAATTAAACTTCTTGAGTGTTTTATGTTTCATTGTAACACATTGTAATGATGATCACTGAGATGGTAGTGTCATAAGGATGACAATTAGCAACAAGGCTGATCAGCAAGGAAAAGAACCTTTGCTCTTAATGGCTAAAATTTCCAGCTATGGTAAGGAAACTTTGTGAAAGTGTGAATAATTGCTCTGCTTACTCCATTGCCTTTGAAAGGGTTTCATGTTCTGTGACCGTGAATGCGTAAGTGGGGAAAGACTGGAAAACCTTTGCTCCTTCAAGGGAGAAAAAGTTATGGCCACGTGGTGTTTTTGCTTTAGAAATGCTGCCCCAGTTTGAATTCCAAGCAGCTTCTTTTTGGATCAAAATGGTTTATTCCCATGGAAACTCTGCATTTGCACATTGCTGTTCTGAGCCAAGTCCTTTCAGGCTTTTGTCTTGAGCTACTCTGTCCTATACAATTCTGATCATGTAGCCATAATCCTGTGCTTCTGTACAAGCCTTCCTTTTCATGCCTAAAAATGCCTGGTTTTCCTCTTGGTTAGAAGATGACTTACCAAATACACTTCCTGTCACCTCATCCATTTGTTCAGTGGTCAGTGCAGCCCAGCAACGATTGTCAGACCTTTCACTTTTTGGCTTTCAGCTGCAGAGGGAAGAAACAGAAGTTCAACACGTGGCATGTCAGGGATGGACAGAGAAGCATAGGCCTAATTAGCATTCTGTAGGTGATTTTCATCCAGTTCATTTTTTAAAGTCTTGACAGGACAGTACTGTTTTCATAGGTCTCTGATCTGAAAGTCATAAGTGTCAAAAGGGATCTGTGTTCTCTTCCTCTGTGTTGTGACTCTTAATTTATTTTTCTGCTTTTAGAAAAATAATGATCATCCACTCACTTGGGTTAAAATATAAAGGCATCTGGGAATTCAAGGTCATATTTTTTTTCTGGAAAATGCCACTTAAAATATTTTCTGATATAGAATGAAGTTGATAATATCTTTGAAATATGTTTTTTGTATTTACCTTCTTTTTTATTTTTTTTTTGTGTTTGGTTTTTGTTTTAAGTAATATTCGAATATTCAATCATTTAGAGGTAAGTTTTATTTAACCAGGAAGAGGTATGAGGAAAGAGCTTGTTATGGCACCACTTTGTATGCAATTGTCATTGGCCCCAATCCTGCAACTTGATCTTTGCAGAGGAACTTATCTGAGTACTGTATAGAGGCACTTGAGGCCATGAGGGGTGTTTCTGTATTAAGAAACGAAACTCCACACATAGACCTCTAGGGTACTGCTGGTCTGCACTCACATATGCAGATGCTGCAGAGATGTTCACCCAGTGTTCTCCATCAAGCCACAGTGCTGAAGAGCCACTGGCTATGACCTGTGGCAAAAGGGTTCACTGAAGTGAGGCCTGGACTAAAAAGATTGCAAATCAGCAGTGTACAATATGCCATACTGAAGACTTTTGTATCACTTTTGATTCCCAGCTGAGTTGTTCACATGAATGGCCAAAGTGTTGTCAAATGCTTGGGGATAGTCCTGCAAAGTAGTTTGGCAGGACTTACTTAGTAACAAGGAATAAGTAGCCAGTAGTAAGTAATAATTCCTTCTGACAAGAGGGTGGCTCCTGACAGGCTTGTTCTGAGATTCTCCCTGAGAAGAGAAGAGGACTAGGAGGGTGTCCCCCTGGGAAACTGCAGAGCACAGTCCTGGTGGTGAACCTGAGATGGATGCAGCAAGCAGTATAGCTGAAGGAGTCAGAGAGGCAACCTTGCCCAACATTGTCTTCTTCATGTGGAGCTAGACTGCTAATTTCCTTTCATCACAGATACCTCTACTCAAACTGTGGCCAAGCAAGGGAATGTGACAAGGGATAAGGACTTATCATCCATCTGGTGAAGCTGCTAGAACTGTGTGTTTGCAGTTAAGGCTAAGTCAGTTGCTAAGAAAACAGCTGTGTTGGTTTAAGTTCTTACAGTCTCCTTGCTGATAGTTACTCTGCCAGCAGTTACTACTGCAGTACAAAACCTGGCAGAAAGAAACATGTAGTCATGCCTCTGCCATTCCCATTCACAGTCTTAGTGGAAACCCATATTCTTTGGTATTGCCAGCTATCAGGTGCATTGGGAGATCATGTGATTTTGTTTTAAACTTTTTGAGCAGGGTTTAAACTAACACACCTCACACTTAAATTGAGTTTAAATTAATTGAAAATCATGCTTTTTGTTAAACCAATGCTACTTCCTTATAAAGTCAAATCCTCAGATTCATTTCTAAACACTCAGGAATGTGAGCAGTTGTTGAGATTTTTTTCCTTTATCATGCAATCATGAATTTGTTGCAGACAGAAGTAACAGCTTTTGATATTGCGCCATCATAAATGCATGCTACTTGAATCTTTATTGCACCAGATCAAATTCTTCTATGCAAATGGCAAAAATGAAATCCAAGAAAATTGCCTTCATTAAGGTACAAATGAAACCATTTGCTGTACTTACAAAGACATTCCCAACCTGCTTTTGGCACAAAATGTGTGTTTTACAACTTATCTTGGCACACACATCTTCTGCTCCCAATTATGAATGCCTTGGGGTGACCAAGTAAGCAATAATTCCAGCTGCTCCTGACAAAAGAAGACACTGCTGCACTGCATTATTTCTCTGATGAATGTATCTTCCCAATAAACTGAAACAGGCTTTGCATCAGCAACATCTGCAACAACAGGGAGTTAGAAAGTGGGTCAGGTATATTGATGGTTTGGAGAAGGAGAATGGATAAAGAAGAGTGTGTATGAGCATGTTTATGAATGTGGATCTGCTTTTGTCTTCATGTTTTCCTACAAATACCTTGCTAATTGATGCAGGTCCTTTGATGGTAGCCACAGAGAGAGTTTTCAATATAAAATGCTTTACTTGGACCTTCAGTAACCAAGGCTGAAAAATCTGACTCTGTTAGAGTCAGCAGTAATTCATTTTCTTGAGTCACATGGGGACAGCATTTCTCCTTGTAATTCCTAAACAAGTTCAGGGCAGGATCTAGGTAACACATTGATTATGCTATTTTTCCTCAGCACTGCTCATTATTATTGGCTCTGGAATTGTGTACGTGGCAATGACAGCTTGAGGTGAGAAAAATGTCTAAAATAGGAAAGCAGATTTCAGGAGGGAAAGGGTCCAAATCTGCAGACTAAGGATTACAATCATCTAGAGAAAGAGGCAGACAGAAAGCTTGTGTTGTTTTGAGTGTGGTGTTAATATATCAGGCAGCAGGGCAGGAGGACATACTGTGGAAACATCTGCAGTGCGAAGTTTGATTCCCTGGAGTGAGAGAGGACATGGTGGAAGCAGCAGCAGCTGCAGCCAGATTGAGAAATCTCTGCTTTTGCTGTTTATTACAACAGCAATACTGAGTTTATGTTGGGTTGATAGCTCTGGAGACCGCCTAGCTTTCTTCTTGCTGGCTGGGCAGGGCAGATTTGGAGCACACTCCCTGTGAGCTGCACATTAAGTTGGCTAATGCATAAACTGTAAGGACCACCTCGATGGAAGAGGAACCTTGAAGAAAGCACCTCAGTCAATAAATTTAGTCCTTTGCAGTAGCAGGCACCCCTGTGATAAATGTTTAGTACAGGCAAGCCAACAGAAATGCTGCTCTGTGTGTATCCCAGGAGCCACAGAACACTTCCCTCACACTTGAAATAATATAAAAGGCCATAATACAAAAGGCAGAAACACAAAAACACATCACACCCCAGGAAAAAAGCAGAAGAGATTGGGGTATCACCAGTGTGTTCAGACTCTAAAGTATTAGGAGAATTTATCTCCTAAAGAAGTCTAGAGGTAAACAAAGTAAACAATTCTACAAAGGAAACAATCTTTCATGCTATTGATAGAGACCCAAACCTTCCAAGTCTTCCCTGCTGACCTTCTTTGAAAGGATTTTTTGGCTCCAAACCTGGTGACCAGCTTAACCCTTCGTGTCTGAGCAAGATGCATCATTACTTGGACAGCTGTTTATCCCCCATGTCTATTAATTTTTTTTCACTGTCCTCTATCCTCTGAGACAGCTAATGAGATCATCTGTTAATATTGATTCTGGGTATAGTGATAGTGAGACACACTAGGAACTGGACACAGACTTTCAGGTCCATCCTATGTTGACCACTAATCCAGCATTAGAGAGATTTTGTTGAATCCACTAACCTTTTTGTTTTTAATATTTGTTTGTTTTCCTGTTAGACCTTCCTGCAGGGTGAAGGAGAAGGAGCTCACTGACTAGCATAGCAGTCTTCTTGACCTGTTTTCCCATGTTGCCATGTATGTATCTATCTATGTTCTCTGTTGTTGTCTACAGTAGTAAGGATCAGATGGAAAATTTGTTCTGACCTATACATTTTTTATAAATTAACCCCCTTGAGGTGGGACTGCTGTCAAATGAGGTTAGCTTGTAGAGTCTCTATCATACACAATTTCAAATTACCCTATGGGGTTTCAAGGCCACTAAGGGCCACATGCTTCAAGCTTTTAAAGAAAACTGATGAAAGCACATGTGTAGACATTGCAAAAGAGAAATCAAGGGAAAGCTTCACCACATTCTCTAGACCAAGAGGTTGTACTTAACATTCTGGAACAGGACTCAGAAAAGAGGAGGCTGTGAAAGAGGCATTAGTAGTTACACTCTCCTTGGACAGAAAACGACACATCAGCACACAAAGTACCAGGTAGTTCCCAAATAGGCAAACTCAACTCTCGTTTTGTTTATAATGCCTTAGTATACCAAACATTCCCTATTCCTTTTAGTGCTGACTAGAATCTGGAAACACTCTCAATGTAGTCCTGTTATTTACCACTTTGGTGCAACCTTTTTATTGAATAGAATTTTTTTCTTGAACTGGTAAGGGAGAAATACTAATTAGCTGTCTCCATTTTTGATAGCTTGCCTAATTATAAAACTAATTAGTGCCTGATTTTTATTGTTGTGAGAATTAGAATACTGAAAAAAAGCCTTGAGTAACAAAATTAAAAATATGAGATTTTTCTAATGATTCTGGACTGGGTCAGAGACTTAAGTATTTCTTCCAATAAACTTACATATGCTTTGGAAAGGGAAAGAAAAGAGTACTCTTTGGGATATTTGCCTTACTACATTAGTTCTTAAAACTAGACTCTGAGAAAATGAAAGCAGTAAAGTATAAAAGGTACTCAGCAAGTACCTTTTGTCAAGCAAAAAATCCCATTTGCTATCAACAGAAGTTTTTCTTGAAAACTAACGGCACAATTATTACATTCCTTTTGGTACTAAGAATACTTGAGAATTTGGCATCCATAAAGAAACCAAAGCATTCAGAATGGAACAGAAGCCCTTATTGCCATTCTGCTACAGTAAATTAACTGAGTTACAAGGGAATTGAAGAATATATACATGTATTTACAGAGAGGGGTCAAAAATAGTAGCAGTGTTGTCTTTCAATGGCCAAACACTGTAATAAAAAACAAATGGCCCAACAAGAGTCATCTTGAAAAGCTGGAAGTAATCTGAGATACCCAGTTTTGCTACATTAAGTCAATTTTTATTAGGGGACTGCAGTTTTTATTGAGACGTTCTGAACTATAGGGATTGACCTTGGATGAGAAATCAAATAGTTACATGATTAAGAAGAATTAACTACATCAATAGAAGTATTCTCTTTTAAAAGGCAATATGCTGATTTGAGATAGTGATTTAGCATTTTTAAATACCAGTGGTAAGAGAATCTGTTTCAGAAGTTGTGTTAGTTTTTCGGTGTCTGAACTGCTACACTGACACTAGAACTGTATCTAGAGAACCCTTTCAAAATGGCTTGTTTACGTGCAGAGTGCAATACATATTTTGATTTTAACTTGCTGTTGACATTAAATGTTTGAGGATGGTTGTGATTCAGGAGGGAATGTAACTGGGTTTAATGTACTACAGTTGGTTGTGAAGTATATAATTTAATGGCATCTTTATCTCTAAATGTGTTATATACCACTCTATATTGCTTTATGTAAGTAGGTACTAAAATGTTTTATGTAAATAGGTACTGGCACCTTTTCTAAAACAAGGTGGAAGTTCATTTTGCTTTCTTTCCATTGCACTGCTGACAGGTCTTGTATTTTGTGACTCATTTGGCTCCATTCTTTCTGATGTGTTTGCAGAGTAAGTCTTTGTATTCTTCCATGTTGTCAAGTACAGAAGGCTATGCACTGTTGTCATCTCTGCTATTTTTAATACAACTAGTTGAGTGAGCAATCACAGCCTGCATTTCTTTACCTGTGAAATCCAGCGAGACCTCAAGAGAAAAGGTGCCTTGGCAAAGAATGCTGTTAGTTTGAATGGAGGAAATCAGGAGAAAATCAGTTCTGAATGATTCAATAAAAAACCCCCAGATTTTTCAGAAATAATGACTGCTCGTCACTGCCTGAGCAGCCCAATACCAGCACATATCATAGAAGAGTCTATATAACTGAAAGATCCAGGATTTCAAAACACTTCTCTCAAGTTGCAACGGTTGGTTTACAGATGACTAAGTTTTTCTCTAATTTTCTTCCTAAAATTTCTCAAAAATACTGTGTGAATTTCTGTTTTCAAGAGAGCAATTCACACAATCCTAATATCTTATAGTGCTCCCAAAGCATTTGATGGTGACAGAAATATCAGCGTCCAGGCTCCAGTTCAGCTCTTCAGCTGTGAATGTCTTTGCCGAAGTAAAAATGTAGTGGAAAACAGACAAAACAACCCTTTATTCAAAGTTCTTCTTTTCTCTCGTACGTTTACACACTGCCATTTATACACTAGAAACTCCCGTTTCCTTTTTTTTAATTTATATAATGATCATATTACAAAACATCGGTAAGTGTCCATGTCAAAAGATATTCCAGGATAAATTCCAGTTGTGGTATGCTCATTAAGCACCACATCTTATCTCAGCACCTTCCTTAGGTTTGGAAACCTGTCCTAGGTTTGCCTTAGCTCTGTCAGCAGAAACATCTGGCATTTTTCATGGGTGTTTTCTTTAGAGGAAGTGACCTTCTGAGCACGTAAGAAGGCAAAACAGGGGTTATAGTGTTTCAGCAACAAGAATAGGCTTTTGTCCTAGTTAGGGCCTGGGGCTCCCACTTCTTTTTTGCCCTGTCATAATTTAAAATGACTGGCTCTTTCCCAAGCTCAAAATGTGATATGTACCCCATGTGCTGGACACTATGCTGAATGCAGGAGATGGGAGCTCAGATCCCTGCTCTCTCAGGAGTATGGTAGTTAACTTTCAGCAACACGGTGTTCCCTTGACCTTTCTGTACCCTATACTGGCTGCATGAAAGTTATTTTCTTTAATCTAACAAAGGGGACTTTTAAAGTTATGTAAAAGCTGAGAATGCTAAGAGGAGTGAGCTGCTTAGCATAATTCTTGTCCTGAGAGGTGCTTTTATTTCTTGTTTATCTCCTTTGATCTCAGAAAAGATGCTTTGTCATAGCCTAACATTTTTCTCTGCTAGAAAAGAGTTGCTGGAGAAATAACTGAAAAAAAATATAAATAAAATTGTAGACATTACTCATATTCACTGTACTGTGCCCAGCTCCCAGTCATCTCTTTTCTGGTCTTAAGCTTAAATTTGCAAGGTCAGCTTGTTACATATGCTGCCTATTTGTAGCCACTGAGATAGTTGTGAAAGCTGTATGAAAATCAGATGCATCAGGACAGAATTGAATTGCAGTTGAATGTGTGTCCAGTGGAAGTAACTGGTCACTTAACTTTCTGCATGGGGACCTAGATATTAAAACCACTTCCAGTTATCACAATCACATTTGGCATAGCTGTGCTTTTTAAGCAACAGTGTATACTCAGACAAAAGGGCCATTGAAATACTTAATTTCTGCCTGTGCTAGCATGAGAGAGCAGACATAGGCCAAAAGTGCCTTCAGGTTTCATACAGCTAATGCTATCTTGAAGAAATTAATCCTTTCCCTATTGCTGCTCCATTTATTCTGGAAGACAGAGTAGTAAGACACCTAACTGAAAGGGGCTCTCCAATCTACACGCAGTATTTATCTTATTTGAAACATATCGCCATTAAAAAAATACTTTGTTCTGGGTGTGGGATGGTGACATCTGTTTGCTTCTTGCCTGTTCCTAGTCTCTGTATTCCAGCCATGACATCAACTATTATAATCTCTGCATGCAGCAATTTCATTTTACTTCAGACTTCTTTATCCATAACAGGTCTTCACACAAACATAAGAAATTGTGCTCATTGCAGTGAAATTGTCCAAGGTCACATCAGATAAGAAGATGGTTCAAAGAAATTTTTTTTTTCCTCAAATGCAATTTCAGGCTGCTTAGTGTGCATTGTTTGCACACAGAATTCTACATTTGCCATGGAAGTGAGTGTTGGAAGTAATTTCATTTGCAGAACCCACAGGCTAGTTTTTTTGCTAAATAACATTGCTCAGTGTGGTTCTGAAATCACCTGCTGCTTTGCATCCTTCTTAAATGTTATGTGGTCCATGACTCTTTTTTTTTTTTTTTTTTCAACTGGAATGAATTCATATAACATTTGTCTTGAATTGGTATAAACTTCACACTTTCTTGAAGTTTACAGAGGTGAGAAGCTGAAGCATTAGCCCTCCTTACTTAACATGGTTACATGCTCTGGAAGACAATGTAGATGTGTTTCACTTACACTCTCTGGTATCTGATTCCAAATGGTACCACACTGTGACCTGTGTTGGATAGAGTGCTAGACCTGTTTGAGTTCATTTCTTGGACTCATGTTACCTTTTGGGGGCTGCGTGTTACAGAGGACATAAATCCTGATTCTAGAAACAATATTCATGCCCTTTATTTTATGGCTGCCTAATGTTACAGCTTTTGCCATAAAGTGATGGCAGTAAGTACATACCATCCTTTGACATTCAGGATGGTATGTACTTACGCTGCTCAAAATTTCCTAGTTTTAGTTTGTTTTTGAAAACCACAAGGGTTCGCTTTTTTCTTTTTTTTTTTTTTTTAGGTGGCCAACAAATATTCAAGCTACTTTATGTGGAAAATTATGTGTGTAGGGTTTTCTTAAGATTCCTGACACTACAAAATGTCAAAGTGGAGAGCTTGCCCCTTCTCTGCTTTGTCACCTCTAGTATTATGCTCTTCAAATTTCATTGTCTCAAGAATATCTAGTGAAGCCTGATTCAACAGTATCTGTAACAAAACTAGTAAAAAAGGCAATGTGGGAGAGTCTAATTGGTGCACCTGACCAAAGAATGAAACCCTGTCTTTTTACTAATTGCATCTTCAACTTTTGTAATCTTCACATAACGTCAAAGATCATCCAAGGACTGAACTTTCATTTATTCAGCCAGCATTGCCAATCTTTTGTTATCTCCCTGGCATGGCAGCACTCTGGCTTCAGCAGTGTGTCCTTCCAAGTGAGCCACAGGCCAACTATCCAGCCTTGAGGAAGACTCTGCAGCTTGTCCTGAGCATTGTGTTACTTTTGCTACTTCTGTAGTAATATCTAGGCCTGCTAGTTTAAAGACAGCTCCTACATACCCACAGTAGCTGCAGTGACCAGAGTAGAGTGGTATCTGCTGTTTCTCTGATTTTTCTCTATCCCTCTGCTATGATCGCCTTGGCTTAAAATAGGTTAAGATCCTTACATTAAAAAAAAAAAAAGGAAAGAGAAATGCTATGTGCACTTTTATTGTATTCTTGTTTATTAAAAAACAAAAACAAATACAGACACGTAAGAAGGATGAAAACACCTTGCTTTTATTAGCCATTTTCCCCATAGCTTCTCTGTCTAGAACAAAATGAAATGGGAAAATATGAGTTATATACCTATCAAAAGATTTTGTTAATGTTGCAAACCATAAGAATGAAGCTTATAGTCTTTTTCTTTGTAATCAATGAGATCTTGAAATAAAATTAGAGTCTGAGATTTCAAATATCCTCAGTTTTTGTTACAATTCTTGAACGTGATTTCCTTCCTGTGCCTGCTCCCTCTTTTGTCTGATTCAAACAGCTCTAATCGGTTGATCATCCTATTTTTAATTTGCAGGAATGATTTAATCCCTCTGAATTACAGAAGGGACAAGCAACTTCATAAACCTGAGTAATGAGATTTCTTAAGCATTATTTTGTCATGAGGATCTTTCCTAGAGCACATATCTTTCCCAGAAAAATACTTGATAAAAACATAATGGGTGAAAGAGCATGCTGATCCCAAACCTTGAGAAGTTCTTCCTCCTATGAGGTTCTAAATTCTTTTGCCTCCCAGCAAAATTGGCATTAGAGAAGGGATATGACGTGACCTGGCTTGCCAATATTGATTGAAGGAGAATGTACATGACATACCAGTTATTCAAAAACAGTATTACAATTTGAGATCAGACACCTTAGTAGTCTAATGTTTAGTAGTGTATGTTGGATGGATTCTTTTATTAAACATGGGAATAATAACAGTTAGATCTGTAATTATCATTATTGATTTGAATGAACAACAGTCAGTCTTGAAAGGTTGCATGCTCAAGGGTTATAAATAGCCCTATTTGGATTATCCCACTTATTTGTGGGGTTTTTTTCTAAGAAAATACAGAAGTAATTTAACATATTTAAATACACAACATTGGTATCTAAGTTGGCTCTATGAAGCCACAATAGACTTTCCAGCAAGTTGACTAAAATTCTGCTGGCTTTATTGTCTTTGCTAATGCCTTTAGGGTCCAACCCTCACCGAATATGTTGTGCTGTTTTGAGCCTTGACGTTCTGAACAATGTGTTTTGCCTGCTAGCTGATGTCATATTGTTCCTTTGAAGGCATCATATCCTGCAACTTGAGACCTAACTAGTTCTTCTCTTTACTGTATAGAATGGTCAGGCTTCACCTCCAGTAGCACAGCAACATTATTCCTCTAGGCATCAAAAAGGTAATGAATGCCCTTCAACCTCTTAATGCTTTTTCTTCCCTGTCTCAGTTACCTGCAGCGGACTACTAATGTTTGAGTTGCACAGGTGATGTTGATACCAATGGAGGTAACCATGACACTTCAATTATTAATGCCCCAGGATCTGATTTTCACAAGCCCAGGTATCCTGCAGGTTTTTTTCCCACTCCATTTGGAGTTGTGAATTCTTGGTCATCCTAAAAATGGAGCCCCCGACTTTTCCTGGGGAAAAGACAGAGAAAGAGCTGAGACTCTACTTTGTGTACCTTCAATGTTAGATTTGTAAAGTATAAGGTAACTTTAAAAGCTTTCATCTTTAAGACCACCTAATGGGCCTGTCATTTTTCTATATAATTTCTAAAAGTCAGAACTCATCAGAGGGTGTTAGAGTTTGCATACCAGTACTAGTTATGTCAAAAAATTTGATCCTCTTTTAGATAAAAATGAAGTTTCTGTTTAGGAAGCACCCTTGTTTTGAATTTTGGGGTAGTGGATTTTGAAAAAAAAATTACATGCTATCTCTAAAATGAACTTTCCCTCTTCAACATAATTCTTTCTTTCTTCAGTAAGGATTGTATTGATATTGTACTGTTCTGCTTTAAGTATTTGTTTACATATGTTGGGGTTCTGCATAGTTTAGAGGAGGTTTCATACTTGTTGGAAAGGTTTTGTCTTCATAGAATACATTTTAGGGAGGACAGGTGATGAGAACAGAAAGGCCACTGGGATGAACATTGCCATGTCAGCTTTGGAAGCAAAGGAAAGAAGATGCAAGTTCACATCCTGGCAAATACAACAATTTAAGAAGAATGTAAGTTCATTAATGTTTAAATGCAGTTCTCAATAGTTTATGTGCAACACAATTCAGTTGTGTGGTCCTGGCTGCTTTCAGAGAGATAGGCATTACTTGTTGTGTCAAACCTTTTAGTCGTTATTGCATACCACAGCTCATTATGGGGGATCATAGCTTCAGGTGAGGTAAGTTGATTCATTTATGCACGAGCTGGGCAAGAAATCCATAAATATTTAAAACTGATGTATATTTACTAGTGTAATATTGCATATTGAATTAGTTGTCTGGTTTGTCTGCCAGCATTTCAAACCCTGGGTTTAATTATCACATTACCTAAGTCTGATGGCCAGTGTTTTTAATAGATTCATTCTTCTGCCCTTTCCTTCAGCTTCTCTTTAAGCTCTTCTGAGCTCCTTTGTGACCCAGAGGAATTGAAATCTTGTCAGCTTAGTGCACTGAAAAATGCAAATAGGTGACTAATGCTGATTGTCTTTCATATTTCATACTCTGCTTGCCAAGAATGTCTCATGCACTGCGATTGTTTAGAATCCTACACACAGGGTAGTCATGTTTTTCAGACTGATTGCAGTCAGTTGACAAAGAATATTATCTTGAGCAGATGCTCATCAGTAGCCAGCCCTTCTTATAATTACTTAGTATAAGAAGAAAAATTAACACAAAGGACCATTTAGTCATATGGTCTGATTCCCTCTGTATCCTGTGCCATTAAATTTCACACATGTACAAGCAGTATGAGGGCAGTAACCTGCATTTGGCTAAAACCTGCCTTCCAGAAAGACATCTTGTCCTGGCTTGTGGGGGCAGGTAACTCTTAAAAATTTCTTGGTGCCTTTGTTAGCTTGTTCCAGTGGTGTATTAACCTTAACAGGAAAAACTGTGTGCTTTATTTGAATTTGTCTGACTTTAGTTTCTGCGACAGCTTCTTGTTATGCCATTCTCCACTAGATTAAAAAGCCCTTCAGAATTCAGTATTTTTTTCCTCCATAGAGGTACTTATGTGCTGTAATCAAGTCAATCTTTTTGATACGATAAACAGATTGTGCTCTTTAAGTCTCACTTAGCAGCATTTTTCTCCAATTCTCAAGTCACATTTTCAGATCTTAATCTGCCCCCTCTACAATTTTTCAGTGCTTTTTTCCCAAACATGGGCAAGAACACAGTACACAAGATTGGTTTCATCAGTGATATATCCAGAGATAAAACTCTCTCCCCTACTTCCTACTCCCCTGATGAGATTAATCCTTCCTTTTACCAGTGTCAGAGCGAGTGTTTATGATGACTTGGTGACTACGACCCCTAAATCATTTCCAGCAAGTGCCATTTTCTTTTCAGTACACACCTACAATCCGTCTTGTTACAGGGTTTTAGTTATATTAACTATGCTTTAGTTATAGTAAATCTGTTTAGTTTGACAAGGCACAGTTTGCCACTCAGTTTAGACTACTTCACATGGTTGCTTGGTACCTTTACCATTTCTCTTCTTTCTGCATCATTTTCAGATGTGACTCCCTTTTCACAGAAACACACAATTCCTTTAGTGTCCATTACTTTTTGTCAGTCTTTTGGGCAAGGCTTAACCAATTTAGCATCTGCTTTAAAGCTATCATGGGGTACAACATTTTCTTTCAGGCTGTCTTAAAAAGTCTAAACCATCAATATGCACGTAACCAAATGAGCAATCTCATGAGAGAATGAATTTAGAGAAGTTTGATTAGACCTAGTCTTCATAAAAAAGACTGGAATTATTTCTCTTAATTTCCTTGAAATATTTTAAAATGAAATGTTACTCCCATTATTATTTAGGGTGCTGATGTTTTCCACCTGTGTTTTCCACTCATTGCACTTGCCTCTTTTTGTCTACTGGTATAAGATTAGCACCCCTTTGGAATTTCACAAGTATTCCAAAGTTTACTATAACAGGTGAAAGAGCTCAAATACCTGTTCTGCATCTGGGAGTACAAGTTATATAAGCTTGCTTACAGAATACTGGTCATGATTCCTATCTTTCTTAATTACTGGCAGGCTGGAACAGTTGTTTATAATCTCCTTGAGATCCATCTACTTGTTTCTTTAGTAGCACAAAAGTGCTCACTGAACATATTTACATTGTCCACACCAACACAAAACCACTTATGAGCTGCACTTAGTAATGGGCCAGTACCAAATGTAGGCTTTCTTTTATTCCTAACACACTTTAAATATCCTAGGTCTTTAGCTCTTACAACTTTTCATTTTTTTTTCCTATTATCAATTTTTGGCAACTGTAATTTATATAATTTCTCTTTGTTTTCTCTTTTCTTTCTAAATGCCACCTCTGAGTTTTTATGGCAAAGTTATTGCCTTCTGTGATTGCAAAGTCACAGTCTTTTGGCCATTTAATAGAGACTTTAAGAGAGCTCCTCTTTTGATGTTCACACTAAATATGTTTTGCCTTGTCAGTTCCCCTTACTGTTTTTCTCAGTTTGGGGAAATTAGCTCTTTTGAAGCAGCAGAAATACATAGTTTTGACTGGGGCTGTCTTTCATTTACCCATGATGAATGCAATCAGACCATGATAGCTTGTTCCCAGGCAACTATGAACTTTTTAATTTAGTGATATCTCCCACTTTTATCTATCACAATGAGGCTCAAATACTTATCTCTTGCAGTGTGGGATATATACTGGGCTACAGGATTACCTTCTGCAGTCATAGAAGCTGTTAATGACTTGGTAGAGTCTGTTGTTAAGCTACAAAAGGGCTATTCTTGTTTTTCCACAAACAAGGAAAATTAGGATACTGCATGTGTGAGTATTTTGCTAGCTTTAGAAAATCTTTGTCAAACTTAAATCAGGTTTGAATTTTAAGGGAAGACATAAATTTTGGGGGGCATGGGTAGTTAATTTTTGGACACTTTCAGGCCTTTTCATGATAACAGCACTAATGCCTTTTTGCCAAAAAGAAAGCTTGGTTACTTTTTAAGAGGTCGTAATTAGGAGGAAATAAAGGGATGAGAATTAAGAAAGTCCATGTTCCATTGAACAGGGCTGGTGTCCTAGAATGAACTGGAACAGGGATGTCAGCCACAACTCATCCAGAGCCCTTAAATCTTGATCTGTTCAGCTTGGAGAAGAGTAGACTGAGGTGGGGCCTCATTGCAGTCTACAACTGCCTTCTGGGGGGACTTGGAGGGACAGGCACTGATATCTTCTCTGTGGTGACCAGTGGCGGAACCCAAGAGAATTGCGTGAAGTCGTGTCAGGGGAAGTTAGAAAAAGGATATTAGAACGAAGTTCTTCACCCAGAGGGTGTTTGGGCACTGGAACAGGCTCCCCAGGAATGTGGTCACAGCACCAAGCCTGTCAAGAGTTCAAGAAGCATTGGGATGATGCTCTCAGGCACATGATGCGACTGTTGGGGACGGTCCTGTGTAGGGCTAAGGGCTGGACTCGATGGACTTGTGGGTCCCCTCCAACTCAGAGCATTCTGTGATTCTGTGAAGGCTGCTCTCGGCGGGCGCATTGCCCGCCCGGGCTGATGGCAACGGGCTGGGCTGGAATGGCAGAGCCCGGGTGCCGCCTACCCGCCCCAGCAGCGCCCCGCAGCACCGGGGAGAATTTTAAGACACCGGCTCAAGCTTTGGGGGGCACCGAAACAGACTGTCACAAGCAGCGGCAGCCACGAACCCCCGACTTCGCAATAAAGGCCGGCCTCGGGCACTAAACCACGCACCACCCTCCCCTGACCGTCGGGGACCGTCGGGGGCCGGCGGGCACCCTGCGGGCGGCTCCTGCCGGGGCCCGGGCAGTGCCCCGGTGCCCGCCCCCGGCGGGGGAGGCGGGTGGCGGCGGGCCAGCGGCGCCGAGGGTATTAATAGGCGGCCCGGGGAGCGCCCGGGCGGCTGCGGGTGTGCGGGGCGAAGGCTGCGGGCTCGGGTTGTCTCGGCGCGGGAGCCACGCCGGGGAGGTGCCTCCCCTGCCCTCCGGTCCCACGGCGACGGCGAGATGGAGGGTAAAGCCGGCAGGGCAGGCACAGCCGCCTCCTCTCTCCCTCCCTCCTCTCTCTCCCGGGCTGGGGGCGCGGGGAGGAGGGAAGCGTCCCGCTCCCTGCCCCGCTCGGGACTTTTAGCCCCCGTCCTCGGCCCGCGGGGGCTCCAGCAGCCCCCGCAGCACGGGTGTCCGACGGCCTGGCGAGGAGAGGGAGCTCCGGGCAGAGGAGGGAGGCAGGGTCGCAGCCCAGGTGCAGAAGGCGCAGCCGCCTGTTGGGTATCTGCCGATAACCTCTTGTTGCAGCAGAATGGTTTAGTAAGGTACAGAGTTTGCAACAGTTATCATAAAAGCATTGCAGAATAGTATTTCTTTTTGTTGAATAAATGATCTTTAAAGAGTGGTGCCTTTTAGTTTTTTTTTTCCTTTCCTTCGGGCACCAGAATAAACCAGGCATTGTAATACAGTGATTTGCTTTGGAACAAAAGGTTTCAGTAAGGAGGAACTTAATCCTGTTTTATAAATGTATTATCGAGTTTTTCATCTGCATTAAGAGGAAGGCCTTGCATCATTAAGGAATGAAAAGTAAAAAGTTGACCATATGTTTATGAAAGTGGGGGATGTGGATGACCTGTGACTAGCAATAATGAGACTGCTGAAGGAGCTTAGAAAATGCAGAGATTAAATTGTGGTACACCTATGATTTAGGTATGCCATTATTTGCAAGGTTAAGAAACAAGGAATTCTTCAGTCTTGTGAATAGAAGCTGGTTGCTAAGTCAGGAAATAGAAGAAGTGTTTGCAGACGGCTGCCTCCTCTCCCACACAATCAATATTCTTGATAAGGATTTCTCCACTTATCTCAAACTGGGAATCTCTCTTGAAAACAGTCAAAAAAAGGCTTGAGACTTAGGTGTGGGAGTTTTGTTTGTTTTGTTTTGGTGGTTTTGTTTTTGTTTTGTTTGTTTTTGTGTTTTGGTTGTTTGTTTTTTTTTTTTACCCAAACATGACTGAAACAGTAAAAAAGCTTTTATTCCCAGCTTGAGGAGTCTCCTAGCTTGTCTCCCAGAAGTTCAGTGCCTTGCATTCATGGGTGATCCAAGTTCTTAGCACAATATTGGTGGGGAAATCTCCAAAGAAAATCATATATTTGAAAGAAGACTCCACAAACTTAATATTTTAAAAATAATGGCTCCCCTTTGCTTTATTAGATGTAAATTGAATGAGGATTGTAAAGTTACATGAGAATTCTAGTGTGATATGGGGGTATATGTGATATAACATGATATGGTCTGCATAGTAGTCTAAGGCTGTACTGTAACAACAGCTGTACTACGTGAATAGCAGGAGCAGTACTGTATGAGTGACAGCAGCTCCAAAAAGGATTTGCTTCAGATGCACCTTGTATTTATATCCTCTGCCAGGGCAACCCCAAAGATATGCTGCCTGTAGTCACTGATCCTGGTGGTTTAGCTGGGTAGTAGTGTTCTTGTTCAAATATTGCCTGATGTATGCTATGTAAGGTCTAATTTCGTTCCAGAAACATTGCCTTGTGCTGGTAAGACAGAATGTGTCTGGTGATAATATGATCTCCACCCTTGTTGCTGCAGGTTTTCCAGTCCAGTCTCCCTTATTCATGAGTAGCATCTGTAATGTCTCTGTACTTTCTCTCTCATGAGGAATTCTTTACTCTCCCAGTCCTCTCTTCCCTTCACCTTTGGTGATTTGCTGTGTTTTCTGCCAGGTTCTGTCTGGTGAATGAACTTCCCATAAGTGGTATGGTGAAGGAAGCTGGGCTACATTGTAGTTTTTTCTATAAGCTCACCTTAAACCATTGGGGAATTTGGACTCTGTGGTTCTTGAGGTGGTACAACTTTGCTGCCTGCTGGAAGCTTTTTTTATTTTCTTCTGGTTTTTTTTTGCCCCCAACCAAATGTGAATTCACTGTCAAAACCAGACCTGGGCTGATAGGTGCAGTTCTCCTTCCAGTACTGCTTTTTAGGGCTCTTACCTTTTAAGGTTATATTGGAAAGCATCTAGAAGACAAAGACTGAAGACACCTGCCTGTTGCAGCACTAGCATTGTGTTTGTTTTGCACAGCTGGCAAAGCAGACACAGTTAGAGTGGAAACTTTGCTTGTGCATAGAGTTAACACAGTTGGAGTGGAAACTTTGCTTGTGCATAGAGTTAACACTTGCAGAGGGAGCAATCTTATGGGGTCACGCTGTAGGTTCTTTTCCTTGTTTATTTGGTTTTTTGTTTGGTTGGTTTTTTCCCCCCTTTTTTAAACACTGTTAATGTATCTGAAAGTGTGCACTTGAGTTTCATCTTGCTTGTTGCTAATTGAGCCTAATTTCTCTCAGACATCACCACTGTCCACAAGGGAAGCCTTAGTGATTGTGCAGAGGTGAGTGAGAGGGTTTCTTTTTTTTAGTCTATGCTTCCACTAACACAAAATACAGCAAAATGCCATTAATGAGGAGGGGCCAAGTTGTAAATTCCTACTCCTAGCTGCAGAAAGGGATCTGGACTGCATATAACCTTCAGTCATTTGGCATCAGGGTAGTTTTTCAAGGTTGTTTTGGCATGGAGAAAGCCTGGCAAATTCTGTATTTGAAGAAAAAAAAATAGGTGAGCTGTTCCCTCATGGGGAATAAGGGCTGAATGTATTAAGCAGACTCTCAAGCAAGTTGCTAGCTCATCAAGTACAACAAACAGAGTCAGAGCTTTAAACCACAAGAGTAAGGGAGCAGCCAGCATTTGTGCAATATGCTGCTTTTTAACTTCTGAATTGCTGGCTGCTCAGTGTGTATATGGTGTGTTTGGGACATTATGTGGTTCATGTTGCCAGCAGATTGGGGAGGTGAGTCAGTAAACATTTTGTGTAAGATGTTGCTATGTTGCCATCTCAGGCGCTGTAATGTGAAGCATGGTGAAACATACTGCAGGTTAGTGTGACTTTAAGGCTTTGGTAATGTGACACTCAGGTTTAGTATTTTGGTCAGAGCAGAGGAATAGGATCTCGCCTGTGTCTTAAAATCTGATCTGATAAAAGAGGTACTAGGATCTTTGCATATCACTTCATCAGAGGAAGGGAAACATAGGTTTTCAAGAAATGAAGCTTGCATCAAATAAAGCCATTCTGCGTGAGTGCATTCATGGTGCTTTAAAATTAATAAGAATTTTCTTGGCAGTTAATGAACATTTAGTGAAGAAGCTTAATTTGACATTTGAGAAATTCAATAAATAATTTTTCTTTCTTGATTAAGGCATCTTTTAAGCTGTCACTTATACAACCAAGAATTATCACTTTTTAATACATTAAGAGATCTTGTTGCATACTGATTCAGCTATTACTGCCTATTAAACAGTTTAGATTTCATGTGCCTTAATTTCCCAGCCCTTGACTATTTTAAGATTCCTGTTTCTTTAAAGACCATTTATATATGCATAAGCACTTATTACAAATTGAAGTACACGTCTTTGTATTTCTCTAACTTCCCCCCACCCTGTGGTCAGATTTGGGATAGTTTTTATGCTCATCCCAGATGTTTACAGAAACTGTCTCTTCCAGCTTTGCAAAAATCAGAAGTTAAATTTCTTATGGCTTTTTTTGCTCTGTCTCATGTCACACACTGCAGAGGTTTCTGGAAGTAGTGTTTGTAAAGCATTGATAAGTCAGGGATACTAAGCAGGACATGGCTAAATTGGGGCCATTTCCCCCCCCTTTTTATTCTCCCGATTGTGCATATAGGTTATCTTATTTTAGCATTAATAGGATTTATACATGTGCAGTGAGGGAATAATAAATTGAAAAGGCAAATGGGATTTGCTTTGCAGCATGTTAGTAGAGGTTATTTCTGTTGATTATTGTCAGGCCTACTGTTTCTTGAGCACGTGTGGTCTTTATTTATTTTTATTTATTTTTTTAATGAAAAGCCTGTCATGTGTCAGTAAACAGAATTGTCTTTTTAAGTAAAAGTCACTGGACCAGAAGTTTCTTAGTGCCATGAATATGATGAGAAAAGTGGTTCTTAGTGACCAAGGTGTCTTGTCAGCAAATTAGCAATAACTCTACAAAGTAGTTGGTTAAGTCTAGATAATTTGGAAGAGCTTGTGACTCTAAGCTGGGATGTCTCTGCCCTTTGTCATGTCTCATCTTATGCAAGCTGAAAACCCTTGTGAATATGATCTTACCCATTGGCACATGTCAGGGTTTCAAGAAGAAAGGTTTTCTCTAAGTGTCATCGAGCTGCTCAAACTCATTTGTCTCAAGCAGACTTACTCCATTGTTAAGGGATTATTGAGACCCAGTTTGGACCAATATATTATGTTTAAAAGCTGTTGTACCAGCCTGAAGGGGAAACAGCAAGTAACAAGTGCTGTATGTATCTGGTATTTGGTTGCAATGCTACTGCTGAGGTCAAATGAGTCAAGTTTTGGCATGGTCAAAAAACAAACAAAATAAGTTATCCATCTTCTGTCTTTGTTAGAGGAAAACTGAAAGACATGGGTGCAGTCAGACTAAGTGTGGTTGCTCTGTTTTGGCCTGCTGTGGCAGGGGTCTTTTGGTCTCATCGGTGAGCTCTGCATGCACAGTATGGTCAGATCTGTGCTCCCACCAGGCATCATCCAGGCTGGCGCTCTAGAAAAGGATGTTAGTGTCTTCTGCTGGCACTCACCAGTGTCAGCCAGCAGCTTGGCAGGCACCACGGCAGGCACAGTCTGGAGTGGTGTGTCCAGAGCCCTGCTGGGTCCCTCTGGTCTGATCCCCAGTGTTATGATAGTCTGTGCAAGGCAGCTTGCTCCACTTTGAAAGTGCATTAGGCTGTTTTGAACTACATTTACATTGAACTAATATGCTAATAAACTATGAATATCTACACAGAAACTAGTTCAGAAGACCTAGTGGGCTGGAAAGTTACATCCTGATTTACTATGCACTAGCTTCCCTGTGTTAGTAAATAAGGGCATAGCTCAGAAACATGTTGTAGATATGAGCCAGTGAACAGCAATTGGAAATCCTTTGTAGGAAGCAGGAAATGTGGAAGTGTTTATGATATTAAGAAAAAGTGAGAGGAAAAGGGTTGTTTTGACTGTAAACTGAGTGTAAAGGTAAAACTTCCTAAAATGAAATTTACACTTTTTATCCATTTCTACATTTTAATTTGCATTGAATTCCATAAAACTCAGTTTTAATAAATTGCTACTTTCTTAGTTGATTTTGAAAGCCTGGATTTATTTTATGTTATGACTAAAAAGTAGTTCTTCAATGAAATTACAGGCTGTCATGAACTCTTTTAAATCAAGTTGCAGAACTTTCATTTGGAAAAAACCCTATTTGCATCTTGATTGCATTTTTTCCCAATGGGAACCAGAAAAATCTCAGGAATTCCATATATTCTTGTGGATCACACATATATTCATCACTTCTGTCTGAACTCAGCCTCCTGAAGTTACCTTTGGTATCCCATGCCTTGGGCCTTTGATTGACTTGACTGTCGGATTCTGTCCCTTTCCCACAGAAAAGGAAACATTCATTAAATGTTCATTATCAGTGTGCAACTTTTAATTAAAATAAGAACAATTTTGTTTCTCATATACTTCCTACACTGTTAGTAGGTGTTAAAAATTAGAATATGTGAGCTGAGAGAATCTCACTGGCTTCAGGGAGTTGGGATTTCCATTTCATAGTTGGCATTTGCTGTTTCTCTGTTTCGCATCAAGGTGAATTCCGATTCTCCACAGCCTTTCTTCCTAACTGGTAATGTTACAGCATGAATCATTTCCACAGTTACTCGGTTAGGGCATTGCTAAGTTGTTATGAAATATTAACATCAGTTCCTGAGGTCTGGCTGCATAAAAATTTCTGATTCTTCTTTCTTAACTTTTGTCAGCTGTTTCGGGTGTTTCTGGTGTTGTGGAGTTTGTTTTTGTAGGAAATCCTGCCCAGGACTGTTGTGTACAGCAAGTGCTTGGCACACAGCAAATGGGCACAACATGTCAGCAAGTCCTGAGCATTCCACTAATAAGGGTGCCCCCTCAGAGCTCTGGAAATATCTCTGAAAGCAGGACCTCTGTCCTAGCGTGGACCTTGTGTTCCCTGTCAGATATTCATTGCTGGGTCTCCTCTCCAGATTTCCATCTCCTGCCAACCCTTCCTTTCAGAATGAGAAATTCAGGTGTGGGATGGAAAACAGGACCCATTTGTTGTGCTGTTGCTGATCAGGGCTAGCAGTGTTCTCAATGAGTCTATTCAGGGGCTTTTGAGCCCATACAGAAGCACTTTTGTTTTCCTTGGGTGCTGCTCTATAAAGGTCACATTTGCCTTTTCACAGATTCGTGTGAGAGGGGGCTGTTGCAGCCCTGCTGAGGGGAAGCGCCCAGCTAGTTCCCTGTCCACAGGCCTGGTCCTTAAACCTGCAAGACAGGAATATGTAATATAGGGGGAATTGCAATAGCCCTACCATACCTGTACATACTTCTTTTTTTTTTTTCCTTCATATGAATGGCTTTGTCAGGACACACAGTCATTTTATACACTGGATTTTAAGAAACCTGCATCCCCTTTACTTTGCAATAGGCCTGGGAAATCAGTTTACTAAGGAACAATGTATTTTTGCACTAAGACTGGCGTAGCTTTACTTCATTCATATGTTCAGAAAGCACTGATTAAATAAACAGAAGTGCCTTTAAAGATTATATATAGCAAGGGACTGAAATAGCTGCATAGTATGGGGCAAGTTTGTTTTAATGCTTTGATACATGATATGTCACCACAGTAATCCATTAAACATGGTGGTGTTGAGTCTTGACACTGAAGTCAGTTTTTTTGTTGGACACACTGAAAGAATATGCTGATCTCTCTTCTGAAAGATGACCCAGGCCTAGATCATACAGAATGAGAAATTTAAAATTTGTTTCTGATTAATGCTTGCAATTATTACTGAATTTGTTGCAAAACAGAAATAGGCCTTTGATCAAAGCCAGCTTTTTGCATTCCCTTGCATAGTCAGCAGTGCTAATACAGTGTAAACTGAACAGGATTTGGCCCTGGCATTCAAGCACAAGCTACTCTTTCACAACCCCCCGCTTCTGTTTCCTCATTTTCCTTGTGAGCAGTAGATCTTTCTGGTCGTTTCATGCTCCTCTCCCAAATGTTATTACAATATGTTGTTAAAATGGGCCAAGTACAATGCTTCAGTTTCTTTTTGTAATGCAAGGGTTTAGCAGTCAAATACGGAAACACAGATGCAGCTTTTAAAATACTCACTAGTGCTTACATTAAAATATAGAAACATCTCAAAAAATGTTTATATTTTTCTGTACATTATTCCAACTCAAATTAATTTATGTTTTCTGCTGGGAAAATAATATTGATCGTAAAAATGAAAATGCTGATTGTATATTCTTAGGCTTAGAAATATTCTGTAATAGAATATTTCTTTCAGGATGAAATGTGGGAATTACGAGCTTGATTTTGCTGCTGCTGAAGCTAGTGGCTGAATGCCCAATTGCCTTCAAGTGGAGCAGGACTGAGTCTTCTGTTTTGCAGAAAGATATCTTGAACAGTCAATAATCCTTAATCTTTGTTTTAAAGCACTTCCAGTTGGTAACATTTTAGTTCTGTTTCAAGCCTGGAGTCATTTGGCTTAAATTGTATTTGATGTATTTTCTAGAAGTGTGTTTTCTAAGTCTGCTTAGGAGTCTGTTTCTCTATTCTCAAGTAGAAAAGAACATATTTATTGCAACTCCATCTCTAGATTGTTTCCCTATCGTGTTTGAAAACAAGAGAAGTATATGTGACAAGATGCTGTTTCTAGGAAGTGGGCTTCATGTGGAACATGTTCCTTTAGTGCAATCAGGTTGTTTGAGACATATATAAAAGACCTAAAATTCTTTTTAAAGAAACATGTATTATCTGCTTATAAAGATAGTGTGTGTTTCTTATCTTGGATGTTGAGCTCTGAGGTGGTGTTAAAGGCAAGCTATTTAACTTGGATACTGTGACATAAAAAGTGAACCTAGAATCTTTCTGGGGGTTCACCTGTCTAAAACATAATGAATTGGTCACTGGCTCTATTAAAAAATGTGATAAAAAGAAAAAATGTTATGGAATTTCAGATGTTTATCATCTACTTAGTTTTCCTCTTCAGGGTTTTACTGCAACCAAGAGGAAACACATTTATTTTTTAGGTAAAGAAGAGTTTGGAAGTCTCTTAAGAACTCCAGAATTCAGACAGTTATGAGCAGAAGACTAAGTATCATGGCATTTGCAGAAAAAGCATGAGAGATAGGAATAGTGTATATATCCAGCAGTGGTTTGGAAAACCTGAAGACCTTTACCTCAGAAAATGTGTATGTTTAGGGCTTGATTTAGATGCTGATTGTGAAATAGGTTTTTGTTAATTTCAAGTAATGGTCTCATGGTATGTTCCAGGGCAGGATTTAGCTCAAGAAGCTCAGATTGAAATGATAAGCGATAATCAAAAAATTATTGCGAAAGTGGGAAATAATTGCAAGGAGTATTATTCCGTGGAACAAAATATGAGCTAAATAATGAACTCTTTGCTGGAGCTTTGTACAGTTAAATGCTCTTGAAATGAGGGCTCTCTTCCATCCCTTCCTTCTAACTTCTCTGCTTTGCCTTTCTCTTTCATAGACCGTGCCTGAGTCCCAGCACAGATGTGGGGACTAGGGGTAGACTTTCAGGTAGACTATCACCCCTTTTCCAGAGCATACCTTCTTCCTCAGGATCCACAAAGTGTCCTAAGGAGACTGTAAAACTGTGTGTAGAGGTGAACAGATCTGCTTCAAATAGGGAGCTGTTAGACCTGTTACCCAGCCCCCTAAAGAAAGACATGGTATCAAAAGTAAAATTCTGCTTTTGCTTTTCACAGAATTCCTGGAAAAAGATCATTGTAAAGTTAGGGAAGTACTAGTATCTTATTTCGGTGGAAAAGTTATATGAATAGAGCTGATGGAGTTACTAATAGAAACCTTTTGCACAGCTCTGGCTCTAGCAGAGACCTGAGAGGTGGAGCAAAGCAAGAAAAAGAAAAAAGGGAGCAAGTTCTCTTGCTCCACCATATATTCTTCTCATAACCAAAGGAAGTATCAACATCGGTGCTCTGTGATGGATATTCATCTACCCTATAGATTTTTAAGATCCTGTCCTCTTTTTTTTTATTTTTTTATTTGTTGTTGTTGTTGTTTTGTTTTGTTTCATAGGAACAAAACACCTTTATCATACATGGAGATGATAGCATCTCCAGGTGATGTTAAGGCTGAGATTCGTTTTTGTGTTTATGTTAAACTCTCAGTATAACTATGTTAAAAATGGTCTCTGTTCTGTCTGCCCAAAGACCTAATGTCTTTTAATTCCTTGGTAATTCCTGATGTTTTAAGTCTTACGAAGTTGACCTACTAGCTTGCCTTTTCAGAGAGAAACCTGTAAGACTTTTTCAAAGCTGCAGTTTCTTTACAGTGCCTGTGCTGTGGTGTGCTGGGAAGCATGATGAGAATTGACATTTTTGATGTCTGTGATTTTCCCTCTTTGCCTGTTAAAGATTTAATACTGTTTACCTGTTTGTTTTCTATCTGTCCCATAAGAACATTTATGTATCTCCTATAACAATGTGCTGAAGGCTACTCTGTTCAGTAAAATTTTGTATATTGCCCATTTGGATTAAAACCAAGTAATTTCAGAAATGCCTGTGTGTGTGTCTCATTTTTGTCAGCAGTGTTATGGGAAGCCTGAAGTCCCATCTCATGTCAGAGTTTTGTCTTGTTTGTCTTATCTCTCCTGATAAGTCAAAGGGAACTGAATAGCTTCTCTAAATCCTCAGAAAATAAAAAGTCATGGGATTGACAGGGTTTCTTTCAATCAATGGACCTTGAAGTGATGCACCCTTCTAAGCAGCACTGCTGTTCTTCTGTATCCTGTGCATGAGGAGCTGTAATTACGATAAAAAAATGATGAATGTGTCAGACTGCAGTGTCTGGAGGTCTTCTGGAAATTCAGTTGTTTGTTTAGATCTGTGAAAGAGCCACCTGTCTTCTGTACTTTGTAACTGGAGCAAAAAGTAAGGCAGAAGACAAAGTTGTTTTGGGCACAGAACTTTCTCCATACATCTCAGCCTTCCACCATCCTCACGGCAGATGAAGAAAACCCTTCGTGGGTGGCAGTGCTGCCTGGCTTTATAGATCTTAGCTATTCTAAGGCAAGATCAGTGAACAGATGCTGTCTGTAACCCAGATAATTTGGCTATGGTGCTTACAGCTTCTCCTTTCAGCCCTCTACTGTTTCAAATGTCTGTTCTCTTGATATCTCCAAATGTCTCACTTTCATCTTCATCCTCACGTTGATGAAAACTGGAATCCTGATCTTGCCATATGAAATCAATACACGAAATTGATACGAAGTTGTCACTATTGGTCAGTGCTTATAAGCATCTTGGCTGTACTTTCAGAAGTAATATAAAGGAGGAAATAGCAATGCATTTATGGAACATATCAGGAGAATATGTCTTGTGGGTAAAGGTGAGGGAAAGGAAGGAGATCATCTTTGGAGAAGAGAATAAACAAGATAATCTGCCTAGCAGATTATTGTAATTAGTGATTGAGAGCATTTAATAGGATAAGGGCAGAAAGAAGGACAAGCATGTGATATTGACAGCAATCTCAAAATGTTTTATTTTCATGGAATGTGGGTCAGTGAAGCACATTGCAAAGAATGTGGAGGACTCAGAGCAAGAGAAGTGGCTGGTGAGAAAGAGTAGCATAAAGCTACAGAGAATGTAGCTGAACAATTATTTCATGGAAAAAAGGGAGCAGAAGGGTTGACATGTGGAGGGAAACATTTTCAGCTAAGAAAAATGCCTGTTATCTTTCACTGTATTTCTGTTTATCCAGCTGTAACAATTTCTAAGCCAGAACTGTATTTTCCTCTGTGTTTGGAAGGTCCCTTGCATGCTTTTGTAGATACAATACAGCAGACTATTACTACCTACAGAATAACAGTCTAGGTTTGAAGTAACACTTTTTTTTTTTGGTCTGTAAAGATTCTTCCACCAAATATGGGCTTTTTGTACATGTAAAAATTCCCTGTGACTTTTTTCTGAAGTTGACTAAATTTTCAGCAATGAAAGAATATTATTTTAGTTTTTATTTAGTTGTCCAGGCCTTGCTCTAATGATGTATTATTTACCTTACAGTTGGTGTTTGCAAACAGGAGATGCTCCAGAAGAAGAATGCTGTTTTGGTGGATGGAGTCATCCTAAATGGTCCAATAATGGACTCAAAAGCAGGAGAGAAATTTGTGGAAGAGGCCTGTAAGCTTATAATGGAAGAAGTTGTGCAGAAAGCTGATGATGTAACAGAAAAGGTAAAGCAATAGAGTGTTGTTGGGAATTTGTAATGGAGATAATGAACAATAAATCAATTTTTTTTTGTAAGTTTTATTTTATTGCACTTTAAGTAGCCTCAAAATTTATTCTAGTCTGTGCCTGGCTCTGAAATAAAATGACAGCCTTACAAATTAAAAAAGAGTACATTACAAAACCTTCCAATAATGTAATTAATATACATATCTGTCAGAAAGTAATGAGGATTTTTTTTTAATCTCCAAGTACAATGGTCATTTTCTGTGGGATCACAAATAGCTGTAGTGTTTTTCTTGTTTGGGGTGGGGGTGAGTTATTTGATTGCTCCTCAGGGGCAGTGGTGTTGGAGAAGGAGGAACAGTGGATGTGGTAGCATTGTGAAAGGACGGCATTAGGACACTGCTGTGGGTTTTGTAGAACCCCTGCTTTAGGGGCCATCTGGGAAGGGGACCTGCAAATAAATCATGCTTGCCTTTGGACATGTACTGGTTGCTCCCACCCCTTGGCAGAACAGGATCAGAAAATGCTGCGATTACAAATCCCTAGCTAAGGACAGAATTTGAGCTGCAGGCCTCTTTCTGTTCTGCCTTCCAGCATTCACCACTCTAATTTTTGTGGTTGAGCAATGCCCAAGATGCTATAAAACCAACAACCCGTAAGACCATTTTACCCGATTTATTTTCTGGTGGCATACTGCCCTGCAATGGGAAGCTTTGTGAAAGCAGTGCTGAGTGTGGTGCTTACCTTGTGCCTTTATAACCTCTTTCTCCTGGCAAACCTGTTCACTGATGATGTCTGCTCCCTCCCCATCACTAGGTCTGTGAATGGCAAGCCCCTGAAACTCTTAAGCAGATTCTTGACCTGGAAATGAGGGACACCGGAGAATGTCATCAGAAACTCCTGCAGCTCTGCCGGGATGTTATACAATACAGCGTCAAAACCAGTAGGAATGTGATTTCTAGCACAGTTGTTTTATATGCTAAGTTAGGAAGACCGGACAGTGCTTACAATGCTCTGTCACCTTTCAGAGAACCAAGGGTGTGAATGTTTGTTTTCTGCCTGCCAACACAAGTATGCGAACACTTGGTCATGTTTCTGTTGTTTGACTGAATGCTGGTCACCATAGGTTTGACTAAAGTGTGTAATAATGACAAACTAATAAAAAACTAATTAATGCAATGCCATTGGCATTAATGATAGATTCTGCCATTTTGAAGTCTTGTGAAAGTCACCTAGATGAGTACATAACAGTCCAGCAAAACAGGCAGAAGGGCCTTTGTGTGTGATTACCTGCTGTCTGAGTGATGAGATTTGGAGTTGCCATCATCGCCCTCATATGTTCTTAGTAATGATTACCCTCCTTTATTATTGCTCTTTTTGAGCAATAATAGTCTTGTAGGGTGTTAATTTGCTGATAGGCAGTAATTCCTTATCCAGACCCTGCGAGAAGAGAGCCTGCAGTGTTTGAGACAGTACGCCACATCTCTGCAGGATTGCTTCTCTACAGCTAACCTTTCTGCAGCATGTGTAGGATAATTCAATCTTAGCAAAAAGGGGTGAACAGCATCTGTTCAGGAAATAGTGCTGTGAATCAGTAGCTCAGGATTTCATCCATGGTATGGCTTAAGCTGTGTTTTGGAAAGTGAAAAGGACATTTGATATAGTTAGTTGTGCATTTCCAGGCTGTATTCGCTGCTGCAGTCACTGTTGCTACAAAGTAAAAAGTAAAATAATTTTGAGAGCAAACTCTTGCCTTTGAAAACCATAGAAGAGTAGCACTACTGATCTGCATGGTGAGTGCACTAATAAAATGCAGATATAATTACTGAGTTACTGCAAAATGTTCTGTTTATCTTACTTCTGCAAATTGCCTTTAGATTATACCTTGTTACATTATGTCACCTTAGAAAAGATGTTGTATATAAGAGTATGCTGTGCAAATAGTCTTCAATTCAAGTATAGACATTTATTGAAGCTCCAGATATAATTGGAGCCATGCAGCTCACCTGGTTTTGCATGCAAAAGTACTATGCTGTGGATTAAAATTTAGGTGGTGATCCCACTATAGAACTGACTTGTTTTTATAGTCACCAATAGTATAGAATTTTGTTATATTTCAGTGTTTCAAGACAGATGAACAAATTTTCTTAACTTTTCATTTTAAGTGTGCAGTAAAATTTTCCAAGCTGTTACACTGTCTCTTTCTCTCAGTATAGAGACTTTGTTAGAAGCACAGGCACAGCTGCCTGGGATCAGCAGGTTACTATATTCTATTGCTTAGCAAAATTTGTCCTCTCAAAACCACTGTTTAAAGCCACTATATACCCTCAATTGTCAATCCCTTTTCTTTTCTTGATTTGTAAAACTTAGGAACAACTTACATTCATTCAGTGTACCACTTGAGTTTCTCAAGACTTGTTTTGAGATCTGAAAGTGCTTATTAAATTTACTTTCCAAGTATTGTGTAACCTAAGAAAAGGACAGTGAATCCAGAGAATACTGAGAGAATGGGGTGAATTGTGGATTGCAATGATTGGCATTCAACTGAGAGGGACTGTGATGTGTTCTCTTTTCTTGTATATCCTGTCACTTGCTTTTCATCTGTATTTTCAGATCATCCAAGGTTTTTCAATCAGCTCTATGCTGGACTAGATTATTACTCATTAGTGGCTCGTTTCATTACAGAAGCCCTGAACCCAAGTGTGTAAGTGTGGTTCTTTGTCTTCTTGATGATGAATTAGCATGCTTTTTGGATTAACTTTTTTTTGTTGTTTCCTTGCTTCTGATTTCTGTTTTCAGTATTACAGAAGAGGTAGGAATTGTGCATGAATTGGGGAGAGAAAACAGTCTGATTCAAATTGGCTGAATAGCTCACCACAATGTTGACTAATCTGATGAGGCCTTTTTTTCTTGTTTGTGAGGTAGGGTTTGAGAGTAGAGATTTCCCCCCTGCCCCCCATGCTTTTAAACCTAGATTTTTATCTTGGTACATAAAAATTAATTAATCAGACTTAACTTAGTTGGTCATATCCTCTGAGGCATTCTGCACTGAGCTGAATCCAAATGGTTACCTGTCTACTGTTCACTTGCAAGTGTAAGGCTGAAATTTAAGTGTGTGACCTACATTAAGAGCAAACTGATGTCTTACTTTGAGAGTGGAAGTGTCAATGTGATGCTGTCAGGAGCTGAGCATGTGCTCTACAAGGTCAGATGCATAATGTTTTTACTTTAGAGTTCTGCTGCTGGTGGTGGTCAGCTGCTGATAGATTACAGAGAGGTGCAAGAAGCCTTGATCTAGTTTTAGACAACTCTTTGGCATGAGTTGTGCAGTTTAATACCAATTGTGATGCTTTTATTTTTGTTCAGATATACATACGAAGTATCTCCTGTGTTTCTGTTGGTGGAAGAAGCAGTCATCAAGAAAATGATAGAGTTCATAGGCTGGGAAGAAGGTGATGGTATATTTAATCCAGGTAGGAACAGTTCAGACCTCAAACTGAATCACTGTAAATCACCTAATGCCATGAATTTTATGAACATTGGAACAGAATATTTGAAAGTGCCTGCAAAAGCCTAGTGATAAACACACAGAGCTGTTTCATGTAGGCTTATGTGTTTCTAGTGACAATTTGGTAATTCTGATCAGTGAATGAATGAAAACGGTCCTACATTAAGTATAATTATATGGAAATCGATTGTTTTTAACTGATGCCCTTCCTGACATTATTAGCAACAATATCAACAGCCTCATTGCAATGAGTCAACTTAGTTGACAGACAGGGAGCTGATTTATGTGTTAGACCAACTGGTGGTACCTGAGGGCATAAGTATGTGTGTCCTGCCTATGAATTGTGGGAGCAAGAGTTTAAGCATGATCTTAACTCCTTAGAGTTTTTGTAATTTTATTACATGTGTTTTGTAAGTTGTTTGATAAGCCATGGTTTTCAAGTGTTCTCTAAGGCAGTGTTCCAGCCCACTGTATTGACTCAATGAAGCATAATGATGATATTTCACAGTTTATTCAGATTACAGATTATTAGGCTAGGTGTGAAGCTTTTATATCTGGTGGTCCTGGTCAATGGCAATTTGAATATGAGCCAGCAGTGCCCTGGCAGCCAGGAGGGCCAGCCGTGTCCTGGGAGGCATCAGGCAAAGCATCGCCAGCCAGTTGAGGGAGGGGATTGTCCTGCTCTGCTCTGCACTGGGATGGCCTCACTTTGGATATTGTGGGCAGTTTTGGGCACCACAAGATAGGAAATATATTAAGGTCTTAGAGAGTGTTCAAAGAACGGCAATGAAGATGGTGAAGGGCCTTGAGGGGAAGCTGTATGAGGAGCAGCTGAGGGCACTTGGTCTGTTCAGCTGGAGAAGAGGAGAGTAAGGGACCTCATTGCAGTTACAACTTCCTTGTGAGGGAAAGAGGAGGGGCAGGCACGGATCTCTTCTCTGTGGTGACCAGAGACAGGACCCAAGGGAGTGGCCTAAAGTTGTGTCAGGGAAGGTTTAGGTTGGATATTAAAAAGATGTTCTTCACCCAGGAGGTGGGTTGGGCACTGGAACAGACTCCCAAGGGATGTGGTCACAGCACCAAGCCTGCCAGAGTTCAAGAAGCATTTGGATGATGCTCTCAGGCACATGGTGTGACTCTTGGGGATGGTCCTGTGCAGGGCTAAGGGTTGAACTCTATGATCCTTGTGAGCCCCTTCCAACTCACAACATTGTGATTCTGTGATCTATTATGGGGGGAAGAAGAGGAATAAAATGAGCAAATGAATTTAAGCTCACCCTCCAAAACCAAAAAACAGTCAGTAATTCTAACCTACATGTGAGTAGTAGAAAACTATAATAATGGTGTAGATTTTTTTCCACATCAATTTTGATGTGTATTTTTCATAGAAGCCTTGCTCTTACAGCAGAATTTCTTGCTTTAAAACTTAGTGAGGTCCTGCCAAAAGATAAAGTAATTGTATTCTTTTTGGTGCTAGTTTTATGTAATTAACTGTATGGCTTATTTTTTCCCTAATAGGTCAAGTACTTACTCAGGACAGGTGCTAGTACTGTAACTAATATGGTATTTGTATGTCTCTTTCTGCAGGTGGCTCTGTTTCTAATATGTATGCCATGAACTTAGCAAGATACAAGTTTTGTCCTGAGATAAAGGAAAAAGGGCTTTCAGGTCTGCCAAGACTAGTCCTGTTCACTTCAGAAGAGGTAAAAACAAAATCAGAAAAAGCTTTTTGAGCTTTATTTTTCCATAGCTGTAAAATTATACGATTTGCATATCTGATGCGGCACTGGTACAATAATTTTGACATCAGTGTATGATGTGAAATATTGGAGCTAAGTGGAAAATCTGATAGTAAATTTCCCTGCAGAAACTTCCTTGCTTTCAGAAAACAAACACAGATGTTCCTGCTTTGAAAACTGCTGATACAAGAATAGGTTGGACATGGGGCAAACCTGAAGCAGAATGCATGTGGTGTGTTGTGGAGGTCTGCAGCATCTGATTTCCCACAACATAAAGTCTAGCAGGAACTGTAGGTAGTGTTTGGATGTCAAAGGTTTTTTTCTGCATGCTTAATTTGTACTAAACTGAGCACTTGTGGACCTGTGAGCAGCTCCCGTTCTGCCCTGTGTCTGAATACAGATTGGTTGTGGTACAGAACCAAACCCACCATATGCCTCTTGGAAAAAAATGCTGAACCTTTAGACAGTTTTTTAAATAATTGAAAATATGTGGCTAGTTTTAAAGTTTTGGAATAATATCTGTCCAGAATGCCTGTGGGAAATTGAGTTACATTCATACATTTATTCTGAAGGTAATTTTGGAGGCTTTTTTAATTCCCTGTCCCTTCAGTTTTAGGAGTTTATGATTTGATAAGTGCAGATTTGTTATTAATTTTTACTCCACAATATAAAGGTCCCAGTGGAAGTGAGAACCTTGTATTAGAAAGCATCTAGTTACTAGAACAATTTTAGCTCAAAAGTTAATTCTCCGAACAGTTTGCAGTGTAAATAGATGAGAGGCTTATTTTGGAGAAGCCTGAGGGATGAAGATATTGTACGAGTTGTCTGAAACAGCACATATATTTTGGAACTGAGTCCAAAAGTCCTAAATAAAGGTGGTGGTGTTTTGTTTTGTTCCTCCCCAAGCAAAATATGTTTAGATATGTTTTGGTTTGGGGTTTTTTTCTGAAAAGCATTTGTATGAAATGACATACTAGTTCATACTTAATCCAAAATGTCACATCTTCAAAATAGTTAAGGAGGTAAAAATGAGGTTGAAGCAAGTTTCATTACTGCTTTTAAAGTGAAGCACATAAAATTTTTATTAGGAAGTAATATTTTATTTCATTCCAAGGTTTAGTTAAAATGTATATTCTCGTACTCTAAAATAAGAAAACATTTAATTTCATGACAAATTTTAGTTGGCCTTCAGAGTAAATTTATTTTTCTGCCTTTTTTGCCAGAAAGACCAATACCATAAACCATAGAGCTGACCAGGAAAAATAGATTGGTAAATTATTTCTAAGGTCATGCTTTTGATCAATAATACTTTGCTTGATTCACAAAACTGTGTTATCTTTAGTACTCGATAATCACATCACGTTATGACTGTTTTCTAAAAACTCTGGTATTTATTCATGGCTACGTTCATGGTTATGAGGAAGCAGGTGGGCATATTCATACTTATTTTGGATCCACTGCACTGAGTCCAAGGTACATGCCCTTTAGGAAGCTTTTGTTCAGCTATGTCATATTGAGAATATATGTAATAAATGGTCCACACTGAAGATAGGTACATAAGTGCTCATGTCCTACAATATTATTGGGTTTTAGTCTTTTTTTTTTTTAATTATTATTTATTTAGCATTTTGCACCTTTGAATCACAGAATAATTTAGGTTTGAAAAACCCTCTAGTATCATCAAGTCCAACCTCTGACTGATTACCACCATTTAGTGGCAACTAGACCATAGCAATAAATGCCATGTCCTGTTGTTTTTTGAACACCTCCAGGGATGGTGACTCCACCACCTCTCTGGGCAGACTATTCCAATGCTTAACAACCTTTTCTGTGAAGAAATTCTTCCTGATGTCCAACTTGAACCCCTCCTGGCACAGTTTGAGGCCATTTCCTCTTGTCCTGTCTCTGGCTGCCTGGGAGAAGAGGCAAATTCCCACTTGACTACAACTTCATTCAAATAGTTGTAGAGATTGATAAGGTCTCCCCTGAGCATCCATTTCTGCAGGCTAAACCCCAGATCCCTCAACCATTCTTTGTAGAACTTACTCTCCAGACCCTTCACCAGCTCTATTGTCCTTCTCTGGACATACCTAAGCACCTCAATGTCTTTCTTGTAGTGAGGGGCCCAGAACTGAACACGGTATTCAAGATGTGGCTTCATCAGTGCAGAGTACAGATGGACACTGGTCCTGCTGGCCACATTGATTCTTGTTAGAAGGCAGGATGCCACTGGGCTTCTTGGTCCCTGGGCACACTGCCTGGCTCATGTTCAGCTGGCTGTCGACCAGCATCCCCATTTACCACTGGACAGCTTTCCAGTCATTCTTCCCCATGCCTGTAGCACTATATGTTCTTCTTTTTTACCAAAGTGCAGGACCCAGCACTTGGGCTAGTTGAACATCATACCCTTGGCCTTTGCCCATTGATCTAGCCTGTCCAGATCCCTCTGCAGGGGCTTCCTAGTCTTCAGCAGATCAATCTCCAACCAAACTTAATGCTGTCTGTGAACTTACTGAGGGTACACTCAATCCCCTCATCCAAACACCTTTCATTTTTGCTGTGTTATGTGGGTTGGGTTTATTTATGTCTTTTAACTGAATAGGTGCCTGGAGTAGCAAATTGTTTAAAAAACAAATCCTGGAGAAGTTAACTTGTGTTTATCTCCAGCATGAATCAGACAACAGCATTGGCACAGAGAAGCCGTGAGGCTATAATGAACTGAGTATTGATGAGGAGTCAAAACACATGGCTGCTCAAGGCCCTCGTGTCATTTTAGGGCTTGGCTGCAACGCTGTGTTCAAATGAAATGATTTCTGCCTTGAGTTGCCAAGTCCCAAAGTTTCAGTTTGGCACTTGGTGGATTGAAAGAGTTGCCCTGTTGCAGAGCAGAGGAAGGCACAGGCTTGTCAGTGACTCAGTTTTATGTGATCTGGGGCTATGTATTTTTTGTATGTTCTTGGATAACATGAAGATGTATATTTAATGCATGATCCATCCGAGGTCTTCACAAGAATAAAGAGGGCCCTTGTTCCTGCAAATAAAAAGGTGGTGATACACAGTGAGCACTGTCTGTGCTGCTACTCTGTAGTTCTTTTGCAGGACCATTACAGAGTGATTTCTCTTGAGACAGTAGCCGTAGAAGAGTAATTGTTATATCTCACTTTCTTACGACATGATTTGTGGCTCTGTAGGAGCTGAATACAGTTGTAGTTATAGATATCAGGCCACCTTTTTTTAATCTCACTTTTTGCTATTTGAGTCCCTTCTGACACAAATATGTATTGCATTGATCTGAAAGGTAAAAATCTGCTAAATTTGAGGTAACTGAGGGTAGAAGAAGATGTGTAGACAGCTGAAATGTGCATGCTGATATGAGCAGATTTTTAGATGCAATGAAACTAAATTCCTCCCCAGTGCAACTTGATCATGAAAGTAATAAAGTGAGAGAACACAACGTTAACTCATCATGTTGTCCCCTGCCAAAATTACAACAGACAAAAATGAGTAATTAAACAATCCCATAATAATGTAATTGCTTTATGCAATCATGTTTCTAGGAAACTTTTTAAAATCAAGAAAATACAAATTTATCTTCTCTTTTAACGAGCACAGGGTGGAAAGTACCTTGTTTTTGCAAACATTATTAGGAAAGGAAAACTACATCTAGCTATAGGTAAATAGTACAGCAGCACATCTTAAATCCACTAATCCACTGTTCCAATCTGATCTGGTGCTCAAAGATGTTAAATTCTTACTACAAATGGCTGCAGATTTAGTAGTTTGTTCCAACAAATAAAACTGTGATAGACATGGCAAAAGTAACCTGAACTCACAGTATTTAAAATTACATATATAATAGAGATACAAATAATACCTTTTATCTGGATTTTTTTGGTTTTTTTGAAAGGAAGCTGTGAACAAGTGAATTAGTTGACACTGTTGTGACTGGAGCTGCTAAATGTTCTCTAGAGTATTTTTTCTTAAAATGATGCACTGCAATTAGGCCTAATGGCCTCTAGTAATGATAGTGGGGGCAAAAAACCCCAAAAATTCTTACATGTTTCAATCAATGTAACTAAAAAACTACTTTTTTTCTGTCAAAGAAAGCATATTCCAAGTCTATTTAGTGGCATAAGTCTTGTTTCTTTTCTAGCCTACTGAAGGGCAAAATTTTCTCAGAGGTGCAGGAATACCTTTGGAGGAAAAAAAAATAATGTATCATGCAGCCTGTTTTATTTTTGTATTCTTTTTGTACTTCTCTTTTCCCCTGCTTTTTGGTATAATCTCTCAGGTGCTCAGGTCTTTCATCTTCCTCCCTGACTCTCATATCATTTTTTATAATACAATACAAGATTTAGTGATTGTCTGCTTACTAGTATACTGAATTTGCAGGTCTACTGCTTTCTCAGTTTGGAGCAATCATTATTCTTGGTGATTCATACCTTTCGTTTGAATGTAATGGACAGAAATCAGTGATGGAGATAACTTGTATTTTAAGTGATTCACTAATCAGTGAAAAACATCTCCAAACTTCTACTGAACAATACACAGCCACTTACAATTATTATTACCATTATTGATGTAATTTGATGTAATGTAAGACTAATTATCCACCTATGTATGTTATTATTCTTGTAACAGTCTAAATGAATGAACCTGAAAGGCTTTGTGGATGTGTCATGTTACAAAATTAAGCTTGCTTAAAACTACTTGATAGTATCAGGTAGTGTCTTTGTATGCCTTTATTTTAAAAGTCAGTGGTGGGGGGGGAAATGTTTTTGTCAAAGAGAGCCCTTTGAGATCATCCATCTCATCAAAATAAGCGTGACAGGCTTTATTACTCTTAATACATTCATGCCCACACATTAGAATGTTGTACATTTTTCATAATTATGTTCTGCAGTAACTGCATTTGTGTGAACTCTCTGGAAGAAAATGGAATTAATTAACCACCTGGCTTCACCTCCTGTATGAAAAGTAACAATTCTAGACATCTTCACGGTTGCTGGAGTATGCATTATTTTAACTCTTCAGTAATAATGTGCAAAAGAACCAATTTTATTTTTTTGACAAGAGCAGTGAGAATCCAAGGCTTGGATGATCTTGGTTCTGAGAAGAGCTGTCTAGTCCTATGGGATGCTGTGTACTCTCAAAACTGACTCCACTGCTATGAGTGCGCAGGCATTTGGCATGCTGCAAGTTACTCAGAGTGATTTTGACATCTAAATATCTTCAGGTCAAGAAGGTTACTGTATCTTAAATTCCCAGGCTAATCATGAAGATGAATTAAGCAGAGATTTTTATTCTGGAATAAGACAAAATGTTCTTATGCTGGAATAACAGTACCCACAGTAGAGCAGGTCCTTCTAGAGGTGAACATTGGAAATATGGAAAGATATACCATGAATATTTGTTCAACAGAAAAAAGCTTGTAAAAAGTATGGAGTGGCCTGTAGGCTTGAGTATCCTTCTCACCAAAGTAATTTTGCCACATTCTGATTAAATATACACCCATTTTTAACATCCCCTCTTACTTCACAGGCTTCATAGACTGATGCCCTTTACTCAGTGCTAAGTGAGAAGTGGGCTGCATGTGTCTGTACTCATTCAAAGAGGTGTCTGTGATGAGACCTAGCTAGAATTCTTTGCTGAAATAGTAACTTCATTTTCTGAAAAATGCAGACTGGTCCAGACAGGAACCTTTTACAAAATCCACATTAACATTTGAAGGCGTGCTGAGTCCTGCCTAAAGTCTGCTTGCTTTCATAATGGCTTCTAAGATATAGGTTCATGTGAAGAATCTTCACAACATCATGATTTTCAGATCCTTTTGCAGAGATAGGACTTTGAAAGCCTTACAAGTCCCAGTTGCACCACATCTGAAGGCTTCAGTAGGTCTTGGGACTTGAGCTCCTTGATCATGTGAACAAGAGTTGTTGAGCTGGGCCAGGGGTGAGTTTAGCACAGTATCCTGTCTCTGACAGTGGCCAACAGCTGAGGATTAGAGAAAGCACAGAGAAAAGTTACAGCAATAAAATGGTAGAGGCTTTTGATATATCATAACATACATCCTAATTAAGGGTCCAGTTTCCAAGGAGTGCTTTTTGACTTCCAGACCTATTTATTGCTTCTAGGCTGTTGAGTTCAATAGCCTTTCGATCTGTCTTCTCATGCCTTTCCTAACTCTTACAGGAATTGATACTTTCAACTCAGTTCTAGCAAAATCTTTTGAAACAATTAATAATTCTTCCCTGATGATGCTTCAAAATTTCTACTTTTCATTCTAATGCAGAACCAGCTTTAAAAAAAATTAGTATGGAATAGAGCTTTTTTTTTTTTAATCCCCACATTTTAAACATGGTGCATGTCTTTTTTGTTTTGTTTCCCCTGGTTTTTCCTGTGTGTTATGGTTAAATATGAGGTGGACTTTGAAATATGTAGCTTGTTGGTTTGATTTTTATGTTGTTGTTGTTGTGGCTTTTAGGTGCAGTTGAATTAATTTTGGTGTCACTGTTCCCTGTGTTAAGGCATTTATTTCACTTTTTAATTGTGTGTGTACTTTTTTTGTGGGCCTCTTTCATTTACAGTGTCATTACTCCATGAAGAAGGCAGCCTCCTTCCTGGGTATTGGTACAGAGAATGTTTACTTCATCAGAACAGATGAAAGGTAAGAAAGCAAAAGCCATGACTGTGATCTCCGAGCCTTTTTAAAATGCAGTAGTGCTGTACGTAACCAACCTATTTGAATGTAACTGAAAAAGTTTTAAATCTGTGTCCCTTAGAGGTAAGATGATACCTGAGGAACTGGAGAAACAAGTCCAGCGGGCCAGGAAAGAGGTGAGAGGGGGAGAGAGAGCATGAAGGAGAGAGGAGTGTATGCAGACTGTGTGCTTGTGTCTGAGTGAAAGGAAGGAAAACGAAGAGTGAGCAAAATCTTAAAAATAGGGCAGTTAATGTAACAATGGTTTTCTTATAAGGGAAATCTGTTTGCCACAAACTTGTGGAACAAGCCAAGGCTTATGGGTTCTACAGTCTTAGAAGGGACGAAAATTCCACAGGGTGTTTACTGCTAATGAAGGTCCTGAGTACAATGCTGCTCTGAAGTATTTAGCACATTTCTTACAGGATTTCTTTTGCCCTTAATCCTTTTTTAAAATGGATGCAGTATTTGTTTTCCTAAAAAGGTTTTTCAGGTAATTACAGTAGGTATTCCTCTATCCTCTGCAGTGAGCAAGAACTGTGACATGTGCCTTAGTTTCTAAAACCATCATAACAAGCTACAAATGCTAAATTCAGTCCTTTCTATTACTGTAGCAAGAGTGCAGAGATGTGCCTCTTTTCCCCTAGGGACTTTGCTAAGTAGAGAGCCAAAGGCCAGCATTTGGAAAGGTGCTGATGTGTGTATTTGGACAGTGTTAGCATATATTCCCACAGTCTGTAAAACAGCATTTGACTATAGTCAACGTAATTTATTTTAGAGAATGTGAATTCCAAGAGCAGCATCTCCTGGCTTGGTTAGCTCACCTTTATTCTCACTTCCAGTTTGTGTGTCAGAACAGCAGGATTGGGAGCTCAGCCCTTAGTCCATGGTCTGTGAATGCAAAGCAATAAGTGCAATGTCCATGACATGGATGATACCTTCCATTGAATCCTGTCTTGGGAAACCTACTCTTGTGCTTGGTAGAAAGGCCATGGCAGTGCTGTCCCGCTATGCGCTGGCATGGCCACAACAGCTTTCACTAAGATCTGATTTAGGTGCATCTTCTGCCAAACAACCATCTCTGAATTTCATGCTACATAGTGTAGCTATGGATACATGGTGGCCCTAGTGACCTAGCAAACTCTCTGACTTACCTCTCCCTGCAATTTGCATTATCTGAGGAAGACAACCTGCACTTTCCTCATTTGAGCAAGATGCGGGGGAGGGGGGAAAGGGCTGAAATAAACTGGAGCAAGAGGAAGCAGGCTCGCAAAAGAATGAACTCTTTTCTCTTGCAAGAGCAGAATTCTTGTTTGTTCGTGTAATAATAAATGTAATGGTTATTTGAAAGAAATCATCTGGCATTTATGATTTTTTTAAAAAGTTCAACCTCAGTATGGTGCTCTGCAATTTAAAAACAAATAGTCTATATTGAAATGCTCTGCTTACAGGAAAACATGCTTTCACTTGCATTTTAATGGAAGTTGCAGGTGTGTGGGAAGGTTTTCATTTCATCAGAGCTTCAGTAAGTGTTTCTGTCCTTGATAAAGTGCTCCTTTACAACTTTTACAGAAGGACACTTCAGTGAATTGCAGTAAATATTCTAATGGCTCTAGACAACAGAGGATATATTTGTTAGCTACA
Organism: Margarornis squamiger; assembly: GCA_035222235.1. NCBI lineage: Eukaryota > Metazoa > Chordata > Aves > Passeriformes > Furnariidae > Margarornis > Margarornis squamiger. The sequence goes on along the minus strand of JAWWTY010000077.1, from coordinate 40,571,755 downwards.
GAACCACAAAACGAACACTGAATATGAACAGCGGGAGTCTTAGGCCTCTTTTTAGAGAGTTTAGTCAGGAAGACTTGTGTAACTACATTGTCAAGAATAATAAAAATTTAATTCCCTTCTTCAAGGGAAAAGTGTAATGGTAACAACTACTGGAATTTGTAGACATGTTAGACTTATCCCCATAATCAGTCATGCTACCAACTGGCTGCTTGAGGACCTTTGACTTTGATGTAGCTGTGAGAGAAAATTGGTGGGAACACTAACAGAAACTAGATGCATTGAATACATCTTTGACTCACTTGCAAGTGTTTTGTACTTGGGTTTCAAGCTGGTTTGTAAGCTTGACTGACTAATGTGGTAGCTTGTGCTAGGAATAAAAGACCAAAAGTGAATTATAGGCTGGTAATTATTTGTGAATGTACGGGATTAATTTAAATTCATTCCAAAGTTACTTTTCACTGCTTTAGCAATTTGTAAAGAAATTATAAAACAAAAATAAATCATAATTATGTACCAATCTACTACTCCTCTAGACTGTAAAGAAGTCAGAGTGCAAACATGAATCAAGCCTGTCTGTTTGTGTAGATGTTTAAAATTGTCAACCCTTTTTTCTTTTTTTTTTTTTTAAAGAGAGATCAGATTACAGTTGAGTGAAGATACGTGAAAGATTTGTGTACAGTTTGATTTTTCAGCTGGTGCCTGTTTTCACTAAGCTACATTGAGTTACATCACCAGACAGAGTTACATCATCTGAAAGATTTAATTCACTGCAAATGAACTTCAGTGATCTCAGACTGCACAATTTAACAATAACTTTAGTGCCTCTTTGGCAACTGCATTGTCATGCTGTAGGTCAGATGCTGAAACGTGCAGACCAGTTCCTTCAGCATGGATTTACCAGCAAGTGCGACCGCGCAGTCGTTGGTAGGGCTGATACCCTCAGCTTTGCTGAGTTGTTACAGGCTCCACCAGTACTTTTAATTGTTGCAGTTTCTGCTCCCAAGTAGATACAGCCACACAGATCTGCAAGGGTATGTGTCCCAGTCTGCTATTGTAATTGCACCCCTGCTAATTAGCTGAATGGGAAAGCAATGAGAAAAGCCACTGGAATGAAAATGGCTTGTTTACAGTGGTTGCCTGAGACTGCAAACTGACAAAAGTTTTCCTTATCCCACTGCCTGACCTGAAAACTGTTTGGGATTTCCAGTGGTCTCTTGCTCCTTACATTCAGTTACCATCTGCAGCTCTTCCTGTTTTCTAGACAGGAGTGGGAGCAAGGGAATAGCGCTGTGCTGTAGGTCAGCCATGGGATCAGGCAGCGTGACTGTCCCTGTCATGGTTAGTGCCAGTGCTGCTGAAGGCAAATTGTGTTGTCTCATTGAAGTTTCCTCTTCATCAGGCAGAGAATAGGGGTATGGTAGAGACAGCGCAGGTGGAAACCCTAGAGGGATGAGCCCTTTCCTTGCATGGGTAGTCTGCTGCCTGAGCTAGTAGCTTTTATTTTATCCATCAGAATGACAGCAAATATGGTAGTGAAATGTGAAGACTGAGAAATGAAAATCAGTGTATAAAGAGAGATGTCAAATATCTGGTGTGTTTTGATTTTGACAAAACCAGCATCTGTCAAAACAGTCTGAAGCTGGTGAAGTCTGCCCTGGGATAGTGCTAACTAGAAATGGAAAATGCCTTTTTTTTTTTTTTTTTTTCTTTTTTCTCCTGCAATGGAAAAAAAAAATAATAGAGTCAGCACTTTTAAATACAGTACCTTCTGCTGGGAAACTAAATGTAGTTTGTCACATCTTTGTCCTACATTCCTAGACCTTTTTATACTTTAGCTCTGCAAGTATACTGGAGCAAATGAGCAGTCCAAATGATAATTTTTTTTTTGTTTTGAATTCTATTGCAGGGGTCAGCACCATTTCTTGTCTGTGCTACAGCAGGCACAACAGTGCTGGGAGCATTTGATCCTCTGGATAAAATTGCTGATATCTGTGAAAAGCATGGCCTCTGGCTTCATGTTGATGTGAGTTTGTATACTGTGTGGTTTTGTTTAGCATTGCTTTTTTATAATTGCTATTTTGCTTTGACTGTTGATATTTCTTTCTAGAAATAAGTTGGGCTCTAATAACTTTTTTGTTGTTGTTGTTTCTTTGTTTTTAATAGGGACCAGAAATACATTCTGATTTGTGTTTGTTACATGTGCTGCAAAGCAGAAAATAACTTGGTTCCGACAGTCAATGCTATTTTGTAATTGTCAGGCTATATTTCAAAATTATTTTATAATCAATTTCTTCTTGCTACCTCCTAAAAATTCTTCAAGGGTGATTATATACAAGTATAACTTTGAATTCTTTCCATGTTCTGTTGAAGAATAGACACATTAGAATTGTGGTGTGTGGTTCATACAGATTAAAATCAAGATATGTTTCAGGCTCAATCAGTCATAAATTATTCTGTTTCATATTTACAGGTTTGAGTTTCCTTACATTTTTAGGTTTTTTAATTTCTTTATAATTTTAGGTTTGGATATTAAAATCCATTCATGAATCTTTTTTGTATAATCATTGAGCCTTTTTATTACCTGAAAGAGTTAGCTGTAAATGTATTTTTCTAAAGATAGGTGTCTTCATATTTTCTAAAATGACATTCTCTTTATAATTGCAGTGCCACAAATCCAGAATGGCTAGATTAGAAGTCGTGGAGCAATAAGAGAATCTGGAGCAATGTTTGTAGAGATTTTTAGACCTGTTCTAAATTTTTTTAGTGTTTGTTTAATGTTGAGTGCCTAAAGAAAAATCATGTAGGGAGTGATGTGTGTTTCAAATAAATGTCTCACAGACATTAATAAATAAAGTCAGGGTATGTGTGAATCAAAAGAGTTTTCTTATTGACTTGGAGCCAAAGATGCAGAATTTAGGCCTAGTATTCAAAATATCTGCAAAGGCTCCTCACGGCTGCATGTGCTGAGAACAACCTGCCAGGTCTTCAGCAGAAGCTCAGCACTGACATTGTGTGCCAGTCTCGTGTGTGTGTGTGTGTGTGTGTGTGTTTGTGCAGCTGGTGGAAAGAGGGACGTGTTTGGAATCTATGTTGGACCTTAGGCGAGTCAAATAGACGTGACTGGAACCATGTCCAATGGCTGTAGGAGAACAATGAGTAGTCTCCCTATAGCTGAACTAAAATTAGCTGGGGTCAGCCTGGGCCATGTTCTGAACCATAGGCAGTTGGTAGTGTTTTGAAAAGAATTGACTTTTTCCAATTTTGCCTCATGTTAAACTAGGGTAAAAATGTCCGTAAATATCTTTAAGTCAATTTTCTGTTTGAAAAATGACTGTAGTTATCAGATGTTAATAGATTCCCAGTAGAAGGACAAATGGCCAGTAATAAATTGGGTTTATGGTCTGGAAGACCAATCATTCTGTTAAGATGTGATTCATATTATGATCCTCTCAGTGCTTCTCAGAAATTCTATCAGTATTTTTTCTATTTTTTACGTTCTATGGAGAGTTGAGCAGATGGCTGTTTCTTCATATTTTTGTTAAAAGAACAGGATATGGGGAAAGACTGAAAGCTTTCCATGTAAGTGATATCAGATATAAATGTATATACAAGTGTACTATGAGAAAATGAGCAGTCTGTAATTCATAGTGTGGCATTTTTTTCACTCACAGTACCCCTAGAAATGGATTTACTAAAATAGTATATGAACAGGTACTGTGAGACTAGGTCTCTGCCATTCACACTGTGCAAGAAACACAGGGAAGAACTGGATTTTTTTCTTTGTTTTTAAGCAGGCTTGCCTCCTAGCTTTGTAGGCAAGAATATAATATTGAAAGTTTGAGAAGCTGCAGTCCTCTGAAAGGCCTGGTTTCTTTTTGAGTCATTTGCACATTATGCAGTCTGAGTTATAGCAAGTGAGTACTGCTGTTTGGGCCTGCTGTAACTTCGAAGAAAAAATGATACATTACAATTAAAACAAACAGTAAAAAGCAGGTTAAGTTCTGTCTAATTTAGGACTTTTCATGTATCATTAACGGGCATCAGGGTTATCTACTGTATATGCTCTCATGAGCTGTTACTAAGAATAACTTATATGACTGTCAGTGGTGGTATTTCCAGATTTACACTGATTTATCTCGTTTTAGAATATTTTCTGATCCCAAAAATTGATGTGCTTGCCTTAGGGAGACTCTTTTCATTAAATATGAAATGATAAAGCTGGTGATTCTTATGAAGGGCAAAAGGGAGAACATCAACATAAAATCAGTGAGCTTCAGAAAGATAAATTTCAATAAAGTCAGAAAGAGTAGGTAAGCTCTCACATGGAGACAAACCAAAAGAAGTAAAGGGAGTCAAGGAAAATGTTATTTTAAGAAGATAATACCAGTAAGTCCAAACTGTCCTAGCAGTCAAGCCATTCAATAGCCTAAGTGCAGAGCTATAACAAGCTTATTTTGTTCACATTACACTATTTATACAAGCATTCCAGTTGCTTATTGTATTCTAATCTGCATTGATGATGCCTTTCTTAATAACTTGTTTTTCATCATCAATAAGCTCTCAAGTTCCAGCACTTATGTATGTCATGTATTATCTTCATGCAGCTTTAATACTCTATATGAGTATTCTTTCCCTGATGGTCCTTACTTTGACTCTTCTTTTCCTATTAGAGGCCAGTATAGAAAATCAGGTTTGACCTTATTAGCCTGTGCTTAGGTAATTAGTTTAATCATGCTGTGAACACTGTGATTTCCATTGTTCAGCTGTAAGTGATTTGCTGCATATGAAACACGGTAATTTTCTCATACCATGTTACCAATTACATTGCGTGGGACACAGGTGATAATACTTGTGTTTTGACCTCCCCTGCATTGCTCCCAGCTGGATTTGTCATCAACAAAATGTGCCATTTGAGTTTGATCAATCTCCTTCTGTAGTCTCATGGATGGAGGAGAAGCAGTTAACTATTGTGTCTTTGCAATATCTCATCAGAAAGCAGAGAAACACGCCAAGCTGCAGCTCTTGTAGTGAGTGAAAACCTGGCTGGAAAATCATACCCAGAGAACAGTTACCAGTGGTTCACTGAAAGGGGAAATATTTTAGAGCAAGATTCCACAAAGGTCTATCCTGGTCAGAACTTATCTGTTATTATGCTCATTAAATAACTTAGATAAAAAGAATGCACTGACAAATTTGAAAATGACATAAAACTGCCGCAAGAGACAGTGGGAGGACAGGATTAGAAATCAAAGAGATTTTGACAATTTGGAAAAAAAGTGGAAAAACTAGGCTACAGTTCAATAGATGTAGAATTCTAAGCTGTAATAATCAAGTGCACAAACACAGGCTGCAGATTGTTGGCTAGACAGCAGATCTGTAGGAGAAGATCTGGGCTTTGCAGTACTTCACAAGTCAGTGATATTTTCAAATAAAGTTAAATGTCTTTCAGAACTGAATAAAGAAGATACATCTGCTTTATCTAGATTGTGTCCAAATTTAAAAAAAAAAAACGATGCATTTCAACAAGGTTAAGGACCTACAGAAGAAAGATTAGAAAATGGGAAAGCAATGCAGATATACAGAACCGTATCTAGCAATCATGACCAATGAGGAAAGTTGGAAAGCACTGATGTTATTTAAGCTAGAAAAGACAAAGAGATAATGCATAATAGTCTACAGATGCATTAAAATAGAATAATCTGTTCCCCTGACCACTGGAGGTGTGACTAGAGGTAACACTGTTTAGGGCTGAGACTTTAAATTAAAAACAGGCTGTTATTGTTAAATGAAGTGGTTAAGTTGTACAGCCTCCATCATTAGAGGTCTTTAAAAGCAGACAAAGGCAGTGATTCTCAGTCATCTTAGGTGCCTTCTCATTTGTGGTTTTTTTAGGTTGTTGGGTTTTGTTTGTTTGTTTTTAAACTTTTATTTTGTATCAGCCCTGGATCCCTAAGCACTTGATCTTTGAATTAGGTGAAGAAACATGGATCACAAATTCGTCTTGTAGTACTGTGGCTCAAGGAGATGTTGAAAAGTGGTGGAAATGCCTGCACATCCAGTACTATCATTCCTCTCCTAGGTCTCCATCAGTAGTTTTTAAATTAAAGGCAGAATGTAGTGCCAACAGTGGAGGCAGCGATTGCTGGTGTCTCTCTGCACCTTATTTTTCACTTTAATGCTAATTACAAATCAGGTGTTCTTTGATTAAAGCCTCTAGAAAAGACATATGTTTGACAGAAATGAGATGAGTATGCTGATCCTGCCTTTGGGGATGGCACGCTGTTGAGATGACCTCTTGAGTGCCTTTCTAACCCTGTTTTTCAGAGGCGGTGTGAGAATGTCAGCTTTTTAAAACTCAGACATCTTTGAATGCATATTTCATAAAAATTTATTATCTTTCAATGGGTTGTTTATAAATTATGAAAATCAGGGAATAATTTAGTGATTGTTTTTACTGGATTGAATCACAGAATGAAAAGAGTAAATTTTGTTTATGAATAGGAAGTTGAGTTTGACTGTCTCCCCATAACATGGCAAATCTGGACTATCTGGAGAAACACAGTTGGAAGTCATGATTCTGCAGGATTACTGTGACGTTTGAGGCATATAATTTCCTAACTTAGGTCCCAGCTGTAGACTGAGCAGCAGCCCTTGTCTCAGCAAGGATGTTGTGAGCATGACAATGTAAAATATGATGTGGTGCATTAAGGTACTGCATTAATGAGAATGATTTGTTAAGACAAGTTAATAACCTTTCATTTCCCTTGTGAGCCTTTCTCTTTCCTGTCTCCCACAGATAGCAGATCTTATTCCTAATGTATGATCTCTGAAGTTAATACTGATGCTAAATTTGTATATCAGCTATCACATCTGGTTTTTTTCAAGGAAAAAAAAAGGAAAAGCCAAACAAGCATATATTCTGGATGTTTAGGTCAGGAATCTTTACATCCATGATTTTTCTTTCCTTCATTAGCCCAAAATATATGAATCTTTTTTTTTAAAATAAGCTGAGTCCAGGTGTTTTGTGGACTGATGCCTTCTGTGAATCTCTGAAGAGCCTTGCTTACTTCTCAGATAGTTTGCTCAAGTGTATTCTGCCTACGTGAACATTGAAAATCCTTTTATTTATTTTTTTATCAGTAATTTCTCAAATGCAGTGTATGACATGTCTGCTGTTTGCATGATCTCTGCACCTTTCTCTCATGGATAAATGCTGTTGCCTGAGAACTGAAGATTCACAACACCTGATGGGTGAAATCCGATCCTTGCAGAATTCATGACTAAGGATCTCAGTCCCTGACTCTGGTTGTCCAGAAATTAAACTTGTGTAATAAAAACTTGTTGTCTGGGTTCCACTTCTGTAGACTGTGGAGAGATTCATCTGCAGAAGTTGTCACCCAAAGATGGGTGTCTAGAGTAGATGACACTCAATAAGAACATTCAGTAGAGAGCTCCTCTCTACAGAGCAGGCCAAAACAACTCTCAGAGCACACAACCAGTTAGCTGACCTGAGGGATATGTAATGAGTCTTAAACCATTTTAAGGTCAGTTGGTTGCTGGTAACAGAGATGCTGCTGTTGCCTACTCCCCAGCTTTGCTTTTCATATCTGTGGAAGATCTGAGCCTGGACTTGGCCACTGGCAGAGGTTTTCATTGTCTACTGTTTTCCTTGTGAACTTCCCAGAAAGAAAATGGCTAGCAGGGAGAGGATATGCAAAATGGGCCTTCCTGCTCTCACTGCTTAGGTTAAGGCTGGGCGAAAGGAAGCAACTCTATTCGGTATCAGGAACGAGTCTGGTTGTGCAAGGACATTCCAGTTCACTGCCTTACTTACACAGGAGGGCCGGTCTAGTTTGTGGCTCTCAGAGTGGCACAAACCATCAGCTCCTCTGTTTTAGGCCATAGCCCCAGGCTGCAGTGGTATTTCAGTAGAAGATACTAAAGGCAAAATTTAGCCCACTCACCACGTAGTAAACCAAGTTTTAAATGAGATAAGACATCTTTAGAAATTATTAGTTGAAGTACTATCAGAAGAACTTTATAGAAATAATATTGTCTTGGCTCTATAAATGTTCCAACAGGCTTCCTGGGGCGGATCAGCTTTGATATCAAGGAAGCATTGCAGACTTCTACATGGCATCCACAGGTGAGTCAGTTTAGTTCATGGGCTCGCTTACCAAGGATTGAGATGAAAGTTGTGTGGCCTGTTGGCTTCCACAAGTGCTGCATTTTCCAAAATAGAAATTGCTTAGTTGGAGAGACTTCTGAACCAGTGGTGGGAGTGGGAAATGTGGTTTGTCTGCTTGGATTGTGTTTGGCCATTTTTGATTCTTTAGTACCCAGGATTATAAGTGCAATTTATAATTTTCTCAGGGCTGATTCTGTTGCCTGGAATCCCCATAAAATGCTTTTGGCAGGAGTCCAGTGCTGTGCTCTCCTGGTGAAAGACAACTCTGTAAGTCTTCCTGTCTTTTTTGTTTCTTCTGGTTTTTTTTTGTATTGCAATAGGCTGTCATTGCTGTAATATGGAAGTGGAAATAATTAGAAAGCAGTTGCAAATCAGTTTTACTATACTGCAGTGCAAAGGCTGAATTATATTATTATGAATTTCACCACTAAATTAATTAATAAATGGTGAATAAGAGAGCAGGGTGAAAATGATCCAAGTCACTGTGCTCAGAAGTGGTCAAATTTTGCAGCTGGTGCCCTTGCTAGTTAACTTCTGTACGTGATTTGCATTCAGAATAGAGAATTTTGTCACCTGGGCCTGCAACACTTAAACATCGAGCTCATCAAAGTCCTCAGAATAGCTGTCATCCAGTGGGACTGCAGCAGTACTGCGTCTCTGCTTAAAGTAACCAGAGCTCATCTTCACATCCCCTTATACAGTGCCCCAGAGTGGGAGAGGGATAGGAGTCAGAGCACATGCAGGAAAAGGTGCTGAGCCTTTTCCTCACTCTACTAGTTCTTCTTCATCACCAGAGTGATTTCAATATTGCAAAAGCCATGACTAATTTAAAGGTCTAGTAAGCAAACAACAGAGCTCTGATCTCAACATGAGTCTGCAACACAGTAAAAATCCCTGCTTGTATCTTTGTGGAATTCTTTTATCTTAATAAAGAAATGAGTAAAAGGTCAACTGTTTCAAGCTTCATTTCAAACTCAGATCTCCTAAAACTTATGCCCATTGTCCACCATCTGGGGTGAGTTTTACCTTATACTCCGTAGGTTATAAATTACTGAACATCAGAAAAATATGGAACCTTTGAGGTTTCCTTCACTATTTTGTGGCCATAGTTTGTAAATTACTTCTATAAAGCTCTGTCAAAACTACTGATATTTTCTATTCAGCTGCTAGGATTAGCTATCCATGTAATTCATTACTAACTTCAGGTAGTAACTGAGGAGGACTAAAGACCATAGTTGCTAATTGGTGCTCTCTTGTTGCTGATTGCTCTGAGTCAGAGGGGAGATGTGGCCAAACAGGAAGGAGAAGTGTGCCTCCTCATTTCCTTAGACTGGAGTCTGTCAGATTAAAGAGGATTAGACCTCAGGATTGCCATCCAACCCTTTATCTTTCTCCCAGGATGAAAAACAAACAGAATGAAATTATTGACTAAGATTAATATGGTGTCTTAATTGCAGACTAGGGAAGATTTCATTGCTATATTTTTGACTAATTAGGCCCAGTACATAGATATAGCCCCAGGTAATGATTAGACTACTTGGAGTGAATAGCTGAAATTTCTTGGGAAGAAAGAGGACAGAAACGAAGAAATTTGAAATGTTCTAGCTGCTCTAGCATTTAAGGTCACTTTAAGAACACTGTTCCAATTTTAGGGCTCTGGCAGTCTTGCATTCTCTTTCTGTGCAGTGTAATGTCTGATAGAGCAATCCTATTCCACTTCTAAACCACAGCTAGGTGATACTGTATTGGAAATACTTGTAGAGCTGAATCCTAGGTCACTGGGGCATGAAAACACAAGTATCACTGATCATAAAATCAGATCCTGTTGTACAGTGAGACATGTTCTGGAAAGCAGAAGATTTCTCTCCATCAGGAAGAAAGGGTATTTACTCTGTGTTTAATTCCGGGAAAACTGGCACTTACTCATTTTGTGTATGTGCCAGTTCAGTCTTTATATGCAAACAGACACACATACAAATTTGAGTGATCTCTTATTAACTAGCTGGAATATGAATCCATAAGAAAAAAAGATCAAATGCATATATAAGACACTTTCACAAAAAACCATTGCTTTGCTTTGATCCTCTCCATACCAGAATAGCTGAATCCAGTTTTCCATTAAGAATGTGATTTTCACACCAGTAAGAGAAGGGAAAAGCATGTGTATTGTTTTCTCGCTTGGGAGCTCTTTCCACTGCTCCTAAGGTACATAAATACCTATGGCTGCAGATAATGCACACATTTATATGTGAACATAATTCCTTCACACTGTGGTTAGGATGCTTCAGTGGGAACTGGAAGAGTTTGGCACACATTGTTCTGCCAAAGAATGTTCAAGGAACCTCAGACAGATTCTGAAATGATGAATTCTGCAAGAAATCAAAGCAGCAAAATACTAATCATGAATGTTAAGTCCTGTTTATGAATCACGCCCTGTCTTCCTTTGGAGGAGTGATTAAGGAAGTTTTGTTACTCTCTCTTCGCATTTGCTTTGAGATCCATTTGGAAACTCTGGATGTTTCAGTTTAAAAGAAAACTAGGATGCCTATCTGGACTAGGAAGGGGGCCTCTTCCCAAAAACCACCACAACCTTTGAAATTAAGAGACTTTAATCAGAAAATGTATAGAAAAGGATAACAGCTCTTTACTACATATATGTATATATATATATAACAAAAACATCCAGAGCAGAACAAACAGCAATACCGTAACCAAAAACTTTCAAACAAATCAAGTCCTATCTCTGCCCCTTGGGTGCAGTTCTATTTACAGACAGTGGGAGGTGTCTGTAAATAGCACCTCGGGAGGCAGCAGCCACAGAAGTCTCTTATGGACTTCAGCGAGGCGAAGGTGGAGGGTAGGGAGCGGTGCTGGTTCCAAAGACTCATGTGGGAATGGCAGCCACAAGGGACAGGCTGGAACCTTTCCTGTGAACAGTGTAAAAACCCTCTCCCCGAGCTTTGTCTGAAAGCATTGGAGGGGGGGGTGTTAGCAACTCCTCTGCAGGTGGTGTCAACCCTCAAGGAGTCTGTAGCGAATCCAGGCAGTGGTGACTGTTCTCTGTCTGAAAAAGCAGCATGGGATGAGTGGAGTTGGGGGGCTGAGCCAAGGGACCTCCCTCCAAGTGCTTCCACCAGCCCAGTAAATGGTGCTGCCACCCGTGCCACAGCTGGAGGAGACAAGTGTGGCAAAAAACCCAGAAAACCCTCTCACCCCTTGCCCCACCAACCCAGTCCTCTCCAGCCATTAAGCTGGAATGCAAAGCCATCAGCTATCCTTCTGCTAGCTGGATCTAGGAGCAGGGTGTGAGGGCTGGGCTCCAGCTCCCAAACCTGTGTGTTGGTATGGGAGAGAAAAAATTCCATGAAAGGTTTTGAAAGTGTAACACTGGAGTATCTCAGAATTAGGTTTAGTTGGTTATAAGAAAGCAAATTAATCCCCTGCAGTTTTCTTTCTCTCTCACAATTTCTGTATGAAAAGATAATCTTTAGAAGGTGTCATCACATTTCAGTTGTAGTGGTAACACTATAATTTCCCATTAGGAAAAGGAATAGTGACTGGGTTAGTTTGATTTGGTTGTTGTTTTTTTTTGTTTTTGTTTTTTTTTTTGTTTGTTTGTTTGTTTTTTTTTTTACCATATTGATTGAATATGGTTTAGCAATGTTAATGTACTTAAGACATTGTAGCTGACTTATTAGAATGAAACATTGTATTTAAATATTTTTCCTATACACATTTAGAAGAAGGGGAAAAAAAGGGTAAATTGCAGTGAAATGCTGAAATAAAAGAGGATCTTCTAACCTTAGTGAAACAAAGCTGGAATATTTCCAAAGAAAGCCGAGATAGAAAAGAACAACATCTGTTTGACTTGATTAGATCGGAGAAGCATTTTCACCAAAGGGAAAGAGAGATTCATTAATCCTCTCCCATGCCCTGAGTAACTTTTGTCACTTCTCTGATAAGATAGTCTTACTCAGAAAACACTTTTGTTGCTGAGGCATGAATTGCAGTGATGGTTTAAACACAAAGCTAGATGGACCGATAATCTCAAAATGTTAGTGAAGTTGGTTTTGGTCCCACATGTTCTTAAAATGCTGTGAGTCAGTCTTGGGTTGTACATACTCCCTTAAAACCACAGAGCTACTCCAATTTATCCTTGCTATAATCCATATCAGTGTAAATATTGTTGCCATCTAAATAAATACTGTTTATCACCAATGCCAGCGACTCATTGGAGTGAAGAAATACTAGGTAAGGTAATTAAGAATCAATTCTAGGTAATGAGCAGAATTTTCACTTATTAGTAAAGAATAAAGTCTCAATGTAGCTAATTAAATCTGTTTAGCACAGAATATAATCGATTAAGATGACAGTAGCCATCTCCATTGTAATCTCTTCCTCGTCATTAGCAATTTCATAGAAATACCTACCTCCCTGATTCCCTTCCAGGGAACCTGCAGGAAATGCCCTACTGTCATTGCTTTTCACTTGGAGTTAGTACAACTGAGAGCTCCTTCTCATCTCTTGAAGTGAATTGCTAGAACAGCCTTTCACATTGCACTGCTTTTGAGAATTTTCAAGTATGATATTTAAAAGATTATCTTTATTGCTTCAGATAAGGCAAATCAGGGAGATGTTTGTCTTGGGGAAAAAATATATTTTGTTAATGAAGGTGAAATTCACTTTTAACTAGCAATGAAAATGGAAAGAGATCAGAAGACTTGCTGTAGGTAACTGTTCAATGAGGAAAATATGTTGAATTATGAAACTGGAGCTCTACATTTCAGTATCAATAATTACTCATTAATTTGCCATTAACTAGAACACACAGCAACTAACCATAGACTTCATCAAAATCAAGGGCTCTTTGAGACTTCACAGTAGGCTGAGGCCTTCATGAAAATAGTATTTCCATTTTCTAAACTTTAACAGCCTGACTATAAGGCTGAGCATTTGCATTAGCCTATGTAAAATGGGTAGAAAGATAAAAGATGCTGGAGAAAGAAACTCAAACTTGTAAAATGGGACAGTTCTATTGAAATTTTTTAGATTCTTCTGAAAAGATGAAGGAGCTCACTTACTGTGTGGAAAACTGTTGAGGTCTGGGACTGAGAACATAGAGTTCAAAAGCGTATCCAAAGCATATTTCTTTCCTTTCTCCCCCCCCCCCCTTTCTACTTTTCCATGATTTAACTAGGAAAATTGAGATGACTTTTTATGTCTTCATCATATAGCACGTCTGAGTCTATTAGTTTTGAGACAGTGACAATCAAGGAGTAACTGCTTTCTTAAGCATAAAATTTCTCTTGGATATTTTTTTTCTCTTATGCTGTCATCCCCACCCAAATCCTCTTCTGCAACATTCCCTTTCTTTTCCTTTTCTTTCTCCTCCACCTTTCTTCTGTAAGGTTTCTTTCTTTCTCATGAAGAATGACTTTTGCTTCTTTTCCTGTCTGCTCTAGTGACATGCTGGAGGATGTCACTGTACTTGCCTCTGGAGATTCGTAGTAGGGAATATCTTCAGCAGGATTTCTTGAGCACATTGCATTATTAGTAAGATAAGCAGATGGAAAAGGATCATCAAGCCAGCATGTCTTGTCAGCTTCAGAAGCTCCAGGAGAGTAGGACAGCACCTGCCTTTTTATTTGTTGGTTTTTGTTGGTTTTTTTCTTTAATGAAATATATCCCCAGGAATTTGAGTTCACTCAGGGCCATTGAACTATTTGTTCTTGTTGTGTTTTCTCTCTAGAGCATTTGTTTTTAAACTATTAAACTCAGCAGCTGTACTGTGATCTTAAGTGAACTTCTCAGTGTTTCTCTGATATTACCAACTGAGTTTAGGCTTCTTGTGACAAACAACAGTTATTATTCCTGAGATGACAGGCATGAAGGGAACTAATATTCTGTGATGTCCTCTGTTGTGCAGCTGCATTGCATTCTGATAAGGCAGAAGATAGTCCCACATTGATCAATCCTGCTATACACTCATGGCAGAAACACTATGCAAAATTTTAAGTCAGCAAAAGACAAAGCAATTTACTTAAATTTAAATTTTATTTTTTTTTAAGACCATGTCTAGTAAACTTGTTTTTTCCCTAAAAATCAAGGTATGGAGATTTAAATTAATAGAGCACAATGGCTCGAGAGAATGACTCCTGTTCTTTGTTGTGCAGCTGCTAGGCAGAGAACACAAAACTGTGTAAAACCCTGTAAAGGATGGAAGGTTCTGTGCCTGACTATTCTTTGGTTTCTAATGTCATTTTCCTGGCTTTCTTTTTCTGAGAAAATTGGAAAGTAGGTGTGAGAATCTTATGTACCACTAAACATTGCAACCAGCACTGGCTTTCCAGCTGTGGCTGCCCTGTGCTTCAGCTGCACATTATCCCTGATGGCTGCAAAGGGAGAGCAGACGCTGGTCCTTTATTTTCCCAAGCTGTCGCATAAATTGTCTTTTCACAAGGCTGAATGTGTTGATCCTGTGACTACTGAGTTCAAACCAAATTTGCTGTACTTTTAGCAAGTCAGTAATATTACAATGGGATTGTCAAACCCTTAGAGAAGCTGTGGAGAAATCTTTGGTTGTCTCCCTTTGTGCTTTTACAAATGGGTATGTAGGTGGAGTTTTTTGTTTGCATTGCTTTTAGTATTGATGGAGGCGATTGAAAAGTCTAGGAGAGAGGCAGTTAGTTATTCTGCATGTGCCAGTGGATTAATTATCTTTTGTCTTGAACTTTTTTCTCTATTTTACTGCCAGTCCCAAAGTTATGGGTAGTGTATTTTAATGTGGATCAAGAATGATACCTCTGTTATAGGAATATGTTGCTTTGATTGAGTGATGTCAGACACTGTCTGCCATTTCAAAATCAGACTTGCAGCAGATGCAGAGAAAAGGATGAAATGTGAAATACTTTTTCTGTTGGTTCAAACTGAAATGTGATGTTGAATTGGAAAATAAGTTGTCCTCTTCTGTTTAGCAACCTCTATCTTCCTGTCAACTTCTGTTGCTTGTCTGTTCTGCATAGAAGACTTCAGGTTCAACTGTCACTTAAATTCGTATTTGCAGATCTGAGTCACATGCTGTAACCATGCTTTTTAACTCATCTGAATGTCTATTCTAGCATCATCTTGTAGGTTGTGGTTTATTTTTCTTATCTGCTTTTAATATCACTGACTAATCTACAACCTTTTCTGCCTCCTGGGCCCCTTGTAGGGCAACCCTCATCTTTGCTTTTGTAACCTACGTTCTGCCAGCCCTTGTCTCTACTTCATAATGTTACAGAAGATATTTTGATATTTCATCCTTCAACCAGTGGCCAGTCCTATGCTTCTTCGCTTCCTCTGTACCTTTAAACCTATAACAGCCTCTGTGCTCTCTGTTTCACAGCCTTGTTGCTTGCTGGAACTTGCCATGTTATTCATTAATCTTTGTCTGTTTTCTGCTGTTCATCTCTCTGCCCAGGTGGCCTCTGAGAAGCTGGAGGCTGGAGATTGCCGAATAAAAGTAATTTTATTAACAAACCATGATTAGGGCATGCAAAAGCATCTTTTCTCAGGTTTATTTTCAATTGTTAAATTTGTCTGAACCATGAAAAGAGACAAAAATTGCTGTTGTACTAATTCCTTTGGGCTGTTTCCTCTCAAACAGTCAGATAGCCTGTGCTAAATCTACAGTGACTATTTGCTGGCAAAGGCTAAACATTTACTTCTTGGAGCTGAAATCTTCCCTACCTGCAACTAACCAAAGAAACAATAGATTGAGCCATTTGTGAACATATAGGTAGTTCCTCAGGGGCTGTTCTTCCCTCTAAAGAGCAGTGGATATAGGTGTCTACTTTTTCTTCCTCTTTCCCATCTGTATATGTCTTTGGGCAACTGTTTCTGTGGTGCCCACTCCCATGGTTTCTTGAGGTTCTGAGTCAAAATTCATCTTCAACCTGCCACTCTTCAGTGATATTCTGAAGAAAATAACAGTTAAAGAAAGGTTTGCTTGCTGTCAGCACTGAATTCACTGGGTTTAGGTTCATCCAGGGTTCTTAAACCATGCCATAAGCTTTGGAGAATATCCTGCACATTCAAATCTGTTTTAATAAGCAGATGGAAAAAATAGACTTTGGCTTGTGAAGAGGTTTGAAAATGTTTATCAGGAATCTAAGTCTCTACCGTGTTTCTAATAGGGTCTCCTGAAGAAATGTTACTCTGCCGAGGCTGCATACCTGTTCCAGCAGGACAAGTTCTATGATGTCAGCTACGACACTGGTGACAAGTCCATTCAGTGCAGCAGACGTCCGGATGCGTTCAAATTCTGGCTGATGTGGAAGGCACTGGGAACAACAGGCCTGGAGGAGAGAGTAAACAGGGCACTGGCTTTGGCAAGGTACCACCTCACAATTTTGAATATGTCTAGTCTGTTTAATTTGCTGAAATGCTGGCACTGCTGATACTCCATATCCTGGAACAGACCACATTTTTACTCCTCCCCCCCACCCTCCCCTTTATTTGTGTATAATAGGAGGAAGTAATAACAATAATAATTAGTGTTATTACATTTGCTATGATATTTAGTAGTAAATATTGCTTTTAGCAATAAGCATAGGTGTTGGTAAACAGTGTTGTTGAACATTTATGTTATCTGAACCAGACAGAACAGATTTACCAATACACCTTTTTCGAACTCAACTGTGTGGTCTGTGTCAGTGTAGAAGCAGCCCTATGTGCCAGGATCTGAGCGTGTGTAGCTATCAGTGAATTAGCCATTCCCCTGTTCACTTCATTCCTCATGACTGAGGGCATGCAGAAAGCTGATTATGGAGGGAAATTCATACGAGGACACTGTTAATGTTAGGATGTAGGAGAAGCGTATGAAGGCATATTGTTCTGACATACTGCTTGTTTTTTCTCCACAAGTTTGTTGAAGTTCTTAGTGCTTTTAATACGTTCTATTAGGGACTGAAACACCGTCTTCTTGTGATCTTCCCCACGCATGTCCTTTTCAATTTCACTAAGTTTTGGTCATGCAGAACTGAGTTTCACAAATGAATTTAGCAAAATGATTGCTAGAAGGTGTTTCTAAAGTGATTCTGATGTCTTGGTTTCTGGAAAGAAACTTCCATACACAGGTGGAAGTTATAGAAGAAATAATTTCTTCTATTTCTTATAGAAGAAATAATTTTGAAATAAGATAGTGGCCCATTAAAAAGAATTCACTTTAAGTATCATATTTGTTCAGAATTTAGACAAGATAAATCACAATGAAAACTTTACCAGACTAGCTACGCACTGCCATAAGTCAAATCATTGATATTGGCATTTTATTTTTTATATGAACTACCAAGTCAAGAAGAATTGAAACACTACTTCAATGAAAATTAAAGGAATAGTGTCACTGATATGAAGTTACTTAAAGAAAAGCTAAAAATACCCCTGGCCTAAACCCTGAGTGGATTTGAAAGAAGCAAAACCAGAAAAGCTCAAATGAGCTGTGACTTTTTAATCTATTTTATTTTTTAACGCCCCTCATTTTTTGGCTCGTTCTTTGTTTGTAGTATCTTCTGGTTAAGTTGCACTTTGTTTTTGTTTCAAAACATTGTACTGTTCTTCATCTGTACAGAGTAAGTAATTCATTCCATTGTCAGTAGGGGAATTCAGCCTTATCAAGGTCATTGACCAAGGTTGTTTGACTCACTGTGTAGTGATTAATGACCTTTATGGGATCAATATTTCTGTTTAACGTTAGGATTCAGTTGGTAGCACTTCTAAGGAGTGACTGGCTTGTCTCTTCTATTTCTTTGTTGTTTGGTTTGTTTTTTTCCTGTTAAGAAGAAATTTAATTTTAAAACATTCTGGAACTAGTCCACTGACTATAGAATGTAAGGGCAAGATTCCTTTTTTTTTTTCTCCCCTGTAGCCAAGCAGAGCTGCAAAGGTTTCAGGCTAATTGCAGACACACATTTCTGTTACATCAGACTTTGCTTATTGGCTATTCCAGTCATATCTTCTTGTTCTGGAGATGAATCATACTTTCAGGATATTAAATATCTCAGGAATGTTGTGATGCTACCTATTTGGAAAGGCCTACTTTTAAAATAACTAGAGTAGAGCATCCAGTTGATTGCTTCAGATTTTTTTTGGATTACTCTTTTCCCGCCCAGTTTTTAGTGCAGGGATGTTGCATAATGAAGTACACTAGAAAAAATAAGTAAACTACTTTTAGAATACAACTGCTAGAAGTGCCTCTGTGTTTTGTGCTTCAGCTTCTTTGCAGTTTTTTTTTTTGCGTGTTTTTTGTTCTGACACCCAGTCTTAGCAGACATATGTCTACTTTCACTGCAGGTCTCCACCTCTCATTTTCTGCAAGGCTTAATATAGCAAATGCCACTTCTCTGTGTACTTCAGTCCTCACTAAAACTCAAGCCCTTCTGACATTCTACAACTGTGACATGATAATAAAACTTCATTGTCAACTGTGGAAAGATGCACAGAGTAAATTGCTCCACTGCCATCAAATGATCCTAGCAAGATAAATCATGGGCAATGGATTTTCTAATGGCTGCCTTTTTAGGCTATTGGCAGTGTAGTTAAGAATATGATTAACAGTGTTGTGAACTTGACCATCATCAGATAGCTTATGTCAGATAGTGGAATAAAAAAAAAAAAAAAAAAAAAGACACTTGTGGTGAGAGGGAAAGGTATTAAGCATTATGAAATAGGTCTAACAATTCAAGACCTCAAAAGAAAAAAAAAGGTGATCATGCATAGGTTTCTCTTTCATGATTTATTAAAGAAAAAAATAACTTGAGGGCCACTGTCTTATGAATAGCCTGCTGATGTTACTGAATATTGGCTTTATGGCACAGACAAGTATCTTCTAATAAACAGGACAAAAGCACTGAGCTTGTTTTATCTAAGACAATTACCCTGCAGAAACCGGTTCCCTTCAACAGGCTCAGACGGTATCTACCCTCCTACTCGCCTTTCACCATGCTTCTCTTTCAGCCTCAGTGGTACTGTGGACATTAACAGGCAGATAACAAACAACTGCACTCAGTAGGATCAGAAATGACCCAGAACCTTGACTTATTAGGGTGAGAGGGAACATCTCAACACTGCACAGAGCACAACTCCTAGAGCTGCATGTTTGGGATCTGGCACTCCATCCACCACAGGGATTGCTTAGCTGGGAGGTGTGCTAAGAGGAGATGAGTCACAGGCACAGTCCTTGTTAATGACAAACAGTGCCACAACTCCCCATGCGCTGTTTTGAAACGTGTGTGCCATCTAGGGTATTGTTTGCTGCTTCCCCAGCCAACCTGTCTCTGCAGCACGGCTGCCGAATAGCAGGTGTTGCAGGTAGAGCTGTGCTAGAGGTGTCCCCGTGGGGGCAAGTTTCAGGCATGTGGATAGGACCAAGGGGGGCTATTTTGGCAATATTTTTCTTCCTCTGGATAAAAGAATTCCTAGTGTGATGAACAGTAATGCAGCTGCAGGAAGGAAGATGCTGAATAGTAAATGCAACAGAACAGATCTGTGCAAAATCAGTAATTTAACTGTGTCAGTTTTGTTATTATTAGACAGCAGAATCTTCATGTAAAAGACTAAAATTCTGTTGAAATGAAAAAGCTGTGTGAATTTGAGGTGAATTCTTTGGGGTTTTCCTTCAGAAAGCTTTGAGGGGAGGAGAATACAGAGAGAAGTCTCAGCTATGTCCTCTTTGCTTCAGAATTCCTGTGTGATGTGTGCCATGGTGAAGTTGAGATCATGTCTTATAAAAATTTCTATAAATTGAAGTGGTTTTCATCCAAAGTTTTGATTCAAACCCATCTTCCCATTGAAGACTGTTGGGTTTTTCATGCTTGACAGCAGAGAGAGAAAAGAAATTTTCATTTCAATATGTTAGCACAGGATGTCCAGGGATTATTATGCATAAGCAGAGGCTCACTAAATGGAAACGTGCACTGTTGTGTACAGTGTGGAGCAAGAGCAGTACTGGGAAAATTGCTGTACTTCAAGTATGTTCAAACTTTTAAATTCTGGGACAACCTAAGAGGTTCCAGTGATAGTAGTAATGCAAGAGGTGGCGGGGTGACTGTGAAATAACATGGCAACACATCGGCACATGAGAACAGGAGATGGAGGGATTAATTTGTAAAGAGCAACATCAATGGAAATTTGCATTGGGAAAGTTCACAACCTAATGCAAATAGGATCAATTTGTGCCATGTGGCTCCATTGAAAATCTGTGCCTGAGGACAGAATTTGGCTTCTCCTCAATGCTCCTTGGCTGGCTGTAGCCTTTATTTGTTTCCAGGAACTGATAGCTATTGCATTTTCACAGCAGGTAGAAATGAGGTTTAACTCCGTGGTTTCTTCAGTGTGAAAAGAAGAAAAAGGAAAAAAAAAAAACAAAACAACATGTTAAAGACTTTTTTGTTGCTTTCTGTTTGTATTGTTTTTCTCTATGCTTTAAAACCCTGCATTTTAAATTACAGATATCTAGTGGAGGAGATTAAAAAAAGAGAGGGATTCCAACTTCTTTTGGAGGTAAGTGAAAAGGGAACTGAACTGTTGTTACTGGTGGGGAGTGTCTGTTGTTTGATTTTGTTCTTTTTAGTCAGTTACCAATTTGTATTTGAAGGATATCATTTAGTAAATGTATGTATTGGAGATCCATGGATATGATTGAACACTCGTAATGTGCTCTGTATTCCCTACCATCACTCAAACCTGTTTTCTTAGCTTCTGGTCCTGTATTGCCTCAGGGGTTAGAGATGGAGCACTTTTCTGTGAAAGAGAAGAGGCTGGCTGCAAAAAAAGCAGTGCTTGCCAGACTTACAGATTAGACTGTGTGCTAGATGCAAAAATATTTTGATCCTAAAAATGGATTTTCATCATTAAAGTCCATATTTTTGCCATAATTTTGTTTCTACTCCTATCTTCCTAAAAACTACCCAAAAGCTGTGTGTTTCACTCATCTTTGCTAAACCTGTCAGTTTATTACCTGTTTGGTGATATTACTTAGGGGAGTATGAGTAAAGGGAATAGAGCTAAAGTACAATTTTTCGACCTGTCCTCAGCATTTTCGTTAACAAGGCTAATATCTGGGGATGTCGCTTTTCGAAAAACCTTTTGCATTATTGGAAGTGTATGAAAGACAGCTGGGTGTGTAACATCAGGAGGAAGAGTACATGAAGGAGGATGGAAAACAGAGTAATGTCACCATAAGCATTCCAGACTAGGCTAGATGAAATACAAAATATAAAAAAAAATATTTTATACTATTCATACAATGTAAACTTTTTAACTTTGAAAACTGCTGATTGATTGAGAAATTTTAGGCCAACAGCACGATAAGGTTAATAAAATGGCCAATCTGTTAAAAGCTGTCCATTTTTTGTTATTGTGGAACTTAGCAGAGAACTCAAGTGTGAAAGCTGTAGATGAGAGCAGAGGCTGCTCTTTAGTTCCTGCAGGAGTGGGACACCTGGATGAAAAGTGGGATTGAAGGGAGTGCTGTAGTATGGACTATGAGAAGGAAGTCGAAGGATTAAGAAAAAAAACTTTCAGGAGTGCAGGGGACAAGCAATGAGAATTCAAAGAAAGACTGTCCTCAGGCAGCCAGGCTGTTATGTGAGCCATTTTCCTGAAAGTAAGTTGAGCTTTGGACAAAAAGCTTAGAAAGATGTTCCTCTGATACGGGCAGGGAGGAAAAACCTGTAATGAGAATTGCTCTATGGCCTGGAAATGCCACTTGTGCTTGAGTCATCTGGAACTCTTCTGTGGTGTAATTGCTTACCTGCGTGGATAAGAACTGTGACAAGATAACCAGAAATAGAGTGTGAAGCATGGCTGGGGGTAGTTTTCTAGGGTGAATGGTATTTTCAGAGGGGGATGATGTATTTGATGTGTGAAAAGAAACTGAGATAATCAAGAAGGCAATATAGGCAATGGCAATATAGTAAGATATGCCATCTGTCTACTCCTGCTGTCTGATTTTAAATAGTTTTAAAATAAACGCTGTAACAACGAGCTAGTGCTTGTGCTTATGAGGAAGGCACTGCCTTTTCAGGGTCTGTGTTTTTGTGTGTACTCAATGCCTGCTCTTTGGGGAAAGAAATGGGACTTTAAGAGCTGAGCTTTATTCCATTCAGTGGCAACACACGGCAGGTTTGCAGCTCTGTTCCTGCTGACAATGATATTCTTCTTGATGATTAAATTGTATTTAATGCATTCTTTGAAGCGAAGCGGAAAATGATATGAGCAGCTCTCAGTGCCCTTTCATGAAAGACCATGTCTCAGCTGGTGGGCTCTCCTTGTTCAGGAGGCTGCCTGGGATTATAATAGCAGCTGCATTCACAGTGGGGCAGAGAGATGGTATGACTCAGCTCTCTTTTAACTTTTTTATTTCTTCTTACAACTAGTACCAGTAAGGATGGCATGTGGGAGAGGAGAGGGGTGTGTGAGGTCATAATCCATATTATAAATTACATGCCAGTTGAATACTGTGTTGCAGATCGTGTAGATCAAGATTGACATAGTGGTTTTACACATTGTGTTGGGTGAGATTAGAAGGCATATCTATTCCTCACACTATTGCTATCTGTACAGGTTAAACAACAAAAAATGTTCCAAATTAACAGGAAATGTATGGAGACCTCAGACTGGTCTGCTGGGAACATTTTCTCAATCATATATGATACAGAAATCTCATAAGCGCAATAAATCTCATAATGCATGGTGAAGGGATGCTTCTTTTGTGAGCCTTGCAGCTACCTCTCTGCTGACTTTAAAGGCAGAACTTCTCTAGAAGGAAACAGAAATGTGGAGTCTCAGTCATTGCTCAAAAGGCCTGCTTCCATATTGGACAAAATACATTGAGGATATGGCACATATCCTGCAAGGGCTCCTGAGATTCTTATAAAATGCGGAAATTGAGAAAGTCATCATTAACTTCAGGACTGTATAGTGTGCTCTGTGATATAAAAGAAAGTTGGTATTGCTCAGTAGAAAAATGACTAGGTGTGCAAGTGTTAAATGGAGACAAAAATTCAGTTTGTGTGTCTTATGTAAAAGGCATCATAGGAAATTTCCATTTAAAAAGCCCAAAGCACTAAAAAGAAAGTGTATTCTTCAAAGTTGCTTCAAATTTGAATCCTGTAAGTTACCTTTCTGTGCCTCTCTTAGAACTTCCTAACCAAAGTTTTTTCATGGGCAAAACAGAGCTAAGTATGGATGCAGGAAGATGAGATTAAAAACCCAAAGAGGTTTCATCTCTCTGGCAGCAGGGAGAGAAATGGATGATATTAAAATTATTTCTAGTTTCCAAAAAGGGTAAGAAGGGATGAGTTGGAGAAGGAAGTTTTAATAAAAAGGGTATAAATTCAAAGGCTTCCCCCCCCCCAACCCCCCCAAAATAAAGCAGAACTCTTCGAAGAACTATAATATGTGTATCCCTGTCCCATTTGTTACATTTTATAAGCAATCACTTGTTCTCTTGTTTAGCCGGAGTATGCAAACGTCTGCTTTTGGTACATTCCACCAAGCTTAAGAAAAATGGAGGATGGACCTGAATTTTGGCAAAAGCTGCACCAGGTGAGTGTCACGAGTTACCTGAGACTTACTGATTTATCTGTGTGCCAGATAAGTATGTGAAATAGCCCTTGCTGTTGTTCACCTTTATAACTTATCAGTAGAATGGGGATTTAATCCTTAAATAGATTTGGTAGGATTTAAGTTTTTTCCCTGTTTAGACAAAGCTAATTATTTTTTTCTTAATGTAAGAGATGTAGGCATTAACAAGTATTCAGCTTACTATCAAAGCTGTTAGCAGCTGGCAGAACTGAGAGAAGAGGAATAGCATTGTCTGCATCTCTTGTCTAGACAGATTATTCATTACCTGTTTCATATACTTAACGTTGTCCTTGGAACTTGGCTTGCATTATCTATGATAATCTATGATAATGCAAGTGAGGAAGTGCTTAACAATATATTTCTGATGTTAAACATAAATGACAACAGGAATACAATGGGAAAATGCAGTGGGAAAAGCTTCACTGATTAGTGTTTGGTAACTCTTTGCCATTCTGATGGGAAATCATAAACATCTTGAAAAAAAGTAGCAGTAAAATTTTGAAGTTTCTAGTGGGGAAATCATTGGTTAAGACTTAATTAAGAAGCTACTAGACATTGTGGTATTATGTTTTACTGAATAAGCTATTCTGTGAGGAATTAAATTTAATACACTGCTCATCTCTGGAAGAGCTTTGGTGTTCTGCATTTATTTTTTCCTAGAATTTACTGCTAGGAATTTAAACTAGAATGTAGATGTGTATACCATAAGCATGCTTGCATGTGGTATGCATGCTATGTATACAAGCTATACATACTATATATACATCCTATAACATCTGCTCTGATTTCAACAGCTTTCACAGGAATTGCTTTCAATTTATGCTGGAGGCTGGTGTCTTTAAGGGAGACGTCTTCCCTAACCCTGCCTGTATTATTTTGGAAAGTATACTTTGCTAGTACAAAGCCATGCACAGCCACAGTATGGTTGCAAGGGCTTTGCATTTGCCATGCTTTTGCAAAGCATGGATGGCTTATAATCCTTTCTTATGGGGCTTCCCTTCCTCTCCTTAGAGTGGAAGGCCTGTATATGAATGTGTGTGTGTGCATACACATACTCACACAGAGCTGTATAACAGATCCTCTACCCATGGAGAGTATGGATTTGGAAAGGGGCAATGGGAAAGCACAGAAGAAATAAAGCTGCAACGGTCACTGTTTGATTTATGTATGCTGCAGGGGGAGACTGAGGAGGGAAGGGATGAAGCACAACAAATGGCTTTGAGCACATATATTTGAGTGGCTTATTGAGTGTAACTTACTGGCTCTTTGCTCTATTGCTCTATGGTTCTTCCAGTCAGGGTAGAATATAGATGCCTGGCTTTAGTTTATGTACCAGTGTAGACAGACTGATGCTGGAAATGCAGATTTTCGAGCCAGTGTTTTGTGGAAGAGAACTTGCAGAGAAACAAGCTTGTGTGCCATTTTTCCCAAGGACTGAACTCTGCTGCACATCTCAACCACTCTTTTTGTGGGCAAGGTGACATTTTCTTGATTCTTTTATCTCCTCTGATGAAACATGGAGAAACCACAAATCCTAAAACATCACCTATTTCACTCTTTCCCACAAAAGCCTGGGAAAAAAATCTACCATGAAACAGACCAAAACTACCTAGCAAAGCAGGGCATGGAATGGCACAGATTTCTCTCCCAGAGGAAACAACAAATAATGATTATTAGTTGTGTTATTTTAGACACTGCTGGGAAGTAGTTTGACACTATAGAAGTGAGCCTGTTTGACAACTAGAACATGTTATTTCACCTCCCTGATTCTCTACAAGGATAGGTTATCTTGCTTTTTGGATGCTGAAGACTCATTTGGAGCACAACATATATCAATGAGCAGATGAGATGACAGCACTGGGTCACAAAAAATAAGATTGATGTGACTTTGCCAGCTAACATTGGTTTGTTCTAACATTGCTGATGCAAACAACAGTCTTGATATTACATTAATCAATGCAGATATATTGCTGGACAAGAAGGAATGCATCCTGATCAGCAGGGTGTAAATAAGAGGATTAAGGCTGGAGAGCTTGTTACAGGATGCCATTGATGGGCAGATGGGGGTGTGACAGTTTCCTGACTGCAAGCACTTCCTGAATATTCCCTTCATTTCACTAAAATGAGCATTACAATGCTTTCATTCACAATTTGTCTTTTCACACCACATTTTAATGTCACAGTTATTCTGTTTATCCAGAAATCAATCCTCCTTTTTGTCGACCTGCATATCTGACAATAATTAAGGGAATATATGTTCTAAAAATCCCTACAGAAAGTAATTGATTCTATTCAGCTACTTTTTCAGCAACACTATTCAGGATAACATGCTGTCTTCTAAGGTTAGTGATGAGTTTTAGTGCTGGTGGAAGTTGATAAGCAAATTGTTCTGATTTCAACTTTTCAGCTTTGTGAAGAATTTGCATAGTCCTATGCAAAATAACCCTGAAGGCTTTCTGCTGTACTGGCTTGTCTCCAGTTTCCATGGCCCAATTTATGTGGAAATGTGTCAGGACTGACTGGATTGCAGCTGATACCTAATTCCAGTCTTCTTGCTGTCCTACATAAAATGTCTTTTGTTATTGTTGTTGTTGTTATTGTGGGCCGTTTGTTTTGAATTCTGAGGCCTGGCCCTGAATTTTAGGTGTAAAGTTTTTATTCTTTAGAGTCTCCTACATTCCTAACAGAAAGGTGGTAGGAAAGAGTGGTCTCAAGGTTTTGGAAGAACCACTATCTGATCTTTTGACTCATCACATGAACACTCTATGGAAAGAGAATTTGCATGGTCATGGGGAGAGCAAAGAACAGCACAAATGGCATGTTATTCCGTTACCCAGTGAAACTGGGAATTCTGTGCACAGCCACAGTCTGATACCACTTTGACCTTTTGGGGCTACAGCAGGAATTGGCTGTGTAGTACAACTATTTCTATAAACAGTACAGCAGGGCTTTGGATGCATTTGGGTGGTCCAAGATACTCCACGCTCTGATTATTTAGCAGTACCTTGAGGGCACAGCAGATAGCATAACCCATAAATGATCCGGCTGTGTAAGGTGTTTTTTTCAGTGCCATTCTTCAAAAGTGAGGAGGGATTTCTTTTCGTAGGAACTACACAAATGGGCCCTCTGTGGTAATTGGGGAGCTGCTGTAGATCCAACTGGAAATAACCGTAAGTGGTGTTATTGTGTCGTTGCGGTCTGGGGGCGTTGTGTCTGACCCGCAGCTGACACAATTGTCGGGATGAAGGAGCGATGGCTTTGCTAGAGCTGTATGCGCCCCCTGGTGGGAGTTTTGCTCCTCTTCCTCTGGTGACACTCCGTAGGATTTTTGTTTGCTGCTGAGGATGGGCAGTGTGTCACAGGGTCACGGTGAGAAAAGTGCAGCTGGAAATTACAAGCCAGAAATGGAAGTAAAAAAAAAAGTGCAAGCAGATACCATTTTGATTTTCACACTTTCCCCATACCTATAAATATCCATGCATATTCTTTCTTGTAACAGTCTTCTCTTTAGAAAAGTCAGTTTTCTCAGCTTATGCTGAAGTGTCTGCAGATGATGTAGAGTTAGCTGATTGTTATAATACTGTGTGTGGAAAACCTCCTGGCAGCAAAAAGGGTGCTAGGGCACAAGGAAGAGTTTGGAACCACGCATCTGGAATTATTTTGTTGCCATCCTGTTGCTAACCCAGCTAGCCAGCCATGTCTTGTGTATTTTAGATCAGTTTGTATTCTGCTTAAACTCAGGTCTAGCAGACTAAAAGAAGACACAGAAGAAACCATCTTTAGACCCCTCCTCCTGCAGGAGCATGGCCTTGCCAAAGGATCCTGGAGTGTAACTGTAGGTAGAGTACTACCTATTGAATTCTGCTCAGTGAAGAAGGGTAGTGGTATATTTCTCAGTACCACATTGGACCTCAAATCAGGGTTCAGAAAGTGTTGGTAGGTTCCTAGTAAGTCTTTTGTGATTTGCTAAACTTTGCCTTGTCTGTAGTTCTAAAAAACACATGCTGGAGTATCGGATTTCCAATGGTTCAGTAAAGCTTTTGTACACAGTTGTATAAAATGTACACAGTTGTATAATACATAGTTTCACTTACTTGAAATTCTAGCATCTCAGTCTCAGACTCTGCTTGTCTGGTGTGGTTGGTGATTTTTGTTTTGTTTCATTTCCTTCCTGCCCTTTTGAGGGTTTTTGGCCATGTAATACAAAATTTATTGGCTGTAATAGAAGGCTCAGGACAGAATGTCATACTAAATCCTGTATAGCTCAGAATGCCATTTTTGCCTCTCCTCTCTCCCCCTTAGTAAAAGGTAACTTTATTCCTGCCTTTCCCTCCCACTTAAGAGAAGGCTATAGCTTTCTGTTATCTGAAGGCATATTTGTAAAATAGCCTGTCATGCTGACTGGTGTTGTGATACATTTATATAATGAGAGGTTTCATATCAAACATAAAGGTAAGGAGGTTGAATAGGTGTTGCCTTGGCAACCTCTGAATCTTGTGGTCTTTGTGGTAAAAGTAAAAAACTAATCAAGGATCTGATTCAGTAGTATTTATGTATTCAAAATACCTATTGACCAGGGTACAAGGTTTGAATGGGAAGGAAAAAAACAGACCTACAACTGGTTATATTAAGGAAGTTTGCCCTCTATATTTCAGAAGAACAAGTGAAAAACTACATAGATAATAACCACAATATTAAATGCAGTGAGCCCAGGTTTATGTGTAAGGAAGGTCCCAAAAAAGTCACTGCAAGTGTATTTCCACTTGGGAATTGTGTGCAAAATGTTACTGGATTTGCTGGCATCCCCATGTGCTACACTCTGAGTTTTTCTTGCACTTGAACAAGAAAACAATTGAACAATTTTTTAATGTGTGTGTTTGAAGAGTAATGAGAGAGGCATGTTTCTTCGAACTTTTCTTACATGAGTAACATTTGTGGTAGCAAGTAGCCTACTGCCTCTAGCATCCAGCTCTCTTTGACATGAGTTTCACTGGAGGGCCACATCAAATGACAGGAAAATCAATGGTAGGATTTACACAGAAGTATATGGGAGTTAGACTGGCTAAATCATTGGCTTCTATGACCAGATGACCCACTTAGTGGAAGAGGGAAAGGTTGTGGATATTGTCTACCTAGACTTCAGTAGTGCCATCCCTTAATCTTTTTGTTTTCTCTTAAAACACCCTACAAATCTGTAGTGTACTGCAAGAAACAAAAATCTACAAGTGGGAGAGATTGCTTTTGCAGGTCTAAAAGAAAGGCCTTCCAGAGGGGTGATTGTAATTTCAGTATATCAGATGGGGACCTCCAAGGGGGTTGTTTGAAGAAATTTTGTTTGTCAGGGAAATCTGCAAGGTCAACAGAAGTTTCAGGTTCGTCCTATGTGACATGAGGTATTTAACCAATGCTTGGGGAATTGACAGAGTTTTTCTCTGTCTTTAACATGAAGAACAAGAAGGGAAGCTCCCAAATCATGACTTAGGCAACCTGCTGTTGAAAGGACTCTTGGGAAAGACTTCATTATTCAGAAGGGGAACCTAAGGGGTGCCAGGATCCTTGCTTGGCTGCACTAGTTCATAGATACAAGTAAGAGGAACCTAACATTAAATCCTCAGCATGCTGTGTGCTGTTTTAGACCTCTATTTCACAGGCTTCTGGAAGGAAAAGCGGCAAGATCTCCTGACTCAATGGACCTAGCTGAATTCTCAGTATTGTGTTCAAAAGGGACAGAAGTGCAGCATTCTTGGAGAGGTGAGATCAGGAGGCCCAGTGGAGACAGGGCTGCAGGCAAGGACCTTAGGGGAGAGAGGCACAACAAACACTGAAGCCACAAGATGAGTAATGTGATAATAACTGAGACTTAGGTTGCAGTGTGACCATTCCTCAACAGAAGGTGATGCTCAGAGACTTAATAATAAAATAAGCACTAATTTGTTAAAGTAACAACATCCTTTATGTTGCAGCTAATACTACATAATATAGAACAGCAGGTGAAT
The DNA here is from genome assembly GCA_035222235.1 of Margarornis squamiger. Taxonomy (NCBI): domain Eukaryota; kingdom Metazoa; phylum Chordata; class Aves; order Passeriformes; family Furnariidae; genus Margarornis; species Margarornis squamiger. The sequence continues at coordinate 40,541,947 of JAWWTY010000077.1, read as the reverse complement.
AAAATTTTTGTAGTTTAGCTGCATATAAATGACTGTTATTTTTAAGAAGAGAGGTCTGAGCTGTGATAAATGAGAAGGAACAGTACAGTGTAATATAATAGCAGAGAAAAATTATAGTGGTGTTTCAGTACCTTGTTAATGAGGGATTTGTACACTTTCGCTTTTAGTATGTGGCTTTTTCTGCAGTTTTATATAACTCATCAATACAAAAGTGACTGCAGCTGTTAACAAGATGTTTAACATGGCTATTTAAATGTGTGATCCATTGAGTTATAAGAACACAGAAATGACATGCTTTTTGAAAAAAAATTAATTCAAATAAGAATACTTTTGTTTCGGACTGCGTATTTCCACATAACTAGAATTTATGCCTTTGTTCTCTGCTATATTTATTCTGCCATGAATACTGAAGTAGTAGTGCTAGCTGACTGCTAGTAGTGCTAATTGACTGGTCTTCATCTGGAGAAGGAGGAATCAATGCATTTTACCTTAATAGTGTCCATATTACCTTGGCACTAGACCCAGGTGTTGGGAACATTTCAGTATATATTATAAATTGGTGAGGTTGTATGTCTGCTTAACTTTCAGCCACATATAATGGTATGGGGGACTGACCTGATCTCACACTTGCTCTTTCTTGGGATGGCTGGCATATCAGATACATTTATGGGGCTAGAATGGAGGCATATTTGTATGACTGTATTGTAACCTACAGTAGATAGAATAAGACAAGACAAAGATGTGAACTACTTCCATGCTTTCTAAAACAGTCTAAGTGTTATTGTAGGAATTCATGATATGGCAGTTGTAGTTATTCTGTTCTAGCTCTTTACTTTGTCCCTTATCCAGAATGACTTTTCAGGGATGTGTAGTACCACTTGGGCTCCAGTTAAAAGCAGTCCCACTCATGCAGAAATCTTTACGTATTTTAGCTCAGTGGTACTGTTTCAATTGAGGCAAATAGATCACACACAAACAATCAACATCAGTAAATAACCTTCCACTTCATGTTAACCACCTAAGCTTTGTCCTTTGAATAGGTGACTACTTCTATTCTACCCTCTCAGTCCCTTCTGAGGCCTGGTGATATCAGCTGTTATTTTGAACTGATAATATTTGCATCCGACCCAGCAGTAATAACACATCTGGCAGCAAAGCATCTCTGTATAAAGAGCACTGTTGCACAGCTGCTAAAACTACATTTCCATTCTTGGGAACAAAGAGAAGAAACCCCAATGACTTTGATGCTGTATAGTTTACTAGATGAGAATGCAGGGCAACTTTTGTCAGGGACTTAACATTGAGCTGTGCATGTTCAAGGCCCACTGGGGACTGAGGTCTATTGATCCCTGGTGCTCAGCCTACAGAAACGATCAAAGCTGTAGGGAGGGAGCCTGCTGCAACTCCATATGTTGCATTCAAGCTGAACAAGGATTTCGTCTTCTCCAAGCCACCTGCAGAGCAAGATTGCTCAGGTCTCCAGAGATGAAGTAGGTTTCACACTAGTCGTTTCTTGCTTGAAATCCTTTTAAGGATAATGGAGGGTCCAATCATTTCTCCATGTGGTAATACACATAATGGCATGAAATGAAGCTGGGGGCAATAGACAAAGTGGAGAGGAATATTGTTAGGAAAGAAAATCGTGAGAGATTCACAAATTGAAGGTAAAGGACCAGACCTTCCAGGGAGATCAATGCAAGATGTGTTTTCATTGCAGTATGTAATGCTTTATGAACATACCTTATCTAGCTCAGGAACTAGGAGCTGTATGGCCACAGGTTAAGTATGGTACTTAATTCAGGTTAAAAACGACCTCACAAGGATGAGTTAGCTAATACAACTTTTTTTTTTTCAGGACCTAAGTAAATCACCTATAATAGTGATGTGTATTTCCCCTTCTTACAGGGAAAGCATGGCTTCCACTTGCCCAGTATCTTAAAATTTTTGCGTGCTTGCCTCACTACACCTAAGGGTCATTCTAGCTTTCAGTTCAGGTATAGAAAAAAACCAACGTGATTTCAAACCTTTGCATTTTTAAGAGCTTCATACATAATCTTTCTGTTTATATATAGGAAGCTTCTAAAAAGTCTTATTTTTTAACTGAAAGGTCAACAGAGACTGTAGGGATTCAGTGGGACTGCATTCTCTGCTTTATTGCCACAGATTCAATTGACTAAAGGGTGCTTAAGCACTGCACAAATGTTCTTTGCTATTTCTGTGTGAACAAAGACAGTACTATTTAATTTGTATGGCTTTCAAACAGATACAGCCTGTTACCCAGAGCAGTGGAAGCTTTGCATCCATTGTTAAGTGTCTCTCAGACTGTAGAAAGACCAAGAGAGTAAAACAACTCAATTCCTTTTCCAGAAAAGTGAATTTTTTGGGGGAATAAGTGAAAGTGGTGTAATTCATATAAATTAAGCAGGCAGTTGGTAACATATCTCAGAGAATTTTTCTCTCTGTGCTTGTGCAGAATGGAAAAAGCTAATCTGAAAACTAAGTCAACTCTATGACATTTTTAAAGAGTAAATATTAAACTATTTTCTGATTATAGGAAGCCAAAGGGAATTTATAATGAATGTAGGTGTTTATCACCTTTTTTTTTTTCTCCTATTAAGATCACTTCAACATCATCCTTTCCTCATTTCCCAATAGCATGATAAAACAAACACTTTTTTCTTGGAGTCATGTTGCCACATAGAACAGTATTACATTTTTACTCATTACTGCTGTAGAAATGAAAAAATCCATATTTTCTAAGGTAACACTGTGAAAATTTTCAGAATTGTTAATATGCAATATTTGAATGTAAATGTGTGTGTATGCCTATGCATTCACATGCATATGAATATGTATTTACATTTTGGGATCATATAAAAGAAAATTGTTATTGAAAAGGAAGAGAATGGAATAATGCATAGTATTACTGAAGTAACTACATCTTAAAAAACTCTTGTTAACAGGAGCAGAGCACAGTTAAGGTTGGATCTTGTCCAAAGTCCCTGCTCAAACAGAGACACCTAGAGTTGGTTGTGCAGGACCATATCCAGGTGACTTTTGCATATCCTCAAGGATGGAAACTCCATAACCTTCCTGGGCAACCTGTGCCAGTGTTTGATCACTCTCACAGTAAAAAAGTGTTTCTTGATGTTCAGAGGGACCCTCCAATATTTCAGTTTGTGCTCATTGTCTCTAGTCCTGTCACTGGGCACCACTGATAAAAGCCTGGGTCTGTCTTCTTTGCACCCCCTTCAGGTGCTTATATACATAGATAAGATCCCACCAAGCCTTCTGTTCTCTAGGCTGACCAGTCCCAGCTCTCTCAGCTCAGCCAAGCCCACAACCCTACAAAAGCAAACACAACCTTATTCTTCACAAACACATTTTCCAAGAAATGGTAACCTCTAAATGTATGGTTTATTCTTTAAAGAAAATACAGTATACTTAACCCTGTTTACAGTCACATTTTCATTCTGAGCTATGGCAAATTACTATGCTCTTGGATGTATTTTGTTGATTTCAGCTACTGCATCCAGATTCCTTACTACACAGTACTTGTTTGCCTAAACAGCATGTATTTTTCCTCTGCTTAAATAGGACTAATCACTCTTCTTTTGAACAATTTTGGAGTAAGAACATAATGACCGATATTACAAAAGGCCTTTTGTGCCTGCCTGTGAAGAGGACTGCTTTTAATAAGAAAGCAGAATTTAAAGACACTTAACACAGTTAATTTAGTTCTGTTTGACCCTATAGACTGCGTTCTTATAAAGCTGCACTGTGCTCCTGCATAGCTGTGCACCACTTCATTCTGCTCTCTGTTCTCTATGCACATTAATAACCAATGATGGAAGAAAAAAAGTTCCAGCTACAGGTTGAACTCCAAACGAGAGCTTTTATGAAAGTATCATAGATCATGTTTAATAGCCTGTGGATCAAAATGAAACCCAGTATATATCACAAGGGAACTCAATAATTGAAGCATTCTGGGAATGTCTAAGTACTGGAGTCCTAAGGTCACTGGAAGCTTCATTCTGTGCTCAGTTTTTACCTGAAAAAAGCTGTTTCCTTCCCCTATCATTTTTTCTTTTTATAACAAGTGGTAATCATATTTTTATACCATGACTTAAATTATTTTATCTGACATTTGGGGGGAGCAAGAAACTCCCTTTTCTACCCATTCCACCTCCTAATTTTCTGTAAATGAGAAAAACAGTCATTCAGAGACATTAGCATTTCAGAGTATCTCCAGTACACTTGACTCATGGCTATCTCCCCTCTGTGCTGGGTGTCTGCAGAATGGTCCCACAGGGGCCCTGAACATGTACTCTAGGTCTGTGAAGCTGATCTGCCTGCCAGCTCTGAATTTACTCCTTTCATGTGAGGAGCCTCAGTGGCTCTCTGAAGGATCCTAACTGGTCTCCTGGTGATGGGAAAGCAATAATTTGCAACCCTGGAGCTGCACAGGTGGTATTGTGTGGGTATGGGGAGGCTGTATAGTTTTGTCTCAGAAAAGCAGCAGTCACAGAAGGGTTTTGTGGACTTGCTGCTCTGTGGTTTGCACAGGGGATACATTTTTTTCCTATGTGAAGGTGGTGGAGGGAAGGTTGACTTTTGCAACATCCTGACAGAGAAAAAGACTTGGAATGAAACTGTGGGAAGCCTAGCCAAATTGAGACCCCTGGACCTTTCATGGGGCTCCTGTGCCAGGGCTGTAGCAGAACCGGGTTGGTATGGGGCAAACTGGTTGAACTGAAGCCCAAGGGGTTAGAGTAGCAAGGCAACCCTGCAGCCCAGATCAGTCCCATCTCACGGTGGTCAATGGTGCTCCGCAAGGACCAACCTGGATTCACCACATTGTTTTACCTTTGCCTGTAAGCTGCTCCTAGAGCTGTCTTCCTGCAGCTGCCCAAGCTGTGGCTCCCTGTCCCTGCAAGGATTTTGATATGCAGTTCAGAGGATCTGTTTTACAGTGGGAGTTTGAACAGAATGGGGTTGATGACTGATGAATACAAATGAGGGAATAATAGATGATTTTTAGGTGAGCATTTGCAGTGAACATTTTAGGGTGCACTAGGGATCAATGAGGGGACTGTCTAGCAGAGCCACTGGCTTGATACATGATGGTTATATATATTCCTTAACCTCTCTAATAACTGGTATTTTAATGCTGAAGGGTACATGTAGGATAACAGTAATGTCTGTCCCTCCCATTGGTCCTTTGCACAGGATGAATCTCATTGGGAGTGAAAGAAAAGAGCACGGCTGAACAAAAATTATTCTTAGCAGTTGTTTAATAGTTAGTGCATGATTTTTCTTGCTTTTGCACATAGCTGAACTGCAATGTGGAACGGAAGCCACCACCCTTTGGCACTTTGTAAAGTGCTGCCTCTCCCTCTGCAAGGATGTGGTAACAGGACTTTATCTGAATGTTTTAGAGATCTTAGAAAGGTACCTGAATATCAGAAATTGCAGGTGGACAAATAACAATCTCATGGATGAATAATGAGTGGTAGCGTGGTCAGGTGGTAGTGACTTTAAATGAACCATTTCTACACTACACAATAAAGTTTCCTTCAGTTACGTATATGTTTCTGGTGGGATCATGACTGTTCTGCCCTGCCAGCTGGTACCTTCTGTGGTTTCTGAATGCACCAAGTGTCTTGTAGCATTCTGTTGATTTTGGCATGTTTAATTAATAACAGCAATGCATTGACTGTAGTGGAATAATAGTGATTACAAGCTAAAGAGCACAGTGATTTTTCTTTTTTTTTTTTCTTTTTGGTCATTATATAGGGAGCTGGACAGAAGGAAAATAAAATCTTTGACTTTCACCCTTAAGTAATGGATTGTTACATCATGAGTTGTTATGTATTTGATGGAAAATAAGATCTTTTTTCTGCCTTATTAGCCAGAAAACAGTAGCTGTTTAACAGTATAAGCCTTTATTTTACCTCACAAAAAGGGTAAACTTCCATGATGGTCTGCCTGAATCATGGGTGACAATTTCAACACTGAATTAGCCTATCTGGGGAAATATTTCATTGTATTTGTCATAACAGGTGTATGTAGAGAACTTCCACGTTGGGTGGAGCTGCAAAGGATGTGGGCATTAGGGCAAATGCAACATTACTAGAAAAGAATTACAAACATACCTGGGTTACAAATATTTGATCAAAAAATTGTTTAGGAGTTGTTTTGGGGTACAAATGAAACATTTATGGCTTTACACTTCTGCTTATGTTCTGTAGCTTATGTAGAGTTTGTGAAAACAGTAGTTTATGGAATTGTCCTTACTTCATTCCCAGTAGTGCAAAAGATGATGCTTTTTTTTTTTTTTTTTTTTTTTTTTTTTTTTTTTGGCACTGGAATAGGAGTGCTACACAGGAAAGCATGCTCTCTGTCAAAGAGCAATGAAGTTGTTGTACTTTCCCTACCATTTCCCTCTTTAATTTATTTACATGTTTGCATCTGGTTTGCAGCTAGCCATAAAATTGAAGCCTATGATCAAAAAGAACTTAAGGACAGAAGGAATTACCTGAGCAGATCTGTATTTTGGGGACTCTTCTCTGGGTAGCCCAGTGATTTTTGTATAAGCACATCTTCTATAAAGGCATCTATTCTTGGCAGGAAAACACAAAAGAATGGTAGAATTACCATTTTCCTTGGCACCTTCTTTCAATGGCTAACTAGCCTTCTGTGCAAAATGAGATTGATTGAGAAGGGAGGAAAAATTATGGTGAAAAATACCTTTCCACAATAAAATTGCCTTCTTAAATCTATTTTTGCCTTTTCACATGCTCATAAACTATCACCTTCACCTCTCATTCTTTTATTTGTAAACTAAATAGATTCATATCTTTAAGTCTTCATTAGCCATTGAATCACTTCTGTGTCTTTCATCATCATCCTTCCCATTTGCATTATTGTTAAAAAAGGGAGAACACCTGAGCTATGTATTTTTTGCTAGCACCTCAGTTTCTTCTACTGTATGTGGAGATAAAATTGCCTCCTTAATGCCTGTGCACTTGTTTATAAAATCATGAATCATATTAACTTTTTGCTTCAACTGTATTTCTTTGGAAAGCTTTGTAGAATATATATATTGTCATGATGAATGCTGAAATGAAAAGGTTTTTTGTGTGTATAAGTGACTATTTCAAGAACAAAAGAAATTGTCAAGACATCTTGGGTCATTGATTTTTTTTGTTTGGTTTGGTATTTTTTCCTATTGACCTGTGGAAAACAGACTGACATCCAGGTTGACCAGTGGTCCTAGGATCTGGGGATCTGTGTTTAAGAGCAGTCCTGACTTACTTAAAACATCCACATAAATGATCTAATTACAAAGCTTCGTAGTCTTCCCCTTGACAGAACTTTTTAAAGCTGGTTTTATCTCAGGTGCAAAGTAAAAACAATTACAGAGAAGTCAGTTGCTTGCCAGGAAGGATTTTTGGTTTCTGATATGTGACCGGGAAGCTCATATGAATTTTACTTTATAACTGACTGCTACAGACTTTTCAGAGTCACTGTTTTTGGGATAGTCATCCTTTTTGAGCTCTCTGTGGTTTTTTTTCCTACCTGCACAACTTACCTTTTGACTGTAATAAAGTCATTGCCAGAGGGAGTTTGAGCACTTCAGGTCTGTTCAATGGCTTGTCTTCCTTGTTTTTTTTTCCTTTGTGAGTCTCCACTTGCAAGTGGTGTCAGCTGTCATTTATTGACTTTTAGAAAACCAACAGTGAGGATCAGCATCAAGGTTAATCCTGGTCTCTGTGGAGCTTCACTCACAGCAACGTCTGATTGGTGCCCTGTTTTTCCTGGATGTGGAGATATGCTAGTTATTCAAATCTTGCTTAGTTCTACCGTATTGCTATTGTGTGCTCCTAATTTTTTTTTGTGCTGTTCTTGTGTGAATTGTTCCTGCTATTTTTCATCTAAATAGCTTATGTAAGGCTTTCTTATTAACGCTCTAAGTGAAAGTAAATCATCAAGAAAACTTGTAAAATCAGCAAAATAATGAAGGTGGGTCAACCTCCCCCAAAAAAGGTATTTGGCAAATATATAAATCTAACTGAACACAAAAGACTACATTTTGAGTCTTTTTCTATCAATTTTAGGATTTCTTTGTATTCTTACCTGTAAATCATAGATTAAATCCAGTAAGATTGTTCAGTTTTTAACTTTTTGTTCTTATTGACCTAAGCATCCTTATTTCACTAGGTCTGCCTCCTTACCACTTCTAATAATAGTTCTTGTTTTCTGAAATTTCCACAGTATCCTAAAAAATTGTCCACAGATTTAGTGAGCCGTTTTTAATCTCACAAGCCATCCAGGCCTGTAGACCTAAAAGTTTACCTTCAGTGTATCTTTAAGATCCCCATAGCTGCTAATGGCTTGGAAAGTTCACATTTGTGGTAGGAATCCCTCCCAGCAGAAATGGAAAGCTTATTGAGCACTTCTGCCTTGCTTGCATTTTTAATGATTTAGCCACAGTTAGGGTTTCAATCATCCCTAATGTACATACTAAGCTGTTTCTTCTTTCCTTAGTCCTGTCAGTCAAGGTTTTCTTTTCCTTTTGATAAATTTTCTTTGTGTCACATTTGTATTGATTGCTATTTGATCCGCTTCCCTCTTTCAACTTGTTAAATATTGCTTTGCTATCTTCCCTTTTGCCAATAAACCAGGATGGGCTTTTAGATAAAGCTGTCTTCTTTCTTCATTGAAGGATTGCAGCTTTTGGCTATCTAAGCTCTTCTTGAAGAGCTTTAACCTTTCATCTATCTTTTCCACCTGAAGTTTTTTTGGAAATTAAGTCTTTTGAAACACTCATTGTGATTGTGACTATCCTTTTCCTTAGTCTGCAATGAGTATGTCAGGTTTTGACCAGCTTACAGGAAGAAGTGCTGATTTATAGACCAATGAGTAATTTCTCTATGTCACAATATGGTTGGAAATGAAGATGTATCATCCTACTGCGTCTGCATCATCCCTTGCTGATGAGTTGGGACAGGATGTGCAAAACTGATTGTTGTATGAGCTGGGGACTGTGGATGTACTAGGTCAGTGCCTGTGTAACGGGGAAGGGAGGGAAGACACAGCCAGTGCTGGGTATCCATGTGTCTTAGCTCCTAAATGATGCCTCAGTTTGATTAATGTAATGTAGCTATCTACAGCTATCCCATCCCTGGAAACAGGTTAGATGGGGCTCTGAGCAACCTCACGTGGCTGAAGATGTCCCTGCTCATTGCAGGGGTGTTGGACTAGATGATCCTGAAAGGCCAACCCGAACAATTCTGTGATTCTATGTGGTATCTGTGCTTGTGAACCAGGTTAGTTTTTACTACAAGTCAGTTGTGTTGACCTGGAGGCTCACTGCTGAAGCTGCCAAAGTGTTCTCTGGAAGTGGTATGGGACGGTTGTTAGAACCTGGCTGGAGGACCTGCCCTGGATAACACGAGTGGGAACTCTGCAGTGTCGGTAGGTGTGTCAGGACTCAGGTCTAGCCGGCTGAAGAGTTACACGTGTGCTTGGGTGTTACATCTGGGGCACAGCTTTTCCGAGAGGTTTTTAAGCCGCAGCTGGTAGTAAAGCCAGGTGACCATTGGGGGGCACCAGAACAATAGTAATGTGTTGGAACTGCTAATTAGTGCTGAGGCTGTTAATGGCTATTTGGCACAGTCGGGAAAAAAAACAAACCTGTGTTTGAGGAGGGCAATAAGTTTTTTCTAATTCTCAAATCAGTATAATTTCCTCAGTAATACTGCTAGCTCTGTTCTGAAGGCACAAACTCTTAAAGAATAAACTGTAGAAAGCATGAGCTATCTCCTACTTTGCAGGCAGCCATTAGTTTTTTCTTTTTCTTTTCTCCCCTCCCCTCCCCATGCTTTGTATAGAATTATGTATTACTTTACATTGTTTAGATTAAAATGTTATTTTGAATAAGATATATTGAATAGTTACAATTGAGAGATCAGTGCCTAATAAAATATGAAACTTCCTGTAAAATTTTTAGAGTTCTTCCTAGGCATTTGAGTGTCCTATGCAGGATCTGAACATGGTAATATTTGAGGAGGTACTATACAGTTTTAACAGTAGTTGAGTGTTGTCGTTTGTTTGTTTTTCCCTCAGTGACAATTCAGCTGATGGTCTGAATTTCAGGTGTGAAGGGATACCTAGAGACATTCTTTCTGGCTAGTTGCTGTATGAGGATATTAGCATGGGTGACTATTGTATAAAAGGGACTATAGTCTGGTGGTAAATCATGGTGTCAAAGTATCTTTGACTGCTCCTTGACCTGGCTTCATAATAAAATAGGACTAAAATCATATTTTTCCCCTTAAAAAAGAAGATTGTTCTACTGTCTACAGGCAAAGGCTTCTTCCAAATGTCTCATGAAACTCCTCCTGCTGATCTTTGAAAATTCACAGTATTATTATTTAATATTGAAGGTATGAGCCTGTTTTAGTAAAGAAGTGTTTTCTGTTTTGTTTTTGTCTTTTTTAGTAAGTTTCTTGGTGTGAAGATACTGAGTTTCCGTGTATGGAGTCACAGCATGCTTTCTGAAAAGCAAGGCTACTAGCCCAGAACTGGCCTTGCTTGGCCAGTGATGTTGGAAAGCATAGTCCAAGTGGTCCTGAGTCATTTGCAGTGTTCAAAACCTAAAGCTGGCAGAGACTTTCACCTCCAGTGGTGCTGGTGGTCTTCCTCTGTCTGGCTGTCTTACTGATTTACCAGCCTTGAAGTCCCCATTGCACGGATAATGTTGAAACACTGTCAAAATGTGGGCTTTAGTTATAGAAACACACACAGTTACTTTTTGTAAGTGAAGAATTTTGCAAATATTATTTCTGACTATCTTGGGGAAAAAAAGTCAGAAAACAATGAAATGAATGTAGCATTTAGACACCTGGAAAAAGCACAGAGAGTTAATGAAAAGACTCCTTGCCTGAAGTCATGTTGCTCTTTCTTACTAAGTAACTTGTCCTGAGAAACATACTATTTCACTGTATTTCTTTATATCCCCAGACCATCATAGTCACAGACTACTTGGAAACAGTGTCATTGTGAAACATCGACTTTCATCAGGCAGCTAGAGGCATCTGGAAATTCCTGGTTTTTCAAGTTCACTAAGCCTATTTGAGGTCTTCTAGAAATGATGAAAAGAACTGCTAATCCTACTGCTGCTTAACTTTAAATCAGCAACTCACGTCTTAAACCTGTGCAGTTCTGTAATTCATGCACTAGATGGTGATCAAAAGCTGCCCAAGTTGTGTGCTCTCTTCTGCTTCCCAAAGTCACATCTGACAGTGGAAAATGAAAACACAAGCCTGACTGTTTTTCCTGCCAAGCTTTCAAACTTTTTTTTGGTGCTGTCCATGAATGATTAATCTATTTAATAGAATAATCTTAAAGATTAAGGTAGAGTTCCTGCTAAATTCATGTATCATGTTGAAACTGCGATTTTTAAATCAGTTGTTTGATAAACACATAGAAAATATTTCTGTTCATGCAAGCATGAAATATTCATCAAATATTCCATAACTTTAAGGTGGGCTTAGTCCTGTTTTCACAATACAGGAATTCAATATACCAGTTCTTAAAACAGTTGCTATGGACTGAAACTCAAGTCTCTGAATGTACAGGTTGATTATGATCAATTAATGCAAGGTAGTAATGAAAAAGGGGGAACATTACACTGAAAACATGATTACAGTTTTTTTGTAAAACTGAAAACAAACCGAAGAGAAACCATTTCTGTGGTACCCACCCTGAAATTATAAAACCTGCTCTAAACCTGTGCCTTGAGAATGCTACCAGCTTCAAAGGGAAAGATTGCAAGATGTATTTTGGATTCTGTAAGTGGGAAAACACATTCCACTGAAGAGAATAAGTAAAAAATATTCCTTTTACTAAAAAGACTAAAGTATAATATTTGGGAATGGAGTTTGATAAATAGACAGATTAGGGATGTGGGGAAATCTAGTACAGTACTGTGCAGAGTGACTGTAGGTAGAACGTGTCAATGGTGCAGTGCTTAGAAGGGGAATGTACAACATCCAGGGCTGTAAGATGTCACTGTACAACACACTGGACCTTACTACAGCTGTTATAGACCAACAGCATGGTTCAAATAACAGTTAAAAGAAGGAGAGTGTCCCATGAGTAGTAAATGTCAATAGCTGGGAACTTTTTTTTTGTCCTCTGTGAACATCTGTAAGTAAAGCAGCAGAAGCCTGTCTTGTGACTAGTGCTCAGAGCCACTTGCATGCACATGTCCTTCCTCTGGCAAGGTTAAAAAGGTGATGGAAACAGCCCTTGTGCTGCTCCAGTGTGGGAGGAGGTCCCATGGGTGATGGCTATGGTGAAAGTTGCAGTGCTGTGGATCCACCTTCATGCATGGAAAGATGGATGAGATGTGATGGTGCATGGAGCAATGGCATGGCTTAAAGTGAGAATCTGGGTTGGTTTTCTTTTTTTTCTGAGCAGAACAGAGGCACGCAATGCTGAAGCCTCATCCCAGAAGCTGGGTAAAGAGATTCCCCTTGGATTTAACCTCAGTGTAAATATTTGTAACTCTGCAGCTTCTGTGAGGCAGGCAGTGAAGGCACAGATCATCAGCAGTTTGGAGGCTGGATAACAGTAAATAAGTATCTGCTCACAGGCAGTTGCAGGGTTAAAAGAGCAAAAGGATATTTGATGCAGCTACAACATGTTTTACACTGGTGATCTGTGTAGCAATGAGGAAATGCATGGAAAAGCAAGATTCCAGACAACTGAGTTGATGATATGATTCATACACTGACTTTTTAACTCAGCGCTCATCCCAGTTATAATGAGAATCATCTGAGGGAAGTGAAATAACAGCAGTTTGAAGCTTGTAGGAGGGCAGTAGCCTGTAGCCATGCTAGATGCAGTCATTTGCTCTGTAGTGTGCTGGAGAGCTGGAGGTTTTGCCATGTACAAGATGGAGTTTTTTCTCTGGGTTGTTTTTTGTGTTTGTGTTTTTTTGGAGGAGTCCACCGCAACCCTGCCTAAATAAGTCCTACACAGCTGCATGTGTACATGCATACATCCATGTATTACAAGGATGTAACATGCATGCACATAATCTGTGCTTACATGAAAAATGGATCTTTGCACGTACACATGGCCAGCTTGGCAGCAGTGCACAAAAACGATTTGTATGTGCTAAATTTATAAAAACTGGCTCTGAACATGGAAGGGAAATAGCATCAAGGGAGCTGAGGCACACCCTCAGTATGATGTTAGCACGTATTCTCACAACTGTTCTTCGTTAAAGATGGCTCTTTCTCAAACAGCAACAGAAAAGCAAGCCTCACATTGTCTCATTCTGTGCATTTTAAGTTTCCAGTCTTAGAAAACTTAACATGTGATAGGATAATGAGGTAAAAGCATATGTGCATTTAGTCCTAGTCTGAGGTTCCATTTCAAGTTTATGCCAGATGAGGTTCCACCCCAAAGAGAGTTTTCTAATGATCAGTGTGCATTTGTCGGACCAATGGGAGGCTCTTGGGATCAAACACAAATGATTTTTTATAAATAGAGAATGATTCAAAGCACATGTCCCCAGCATTTCAGTGGAAATCACAGAATCATAGCGTAGTTTGGCATACATTACCAATCACAAAAAAGACTTCAGAGCAGTGGCAATTCAGTACAATGTCAGAAGGTGGCTGACCTCACGACGCAGCCACTCTTCCCCTACTCTATAGTGCTATGTGGGGTTTTCTCCAGTTTGTTCCTCCCCCATCCTCCTGACCTCTCTCTGTCCACACCTTTGGTCCTTCACCTAAGCATCGCGTAATATGTTTCCTACAGTTCCATAATTTTCTTTCCTCTGCATCCCATAAAAATACTGTACCCCTTGCCTAGCATTCCTCTGAGAGGTTTTCATTTATTTCCTTACATGTGTTTCATGCTAGGGGCAAATATCCTTTTCTAATAGTCAGAGCAGTAGTAAATGTGATGTTTTCCATTTTCAGTGAGCAGGTTATTAGGGTTCCTTTGCATGTTGTTTCTTTGGTCTTTGCTGAGTCTTTGTGTTCTCTATGGTTAGCCTTTTATCACATCACCTGATGCACATTCACCATGTTAGTCATGGAGGAGCATTTGGTTCCTTTTGATTCTGCTTGTTCTCTGGATATCCTCCCTCTGCACTGTGTCCAGTGCAGCTTTTGGAGGAGTCCCATAGCCTAGAAAAACCAGAGGAATGTGGATTCTGAGTATCTTTGATTCAAAATAAACTGCCTGCATGGTCTTCACCTTTCTTTTCTTTAGCCATCTAAACCTTAGGCAGAGGTCTTTCACTGAAGCCCGTGAAGGAGAAGAGAAGCCTTCCCAGATTGAGTCCATCTATCTTAGGGCCTATCTTACTCTAGAATGAGATAAATCACTCTCTAGAGATTCCTCTTCTTTTCCGTTAAATAAAGGCAAAGCCTAGAATACTTTCTTAGGCTAGATGTCTAACTTTTAGACTGCCAAAACGATGGGAGTTCAGTCCTACTTTCCACATTTTATCTTCAGTGCTGGAGGCTGTGTCTCTGGGTAGCACCTGTTGTACAGTTCAATGCACCTAACACTTCCTCTCAAGCTGTTACTCCCCCTTATGTGTGAGACTCTTACAAAAATAAGCAACTACAGTCTGTAAACAGTGCAGGTCCTGAAGGAAAAATACTGTCAAGGATCAATATAAGTCAATATACAGAGCTGGAACTTGGGAAATTGTAGTCTGTGTTACTGAGGTGTGTGGTATAAAGAAGATGGAGTAAGCAGGGTTTGATTTTCTGTGATCCCTTGTGTCCTCACTAAGTCTTCACCACCAGTGAAGCTCACACCGGTTGGCAGCCCTAGGTGTGCTCTGTGAGTTCGTGAAGTGCTAACCACTGGAGGGGCTGACATCTGCACTGCAAGTGGGGCCCTTGGCATTGCATCCTGATACTGCAGTTCAGCTGTGGTTCCTCCAGGAAGGAATCTTCTGACCCAAATGGGATGACTTTGTGTGTATTCTGCAAGAGTATTTGCGAGGCAAATTTACACTAAAAATACCCTGTCCTGCTCACTAATTCAGTAATGTACCTGACTGATGTCTAGCTTTGGCATAGAGTTGTGATTAAGATCTCGGTCATTATTTCCTTTCTGTGTGCTTCAGTTCCTTTCAGAGATTGAGGTGAAGATAATAGTATTTCCTCTTATCTATGAAGTACGTTGAAATGGAGGATGGAATGCAGGATAAAACTCCAAATTAGAAGGAATTTATCACTTAGGAGAACGACTCCTTCCTTTTCTCTTTTTCTTTTCTCTAACAGCAGGTACTTACTGATTTCTGTTCCTACTCCTTACCTGCCTAGTGCATGAATAGTAGATGGATGTGGCTTTAAGAGTATCAGGTCTTTAAGAAAAATGAGAAAGTTTAAAAAATGGTGTAGTTCAAAGAGAGTTTTTGATTCCTTAGCTGTTCTGGTTCTGGCAGAAGAATGTAAGGAAGGTCTACAGCACCATGAAGGAAGAACCAAATGAAATGTACAGTAATATAATCACGGTAGAGAAAAATTTCTATCCCTATGTATTCAGTTTTATTGGATATTATATGATTTAATTATCAAAGCACAGTAATTACGATCCATGGCAATACTAATGACTATTGGCAACAAAGCTCACGTGGGCACACAATCTAATTAGCTTTAGTGGGATGGATTTAATAATACATTGGATTAACATCCATTAGAATGAACTATCGAGATTTATTGTTCTCTGAATAAATATTGACCTCTTGCTCTCAGGTCAATAAATCTGAAGCTTGTCTCCACTTAAATAAGTATCTGCTTACTACGTTAGCACTCTTCTGTTTCCTATCACCAACTTCAGTAGGAGGAGAGGGGAGCTGCACTTCCCTCCTGCTGCATCAAACGCTTCTTTAAGAAACTGAAGGTGAACACTGAATTTGCAGATAGTCAGAAAAAAGGGTGGGACCCAAGATTCTGCTTTCTTCATGTAAAACTGCCCTTCCTTGCTCTTGCTTGATAAGGAATTTCAGAAATTCCTTATCAAAATTTCAGAAAAAAATCAATTACTAGTAATGCCACAGAAAAAGTGTACAACTCACATCATCTGTTCAATTGAGCAGGCTTTACACTTTTGTGATGTTGTGAGTGGTGTCAAAAATATTTGTAAGGATGTGTGGGAGGAAATTCTGCTCCTTCATTTCTAGGACTTCAGATTTCATTTTGTGCTTCAGAAATGTAAGCACATATTCCTTTCTAACTGTAGGCATTTCGAGAGGAATGAGATGGAATGTTTCTTTTTCATGCTTACAAGAAAAGGATTTCTTGTTACTCTTCAACAGGGTCAGTATGGTCAGAAATATCTACACATCTAACAAAATTTCTTATACCTGAGAAAAGTTCTGCTAAAAGCAGTAGAAAAATCCTTGAGATTGATGTCCATTCAGCAGCTATTTAGACCTTCCATTCAAATTTAATAGAGTTATAAGGAAACATGGGTTAGTCTAACTCTATCACAGGTGAATTTAGTTATAAAACTCCCTGTACTTCAATGGCAGACTTCTGTAGGTGAATGCTGATTAATGTAGAGAATGTTTTCCAGACACACTGACCAATCAGAGAGTTTATAAATAAGGGGAAGATTTTTTTGTATTTATTGAGTTCTGCAGAATTTTTTCAATAAAGGAAGTGAAATCTAGAAGATGTTAATTAATGAGTTTTATATAGCAGATCATAATTGCTTTCCAAAATCTAAAGATTGTTCTTGTTCTCTCTCTTTCTCTCATAAGAATATCTGTGTTGGTGCAGAAGGCTGACAAAAATGTGCAAGTATTTCATCATGCTTTTATTTTCTTTCTAGTTGTGTGTGATTTGTAGGTAGAAATGGCACTAAGGGAAAGTGTGGCATTTGTTGTGGTCCAGAGTGAATATCTAGTCAGACTGGTGAAAAAATAAGGCTCTCAAAGCAATTTGGTGTACAGGATTAGAGGATTTTGTCTGTGCCTCTGTATACTAAGCCATATCTACTGGAGTGTAGGGTAGGCCCCAGGTTAGCGAATTTTTTATTGCATGTATTCCTTTGAGGTTACAAATCCTTGCAAAATGGATTCTAAATTTTGTTCCCAGTCTACTGTTCCCCTTTCAACTGAACTTAAATTATCTAGGGATTGACTGTGGTCTAGGTCTATTTACCTAAGACTCTTATTACTCATAATTACCTATATTTGGGCTCTTTAGTTTACAAATACTTGTATGTGCAAATCCTTATTTTCCTTTCATTTTTCACCGTTTCAAACTTCATTAAAATTTGCACATTTCAAAACCCTAGGGATCCTGCTTTGTTCTTTTGGTTTCCTGGTTGTCCATGCATGATTCAGAGGTTTGTAACATATGTTTAATTAAAGTTGGGGATTAAAAAAAAGGGAAAACATGTTCACTGGGAATGAGGAGAAGAGCAAGGCTGAGCTGGAGTGAACATTGTCCTGAGGCAAGATGTACACGAGAAAAGTGACTTTGACAGGGCTCCATGTAGGAGGGTTTGGAGGCCTTTATTTCATAGCCATGTCAGGCTTTATGTAGATGAGACTCAGGTAAGATAACAATTTTAATAACTGATGGTTATTTTTGGTCTTGTATTTCACTGTGTGGAAGAGCTAATGTGATAATTTTCTTGTTAAATTGGGGGATCAGGTTAGACAACCACCTTGCTTTTGTGTTAGCAGTCTGGGTCATGGTAGACACCATCCCCTCATGCTCCCCAAGAAATTTTAAAAAGCCTCTGAGAAAGTCCATATGATGTTTTTAAGGATAAAAAAAACAAGACAAAGGTATCTAGTTTTGTTGAAATACTCAATTTCCTTTAGATCTAGTTAAAGAATATAAACAAAGATGCATTACTGTTTAATACTTACTGTAATGCAAATACAGAAGGTGCTGCTACTTTATGCCAGAAGCTGACTTGCAAAGTACTAAATAAAATCTTAACAGTTGGGAATAATTCCAAGTTTCTGAAGTGACATTCCTTTTCCTACCCTAGATGCATGTTGAGTTTTTGAACTTGTGTTACCACATAGTGCAGTCATCTTCTATCATCAAGTGTTCTTCTCAGCCCCACACACTCACATTGCACTGTTATTCCCTCACTGGAGTAGAACTGAGGCTCATCCCTGAATATACAAACTGAAATGATAGGGGTTTTTTGTTAGTTATCTTCAAGGTGACAAGCTACCCTTTCATCCTGGATGGGGAGCTTTGGCAGGGTTGAAAGACTGGAAAACCTAGTCACTAAACTGGTAACTTAATAAAATGGTGCCCAGGAGAACCTTGTGTATGCTATGAAAGTTTTAAAAATAGTTATTTTTATAAAACTGGGAGTCCTCAACTCTTTTAAATAGATCGGAATGCTGGATTCATAGTGCTGTGTGCTCGCCTGTGGAGTTTTCTTAATGCTTGCACTTTCCATATAGCTTGTTAATAAGACCTTGGTAAAGCAACACAGAAATGACAGAAAAATAGTAGGAATTCCATGTGAATTGTCTTGAGAAGCCACATGTGCTCAGACAGAAGACATGGGACCCTACACCTGGAAATTCACATTGTTCACCAATGTTCTTTTTAGCTGTAAATAAAAACACATACAAACATACAAACTTGTTTAAGTGCTGATTCTGTCCTAAGGGCTGTCTGTCCTGGCTCTTCCTTTTCACAGGCCAATACCATTAGTGCAAAAGCCTTTGTCTGAAGGCTATTTTTCCTTGTATAATTGACCAACTAAAGAAGTCATTTAAGACAATCAAAATCCAAAGCCAGCCCACCATCTATTCTTCAAGTCATTTTCAGTGATTTGTGGGGTCCTTTTAATGTGCCTTCTGGCAAAAAGCAATGCATGGGAAGATGATGTGCAATATACTGTAGTGTAGACATGCTGTGCAGCCTGAGTGTGTGTTGAAGGTGCACAGAGAGTGTTGGTATTGGGATAAAAATACAACAGCATCTGTTTTCCTTTGATATGTTAGTTGTTCTGAAGAATGTGGAAGTGGTTACTGCTATTTTGACAAATGCACTTATTTCTGCTTTTGTTGCCTGGTGTGGCACAAGGGGAACACTGGCGCAATAGTGCACAGCAATAATTCATTAGTGGTTTAGGGATGCGGGCCCAGAACAAATTCTAGACAAAAAGAAAAACATGTTTGGGTTTTACAGAGCGCCTTGGCTACAGGAACAAAGCTGTGATTGGGTGTGCAAATATTTGGTATTTCGATTGTCCTGGTTGGTGTGGCAGCTGACAAATGGTCTGAGTTTGTTTTTAATTATCACCAAAAGGAAAAAAAGCTTGTTGTTTTAAAGCCAGCAATTGATGTTGCAGCAAAAAGCAAGAAAGGATATTTAGTAGAGGGAAATGTAATTTCCCTATGTAAAATATGTTGAAAGCACTATTACTTCTAAATATTTATAGTATTTAGCTAGTTTTGCGATTACAGCCAACCAGGAAAAATATTTTGTTAATTTGTATTGCATCCAATGATCAATATTAAAATGCCAGCTACTGTTCTTAATAACTACTAGTATTATTGATGTCAAACATATCTTCTCTAACCACTCTGGGAAATGCAGCAGATATGTTGTGCCAGGTGTTTGTGAGACCTATTTGACACAGGAATTATTTAATACATATATCATACCTTGTGGGTGTTCTGTACACTTGTATCAGGGCCAATTACAATAGATGGAATCATAGATTCATTTAGGTTGGAAAAGACCTTTCAGATCATTGAGTCCAACCATTAACCCAGCACTGTCAAGTCCACCACTAAAGCATGTTCCTAAGTGCCACATCCACAGGGCTTTTAAATATCCTCAGGCATAGTGATTCAGCCATTTACCTGGGCAACCTCTTCCGATGCTTGACAACCCATTCAGTAAAGAAATTTTCCCTGATGTCCCATCTGAACCTCCTCTGGTGCAACTTGAGGCCATTTCCTCTTGTTCTATTGCTTGTTACTTGGGAGAAGAGATCAACCCCCAGCAATGTATGATGTAGGAACACACAAAGACTTCGCTGTCCTGAAGGAAAAAAGAAACATGTTACCCATAAGAGATGTAGTAATTTGTTCTAACAGCCTCTGGCAGGGTTTGGGACCAGTCCTATTTGTCGAGTCTGTATCCAGTCCTTCAAACCACTATTCTATCATTTAAGCAAGATAAGAAACAATACTGTAAAGACCCACTGAAATTAATAGCCCATATGTAAATGTTTAAAATTGTGTCCAAGTGCTTAAAGAACTGGTGTTTTATTTACTTTTTGCTTTGATGGCAATTGTTGTACAATAGTTGTTTGCTCATGAATATATATGAATCTGAACTGGTCATTTCTAGCAGGAAGTGTAACTTGTCAGACTTTGAATAGCCAGTTGCCTTTTAAGTAACAATCATGAACTTCCAAATGAAAGTTTGCTCCTTCTGGGGGACGCAAAATAGATTTTTTTGGTCAGATGAGAGAGACTGTTCTGTATAAACTTGTCATCCATTGCAGGGAATAATTGAGACAAGAACACAAAATGTGTTTTCCATATCTATGAAACTGTGAGAATGTGATCCTTCCATTTTGTCAAAAGGGCAGCTTTTTTTGTCTTCTAGCTGCAAATCTTCATCCAATTTCTAGTGCAGTATGCTGTACCTTGGAAAATTTAATCAAGGCTGTGTTTGAGGAAGAGAAATAGTTTGAGCTGCTAATATGCTCCTGTCCTTCCAACACTGTCTAGCCTGCTTTTGTGGATCCCTAGAAAGGTTATTGATTTACTCTGAGTGTGGCTTTCTTTAGTAAAACCTGAAGGCTGTTTCCAAACTGCCACCTGAAGCAGACACATAAGGAGGAAATTTAGATAATTGCATTCTGTTTCCATTGAAGTCGGTGGCAATTTGGAAATTAATATCAGGAGAAGCAGAATGGGGTCTGGTGACTAGGAACTGCTGCTGCCAGCAGCTGGAATAGCTCTTTAGCTTTATGTTGCATAGATGCTCAGTGACCTGGGAACTGTTCAAAAGATTTGGAAAAATGTTTCTGATAGCAGTTGCCAGTATTAACACTGGTTTTTGTAAGCATTCTGTCTTTGTAGTACTTGCTGGGCTAGCACATTTAGAGTCATCTACACCACTCAAAGCTGTTCATAGGGGATGTCCAGACAGGTTTTGCCACCAGCACAGACAGTCCTACGAGTTTTCTCATATGTTCTGGCTTTTCTGAGGGGCAAAAATTCTACAGATGTTTCAGTTAAGCAGCGTCAGCACTTTTGATGCCTCTTATTTATGGTTGTACAAATAATGGATTTTTAGGTTTGGCCATTGGATTGAGAAACTGGAAGCAATTCTTGGTTTTACTTGACCAGAAAGAATTTCTGTTTTCAGGCAAGCTAAAATGTAGCAATTTTCTTAGTTTCAATTTCCTCTGTTCTTTTCTACTGGCTGCAATAAAAATGGGTCAGTTTCCAATTGAATTTAAGTTTTAATTGAAAACCATGTTTTGAAACAAATAGTCATAATATTTTTGTTCCCAAAGTTTAGAAAAACTTTAGCTTTCTCTGGTTTCTTTGTTCATTTCTGGATAATGCTATCTTAGGCTATTTGTCAAATTCCCAATTCTTTTTT
This sequence comes from Margarornis squamiger, assembly GCA_035222235.1. Taxonomy (NCBI): domain Eukaryota; kingdom Metazoa; phylum Chordata; class Aves; order Passeriformes; family Furnariidae; genus Margarornis; species Margarornis squamiger. Next base: position 40,520,279 of record JAWWTY010000077.1, on the reverse strand, counting down.
TCTCCCTGAAGCAATATATTTTCATAAATTCATTGCTTAATAGAATATTTTTACCCAGCATTGTTAGCAATTTTGCAACTCCTTTTGACTTAGTGTTTTGCAATATTCCTTTTGCCTTAGTGTTTAAACCAAAAAAATTACAGAATGTTGCTGCAGCTTGGAAAAACTGTTTTGATATGTAACATCAGGTGTGTCTACACTACCCAGCTGGAGTCTGTGAGAAGGATGGCAGCACAGGTAGCATTCAGGTAGCAGAGGTACAGTGTCAGGGGCATGGAACATAATTTTTCATTACATTAGTGGGACCCAGTTTGAAAATACTGAATTAGGTCTAAAATGAGATCATTCACAGATTAAAGGAGGGCATGTAGAAAGAAATGTATAATCAAGGTTGACATGGTCTTCCATTATCAGCAAGCTCTTCTGCAGTTGTCCAACCCAAGCTTTCTTGCACTTTCAGCATATCTGTTAATTGCAATTGTCAGAGACAACATTAGCACAGAAAAATAGGAGGCTCATTAAAACCAGTAGGTGCTGATTTCTTTATTTCAGCAAAATGAACAGGGTAGCATATTTGTTGAGAAATTCTACTTCTCTTTAGGACAACTTGTTTGGCTATCCATACCCAGCAGCACCTCGTGCGGGTGGGATTGGTGGGGGCTCAGTGCGTTTACCTCATGTGAACAAAAGAGCTACATTACACTCTTCTGTTTCTTCACGTCAGAAGGTGTCTGCTGTTTTGGACTAAGTGTAGGACTTGAACTGGTGATAATGGGGTATGTGTTTTAGACCTTAATGGGATTATGTGATTTGAAAAAGTTAGGCACCTGGTTACCTTGTTATGATTTTCTTTTTAATTTATTTTGTTATTAGAATAAACTTTACGAACCAGTTCTTCTTACAAATGTCCATGCTGTTCAAGAAGAGGCAGTTAATGGTGAATGAATATCAAAGCATAACACTGTGCTGTGGCTAATGGAGTGGGAACATCACCTATTTAATAGAGCTGTTCTGGAGATTTCACTTTACACAAGAAAGCCGTGTGCTAGGACCTTGTTTTTAGCTTAAGAACCAGGCTTGCAGAGCTTGACCACTTTAAGAATTGTTTTGGAGGTCTTGCTACCTGGAAGAAGAAGAAGACATTATCTCAAATAGGTGTTTCATCAAGTCCTCTGAAAAGATTTTTGTTGTCCAAACTTGGAAACTAGCTCTTGGAGACATTAGGTACGTGATTCTCCTGATGAGAATGTGCTCAGCTCTTTTGTTGAGTCAGTCTTTAATGGTGGTTGCAGAAGTGTGTTATGCTGTCATGACCTGAGCCAGATGGAAATTCTTAAAGTGTTGGAGAAACACTGATTAAATGCCATTGATGAGTCAATTAGTGGGACTCGGTGGTTTTAAGGTGTTTCCCTGTGGTATGACTGTACAGAATCACTTTTCTTTAGGATACTTGAGATATGGAGAGGGAGATATGTTGCTCTCCTGATCTCCCTGGTGCAGTAGGTATTTCGGCTGCAGTGTCCAAGCTGCTCCCAGCTACTTATTGCACTGGTCTGTATGTGTGTATGTGCTGGGAAGGAACATGGGCATTTTTGGTGTAAATATATATGAGGGTCAGCTGTGTTCTGGACTCTTGATAGAGACAGTTTAAACTTTAGGGCTAAAACTTTATTGTTTGTAGTGTGCCTAAGTGCTGGCTGAGAGTGAGAGTTTATCCTGTCACTCAAGTAGGCAGAGAAGGAGCTAAACTACTCTGTAATTTTTGGTCTATTTTTAAAAACACTCTGCTATTAATAGTAAGGCAAGTAGAGCTGTTAAAGCCTCTGTGTAGGTCCCCACAGGAAGAGTGTAATGCACCCGTGGGTCCTCAGTCAAAGAAGTTCCCCGAGTTTCTGGTTGCACAGTGCAATGTGGGCAACTCTGCTACAGGATGGCCTTCCACACACAGCACCTTCTCCCCACCCTCCTAGGTGGAAGAAGAACCTGTCTGATAGCTACTATGCTGCTGTAGTGAGCATTTGAAATAATAATATCCAGATGGATTGGCAGGGAAGGCTAGCATTGGGAAAGGAAAGGTGAAGGGAGCAAAGGAGAGAAGAGAACGTTGGTTTTAGGATATGTTACACTTAAAATTCTGAGACTGCTCAACTCACAGGCCACAAAAAGAATTAAATTTGCAATTTGAAGTAAGTTCTGTAGTAAAATAATTGGACTGGTGAAGCAATCTCACTCTCACTAAATTGCTTTCTGAGGAGCCTATCCTGAATGGGGCTGTGCAAGCTCTCTCTGATATTTGAGCATCCCCAGGTCTTATTGACTTTGGTGGGAATTAAACTCATTCAGTTCCTCACTAGGCAATTAGTTTCTTATAGGTCTAATTTTTCTGCTGCAGAGTGGTAACTGCTTTTCACTTCTGTTAGCAGTCATACCCTGTGCTCCTCAAGTCCAAGCCTTAGCATGCATGTGTCATTTAATGGTTCTTTTGTGAGACATGTACTTAAGCATTTGGACATAGTTCCTGTTCCTTACTGCTTTCAGTGGATAGGATCCTGACAGTTTTGTTACACTGACTGCACCACTTCAGCAAATAGGACATGCAAAATACTTGATGGAAAATCGTTCTAAAAGTAATCCTGTCAAAAGCTCATACACTTTTTGTTTTGTTTTGTTGTATTTCTTTATGGAGGAAGTGTTTGTTTTGCTTTCAAAAAGGGATGGTTACACTTCAAATTAAGAGGACAGCTTCATTAGCATGAAGGATGAATGAGATAATAAAAGAGATGATGAAAGTGAGGTTTTTCTACATTCCTCTCCATGAGAGAGGACCTATTGAAATGCAGTATATTTACAGTCCTCAAATTACTGAAGCCATAAATGTTTTTGCTTTCACAGTCTCCATTTGTGCTACTGCACATTTTGCAATGATGGATTGTGGAGCGCCAGGTGTTGAGATGAAGAGAATCAATAGTGTGATACAAAAGATGAAATATCTCTGATGGAACATCAATAAAGGCTAAAAGTTGCCATAGGGATTTGAATCTTAAAGAAGAGCCTGAGCAAGTGTATTAAGAAGAATTCACTTCTCCCCTTGCACCAGTAGTGTCTTTATTGCTTGAGCAGAAGTCACTTGGGGATTCTTGTCTAGTACAGAGGTGGAGGAACTTTTTCTCTTCTCTATATATATGGTGCTGAGCACAAGGCCTCCAGGTCAATGTCATGGTTATTTCAGGCCACAGGTACTGTGGGTTACCTCCTGTGGTACCAAGGATGGGACCTGCTCATGGTGACCCTGAGGCAGAACAATTTATACTGATGTCACACTCCAGACTTTAATTAGAATTGTGACTACATCACTCTCATGGTTTAAGAAACAAACACTAAATAAACAACCTAAGTTTATCACAAAGATAAACCAAAATCAGAGAGACAAACCAAGTTGGAGCCATAACCCTCCTCCTCTGAATTCAACATATATTTTGAAACCATGGTAGTTTAGACATGTATCACTAAAGAAATACAGGAAAGCTAGGCTGGTAGTTTTGAAAACCTTACCTGTTTCTATCTAAGCAAATTGTGTGGGACTTGCCTACTAATATATGCCATAAGAATAAATCTATTAAGGTAAGGTTGGCATCATCATTTTTCTTTTGCAAATCAGGTGGTAGTGTCTGGCACAAACTTTTTTAGAGCTGAAATAAATTAATGCAGAAACCAAGGTTAGGTTTCTTGGTTCAAAGTCAAACCATCACAAAAACAAGAAAAGGAATATACTGCTCTGCAATGTATTGGTGTTATTACTAATGTATTAAATATATGATATATTAAATATTTTAATAACTTACTAAAATGTAAGACCTTTTAAAAATACTACTTCTGTCAAAATGCTTATTTGTTGAATTTGTTGACACCTGTCATCCAAGGAATAGAGTACTTAGTCCAGCAATTCATTTAAGATTATGACCTATTTCAATCATGAGAATGCAGAACTACTCACATGCCTAAAGTTAAGCACAAGATTAATTGGCCAAAGTTAACGATGCTGCTGGGATGAGATCAAGTGCTCAGCTGTAAGGATTTGATTCTGCTCTTCTCAGTCATGCTTGTTTTTTTTCTGCAGTGAGACACCTATGAGATGTCATCCCATGTAATAGGATGTAGTGTAGTCAAATGCTACTTATTTTGAAATTTAGGAGATGAAACCTTAAATTCCAGGATTGGGACTTGTCCCTTAATATTGCGTCACATTGACTTCTATGGCAGCTTAAGTTTCACAGGATGTCCTCTAGGGGCAGCTGCTTTGCAGATGTGGTGAGAGAGGGGCCCTCGAGGGAGAGAAGTCATTCTTTACTTGGTTAGCACAATGAGACAAACCCTGTCTTTCACCAGCTGCAGCTGATGTTATTCCTGGGTTCAAACCTTTGATCTAAATCAGGATGACTAGGGACCTTAACCCAGTCTTTCCCATGTGAGAGATGAATGCCTCAAAGCAGCAGGCTTTTGTGGGGTTTAGATCTTGCTCTGATTCTTTCAGAAGCCCCAGAATCTGAGGGCCTCAGTGCAGTCTGCCTCTAAACCTGCAAGTCTGAGCTTTGCTTTTACTTGAGGCAGGCCATGGGAAGACAGGCAAGGGGTGCAAAACCTCTTAAGTCACAAAATACAGTTCCTGCCCAAACTTGCTATATTTCTGAGTGTGACAACAACCTTTTTTTGTCTCCACTTTCAGGTTGCTCCTATAATTAAAGAGAGGATGATGAAGAAGGGCAGCATGATGCTTGGGTACCAACCTCACCGGGGCAAAGTCAACTTCTTCCGTCAGGTGGTGATCAGCCCGCAAGTTAGCCGAGAGGACATGGACTTCTTGCTGGATGAAATTGAACTTCTTGCTAAGGACTTGTAGCTGTAGCTCCACAGCATCAGGTGCTGCTCAGGTGTGGTATTTATGGAAAGAGAGTGGCAGCAGCATGCTGGTGCCATTTTGTGAAAGGTAGTAAAAAGCTTGACATACAGTTCAGAAACTGTCATTTTACAGGCTGGAGCTTGCAGCACCATTGCTGCCGTTCTGAGAAGTGTTTCCTCAAGAAGGGAGCACTTCTGAAAATGGCATCTATGTCCCAGGGAAGGCAGCTATTTACTGGGTGCCTGTGCACAGTGTAGCTCCAACTGGTCACTTACATATGCAGGCAATATTCCTCTGAAATTGCTGTTAGGAGTGGGCTTAGGTCAGCGAGCCTTAAGATGCTAGTTAATACTCCATCTACTCTCCCAGTATTTCAGTTTGGTTGGTAATCAAACTGATAAGATTGGAAATTTTGAACTTATATAAAGAGTTCCTCGAGGGCCCTAACTAAGTGGATTGCCCAGGTTTTCTGCTGTGAGCACAGGCTCAGTGCAGTCACCACAATGGGAGGTTTGCAGGAACCTCCTGCACAAAGTCCTGAGCACCCAGTATCGACCCTGCTTTGAGCAGGTTGAACCAGGTGACCTATAAAGGTCCCTTCTAACCTTCAGGGTTTTGATCCTGGGAGATACAGTCATTGGGTCCAGTCAGTCTGCCAGTGTTGCGCACCCAAAATAGCACCATAATTTCAGCACAGCTTAAAATACTGGAATAACACCTAGAATTTCTTTACTCTTTGTTAACAAGAGTTACCTCTCATTTCTGAACTACTGTTCACCTCGTCCTATTTTTAAAGTGTAAAGATTTATTTAGAAGGTTTTAGATGCACTTTAAAATTATAACAGAGAAAAAATATGTATTTACCCAAAAGATGCATATTTTTTATGCATGGTGACTATATATTAATAATATAGCAAAATTAAATATTCATCATTGTTTGTTTGTATTTTCCTACAAATTTGAGATTATTTGATCTTATATTACCAGTGTATAGTTTGTAATTTGACTCTGAAATTACAGTAGTAGTGATAAGAGAAGGTCTTCCTGTGATTTTCGAATATGAACAGCTTGAACATTTTTGGTCAATTTTAGGTTACAAAACTTAGTTCTGCACTTTGTGTTCATGTTAAGAATTAGAATATACCTTTCATCTGTTTCTATTCTATAAAAGTGATCCATTTTATAAAGATAGAAATTTGTTTCTTAGTATGAAGTTCTTCAGCAAACTAATGGAAATAGCCATGTCTTTCACCTTACAATCAACATTTATTTAATGTTTTGATGTTTGCTCCTTATTCTGTATTTGAGGTAGCACTGACCAACACGAACTTTTCTGCTCTAATGTTTTCTGTCCTGAAAGCTGTCTTTAAACACAATGCTTCCTTGTTTTCATTTCCTACACTGTACTAGATCCAACACTGCATGAAATTCCTACTTCCAGTCTCCAAGGTGATGGTGTGGAAAGCTTAACAAAGTCATTATAATCAAGGATGTCACGCTATCAGAGCAGTAGTTAGGAGGAAGAGACATCCTGCAACCCTTGATAGATGCTTTTAACACTGTCCTGGAAGTGAATACACTTGTACTATCATAGTGATCTACAAGACCTTAAGGCAAACCCATGCCAATAGTAATATAAAAGATGAATATCACAATGTGGCCCCTGGATTTGCACTTTAATACCCACAAGTCACTCAATCATTTATTGCTTTGTCTTCTGGCTGTACCAGTTATCATGATCTTGGTAAGCCTGTAACTAAAGTCAGGGCCCACAAGGCTTATTTCTTCTCTCAGTCACTCTGGGTGGAGTGCAGAGTGGAGTGCAAGGAATGCTGAGTGGATGGGATGACTTTGCTGTTGCTTCCTGACTAAGACAAGACTGTTACCTCTTCTCCTTCTCTTTTTTTTTGACCTTGAAGTAAAATAGAGAATACAGCGTCAGGATGTTTGGTTCATTTTTGATTCATGGAGAAGTTATGACACCTTTCATCTAGCCAAGAATTTTGTCCATGGTGTTTTGTGACACCACCACTATCAAGAAAGTGTTGCTGTCTTGTTTCTCTTCATGTTCTTAGTGCATTTCTCTGTTTCCAGATACTGTGACACTTATGGCACATGTCAGACTGAAGTAACACAGTTCCTTTCTGTAGCAGTAGTGGCAATAGTATTGTGAAATGAGAGCAAACTGGAACTTTTTTCATGTTTGCAGAAAATAGGTCTCTGATCAACACGTGCACTGATTTCTTCAAAGCTATAGGTTAACTTTCCAGTGTGATGTGAGTACCTTATCTAATCTCCATATATTTTGTATTACTTCTGACCCTTTATCACGTCCCAGGTGCACAATGCAATGGTTTCATTTCATGACTAATGTAATTTTCTCATAGTTGCTTATTTAGGACCAGTATGTACGAAATGTCTATTTTGTAGCTGGTGATTTTAATAAAAAGTGAAGTATATGTCACCCTTATAAATACAGGCTGTGTTTGTTATTTGTCAGTCTGGAACTGCAGAGGTATATATATAAAGAAGGTACCTATGAGCACTGCAGATACATTGCACTTCAGCTTTAAAATGTGAAAACTAGTTTAAACCTGCTTCAGAATGTGGTTTGTCTGTGTGCTGTGCCCATATCATCTTTAATAAATGTTTTGGATGAAAAGATGTCACAATTTATCTTACTCTTGCTTTCAAATGCAGAAGCTAAGTTGTCTGTGCAGAAGTGCATTTAATATTTTTATTCCTATTCTAGCTAGTTGCGATTGGCCCATAAACTCCCTCTCCTAGTTACTGACAAGAGCCTTCTCTCAGGATGCTAAAGCAAATTCAGGAAGTAGTAAGGTACATGCATAAATCAGTGTAGAACCTGATCCATTGGTTGACTGTAATTTCTTGTGTCTACTCCTAATAGTTTTTTCAATAGAAAAGGAAAGAAATATTTAGACAGAAGGGATGTTTTTGTTCTTAGTTTTGTGGTTGCATCTTGGGAGAACTTTGGGCATTTTGTGGTGGGTCCATGTACAAAATCATTCACATAAATCAGCGTGCCTAGAGCCAGTAGTCCCAGAAGTTTCAGGACTTCTATTATGAGTTTCTGTTATAGATAAATAGATTAATCATCAGAGTCTGGTTACATATGATTTTAATACTTTTAACTCCCACTGATGTAACTGGAAACCCTCGTTGGATTGGGCCCTGAGTTTTATCACTGGGATCTTTCATTTTAACACTAGCAGCTTTGCACTCTGAACGTCTCAGTTTATCTAGCTGAGGTGCATGCCTACAGGTTCAGATTTATCTTTATTTCTGTGAGACTGAATTGAAATGATTTTTCATTTGTATCCTTCAACGATGCATTAAGAAGCTTTTCAAATATCATTTGACCTTAAAGGACAAGAAATGTCCCTTGAGAAAAGTCTGGTAGATCTGGTAGAGTTGCATTCCCAGAATGCCATGTGAGAGTATGAGTATGAGGCTTCCTCATGCACACAGATCACAGAATGAACTCATGCTCAAATAATTTTTACTTTTAAATCCTTGGGTATAATTATAGAACTTCCAAAACTGATACAATATGTTGAAGGCAGAGGAGAATAAATCAGAAATAGTAAATGTGAAGTTTGTGCTCTCCTATTATGTCACACATGAGCTCTGTGACAAGCCAAAAGTGAGCCAAAAGTGGCATCTGAGTCCCACTTTTTCAACAGTGCCAAATCTGCCCAGCCTTTGTTCCCGCTTGGCTACTTCCATGTGCTTTCAGCAGGCCCGTGAAGCATGTTCATCCTGGAAATCACTTGCTGTAGGTAAGGCCCACTCATGCCTGTCCTCATTTCTGTGGTGTAAATGCTGATAATTATTTGAGTTTATAAGCACTGCTAAATACTGGTACTGTTACATCCTGAAATAATGCAATTGCACATGTTAATTTTCTCTTAATTGCTCATGCTAATTGCAGGTTAGATGCAATCAAAGCAGCATTGCCTGGCAAATGCACTGTGCTCACCACTAGAAACCCTGGTGGAGGGGTTTTCTTTCTTTAAATTGAATCTAGTCTCCCACAATTACATGTTTTTGCTTCAGATGTACAATTAGATGTTATTACTCTAATTCTGTAACCACACAATAATCAACCAAAAATTACTTTGAGAAACAAAACAAAACAAGGAAATTTGCACTGCAAGAGGTACAATAAGGAGAACGTCAAAGGGTTCAAGGCAAACCCCCAGAAGGAAACAATGTGAACAATTAACCTCCACTGAATCTGTTGTACGTGGCTGTGCTGTGTGGCTGTGCTGCAGGAGAGGAGTGGGGAAGCCATACCAAGCATCTACCCTGGCACTGCAGCAATCTGCCCCAGGATGCCATGTCCATCCATTGTCCTAGAGAAGTCCTTTCAGAAGGCTGGACACTTTGCAGTATATTAACAATTTTTTGTATATATCAGGGTAAAAATTGTTTTAATGAAGTTTCAATAATAAAAGTGACACTGAAGGGGTAAATTTTAAAAAGTCCAACAGAGGTTACCACTTTCAGCCTTGGTAACTCATGTATAGCTAGAGAAAAATTTATCATATTTTTAAAATCCATTAAAGAAAACCAGTAAAATTTTTATTTTACCAAGGATGAAGGCAAATAATAGAAAGTGAAGGACAGAGACTCTTAATAATTCCATCAAACACAGATGTTCTCTTTTGATGAAGTAATTTCTTTTTTGTAAGTATCTTGTACAAAGCTATTTAAAAACAGAAAGCATGATGAAAGCACTTGCCATGAAATAGCACATGCCCATGGAAAGTAACATCTGCCTTTGGGACTGTGCAGTCTGTATTGTCCTCTGCACAACACTGTTCTTCCAAGAAACTCTCACCCAGCTTGTCATTCTGGGAAGTGACTCTTTAAATCTGGCAGGCACTGTCACTGGCAGCTTTATCCATCCTCCCCTTTCATGCCGGGTGATATGGATTTTTATTCTTCCCCTCTTCCTGCACCCTTTTTCATGCCTGCACATTTTTAGAGGGATATTTTCAGTATTTGGAGCTGTAGGAAAAATGTCAGAATAGCAAAAGAGGTAAGAGTGAAAGCTGAAGCAAAAGCAGCGCTCAGGTTGGTATATCGATGTGATGTTTTGTCTTCCTCTTCTCAGCAATGGGTTTGTCTAGATGCTCAGATGATGATTGCTCACTTCTGTTGGAACTGTTGGAGCACCAAAATCTCATGTGGGAGAGCAGTTTGGCCTTGTGAAACTGAATAAGACAAAGAGTGGGAGAAAGAAATGTTAGTTGTCCTGTTTTACAGATGGATGATACACAAGGAACTTCAAACTTCTGTTTTTGTGAAAACTTGCACCATGGCTTTAGAAAAATTATTGAAGGAGTCACTATCAGGAGACAGCTGTGAGTGAAAAATGGGCACACGGTGATACAGGCTTAGCAGAGGGAGATGCTACTAGACTAGCCACAGAAATTTCTGGGAATAAAAGAATTGATTTTCTAGACTGGATTCTTAAAGTATTTGCAGTTGTATCATTTGTGAAAACCTACATAAGATGGGAAGCAGGACTGAAAATATAAGGGGAGTAGGACTACCTAGTGAAAGATGAAAGCTAATCTAACTTCATACTGTCATCATTAACCCTTCCGGAAAGGTCAGACATATGTTCATGAAATTTGCTGATGAAGCTATGTTGGAAATTCTAGAGTTTGACATGCATGAAGAACTAGGTGATTTTTAAGAGCGTGTGGCAGGGGAAATTCTTATTTATAGGAATGCAAAATCTTTGGGGACTTGCAAAAAGCTCCAAGAGCTTCTTGGTTAGAGTTAGAACATACTAAACACTTGCAAAACAAAAAAATGATGGAGAGAAGTATAATGATAGCATAAATAGCAGTGTATGAGTTAAGCCTAAATGACATGTAAATAAAGTCAGCCATTCAAGAAATTCAGTGGTAAACATCAAAGCAGATCTAGCCTCTCATCTGGAGCATAGCAGGAAGGAAACCCTAGCTGGGCAGCAGGCTCAGTGGCTGGTCCAGCTCTGTTGTCTCAAGCTGTGAGCAGTGAACAGTGAGAATATTAATTGGTGCTACAGAGCCAAAGCACTGCGCTGCAGAGTAGTGTGCTCCATCTACCGGTGTGTCCTCTGGTAACTAACTTGTTCCACACTCAGGATGTCTCTTCCAAAGATTACTCCTGGACATCTGACATGTGGCAGAGAAGAGAATTGGAAGTAAAACTTCTTGGGATTTTTCAGACAAAAATGATCTATCAGGAAATGCTTCTTTGATTTAGTCAATATCCTGTGAAAGCATTGGATTTCTATGGATTTTAGGGAAATATATGCAGACCTGTGATTATTTCTTGTCATCCTGGCTAAATAGTGACTGGAATGTGTTTCTGTGTGTTACCCATGATGACAATGGTGTTTGTGGGGCATTCAAGCTGAGCAATGGAGAACTCAAGGCAACATGAAAAATTCACTTTTCCAATTCTGAGCCTCTCAGTTGAAAAGAAATTCCTTACCCTTTCTCTTTACTAAAGGTAAAAATGGAGTCAGGAGCATACAAGCCTCTTGTAAGTTGCCTGGCCTCTGAATGCTCAGTTTCCAGCTTTGATTTTGTTGTAGAATCATAGAATATACTGAGTAGGAAGGGACCCAGCAGGATCAATAAGTCCAACTCTGCACAGGGCACCCCAAAAATCTGCCCCCCATCATGTCCCTGAGAGTATCATCCAAATGCCTCTTGAACTCTGTCAGGCTTGGTGCTGTGATCACTTCCATGGGGAGCCTGTTCCAGTGCCCAACCACCCTCTGGGTGAAAAAGTTTTTCCTGATGTCCAACCTAAACTTCCCCCAACTCAACCTCATGCCATTCCCTCAGGTCCTGTCACTGGTCACCACAGAGAAGAGATCAGTGTCTGCCCCTCTACTGCCACTAATGAGGAAGTTGTAACTGCAGTGAGGTCTCCCCTCAGTCTCCTCTTCTCCAGGTTGAACAGACCAAGTGACCTCAGCTGCTCCTCATATGGCTTCCCCTCCAGAGCCTGCACTATCCTCATGACCCTCCTTTGGACGCTCTCTAGTAGCTTAATATCTTTGTTATATTGTGGTGCCCAAAACTGCACACAGGACTCAAGGCGAGTCTGCACCAGTGCAGAGTAGAGCAGGATCTTTTTCTGAAGCAATCCAACTGTCAAGGTACCTTTTATTTTAATTTTTCTTTTCCATGAGAAATATCAATGTTCTATAGGGAGTTGCAAAAGAGGATGTCCTGGCTTCATGCTCCAGCACATTTTGGAATTTTCCATAGAACAAAATTTCCAGCTTCTTGACCACGCTGAACTCAGACCTTTGAAGGCATGGACCGAACAGAGACCTGCAACTCCTGTAGCAGGAAAGGATTTCAAGATGTCATTGAGCAAATATGACCTCCATCCTGAGATAGGATAGTGATGCCAGAGAATGGTGTCTAACCTTTGCCTAGTCTATATTGGTCTATTCATGACCAAAAATTCTGGACAACCTGTAGCCTTCCCATTGTTTCATAATGGATAATCTAGATTTTTCCCTTCTATGCTTGATCATCACCATGATTAGGGCCAAAATGTATTTTCCTTCTTTTTGACTTCTACATATTTGAAGATTATAATCTTATTACCTTCTAATTGTCATCTTTTCTAGTCCTGAATTACAGTCATTCCTCCCACATTTCCTTGGAGGCCATGTTTGAAAGTCTTCTGATTATTCTGCTGCCCAAAACAAGACAGAGCATTCCTCTGTAATCTTGCCAGGTTTTAAAAGAGCAGCAGGATCACTTTGTACATCTCTTTATACATCACAATGTGTTTGCCTTCTTTCGTAACAGCAAGGCATGATTGACTCTTCTCAGGTTTGTGATCTACTCTGAGCATTAGCACTTCTTTGGCCAACTGCTCTAAGTGGCTTTTCGCAGTTAGATATTTGTACATTTAATTACTCCTTTGTAAGTGTTCCCAGTAAAGACAATCATGTTTTTTTTCAGGAAATTTATTCAATATGCCAGAACAATTTGAATTGTCAGTCTGTTCTGTAGCACACTTGCAGCCTCTCACAGCATGATGCACTTTGCAGATTTAATAAGCAGATGTTTTAGTCCATCACCTAAACTCTTACTTAAAACATTTAATAGGAACCAGACTTGAGTAGCTGTAGAACCATACTCAATGCTTCCTAGGGATCTATATAGTAACTATCGTGTCTTTCAAGCCAATGCCACTCTGCTTGAATTTAAACAGCATTTCCCTAATTTGTGAACAGTATCACTTGGGGTGATGTTAAAAGCCTTTCTAAGCTCAAGACATGCAATGTTTACTGTATCTTCATTTTACAGAAGCTACTGCTCTCTAGGAAAAGAAAAGATCTTGATGAATCCATGTTGACTCCTACTCTTTCCTCATTGTTTCCCATTGTCTTCAAATAGTTTGACTCTTCCCAACCCTTGTGATTTCCTGAGACTCAGGGAACTGAATGGGTTCCCCAGCTCCTCTTGCACCCTTTCAAATGGTAAGTGCCACCTCTGCCCCTTTGACAACATGAGAGCAAGCTGTGCATCTTCAGAAATCCTCCCTGGGTCATGTTGCAGCTCAAAGGATTTGGTCCTTAAGTGGCTGAGGTTGGCTGTGGATGGAGCTGAGGCTGGAGAGTGCTGGAAGGCCTGTGAAGGTGATATGCCTGGCTGCTGACTCTGCGGGAAAGAAAGAGTCTGGGAAGGGGAAGATGGGGGAGCACCAAAGTCTTGCCTTGGTACAGAGTCACAATGTGGCTGGGACATGCATTTGGATTTGGAGACAGACAGGTACTCCCATTTTAGGCAGGAAAGTCAGGATAGTCAATGAGATGCATGAATAGATCTGAGATTGTGAGGATGAATTTCACCCAGATCAGTCAGGCTGAAGGAATACAATATACTAAGCATTTTTTATCATTTTCTTATCCTGTGCTATTTCAAGAATTAATCTTTTATTGTCTGATTGTAGCTAGAGAGAAGTCTAAAACAACCAATCAAGTATGAAACATTTTGGCTCTTTCAGGCACTTTTTTTTCCCCAGTTTTTCCTGATGGGTTTTATTTTCTGTAGGTGTTTTTGTTTGTTTGTTTGTTTTTCTAATGTTTTCATTCATTAAACATACTCTTATTTTGCCAGGTTTCTTAGAACTGGAAGACAAAGATGTTGCTCTGGTCCCAGAGTATTAAGCCTGATGAGACAATCATGTAGGAGATACAGCAATAAAAAAAAAGAGCTACTTCCCCCTGCCTGATTAAGAACCTTTCCCCCATAATTATTGTCTTAATGAATGCACAACATGCTGTTCACAGTACTTATGATTTCATTTTAATTACTCCTGGAAGACAATTAGAGCAGTTATTTAAAAATGCAACTCTTTCTATAAAATATAGCAAAATGGAGTCACAAGAACATGCAAGTTATTCTTCAGACCATTTGATATCCTCAAGTTAATAATTTTATTTTTGCCAGATATGTGTCTCAAGCAAGAAGTGTATTGCTACAATGATGAGAGGAGACATTCAGTCTGTAACATTCATACATTCCAGTTGCTAATGTGTTTGCCACAGGTACAGAAAAGGAGATGAAAAAGACAAACATCATCATTTGACCTGTCTGACCCTGTATCCAAAGCTTATTTCATGCATTTGTGCATGAGTTAAATTTCTGTCTTTTCCAGAAACTAATATGATTGATTTTGCACATCAGGGCAAGTAGTGCAAAAATAGAGAGTTCCAGCCTAGCCGTCCACATGGCAATCAGGCCTGAGCAAGGATTGTCAAAATGTTAATTGGAAAATTGAAAGGCGAAAATTTCTTTGTAAAAATCCATTGCATTTCTTCCTTGGACTTTTGAACCAAATACTATGTGTTATTAGCACTAATGTGAAGGCACCTAAAGGAAAGAACAACTGGTCTTGAAGCTAGTCTGTGAGTACTCTCCGTATGTTGGTGGGAAAAGCATGTTGTCCATACAAAAAAATCTGCCTACAATCCACAGACAGAATAGGCCAAATTGCTGAAGTCAAACCTACTGACCTCAGCAGTGTTACAGAGGAGCAAAGGAATGGTCCTAATGTGGGTCCATGAAAACACATGAAGTAGGCTTCTCTCCAAGCTTCAGCTTCAGTCTGATTGTTTGCTGCCCCTGCTCAGACTCCCTCCTGGCTCCCTGGGCAGCCCTGCTTCTGCATGGCTGTAGGAGACAATTTTAGGCCAAGCTGTTGATGTGGGGGAGGTGGTGAGACTCTGCTGCATCCCTTGCTAGCTCTTGGCAGATTTTGATGTTTTACATTGAAAAGAAAACCTTGTTCTGCCAAATAATAAAACCAAATTAGACTCTTCTCCAGATCAGGAATGAATTTTGTCTGGTTGTGTGTCATGGCTATAGTAAACAGTTTATACTTGGGCAAAGGCTGTGTTTAAGTATGACTGAATCCTGTTTGGTTTACTGTGATTAAGCTAAACAATTTAGAAATGTTGAAACAAGTTAATTTAAATTCTTTCTTCCACTTCCTATGGTTTTTTAGGGTTAGGTTCTTAGAGTGACTATTCCAGAAATTATTTCAAGGCAAGCAAATTAATGTTAACATTCTTACACTAAAATGAAATTACGTTTCCCCCTCCACCCAGTTATTTCATAAGGCTTACATGCCCTTTCCAGATGTGCAAAAACTAAACAACCTGCTGCTTAATGGGAGTTGTCCTTTTGCTTAAAACATGGGAACATTCTGCTGCACCATTCAAAGCATTACAAGAAATACTTAGTCTAATCCCCTGCAATTTTCTTCTGCAGACTCCTTCTCAGTGGTGAGGCTGAAGTGCTGGTGACATTGTCGTGTCACAAAAAGACTGCTCCTGCTTCTCACACGTGGATTAGTTGAGCAAAAGGGGTGGTAGACAAAGCACATGAGCCAGTCTGTGTAAAAGTGTACAAGGCTTAACAACTGGAAAATTAGAAGTGTTGGTATGAGATTTATGTTCTGTCAAAACCTTTTAGCTAATTAAAGGTATGACCTACTTTCTTTTGCCTGCAGAAGCACTGGATGGCTTATGGAAAGCAAATATCCTGGTTGAAGAGAATCGGTACTCTGGCTTTAATTTCACCAAAGGAGGAAACCTCACCTTTCCAGAAATGTCTGGATTCACGTGCTAGCAGTTATCATCTTTCACTTGCTAAGTGTCTCTCTTATGGATGGGCTGCACCTGAATATGCTGCCTGCTAACCCATGTGATGCAAATTACAATTCTCCTTGGTGGCTGCACTGCATAGCTGTTTTCCTTGGTGATGTGAGCAGATGGGCTTTGTGTTTTCTTTCACTGGATTCTTTCTCTGGCAGCCTTTAGTTCAGCTTTGTTATGTCAAAGATGAAACACCGTTTTTGTCATTCCAGGCTCTGTATAAAAAGCTTTGCTCTTTCAAAAAATAGTGTTCTATAAATGATGCTCAACAAATCCCTGCGATAATCAACTGAAAGAGCCTGGAGTAGGATTTGTATTTCCATCTCAATCTCTTAAGCAACAGCCCTTGGCACGTCTGGGTCTGGGGAGGCATTTCTTGTATGTTGCCAAACAATGTATTCCCAATTTAATATGGATATCTTTATAATCTTATTTTACTGGGTAGTAATAGCAAAGACAGCCTTGCTAGATGGGTGCAGAGATCCTCTCAGCATTCACATACATGTATAAGGAAGTCAGATAAAGACCAGCCTTAAGAGCTAAACATTTGCAGCCACAGACAGACAGATGTTTATCTGAGGAGAAGTTTATACTGGCTTCCGTTTGAGAACTAGAAAGGGAGTTTTTACCTTCAAGCGAAAGCAGGAATTAGATGCAATCAATAGCTTCTGTAAAACATTTTCTAACCTTAAATGATCTCCCAAAGGGTTGAATCATGAAGACCCTGGCATATTTCTAACAGAAGGAAATCTATTTCTGGAGCTCTTTGTGCAGCACGGAAAGCAGCGGGTTTGGGCTTTGTGGAGATGGGGGGAGAGCTCCATTTCCATAGCTCACCATACAGCCCAGGACCTGCATCCCAAGTCCATTTAGTTCATTCAAAAGAAAGCACTTCCCTTATACCCCACACACAGCCAGCTGGTGGCTGAAGCACTCTGTAAAAAACAGGAGGTTTTCAAAGGTTTTTATGTTACATTGGCAGTTGGGTGAGCTGTACAGTACAGAAATCCCTGCTCAAGCAGGGCTGCAGATGTTGTAGAGGTGTTGTCATTCCTGTCTCAGTAGTTGGGACTCATGGGGAGAGGGGTGAGAATTGAAGGTGAAGTTGGCAGGGCTAATGAGGGTTGCTCATGTGGATAATAAACTGAAGGATCCAGGGGTGTCAGGAGGGGACGATGTGGTTGTCCTCTCCTTCAGAAAGATAAGGAGATGACTGTGGTCTGGGGACCCTTACAGTCACGGGACAGGAAGCCTGACCAGAAACTCGGCCACCATCTCCATGAAAGCTGGTTAGAAACACATCTGATGTGTAGTTCTTTTGGGCTTAGCTTCCTCCACATCGCTCCTCCCCTAAATAAGCAGAGTGGTGGTGTGTTGAGCAGGTGAATGCAATGGCTTTGTTACTCAGGTGCTGCTTCTAGAGGAGGACAGACCCTGGTGGTCAGGGCCCTCCCTGCTGGGGTAAAGATGAGGCCGGGGGCAAAGAGGTGCACGAGGAAGTGCACAGGTCCAGCCTGAGCAAAAGCAATGGTGAGGTGCCCTTTATGAGGTCAGGTAAGGCTTTTAAACTCCAATAACTGGTGCAGGTCTTGTTCTGAGGCACAAATGCAATGGGTTGTTTTTATGAGAGAAAAACCAGCACCCCAGTCCAAAACCAGAGGCAGGTGGGAGGTCACTGTTCAGCCCCTGTTTGGGCAGCTGAAGGTGCTGGAAAGAGCAGTGGCTGGGGAGGGATGCTGACAGCCTGGGCTTGGAGCCATGGATGGGTTAGAAAAGAGAGCAAGGTGAATTGCTTTTCATTTCTTCTTCCATTGAAAACCTTTGCTGCAGTGGAGGAGAAAGAGGGGAAATGTTTCCAGCAGTGAGTGCTCCCTCCTGTGACACACATGAGATGTTTCATCTGGGAAGAAATGCCAGGGATCTTTGCTCCCCCTTGTTTGACATAGCAGCATGTTTGTGAAAAAAGCAGTTTAGCAGGGAGGGCTTAATCATGCCAACTCGATCAGGTGACCACCTAAGTTTTTTAAGAGTTTAGCTACCAAAATGAAACTGTCTGAAGAGACTGTTTTATCACTGTTAGAACTGAGCAAATAATTCACAATAGATAATTTATGAGCTGCCTTTTGCCTTTGTCTCTTCATGAAGTGATTAGACGGTGCTCAAAGCACTCATTAGCCAAGATTTGGGCTTGGTACTCCCAGGAGCCCACAATTTGGCTGTATTTCAACAAATCACTGACTGTCTCCTCTGTTTTCTGCCCATGGGCAAGGCCATTCAGCTGCCAGAGGTCAAAAACCAGTAAGAGTTGCCATTAGGTCCAGGCATGGTGAGGAAATGGGGTCAGGACAACCAGGCTGGGACACCATGGACTCAGGCCAACTGGATCTTGTGGATCATGCTGGAAAACGTATCCCAGTAGGACACAGGTGCCTGAACAAAGTAAAATAATCAAGCACCAAAATCCTGCAATGAGGTGCATCACTTATATGGACCCCGGATGAAACTGGAATTTTTGCCATCCTCCCTAGCAAGAGCCTTCTCAACACACACATGGTGTACACTGACTTGCAGGAATGTTTGCCAAATAATAAGTAGCATGAAGGCAGCCAAACTGCATTCAGGAACAAGCAGACAATCTGGAACAGGATTCACTCCATCTTCTTTGTGGCCAAAGGGAAAAATTGCCATAGGCAGCCTTTTATTAGAAACATAATGCCAAGAAAAAAAAAAAAAAAGGCAAAAAAAAGCAAGCCAGAGAGAGAGAAAGAGCTAAGGATCAGGAAATAAATTAATCAATGTTCCTCTGGAAGCAAAGGAAGCCCTTGGGCCCCAACACAGCTGACTTGACAAGAGGACAATATTGCAGGTGCTCTACATGTGGCCCAGTTTATTTCCAGGAGCGTTCAGAATAACAATGCCTTAATGCCTTTCTACATCTTTTTTTCTCTCCTCAGGAGCTGGGTCATGATTCTTTCCTCTTTTATCATTACTGTCTATTCCAGTAGAAGCTGGGAATATCCTAGCAGGGAGTGAACTCCCCGTTTTCCTGGAAATTACATGAGCTGGTAACACAGAGCAGGCTGCACCAGAAAATTTTGCTATGCAGTATAGACCACTGCATGGTTCAGTAGTAAACCCAAGGACTGCCTTCTGCATTGCACAGCTGGAGCCTCCTTGCTATGTACCCTGGTGATAAAATGGTGAATGACATGCTAATTAAGAGCTGCTTACAGCAGTACGTTGAATACACTATTTAGGATAAGAAAGGTGTGCAAAAACCTTAACTGAAAAAAATAAATTTAAAATTATACAGAGTACCTAATTTTAAGGATATTGTGTATTTCAGGACTTAAGGAACTGTGCAGTTTGCCTCCTGCATTTTTAAAGTGCATTTTATACCTGGTTTTGCAACATTTGCTTGCCGTGCTATGCCACAAGGACTTGGACTTTGAGCCAGCATAAACGGGATGTCAGGGCTAGGAGATCTTTGTCAATACAGATCTGGCCAGTGGAGGGCACGTGCTGGGACTGACCACAAAGATGCTGAGCTTGCCTAGGCCTCAGCAGGGCGCTGTTAGAAACACAGAGGTGTGGGCAGTGAGGATTTACGCGCCTGTAGGGAAGCTGAGAGCGCTTTCATACCTGGCAGAGGGTAACTGGCTTGAAGAAAGAGCTGGTCACCTGCAGCTGTCTGCTTGAGGGCCACCTGGGCAGGGCCTTCTTCACAAAGCCCCCATTTTGCTGACTTTAGACTAGATGTGGCCACTGTGCTTTGTACCACACCTGACATGGGCTATGTGTGTCATTCTGTTCAGAGCACCAGGTGCTCAGAGAGACTGTGAAATCATTAACAATGAATATGCTCAAAATTCCACAAGGTCTTGAGCAACCTGATTTAAGCTGCATGTTTTGAACATGACCCTGGACCACGTGACCAGCAAGGACAGCAACTGAAACAGATGTCCCTGCCAGGCTCAATTATTCTGTGATTTTGCTCGAATCATGAACAAAAACATGTGGGTGCCTGTTTGATGTATCCCCCACTTGAAAGTTCAAAAGGAGATATTCATTGCAGCCAAAATACAATCCATGAAAAAAAAGGATGTCTGGAGCGTCTCCTTTTGCCTATGTCAAGCACTGGTGGACTGCTCCCCATGTAAAGGCTTGGATTAAACTGAAGTCACACTCAAGGCAATTTGAAGAGGGCAGAGGGAGGTATCTTGCTCTTTGTTTATGAGGTGCTTGTGTTCTGCATGTCTTCCATGGGAGGAGTATTCGCTTAAAAAGGGGAAAGCTCTGAGTGGAGAGCAGTAGCTGTAAGGCACAAACACATTAATCATGCACTTCTCAGTGACACAGATTTAGTAGGCTGTCTTCTGGCTCACTTTAATATTAGCACCAAAATTACTGAGGTCTAACTATGGTCTTATCATAGAACCACAGAATCCACTAGGTTGAAAAAGACCTTTATGATCATGGAGTCCAACTGTTAACCCAAAACTGCCAAATCCATGACTAAACCATGTCCCTAAGTGCCACATCCACACTGAGAACTGAGCAATCTGCAAGCAGGAGCGCATCAGCTGTAAACCCTTTTCTCCCTTCCCTCCTTTGAGACTAGTGAAGGTGTAACAGTGTAGGGGCTAAGGGGCTGGCAAATGTGGGTATCTGCTAGTGCTGTTCTGCTGAAGGGCAGGATGTTGACTGGGGGAAGGACTCATGAGCAAAGCAGGATACATGCACACTGGACACTCTGAGCATGACATTCAGGCCCCTGGTGGGAAGGAATGGACTTGAATCATTTTTGGATAGGGTGCTTTTTGGGAAGAACCCTCTCCCTATTCTGGATGCTTCAAAGACGAGAAACAAACTTCCGTTGGTGTTATTTTATTTGCTCCAATAAACATTTCATTTATACAAACCAAAACAAGACAAAAAAACCCCTTGAAACCGTTTACAAAGCAAGATAAGTGTTTGAAACTTTTGATATACAAGAGTATATATTGCTCACATTCCTATTTCATATATGATGTACAGGTGAAATATTCCTTAAAAGAATAAAAATTTCCCTTTATATGTAGTGTTAAAAAACCCCATAAAAATGTCAGTATTGTCAGGAACTACCAGATGCTATTCCTTGACCTTCAGCATGGATATAGGAACAGGAACAGGCTGCAATATTCTACCTGCCCTCCACCTGCAGCTCCCACCTGTGGCCCTGTGAATTTACACGAACATTCCTCCCCTGTAAAATCTGACATGGTATTCTCCGAATTCCATCTCTGTAGATGTGGAGGTTTTGCCCTGCACTGTTTAAATATTTCTGAGTAGTTCGGTTAAAGTGGAAAAAAAACCAAAACCAACCCACAAAATAACCAACCAAAAAAAAAAAAAAGTAGTTACAAACCCATTTCAAATAAAATAAAATATTTGCCATCATAAATCTTAACTCCTATTTGAATAAGCATGATTCCTATTGACTTGCATGGCAATATCTTCTAGAGAAATATCGATGTTTATCTGTCAAATGTGTTCAATAAATCACACCAGATACATCTGTCCAGGACTTTTTGTGCTGTCTGAATTTCTAACTTCCAAGGCCTGCTGACATCCCGTGGGGAAGAAAAAAGTGGATAAATCACTGCAAAACACCTAAAGACAAATATTTTAGCAATTATTAAACATATTGCTGTCATTTATATAGAGTCAATGTGATGTCAACTGTCTTAAACATTTTGGGGAACTGAAAGAATGTAAGCAATGTCTGAGGGATCATGTCGAAAAAGTCTTGGGTTTTTTTTTCTGTTTTTTTTTTTTTTTCCTGTTTTTTTTTCTGTGAATTGCTGACTTGCTGAGGCAGCCCTAAATGCAAGCAATGCTGAGGGCAGGATATGCCATTAACCTATTGCTACAGAGCTTTCCCTCACCTCCAAGATCTTTTTGCAAAAATAAAGGCACCAGCTGTTGTCTCTCACTTTAGAAGGTATGGAACAGATTCAGACTGTGGTGTGTCAAGCAACTAGACATGCTGTACAGGGGAAAAAAAAAAAAAAAGTTTGTTCTTATAGCAACACAATCAGGGTAAAAGGAAGGGAAAAAAAATAGTTCTGCCCACACTCAGAATGCACAGCAAATATAAAACATCTGCTTGGATTGTTGCTGGCCCTGTCCTGTGCTGTATAGTTTGGGTATGGGAATGGGAGGAGGGGAAGACTCACCCTGCTCATATTTTGCAACCTGCTTGCAAACAGCATGAATTCAAAGCAATAAACATACAACATTAATGACCTCTGTGTCAAAACATATGTGTGGGAAGGACCGAACCTCCTCACGTTCCTGTTCAGGGACACTGTGAGGACACTGGGGTTAAGGTGAGAGGGAAAAGGCATCCCTGAACCTTCCACAATGTGCTGCAGACAAGACCATGTAGGTACAACTGCAAAGTCAAATTGGCCTGTCTGCTGTGGGACTGCTCCTGCAAATGTGAATTGTAGGGCCACAGCCAAGTGGTCACAGCACATACTTTGAAAGGCATCTTCTTTTTGCATATTATTCCTATCTTTTTGGCAGAGTGCTTAGTGCACAATTGCTGGTGTGGTGCTATACCAGTCTCCCCAGGCTCCTTCCCTAAGGGGAGGGATTGCTAATGCACTGGTAATTTCCTGGAAGCACTTCTTTTTTCTTTTTTTTTTTTTCAGAGCATGTCTGTTTATAGATATATAGAGATACATACATATACATACATACACATTTTATATATATATATATGTATATATATATATATAAAAAATAGCAATTTCATAGTTATATACAGGCATTAATAAAGTGCATAATGTTATTGGCTATTTTCAAATCACGTTTCCTGAGGAAGTGCTAACGTACATAGCTCCTCCTATGACATGATGCCGGCTGCCAATGCTAGGGTGTGACAGCTACTCCCCAGCTTTTAATTCACAGAATACATCTCCCTGTCCAGAGCTGGAGCCTAAAGGGAGTAGTGACAGCCTCAGTCCTCCAGGAAGCAAGTCGAGGCACTGAACAAGACTTCTTCCTTTGCCAAGGCCAACACATCTAGGAGTGACTTCCCTCCATTTCAGCACTCTTGGGTACGTGCTACTTTGCAGTGGTCACAGAGCCATCCTCAGGGATCTTCTCCTCCGAGCAGCTTCTTCCTGAGAGCCTGTCGTGGTGCTTGAGCTCGCTGAAACGCTCTGCAACGCACTGTGCTGTCAGCCGGGCCTCGGGGTCGTGGTCCCAGCACTCAATAAGAGTTTCACACACCATCTGGATGCCCTGCAGGGAGCACAGAGAGAACAGCCATGATGGGGCCAGTCACCGCCAAAGCCTCTGTGTGAGAGCTGCTTTAGCGCCCTCAGAAGCTCAGGGGGTTACTCACGTGTGTCCTGGAGGTTCTTTATGGTCTCTGCTGTGTCTGTCATGGGAGCATTGTTTTCTTTTTTTTTTTTTTTTTTTTTTTTAAAGAAACCCTACTACAACATTTTCAGCACTTTAGTTGGCACTGTCATTTCTGGGCATGTGTTCTGATATATTATAAGAAGAACGATGCTTTGGACTAGTGCTACAAAACCAAGTAGGGGTTTTTCTTAATAAATACGATCAGAATTCATGGATAACATGACTTCTTGCTCAATCCATGCCTTTGTGTGCCTGAATTCTGTTTGGGTTTTTCAGCAATATCAGGCTGCATCGTGCTCTTTATGAATTCCTTGTGGACTATCTAAATCTATGTGCAAATATGGGCCACAGTCCCACAAACACTTAAACATGTCACTCACAGTTATGACTATTTAACCTTCATTTCAATTCTGATTCACATGTTTACAGGAGGAAAAAACCAGTTGCATCTCTGTAATGCATTTTATAAACATGAGGTATTTGCCAGGAAACGGCGTGTTTCGCTTTATGACACTAAAAGCCCATTAAGTAGGATTTATCTTAAACTTCTTACTGAAAAAAAAACCAAAAACATTTCACAACACTGCATTAATTGTATAATTTACCTAATCGGTGATGCTGACTGATGTCAATGTTAATAGCAGAATGCTATTGTCTGTATACAAATAACATTAGTTTTATGCTGTCATTGAAATTACAAGCAGTAAATTAACTTAAATATTAAACATTAACTTGAAATCAATAGTGCAACAAATCTCATTAAGGGAGGGGTGGGGGTAATTGTAATATGTAAATCTATTCCAGAATTTTATCATGATGAATAATGAGTTCATTACAAAAACACGACTGTAGAGGAAGGAAATGAATATGGAAAAGCCACTCCAGTAAGAGCAACTTCTACGGAGTTCAAAGCAGATCCTCAGCTGCTGCAAACTGTCATAGCCCTGAGGAAACCGATGCATCACTGCATCTTAGATAGCACAATATGATACACTGAAGGGATTCAGGCGAAGGGAATTAAATCCACCTTCATTAATTGTCCTCTGAGTGTGGTATCAGGCATCCATTTCCTGCCCTAGACTCTTAGCTGAACCCTGCTGGAGTCAGCTGTGCCCGTCGTGGTGACACACGGGCACAGGCTGATGCAATGCCTTGTACTGGGGGCACACTGAGGTCTGGGCTTTATATAGGGAAGAATCTCTGAAGTCAAGTGCAGGATACCTAGGCCCAAATCCACAATCTTTTTACTTGCTATATAAACCCAGAGATGATGAAATCTGTAGTGTGCCTTACAGCTCTACTCGAGTGCCTTGAGCTGCAGCCCTCCACACACTCAGCCTTGCTGCCATGAGAACAGCCAAAAGCCTGCCCTGTGCCTGAACACCAGGGGATCCCAAGCCCAGTGTTTCCTTACCCAGGTGCCCTGGCCATGCTGGCACAGCTACACGTGCCACTACAACCGGCTGTGCACGCAATGAGCTCCTGGACACTTCTCTCCAAGGCCTAACCAGCAAAGCAGCATTGCCTGGCTCTGCTGCTGCGAAGTGCAGTGCTCTGCAGTGCCTGCAGGAGTAGCCCTGTCGCCAATGCAGACAAGTCTCTGAGCCACCTAACACTGCCCCAAGCTTGCTTTAAGTTCCAATGACTTTTGCTTTTAGGGGCCTTCATCACCTTCTGTTAGATGTACTTCATCTGACTCTTACCAAACACAGAACAGAAATATTTGCTGACTACTTCTGCCCTTGCATTAGCATATGAAGTATATCTCTCATATCCAGCAAGAGATTGGTACTAAGCTAAATTTTGTTCTGCTTTTGAGAAAATTCTGATTATCCTCAAGTTTGTTGACCACAGATCTTTCTGTTGTTCTTCTGTTTCCCTAAGCAGTTCTTTAACCCTCTTTACTTCCATTTTTTTTCACAGGTGGGATTATGTCTTTTGAATATCCTGAGAAATGTCTCACACTGTTCCTAATTTTAAGTATTTTCTAATATTTAATTTTTTTACTCCCAAATGAAAGGCTCGGGATTGTTTTCTGCTTTGTTAGTTGGGTTCTTCTAAAGTACTACATATATATTATCAATTTAGACTTTGTTTTGCCTTTGTGGAAAACAAACAACTACAATCAACTCATGACTTCTTTTACTAGCCTATCGACAATTTTTATAAAATTTCTGCAACCAGTTCTTTTTTATGAACAATAGTATAATCTCTCCTTCCCAGCTTAACTTGTCATTTAGAAGATGGTTGTACCTATGGTTTCTAAAAATGTCAAGGGCTTTTAGTGCTAGTATATCAGCTATTCAGGTGTCCCTCAAAACGCAGTTTACTCCTTCATTAAAAGCCCCTCCTCAATAACCCTACTCTTCACAGCTGAGTACATAAGGATCAAGTCCCTGCAGTCCAGAAAGGGGCTGCATTCCACCACAGTCATCAGGTGACAGGTGTTCTTGGTTGGAAAGATGATTGATTTTGATCACTCACTTAGCCTTTTTTAAGTAGATGTTAGACTATGATTTTAAGTTCCCAACTGGAATGAAAAAGGGAAAGTTACATTGCTCCTGATGGAAATACTAGGTGATCTTGCTTGCCTGAGCTTTTATAAATGTTTGTGATACTTTTCTTTTGTCTGTAAAGACCACTCAGCATATTTCATTGACAAGTGGCACAACCAAGCCTCACTTCCCTGATACGATTCACATTTTATCTCTACTGATAAAACTGCTGAGCACAAAGGTGAAGAAATGCATGCCTTTGGCTTGTGTCCATTCTATCTACTGAGAAATCTACTACTGCCTAGGAAGTGCAGCCATGGTGTGCGTGAATGGGGAAAGCTGGCAAAGTGCTACATGATACACAGAGAAAATGGACTGCTAATGCACAACTTGAATAAAACCAGATTGGCTTGCTGAAGACTAATTTCCTATTTTCCTAAACCTGTCAGCAGCTGGGATACAACTGTGACTGGTCTCCAAGATAATGTTTTCTCTGCTGAAGGGGCTGTAGCAGGACGCTCTGCCTGGAATGAGGTAAAACAACTTGAACAGTGCCCTATTTGCAGAGCTACCAGTGGTGAATGGAGAAGGGGGTCATGCTGCTTTTGGTGGTGAGTAATGCTGAAACCAGTCTGACTCAAAGTTAAAAATCCTGATAGTGAAGTGAAGGTGTGGTAGGCCTGGTAAACTACCAGATAAAGGAACAAACAAGTGATGCTACTAATAACTTATCTAAAGCTGCTGAGCTGACACAGCTGGCTTGGAGACATCTGACCGGCAGTCAATCACTCTATACTACAAAAGCCCAGTCCCACTTTTTAATGGCAGAGTCTTCTAACATACCCCTTCTTGGAGTGTGTGTGGAGATTCCTCCCCTTGGGTGGTGCCATGCCTCAAGGTTACTCCTCGAGGCTGAATGGAAGAGATTTGCCCACAATCACTTGTATGTGTGGGTGACATAAATCTCTACTTAATGACTGTTTTTGCTAGCTTTAATATAATTGCTTTAATGTAATTGCTTCAATATTGTTTCATAGCACACCATACTATACTAGTAGTTACAACTTCTATACTGTGTAGTAAATAAATCTGATTAAGATCTTTTTGTCTAGTCACTATCATAATAAATAATTTATATTTATATAAATATGTCTGGTTTGCCATCCTTGATCCTGTGGAACAAAGTTGTATAATGGTTCAATTACACTTATACAATCCTTTGAACATAAGCTATTGACAAAATCTGGGGCTAAGATTGGATCCAGACACACGTAGATTCCTCTCTGAGAAGGAGTTTAGAAAGCAAGGTGATCCTTTCTGTACCTCGTGACTCAGTGGGAGAGCTTCTCTCGTAAATTTTGTCTGAAGCTGCCATTCTGCCTGCAACAGAGGCCCATGTGTGAAGTTGTTCTCTTTGACCTTTTAGAGCCTGTTCTTTAAGGGCCTAATTATTCTGTGGCTCTCTGGATATCAGGTTTCCAATGCTTCTCATTTGATCACTTTTAGATTACACTGGTGGGCAGCAGGAATCCCAGGGCTTTGGGGTAGGCACGGTGCAGAACACTGTGGTGTCTGAACCACGGCAGCACCGGTGTCACCATGTACAGAGCTCTGCTCCGTGCCAAAGAGAGGTCCAGCCTTTGGGCAGGACAGAGAGTTAAGGCTCAGGCTTTAGGCAGCAGCTAAATGTACAGTGCAGCTCCCAGCCACCCCCATGTGGTGGTCTTACCTGATGGTTAAGCCAGGAGCTGGGGATCTCGGGTCGCCCTCTGTCTCTTAGGACGTTGTCCTTCATGCTTTCCACACAAGGGTGTTCTCGCACTTTGGAGCCGAACGGAGGCTCGTATTCTTTCACTTCTGACAACAGAATAAGCAAACACAAGGGTATTCAGCTGGGTTGTGCTAGTGCCAAAAGTAAAGGGAGCTGGCTGTTCTCTGGAGGAGTAGGAGCTACTGATTAGCTGCTCAGTGCCACTGTTCTGCTTGACCAGCTCCAAACAAAGCAAAGCCAGTTGGCATTTTCAAAAATGTTTCGAATGTGTTGCTCCCACACTCCCCCTCCCTCCCCTTCTGTTTCCCAGCCAACGAAACAATTTTCATTTAAACCCTTTAGTACATAATCATATTAGCAACAGTTCAAGCAGCAGAGTAACCTATAATGGTTTGTGAGCCTTTCAATCTCTGCTGAGGTAATATACACTGGATCTTTAAGGTGAGTTTTACTTGAGCCAGGCTTGCAAGAATTGGTCACCCTCAGGTCTCCTGGAGTCCACATACACTTACCAGGTGAAATACGAACTGAAATCTGTCTAGATTAACATCTGATAGATGTTAATGTGCAGATTGCTAGGATGAAACAGTGGCTTGAAAAAGACAAAGATATAGTAAGGAGCAATGCTGAAAGCTGCCATACTACTACCCTTGTTTATTCCTGAGCTACAGTCCTTTGTAAAAAGTAGTAGCCTTCTCTTATTTTAGGCCTCTTTCCCAAAATGGGTCAGTTTTGGCTAATGATGCAGGGGGCACAGCTTCCTGAAGGGGCTGCTGCCATTCCAGGTTTTGTTTGCATGTTGCATATTTTCTTTCTTTTCTTTGGAGAGAGAAAGGAAGAGGCAGACATATGGGACCTTTGGAGAAAACTCAAGAAATCTCTGAGAGCGGAAATATTATAGTAGATGCTGACACAGTGTGGAAAATGCTGTGGTTTCTTTGGGAACAGATGGAGACTTTATTCACAGGCCTAATGACTTGCTGGTATTAGATAAAGATTTATGAAGTTGGCCTGTTCTGCTGCCTCTTATTTCTTTCTAGGAATTAATTGAGGGCAAGAAAAACTGAAGTGTAATCTGCAAAGCAGTCTGGATAATGCATGTGGGTGCCCAGATAATGTGTGACGAGAGATGAATGAGCCAGGAGACACAGTATGGTTGCATAATGTTACAACCAAAGTTCAACTGCAGTGTCCAGCATTGCTCAAACCTCTCAAGGTGTAAAAAGAAGCCCTAAGAAAGGTGATCATGACTAAAGGGCCAGAAGAAATGGGAAGAACCTCTAACGCTTGGCTTTGTTTGAAGAGGAAGGTAAGGATGGGATCATATGATACACTACTGAAGATAACTAATGATCAAGGTAACAGATCAGATCCTTCTGTCAAAACAAGGTTTTGCTGCATAACTTTGAACTTTTCTCCAAAACCTTAGTCAGACTGTAGATCTCACTTCTATGTGATGGCCATGAGATGAAGACTTTATCAGGCATATTTTCTAATGTTTAAAAAGACTAGCATGTTCCAATTACAAATATTGGAAGGCATATTAAACCTTGTGCTTCAAATGTTGAGCGTCTAGAGACTCAGCTGCAAACAACTGTGTGTGCAGTGCAACAGATCACTCCATAGATGCCTCCTGAAGAGCTCTCATTCCTTCTCCCTAACCATCCAGTGCTGGCTACTGTCCACACAATGTTTTGGAGAATGGCTATAGTCCTGAAACACAACTCCTATCTTCTCATACGTAAATCACTTTCTTTGAGACTCAAGGGCCAAAGTCTGCTTTGCTTTCTCTACTGCACAAGAAGGCATACCACTTTCACCCATGTTAATCTGAGTTTGAGATTACTCAGCCAAAGTAAATTTACAAGACTTTAGCCCTAGAAGTGCATTGGGAAGTTGCCATCTTGCTGGTCAGAATGTAGTAAATGCACAACCATTACAGTGCAGATACCTCTACTCTCAGAGCTAACCAAAACATTAAAGTTTGCTGCGAAAATTTAAATAGCATGACCTAGGCAGCCATTTCCTACACCATCTCCATCAGTCATGGTTTAACTGTGGTAGTGGTCATGGACACCAGCCAAGGCTCCGAGATCTTGAAGTGTGAGGAGCCAGAGGAGTCTGAATGTCCAAGAGGGGGAAGGTGGTGCTATGGTGCTGACCTGTTCCCTCTCACTGACTTAATATGAAGGTTGCTCAGGTTCGTGAAATGGTTCATGTAGGGGAAGGGAAAGCCTTTCTTGGGAATTGATAGGTTCATAATACATTTTCCCTGCTTGAAAAATTATTTATATATTATGAGCATTCCCCTTTCAACTATTAAGGTTTTTCAAATTTGGATTTTTTTGCTTTGTTGTTGCTTTGGTTTTGTTTATGGTAAATAAAGAGAAATATAGGCCAGATGCCAATTCACTGTAATGACTTTATAGTAATACAGCTGTGTCTTCCCTCAGCTTGAAAAGCATGCGGCATCTTCTTGCTGTTCATTATCATGATTCTCTATCCCTTGGAAAGAAAGGAAAAGCCCATTAAATCCTCACACAGTAACTCATCCTTATGCTGTGGAATCTCAGGTGTCAGACACATTTTGCAGTAATAGCTGGGGTTATTCATGAATCATGTTTATGTGCTACAGCAGATATAACAGATGTCAATTTGAGGGAGGTTAAGGTGTTTGGGCCTAGCTGTCTCTGTGTGGCTGTATACAAATGCTGATTCTATTTTTCATGCCTTATATGTTTCTTTTGATGGGTTTTAGACCAATTGGGTGCTAAAAATGACAACTGAATGAAGTACTGTAAATACGTCAGCTACCATGAACAGCACCTTTAGCATTCAGTGTTGCCAGAGGTTCTTCAACCTTAGCCTCCAGTATTTAGTCTTTATGGTTGAAAGGTGCCTTGCACCACTAACTGTTGTACTTCTAGTTTCCTTTGACACGGGCCTGGCCATAACTCTCAGAAAGGCTTGGACTGGATTTTTAGCCCCAGAGACTTTACCGAAAATTGATTGTTTTGCATGATGAACGCTTGGAAAATTTGGCTCAATTGTGTCCTCTTTTCTAATCTAAACTTTTTGCAGTGAGATTCTCTTTCTTTGGGTCAGAAGAGCGTACTCACAAACCCTGTCAACACTCCCTCATGTGATCTGTCTTACTGATTTCTGTGAGACAATTTCTCATGCCAGATGATGAAGGTTTATTTGTAGAATCAAAGCTGGAGTGAGGTGAAAGGCCAGCAAAAATCAACAGTGAGGCACAGTCCACAGTAGGTGAGCTAACTTTTATGTCCCTTTGAAATGCCCCTCCCTTTAGAGTTTATGAGGGGAGAGCTAAAGAAGGGATAAATCAATCAATGCTGGACCTACTGTGACAGCTCATGCACACACACAAGGTGTGTCCTTCAGACAGTGTCTTTCTTCATGCTAAAGAAATTTGGGTGGTGGATCTACTAGCTTGCACTGGTTGCACAAAAGGAAAATAATGCCTAAAGTAGAAGCTCAAAAGCTGTTTTATGGCCAGCTTTAAGGAGATGTCAAATGCTTACTTCACAAATTTCCCTAGGTTGCCCTCTTGAGGAGAAGGATGTATTGGGATGGGTGAACTCACTGGACAGTTTCCCTCCCACAGACGTGTTTTAAGTGACTTCATATCTGATGATCAAAGACACACTCACCCTTCTAAAGGTTTGGGAATGCACGAGCTCTGCTATCAGTTAGGATTACAGGCTGCTTAGTCACTGCATGCTGAATCCTGAGGTGGGAAAGTAGTGGAACATGGAGCACATCAGCGCTTGACATTATTACAGTAACCTTATCTAGTGCTCCATGGGCTTGTTGAAGGACAGCACTTGCTACCTTACATGTAGTACTGGGGTGACACTTAGAGAATTTTTAGGACGTGGGTGACTGTCTAGGGGTGAGGCTGCACTGTGTGGACTTCCAGCTGGGGTTATATGCCACCACAAGCCAGGACAGTGCAGATGTACACTCACTGGGCTCTGCTTCACAGAAGGAGAAATTTAAATCAGGCCCCAGCTGCAGGCACCTCAGGGCCCACTGTGCAGGCACAGCTCCACTGTACAGGCTATCTAATTGCTCCCTGCTGCCAGAAATGTTATGTCTCCATGTCAATATGATGAAAGCTGAGCATTTCATGAGGTACAGGATGCAAAAGTGTTTAGTTGCCAAACTGTGGCTCTTGACAGACTCTTTCCAAGTAACCATAAGATTAATCCTGATTTTATTCACATGAAACTCAGCTCTGGTAAAGCAAGGCTACCATTTCAAAAAAAGCCCTGCTACTATACTGAAGCCAGTCACCACTCCAGGCAATACACTGCACCATTTTCTGAGGGCTTTCTTTACTCCTTCTTCACCAATCTTGTGTATCCAGAAATGTCCTTTCCTCTCCTTCTCCCCTGCCACCCCCAACAGTCCCTCACCCACAGCAGTTGTGATACAAAACAGATGGTTTTCTTTTCTTTCTAGGAGGCTGTCAGAGAAATTACACTTGACTCAGTCACCAAAGCTGTGTCAGTCTGAAAGCAAGTGGTTGGGATGAAAATTATATTTTTTGCAATGTGCAGCATCTGGTGCACAGCTGTTGTGCTGAATGAAATACCAAGTTAACAGCAGCATGGAGCAGTTGAAGTTTTCCCCAAAGTAGTATTGCTGAGTTTCTAAATATGCCTCTTAAATTATACTCTGGTGAAAAATCAGTCAAACTCGATCTTTGCCTCTGTCTCCCTTTCCCTCGTGCCCCATTTCTGCTTCTCCATATTTAGCACAACAAAGTAACAATGAACAGCGTGGCCTTTCTGAAAAGCTGATCCCCACCTGCTTATTTACTACAGCAGCTTTGCAGTGTGGATTGTGCTGCTGGGTATTTTTGTTTAAATGTCTGCTGACTGAAAAGGCCTGGCATAGCTTGGAGAGTGTGTTTGACAAAGCTGCTGTAGTGAAAGAACCTGCCTCCATCACCTCCCACACTCACTGAACACCTGCACACTGACAAATGAATCCCAAGAGCTCCTTTTGTAAAAGAAATAAGTCACTGTACCTTTACGTGGCTGAATGGCAATTAGCCCCCCTTCCTTGCATGATTCCCTCCCTAACTAAACTCACTAATGCTGCTGCCTCTGCTTAGACTGCCACTCTTGCCCTCTAAACTGCCCCGAGCTGACACCACAGTCAAGCCTGCCCTGCAAAGATGGTGCCTAGATTTTTTAGGCTGCTTTGGAAAGGCTGTCTGCAATCAGGTCAGCCTACTCCAGCTTGTATGCGAAGTCATTTCTCTTATTGCCTAATAGTTTAGGAATGAAAGAGGGGTTTGCACGAGCAGAGGCAGCTCCTTGGGAAGGCTGCAAGGAGAGGAGGGAATCTCACAAGTGACAGATGGGAGAGTGAAAGCAGAGGGGGAGCTGCAGTCATGAATCAATGTAAGGGTATTTTACCAGCTGGCTGCAAAGATAGCCAGACTGCACGAAGCAGGGGAAAATCTAAGAAGGAAATGAAAGTCATGATGCAATGCTGTTGCAGCTCAGTACCAGTGACAAGTCAAGGCAGCTACATCCTGAGAGTTGTATATAACTGCTCTAGATGGAGATGCTAAGCTCAAGTTCCACCCCTCACAGATCTGCCCAAGTACCCCTGGGGTTTTGCTGGGTACCTCACCTCTGGAAAGATGACTGAAATAGGGAAATGAAACTCAAGAAATGTGATTCTGGAGATGAGAATGACTGAGGAATGAAATTAATAGGAAAAAATCAGGATGTGGGTGGGGCTTAAGCATCACGTTGAAACAAAGGGGATGCTAGGTTAGAGAAATCTTTGCTCTTCATGAAATAGCTTCACCTCTTCTTCTCAAGGTTAAAATGGGTCATTCTCTTCTAGTTAAACATGCTGGTGATTTTCCTTCCTTATGAAACTTCCTTTATATCCTCTTTTAGGCAGTTGCCTTCTGAGAACAGCCCCAGTAAGTTTGCTTTTGCCACAATCTCCATTTCATCATACTCAGCAAATATGAACAGGAAGGGACTCTGGCATCATCAAAGATAAACGATTCACAGTGAACAACTCATATTTATATTAATAAGGTGAGTTCCTAAATGCAAGAAACAGAGAGAGCTCAAGAGACAAAGCAAAGTTCCTTTTTTCTTGGGTCTTAAATCTCCTCAGCCACATTTACAAAGTGCTAATGAAAGGCTGAGGCTGTGCCAATGCATTTAGAAACAGGCATGATCACGACTGTTAAATATGGATAGGTTTGCCTTGGAATATGTCAGACTAAGGTTCAGTTCCTGAAACACCACATGTTTTTTTCACTGAAATGTTTGACTAGAAAAGAATTTTTTTTTCCATGCTTTCAGGCTAGCACTTTCTGCACACATACTCACTTTGTAGCTTTCCTGGCAAGGCACAAACAGGGGCAAATCTGTTGCCCACAATACAGCCCACCCAGCAAGACCAAACACTGGTCAGGCATAGCTGGAGACTGGGATGGATGCATTCCTCCCTCCTGGCACATGGACATCGTGGTGCAGCCACACAGTCATTGTGCAGAGTGGCTTCAGAGACCTCCCTTGTGGTATCCCACAGATGTTGCTAGAGAAATGAGGAGCAGTTATGCACTTCTTCCCTTGGGACATTGGTTTCCCTCCTGTACACTGTGTTCCTCACAGCACAGTGCTCCAGCCTGCAAGATTGCCCTCTCCCTGTGTCTATGGCAGCCCTTCAAGGTGGAACCGTGCCGAGTCTGATGAAAAGGGAGCCTCTGTGGTTTTGGAAGAAGACTAACAAATCAAATAAGAGTTGTGTATCTACTCTAATATCCACATTAGTGTTATCTTTTACAGCCCCACTCCTTAGACTGCCTGTGTGAGCCCTGGATTGTGCAGCAATTTTTTTAGAATGAATGTCAGACAATTCCAGCAGGCTGAAGAATTTTATATGTAACTTAGTCTTATTTTAGTTCCTGAAATAAGGTAAAAATCTTCAAACATGGCATATGTAATGCAGATATCTCAACAGCAACTTTTCTGATTTCCAGTATATACCAATGTTGCACACTGGGAATTCTGAGGCAGCTTTAGGCAAAGCAGAAATTGAAATTTTGATTCAATGAACAAACTCTGAATATGAACAAATGCAGCAGCTTTTCCTGGAGCTGTTCTGACAGTCTGTTCCAGTAATTTTTATTTTGTTACTGTACTTTATACAACAAACACCCCTTGATTTCTTATATGGATGATGTCTTGTGTTATCACAAAGCATGTTGTGTAGCAGCTGGTGATTTTGAGAAAGCAGGGAAGTTTCTCTATTACCATGATGGCTCTTACTGAAATTATCAATCAGTAATTGTGACACTTAACTGGCCCTTACTAGGTTTGAGAATTAACATTCCATGAAAGTAAACGGGAGGCAGTTATCACTTTTTGGGTTAAATATTTCAAATTGAATTATGTATCAAATAATTTTGGGTGACATCAACTAGACTGAATCAATCCATGGCTACTCAAGAGGTTATAGGAAAACCAGACTTTAATAATCCTCAAAAGTGATTTACCCAATAGCAGATTTATCCTTACACTGAGGACCAATTTTCTGTTGCACTCGGGTGCTTGGCCTTCAAGCCTGCTCATGCACATGTGCATCTCATATTGCTGAAGGATTGTTTATTTACAGTATCCAGACACACTAGAAAAACTGGTGAGAGCTAAAAAGAATTACCCTCTCCCCACACAACCACGAGAGCATGTCTGTCTCAACATACTTTTAGAGATAAGAAAACAGATGGCACTTACCTCCGACAGCATTACAGCGAGACGTCATTTCCCAGAGGACCAAAGCCATGGAGTACACATCTGTTTGTTTGAAGGATTCCATGTTCTCCAGGTTCATCCTGGACTCCAAAACCTCAGGGGCCATGTACCTTGCTGTGCCAACCTACAGAAGAAGAGATCAAGGAGAGCTCATGAGCTGAAATTGTAGTTCATGTTTTGGATTCCGCTGTGATTTAACTTCAGCTTTCACAAAAACAGTGCCATTTGACACATATCCAAAAATTCAGTCCATACTTGGCAGAAGCCATATTTTCTGCTGCCAGAGGAATCTGGCATTGTCGTGACTACCAACTTACTTGCACCTCTCTTGGTAAGGAAAACCAGAAAGTAACCCTTTTTAGTTCCTTCAGCAAATCATTTTGACACTGACAAGTTTTGTCATTTTTTGGCTATTCTCAAATAAACTCTGCCCTTTGGGCCTGATGCAATTGCTGCTGATTTGTCTTTCAGATGAGCAATAAACATGTTGTATTGTTTTGCTCTGCATACTACAGTGTTAGCTGTTTCTTTTCATGGTAGACTTAAAAGGAAATAAATGCAGGCCTGGGAAAAGAAAGCAAACACACAAATACTGAATGCAGAAGCACACATCTGAATTGAAACCAAAAATCTGCCCCTTTGTTTGAAAAGACATTTTCATAAACTTTATTCACACTGAGCAATTTTCAGCAACGATTTTAGCAGCTTTGCTGAGATCTAGATTATGATTTCATTACATAAGGTGAAGTTTAAATATCTGTTTTTATCACAAGAGAGGATTTAAGAAAGATTTTTTGGATCACTCAATAGCTGCTCTCAAATGGCAAATTCTTCACAGGATAGGTATAAAAAATTTATCCCCCTTGAAAAACTGCAAACATAAGTCTTTCATCAGCTTCAAGTTGGAGACTGGTTAATCACAGAGATGAACAAGCACAAGTGGGTGATGCAGTAGGACATGTGATTTAAAGGAGCTATTTACACTACAGCAATCACTCCAGAGCCCAGAGCCAAGCAGGGCTGCAAAAGATCATTTCAGTTACTGGGTCTGCAATTGCAGACAGCCACATAGTAAATGTACAGTCTTGAGAGAGCCCTATGACATCCATTTAATGGGCTTCTGTAAACATGTCTTAATACCTCAGGCTCAGGGCAAACGGGAAGGTGTTCCACAAAAAGTGGAAAGCATCATGAGACAGAAGGAAAGATCAAGGACATAGCTTTGTCATAGGACCTTAAAACAGCAGAGAATTTCTGTGTGAAAAGTATCCAAATGGTTGTAGGAAACAGAGGACAGGAAAAAAATCCTGTGTGATCAGTTTCAAAGTTAAGTTCCCTATTACATTGACACTGATAAATTTAAGGCCAGGCATGTGAGCAGCAGCTATACATTGAACCAGTACTTGGGACAGTCATGTCTTGGCACCACTGACCTGAGAAACAACTCACTGCCCTACATAAGATGTACATATGGAAACTTTGCAGCAGAGGTTGTTCCTACCCACCATTTGTTCCCCACCACATAACTCCTTCCTCAAGCAGATCCCATCCAAAGCTTAAGAAGGGTTACCTGTACACATGGCCACAATCTCTTCCCTGTCCCCCACAAATCTGGCTGATTTTAACAAGAGTTAATGATGCCTAAATACAGATTTTTCATATTGCCACAAAATGCTGTTCTGGTCTAGCATTTCACACCTTCTTTGCAGCAATGAAAATGATTCTGCAGCTTTGCTGGACAGTGGAAGATGAAGCCCTATAACTAAACTGCACAGAGGAAAATGCAGAGAAAAATTAACATGAATTGATAAGTGCTTTCAAGCCAATCCTATTTCCATCCTGCTTAGGATTCAGCATGTGTTCCACTCATGCTTTTACCAGCATTTAGATTATTAGGCTTTTG
Source organism: Margarornis squamiger (assembly GCA_035222235.1). Classification (NCBI taxonomy): domain Eukaryota; kingdom Metazoa; phylum Chordata; class Aves; order Passeriformes; family Furnariidae; genus Margarornis; species Margarornis squamiger. Next base: position 40,482,756 of record JAWWTY010000077.1, on the reverse strand, counting down.
GGTCAAACACGCTTTCTCTGTATTTTGTGAAAATTTGACTTCTGGGTCTGAAAGGCATTTTAGGGACCCAAACTCTGGCAATTCAGAACTAGTTGCTCCTCTAGGGTCTGGATATGCTTCTTTTTTGCAAACATTAGTCTGCTTTCAGTTCTTGATTCTCTAAAACTTCTGGTGAGGGACCATATCTCTTCCTACAGTACACTATCATTTTTTGTGACTTTTGAAACTTTTTTGTTGGAGACCTAAAGTTGCCATGTTGGGCAATTTAAGTGGTTGGTTCTTGTGTGCCCAGAAGAAATAAGATGGAGCTTGAAGTGGAGTCACTTCACATCATCATACTCCTTGTTACAGAGAAGAATGAAACAAGGTGGGTCACCCCCAAACAGGTGCCCTGAAGCTAAGCAAAACAGAACAGTGAGCTCCCCCACCAGTGCCCAAGGACACCAAGTCCAAAGGTGTAACCTGCTCTGGGCAGCACTGTACTTCGTCCTAAGTGTCGCTGTGGGCTGTGGAAGTGGCAGTATCAACACCATCCTCCTACTTCCAAGTGTCTGCGAGCAATGCCAGAGACATCAGCTTGCAATAAGGGTTGGCTTTAAGCGAAGTGTCTGTGGGGGCTGACTTTCAGAGTCCTTGCCCTTTTGAATACTGTTTTCACTTTATTTCAAATGGGACTAGTCTTATGATTGCCAATATGATATAATTTTACTGAACTCTAAAAAGGTCTGGCATGCTGGAGAAAAGTTATAAGTAACTGTGAGTGGTGTTTGTATTATTTTAAATATGGCTCCACTGGTTATCGTTCACTCCCAGCTCTGGTTAATAAACCTTCTAAAAATGAGATCAGGACAGCTGCTTCTCAATAAGGAGACTTTCAAATGCAGGTCTTCATCTGACAAACAACAGTGAAGCTCCTGTGAACTCAACAGCACATTAGAGACTAAAGTTGTTCTAAACCAAAGTATTAGTTCAATATGAAGCAAAAGTCAGTGTAAATCAACAGGCTTTTACGTGACTTATGCATAAAAGTATAAATATACACATAAAATATATGTATAATTAAATAATTAGAAATTAAATTTAAAAATGGTCTGAATTTATACTGAGTTTTCATTAGAAGAGACAATACTTCTAATATATAGTCTTCAAAGCATTCATAAACATCCCCCTGGCATCCCTGTCAAGGAGATGAGTATTACCCATGCTAGTCAGTTGAAAAAACACAACAGGGCAACTATTTTTATTTTACGTTCTTTCATTTGCTTGCATGTGGAGAATGTACCATAATCTTAAAGAGGTTTTTTTTCAGACTTTTGAAATTACTATCTATCACTGGTTATTTGCTTACACCTTTTGAGGACAGAAGACTGACTTCACATATGCTGGGGTAGATGAGCAGTGGGCCTATTCACATAGAATTGCAATGCCATCAGGCATGAAAACTGTGTCAAAACCTCACAGCATGAAGCAGATCCTCAGTGTGTGTGTGTGTGTGTGTGTGTGTGTGTGTACGAGCATTGCAGCAGCACCATGAACAGTTGCTAGCAAGCTCATACATGCTTAGTATGCAACGTATACATATGAATCATATACATGTGCAGCTCTCCAAACACAACAAAACCTACACTGCCCTTCTCTCGCAGTTGCTCTAATGTTTACAGCCTCTTTGTTTACAAACTGATTCCCATAAATTTTTAAAGACTTCAAATAAAAGCTGCCATAGCAGCTTAAGGGTTTTTTTTTTATCTTTTCAGCCTGAGAATTGATATACCAACTGGTACAATACTCTCCCACCCCTTCAAACTTCTAACTTACCTGCCCACTGTTAGCCAAGTCATCCACAGAAAGAGAAGGGTCCAGCCTCAGGGACAACCCAAAGTCACAAAGACAGCAGGTTAAATCATTTTTCACCAAGATGTTGGAACTCTTTAGGTCTCTGTGTACAATAGGTGTTTTGGGACGACCACAAGGTGTGTGATCACTATGTAGATGGGCAATTCCTCGGGCCAAGGACCCACCCAGTTTCCAGAGGTCCTCCCAGCTGATAATGTGTCGTGTGAGATATTCCTGTAAATTTCCTTTAGCATGGAAGGCAGTGATCAACCAGTACTGTTTACCAAGGTCTGTCTTACGTTCCTCTGCTGTCAAGAACTGGAGGATGTTCTCGTGCTTGAGGTTTACATCTGAAAAAATGTCTTTCTCGGTTTTCCAGGAGGCATATTCTTCATAGGGGAAAATCTTGACTGCCACAGTTTCATACTGTTCTGATGTGTTTTGCTTCAGTTTGGCTTTATACACTTCAGCAAACCTTCCTTTGCCAACAACAATGTCCAACTCAATGGGCAGCAGCTCTGTGTTGTGGTTGATGTTGTTGGCACAGGTGGAGCTGATGTCTGAGCGGTCATCATCTAACATAATGGCACAAACATCACTGCAGTCCTTATGTTTCCTGGGCTTAACATTTTTCTCCCATGCCTTATTGAGTTTCCTCTTCTTATGAGTGCGGTAGGCATAAAAGATAACAATCACAGCAACAGAAATCACCAGTAATGGGACAAGACTTATGATTGTGACTTTGGAAATTTCATCTTTCTCCTCTGGCTTATGAGGGTCATCTGTAAAGAACACAAGGAAGGCATACATTAAATTTTATCATAGTTTTATATACACAGTAGGCTGACATTAATTGTAATTTTTATCCAGAATGCAATACATTATCTTCCACACTAACAGTAAATAATAAAAATTGTCACTGCCTTCTTGCTTCAAAATGTTATTGTGTATATAGGCCTCTGCTTAGCAGGACTTCCCTGTCTGCTTATTTTATAAAAAGCCAGAACTGAATGAGCAAGAACCTAATATAATTTAGTAGCTTTGTTCTTCTCTCAGGCTTTTAATACATTATGGATGAAACCTCCATTTTCCTGAATACAATAGACAAAGTGTCTTGCACTTGCTCTGTCGATGTACTCTTGAAAGATCTGCTCCAGTAATTACTAGAACACACTGATTTTTCTAAGATAAACAAATAGACAATCAGCCTGTGCACTCCCACTTTTCCAGTTATCACTCCAGATCTAGCATATTTTAGTAGACCCCATGTAAAGCCATCTTCAGGAAGCCTGTTCACATACAACTTACCAATATGAATGGCAATATTCAGGCATAATACGTATGCCTGCATACAAGTCTGAAAAAACAAAGCTCATTCGCATCTTTTGATGTATGTGAAAGTGTTTCCAGAACAAATTCAAACACCTGTACGTAAACAGGTATGTCCAAAATTGCCACCACCACCCTCCATGTACTTTTGCACGGGTTTATGTATCTGAAAACTTCCTATGTGTGTCACTTGCTGGCTGTACACTGGCTGTCCTGCTATAAAGCAGTAGATGGTTCACTCCAAACTCCATGCCTGGTGCACACTAACACATCCTTATGTGGAACACATAGGCAACAGAAGAATAATAGGGACCTATTCTAGAACAGGGAGATATTCCAGGAAAAGTATGGATTATTATTCTAGAGGTGGGAACTGCCCTGTCACCTCTAAAAATTACCTTCTAGTTCAATATTTCTTAGGGAAGATAAACAGTTTAAAAGGGAACAATTTTGTTCCAAAAATAGATTAAAAGAAGGTCAGAGTTTATCTGAACCTGATTTGATCAAACACATGAAAATTTACTCTCTCAGTCTATTTCTTCCTTTTGAGTCGGATAAAATGTACTATATTATCTTTGCATGAGGGAGGGGATTGATTGGAAGAAGTCCTTGGAGTCAAGCCTCAATGGACTGAAACAACTGGAGCTGCAACTGCAGTTAAGCAAATGGCTTGTGTTGGCAGCACAACACTCTGGTGGATGCTTACAGCCATGTCACTGACTCAGGTTCTGTGCACCACGCCAAACAAGCCAATACGAAAAGGAAAAATTTAACAAACTCTGAAGGGAAGTCGTCACTAACTACAAGCCTGTATTTCCCCTACTCTCTCCCTCTCAAAACAAAGGTGAGCAATGCCAAAAGGGATCAGGGAAAAGAGTTTAGAATTAGAACAAGTGGTACCTCTGACCCTCCAATTTTACTTGTAATCACTCTTCTGCTGTAAACCCAGTTGACAAGCAGCAGGGGACATCAGCTGTTCAAAAGCAGGTGACAGGACATCTAAAGAGTATATTGTTTTTCTATTTGAAAAAAGGCCTGAATCCTGAACCAGGATGTGTTTCCTCTGTTTGAAAGGTTCTTCAACCAGATGTAGAGTGAATAATTAAATCCTAAACTCCCTCACAGGGTTTCAGGGAAGAGGAAGTGCCTTTCTAGCACTGGCATTCTCAGTCTAACACAGGTCAATGACATGCACTAGCAGCACCCACAAACACAGAATGTATTTCCTCCATTTATGCAAAAGAACATTTTAAGTCAATCTCTCCCTCCACACATATGCAATCCAGAAATCCTTATTCTCCAGTGATTTTGCTTGGCAACAAAATGTTAGTAAATTTAAAAATTACTAAATTTAAAATAAAAAAACCCCAAACCTAAAAGTTCACCACAGGTTACAGGCACCCCTTCTGCTTTTCAACATGTTGCACAGGCAAAAGAAAAAAAAACAACCAAAAAAAACCCACCAGATTTTTTATGGCCCTTACGGGAGGAATATATTTAGAAAGTCCAGTAAACAGAAGATTTGCATTGCTTATTCCCATGTGCATTCTTTGCTTTCAGAAAATCTGCTTTATAAAGAACTTGGGAAACACCCCAGTGGAATAGAACTGACTGCACTGTGGGATGGCTGTTTTGGAGTTTTGGCTGCAAGCAGGTCACAACTGTGTGACACAACTACGATCTGTAACAATCAGAGAACATAATTTTATTGAACATTTAGGGTTCTGTTTGGTTGGTTTTGGTTTGTTTTTGTTCTTTTCTTGGCCACAGAAAAGCATGCTTGAAGTTTGGATTCTGCTCTTGGAACAGAGTAATATATCATCTGTATCATATGGTGTACTCTTTCACAAAGATGAACACATCTCTTTAGGGCCTTTTAAACCCTTTTTCTTTGTCACAGTGCTGCAATATGTAGACCAGATATTTGAAATAAAAATGTCTTTCTACATGAGTGACAAAACCCCCAAGAGGTATTAGTTCTCTTTCAAATGTCTCCCCACGAATCCAAGCAGTTGGAGGTAGCTGAATGCATGTTCAGATCTGAGAAGAAACTCACCCAAAGCCCCCACTCCTTGATTGTTCTGGCTAGCTGCATGAGGATCTCCAATCATTCCTATAATGCCCTAGAGCAGGTTGTATTATTTTGGCCTACATCTGAGAACTCTCCAGCAGACTTCACAGCCTCTTCAGCTCTTTCTCTTTTTGCACAAGAGAAAGCTCTGCTTGTGGTGAAGGGGGATTTCTGGGTGGCAGGGAAAAAACTGTTGATGTCGCAAATGTTACTTGAAAAAGAATGAAAAAAAAATAAAATCTAATCAAAGCAGAAGCTGAGCAGTTTGGCCACTTCCCCTGAGCTCTGTATCATCCTGCACCCCTGCTGCAAAGTGACACATCCGCTTTGGCTCGGTCCCTTGGAGGAAGCAGGGAGGCAGGGGCTAAAAAGCACACAGCTGCACAACCCCACCTAAAGCAGCAGGGATGAAGGCTGTGCTAATTTTCAATATTGAAGACACTAGACAATTCCCACTCAGGGTTTGGGAAGTGCAAGAATGAGCACCCAGCAGGGAGAACTGAGTGTCAGGACTGACAAGGCTGAAGTCTGAGCTTAGGAGGGAACTGAGCTTCCTGACAGCAGAATTAAAAGGGATAGCAGGAGCAAAGAGCTGGTGGCAACATTTCTGGAACTGCTTTAGATTTTCACTGATGATATGAGAAGAATCAAATCAGCCGTTCCAGCACAAGCCAAGGAAGGGGTACTTCTCTGTTGAATCTGTGTACAAAATCAGGACAGGATAAAGATTCAGAGTATAGCTGTATGTTTTCATAGTGGCTAGCCAACATTTTCTGGCTTGACTGCAGGAATCTAAGAATAAATACTTTCACTTGCTTATAAATAAATACACTACTCAAACCCCATAATTTAAAAAATGGGAGTGCAGCTTCCTCTTTCTGAGCACAGAATGAGCAAAACCCAGCTACAGAGGCAGGAAAGAAAATGGTTAAGTGAAACAGCCTTTTATGTTTTGCAAACATGCTCCTAAATAACTTTCCCCACCCAGAACTATTATTTAGGTGGATCAGTCCTTTCCTAAGCTTCAAAAAAGCCTATTAATATAGCATAACAATAGAGAAGTTGAGCTAAAAGAAAGCTTCCTGTATGCGGTTAAACTAAGCACGAGCCATCTGCACAAACCTTAACACTACCTAAGCCTTGAAGGAACAGGACTCAGGTGCCAAGGAAAATGGAAACACTGTACAGCCTCTATTCAGTCAGGAAGCTTCAAAGCACAAGAGCCTGCAAATTCTTTAGGTTGGATTGGGTGCCTTTGATTGAGCTTTAGTGTCACTGAACTTTGGAAACAAGAAATAAAACAACGGCAATGAAATGAGGACATGCACTTGAATGTGCAGGCAGCAGAATGCCCAGCCAGTTCTGACTGAACTACTTCCTTGTTGTCTGCTGCTCCTGTGAGTTCTGAAGTTGCTGCCTATTCAACTGCTAGTCAAAGCCACACAGCAGGGCAAGAATATATTTCATATTAGCAGAACTCAGGTTAAACGTATCGACACTGATGTATTGTAACCTTGCACAGTGTCCTAAAAATCCCCAGAAGCACAAAGTCACAAAACTTGGTCCCAGACCCAGGACTGTGATCTAGTTAGTTTGCAAGCTCCCAAGACACAAAGCAGCCCTTTGAGCTGACTGGAGGACAACTCCGTTTTGTAGCAATTCTGAGGTTTCAAAGTTTGGTTTGAATTCCACACTGGAATGAAAAATAACACTTTTTGAATGTTCTTGCTTAAAAAGAATTTCTGTTCAAATGTTGTGAATTGGCAATATATGTATGTGAGCGCTGAATCCCTACCAGTGAGGGAACTAGTATGGGGTACAGAAGCTTTGAGCTCAAGACCTGCTCTGTTTGGTTCAGGGGGGAGCTTTTCATCCCTGAGTATTCTGAATTAGACAAAATGTGAGTTTGAACCTCACATGTGTACTGATTTCTGAGCAAGACACTAGGCAATAAAATAGGGAAAAGTCATCTCTTTAGTGCTTCTGGATGAAAACTAGTTCCATAAAATGCTTCATTTTCAGTGAAATGAGCAGCTGTTTGGGGTAACTTAGTTTATCTCTACTGAAGACTCCTCAAGCCAAAATGAAATTCTGTACCTCAGTGTCTCATGTACCTTCCTGATTTTGGTCTTTTTAGAATTCAAATGGCTTAGAAATCTTCAGCAAAACATTTTTTTTTTTTTATGGGAAATGTTGATTTTTAAAACAGAAACTCTGCTCACGTTCCTGTACTTTTCCCTGAAGCCCCTATCTTGAGGAAAAAAAGTGGTCTGAAAGTTGATCTGACTTTTAAAAACTTCTGCTAGTTTTACAGGCATTGTTTTGGAGGATTTGTAGATGGGGAGCATTTTACTGGGGGTGGGGAGGGTGTTTCCTTAGGCAAATGGTTGATTCTGATAAAAAAACTTGGTAATAATCAAACTCAAATGCTGCTCCTCAAACTAACTTTCAATTTTTTATCTTGATAGTTTCTTGGAAACATTTTAGTTTTCCATTCTTGCTGAAGATTATTATTATTATTTTTCATTTAATAGTTTTGTTGTGCAGGAAATCAGTTCCACCCCTCCCTCAGCTGTGTTGAACCACCCAATGGCAGAAGACAGAGATTACTAGATTTTAAAATGCAAACGGGCTCTATCTTGCTATCCAATGGAAAATAAACCCTGACATTTCTTGCAGTCTTTCCTAAAAGTTAAACTCATCAACAAGTCCCTGAATTTGACAAGAGTGCTTCTTGCACTAGATAAACCAAGTCTGCCAAGGCCAGTAACTTCTGCTTGAGCTGTATGTCTTCATCTTTTAGTCTAAAAAGGACATACCAGGGTATCAAAAAAAGTATCTGTCTCCTGAAGAGGCACTACCTCCAGCAGCTGGTAAGCCTGCATGGCCTGCTATAAAATCATGGAATTGTTTAGGTTGGAAAAGACCTTCACCTTGTTGAGCTTCATAAAACTGGCCTTGGCCCACTGATCCAGCCTATCCAGATCTCTCTGCAGAGAGATCAACACTCACACTCAACTTGGTGTCATCTGCAAACTGACCGAGGGTTCACTCGATCTCCTTGTCCAGGTTATCGATAAACATATTAAACAGGACTGTCCCCAATACTGACCCCTGAGGAACACCACTTGTGACCAGCCACCAATTAGATGTAACTCCATGCACCCCACTCTTTTGGCTTGGCCACCCAGACAATTTTTTACCCTGCAAAGAGTGAACTTGTCCAAGTCATGAGCAGCCAGTTTCTCATGGAGAAACAGTGTGAAAAGCTTTTTTAGAGTCTAGGTAGACAACATCTACAGTCTTTCCCTCAAAGACAGGAGAAGTAGCAAAGTAAGGCAATTTCTAAAGCCTGTTTCTAAAGCTCTTTTTCTAAAGTACTGCCATCTGCATGGTTCAAAATGCGTGCCCTAAGGATGTTTACTCAAAGGTGTGGGAACTCATTCAGTTGATCTTTTCGATATTTGGCCACCTGAATATTCCTCTGCAGTCAAACAAATGGCTGGCAAACCAGACCCAGCTCTCAGAGCACTTAATGCATATTCTTGCCCAGTGCCACCACCTACCTCTTTTTCTGAGAAGTAGTAAGGCAAAAGTATGAGCAGTTTTGGAAACCTGTGGCACACCCACTGCTGCTCTCCCCTGTGGGCCAGCAGTTTTGGCCTTGGCATATGACTATTCAGGGGATCAGGACTCAAGACTTCTCTGTAAGGCCCAGGGAAAATCCCCAGTTACATGACCCAGTTACGTGTTACATGTTGGAAGAGTCATGCATATGCATCTGTCACCTGGTGGGAATGGCTGCATCTTAGTCACAGGGGTGGGAGTCAGGCAACTTGATTGCCTCTGGGTGGCTTACTTCAGCTAAAAGGCAGGACAGCAGTGATGTAATGGATATTTCATCTATTGTAAGCAGATTTTAATTTTTCAACTGATTGCCAAGTATGCTATTCAGCACCCAGGAGGTTTAAGAAACTCTTAAGCTCTAAGACAGAACAAATAGCTTGTTGCTGTTTTTGTTCCTCATTGCTGGCTAGAAAGTGCAATTCGTTGATTTGCTGGCACAGCACCCGTTTGCTTAAAATCCCCCACCCCCAGATGCATTCCCTTCTTATCTCTCTCATTCTAACAGGTCACTTCACTGTGTGCACATGGCACCTCTCACACATTTTGACTTTTGTAGCTGAGCTTTCCTACTCAGCGATATGGGAGATGACATATTCTAAATTTACATGATGTGACTGTTTTTCTGTGATACATGGCTCACTTATACAGCTTGGGTGTCTGCTGCTGTTTGCTGGTGGTTTTCTGGAACAAATCATTCTCTCCAGTTTCAATATGTTCCAACAGATGCCACACATTAACCACTATTTTTATTCTCAGCCTGAGTTTCACCCCTCCAACCTTTCCCAAAATATTATGTTGCCAGTGTTAGTTACAGTTTGTTTCTGTCTGTAATTATTAAAGTCTCTTCCATGACAACCTGATAAAAGGTTGGCCACATTCCCACACTTATTAAGCTCTCAAGTGATGCAAATTGTAACAAATATGCCAACCAGACTGGAAGAGCACTGCCTAGCTTGTTTTTACACAAATTTGTAACCAAGCTTGCACGGTTATTTTCCTAGGAAGCAAACAATATAAATAATACAAAGCAAACCAAAATTTTGGCTTCTTTAGCCTGTTTCCATTCTATTTCCTTTCTATCTCACTAAGTGAATCAGACCTTCAGCGTTAGACAGCCTCTCCTTTGGTTACACACAGCTGCAGGCACTGGGTGGGACTCTTGTGCCTGCAAATACCTAAGAGGAAACAGAGAGAACAAAGGCAATATACAAGCGGTGAGAGGCTCTGTGACACGTTGTGTAATGCTACTGACCTCTTTTATGGGGCAGCTGGAAGACAGTTGCCTTCTGAACATGTTAGTTGGATAACAGAAAAAGATTAATGAAAGCCTTTGTTAAAATCCACTTGGAAGCAGTCCAGCTGTAATCATCTCCCTTCTGCTGTTCCTTGAGCACCGGACAACTCATCACATAAGTATTTATGGTCTGGTGACTGTTTGTGCACAGATCTTAAGTCTGCTCTTAAGTCTGAGATCCTCCTATGCAGTCAAGTAAAATCACTAACACTTTGACTCTAGTAAGGAGAGGAAGAGGAGAGAAAGAAAGGAAAAGACAGGGGCAACATGTTAGAGACAAGTGAGACATATCAAGTTCAGGAAACTTAAACATTATCCATATCTCCTGCAGCTTGGACCCAGGACAAGGCATTGCACAGGCATGCTTGCGGTGATTCAGGCAGCTCTCCCAGGTAACAACCATACACAGTGAGAAATCACAGGACTTGACACACGGCAAATCCATAGGCTGTAATTTGTTCAGGCAAATGACTCACCCACAATTGATTAATCAAATACTTACATCTCTTACACTCTCAATTAGCCAACTTTGTGAAACCATGATCAATGTGAAGATTGTTAGAAGCAGAACACTCTCCTTCCCTGGACACGCTTCCCCAATTAGCTTCATTATTCTCATAAATTCTTATTGACCTGCCATTCATGTCTATCACTGAAGGTTTGATAGTTCAAGGCAACTGTTTGAATGATTCAGAATTTGTACACATTGTTGCTGCTAAAGATTTCTCCCATATTTGGGTGTGGTGGGAATACCCAAAATAATGACCTCATCTTGCAGTACATGAGCAGTAAACACAGTGTACCTGAGCAATCCCAAAGACATCTTGGTTGCAAGCTGTGTGGAGATCTGCATAGCATAACAAGACAGGTGAAGATAAAAAGTTATCACCATGGAAGTTATTAGAATGAAACAACTATCAACCAAATAGAGCTGTTTCCAGATTTTGAGTTCTCTGCATTTGGATTTGAATTTGTTGTCCAGGATAACAACTGCATACATACTGACAACAGTACCTGAAGGATCTGTTTTCGTGTTTGTAGCCTCCAGTGCTGCAGTCACCCTTTTGCACATGAATGTGTCTGAATGAGCTGCCCAAGAGGAAGAAGTTGCATGGCATAGCAGGTAGGTCAGGCACTAAGCAATATGCAGGAATCCCATTCCTTCGGCAACAATGAGTGCCTGGTCATCTCTGCCCATGGAAATTGGGTGAGATGTGGGTCTGGAAAGGGCACAGTCCTGCTTGGGCCTTTTGGGTAAACAAGCCCTGACCTCAGTAAAGGAACTTAGGATTGTTAATAGAACACAACTTTGTTAGACAGTTGTCAGGCTCACACTGGTGGTTGAACAGAGGCTGGAAAATGGTGTGGTGAAGGGAACGCTGAGGACTAAAGCTTCCCAAACATCAAGGGGGGACTGGGACTGTGCAAACAACTACAGACAGACCTGGTTCGTCACAGTAGGTCAAAACACAAGAAGGTAAAGTAAGATGCAGAAGATCCACCAGACACAACCAGACATCAGGGAGGAAAAACCCCTGGTAGACTAGTCCAGTGCTCATTTTTTCCATGACAGTAGGATCAGGCCTCTGTCTGCCACCGAGTCAATTTCTAGCCACCCAGGGCCTTTTCCCCCTGATTTTGGCTAATCTTTTCCAGTGGGTTTGCTCCCTGGCTTTGCCTTCTGGTAACACTGACATTAGACTTTTGAATAAATAACAGTTACAACACACTGGCATTGAGTTTTGCTGTGAGAAGCATTTTTTCACCACAGGGGTGTAAGCTGCTTTCCAGTCATCCACAATTTTCTTTGGCAAAAAGGAGACATATTAACAAATAAACATAGAGTAAAGTCAGATTTACAGTGATTACCTGTCTCCTGTATATTATTTCTCCAACAACTAAAGAACAATGTTTGGAGTAATTCTGCACACACTATTTTTCACCAGCTGCCTGTCATCTGAAACACCAGGGACCTGAATCAGTGTCAGCCCCCTGACACAGAAGAACTACAGGCATGTTTAGATGCATGCCTGACTGTGTCTTCCTTATTTTGCAGACTGGCAATTTCAATGAAAGTCCATACAAGAAACAGGCAATTGGTTTGGATGTAACTACTTCAAACATTTCTAAAGCCACCCCTGGGTGAGTCACAACGCTTCCCAATACCCAAAATGTTCAGATGTTTGTGTCCAAAAATGGAGGCAGGAGATTTGCCCTTCACAGTCAAGACTGATACAAGCCAACAGTGCCGTAAACCAATTCTTCCATAAGCAATAACAGCTCAGCTGTGAATCACTGGAATGTAGTGACTAACCTCTGGTGGAAATTAGAACTTGTTGCCTTACCCACAAGTTTCTTTCTTACCTCAGGGACACCAGAAACAAACTAAATCTGGTCTATCTTAAGTGTGCATGTAGGAAGAAGAGGTAGAACAGCAACCATTTAGAGCAATAGCTTGAAAGGAAAGGCTGTAATTAACAGGTGAAAAATGACAATCTTTTTTATCGTCTCATTTTCTGCCAATAAATGAGTAAAATCACTGTGTGATCAGGTTTTTTTAGAGTAGCTTTTGTCTGCTCTCTATAACTACAGAATATGCAAAACCACTGCAAAAAATTCTTGCTCTAGTGGACAAGAAATATGGAGTAAAAAAAAAAAAGGCAGGAACAATGTACGGAATAGATCTGGATGACAGACATTCCAAAGGCAAAATTATTACATGCTATTATCTAGTTGTCTGGAGGAGCCATGGACCAGCTGGCTGTGATGTTCTGCTCAAAGTTAAACACAGACAGGAAACCGCATGTCTGATACTGTAAAAATCGTTTGTCTTCCTGCCACGGCTAACCAGGCAAGCAACCCAAAGGGGCTGTTTTCATTTAAAAGAAACACTAATCCACAACAATAAAAAAGGAATGACAAAGCCTCAATTCTCCCCCTTTCCCGATTGGAGTTAATGCATGTGTTTCTGAATGAACTGGAAATGTCACAAAGTGAAGTTTTACATTATTTTAATTTTTATCTGTAGTTATTCACAATACATATAAATGCAGCACATGGTTTTCATGAGTCACCTAGAGAGCTTAGAGCATGTGACCTAGAAGGAAAAGCTCCACTCAGAAGAGTAAAAGGAATTAGGGTGAAAAGGCTGGTTTAAATTTATATTGCTCCTTTCGGGCTGCTCTGGAAGTGTGAGTGAGGCTGTGGAGTTGCTGGGAATCAAGGCACTTGGTGTTGAATCTCTAGAATGGTTTTCGCAAACATACACACTGAAGACATACATTTATTGGAGTGATTGTATTCAGCTACACAGCTCCAGGAGAAACAGCTCTAAGGTGACTAACTCATAACAAATTAGCCAAAATCCACAAGGGTGTGGTTCATGTTGTACAAAAACTCTGAACAGCTGACACAGAGTAAGATCTATTCACCGGAAACACATTCTCTTCAATCAAATCAAGGCAATCTGTTAGATTTAGGTCCTGGGTCTACCACCTGTGCTCACATCAATACCAGTATATACTCCAAACTTTTTAAAGCTCACCCAAGTAAGAGCTGGCCACACAACCAGAGATCAGCAGTCAGGTTGTCTGGTTCCAAATCAGGCTTGGAGAAGGGATGAGGAAGAGGGTGGGACCAGATGGTGGGATAGCCTGGGCCAAGGGAAGCACAAACTCGCTAGCTTTCTCTTTGCTAATTTGGTGTGGTTTTGTGATCTAAACTAATTAGTCTTCTGGGAGGACTGGGAAGTGAGAGCTAGAAGTTGCTCAAACAGTTGTCCACCTCAGTGCAGTCACACACCATTATTTTCCAGGAGTAGAAACAGTGTCCCAACCCTTCATTATATCAGGTAATGAGAATTCAATTATATAGTTTTCTGAGGAATTTACAGGTGATGAGGATGGGTTTTGTGTGCCCCATCCCTTTAGAAGTGTGTGCACACAAAGTTCTCCACAGGAGGCCTCATGTTTGTTAGAGTACTGACTTTGTCTCAGTAAAAGACTTATTGTGGGATTGAGCAGGTAGGAGAAAAGAAAGCAAGGTGTGTGTGTGGACCCATGCATATCTGCGTGTGCAGCATGAGGTCCACCAGCCCTTGACACACCTGCACTGCCTTGACTATATTTGCAGTGGCCTATATTGGCATTCATGCAGTAGAATGGGGACAGGTTGTGATTTGGTCTGTACTCAGATTTCCCTGGTTTAACTGTACACACATGCACTTCCTGGTGCCACAGTAAGCATGAGATAACATATTCCCCTGGTGATGGATCTTCTAGCTACTGCACACCCATCACAGAACAAGTGCAGACGGTCAGTTGCACCAGAAAAGCTGATTCAAAATTTACATCCTATCATGTTATCAGTAGCACCTGTATATGCAGATGACATACTATGGCAATACAGCATTTTAGAAGAAGCAAGACCTTAAATACAGGATTTGCCTCTAGTTTAGGTTTTATAATGTAATTAGCATATGTTGCATTTTGGTGTGTCAACAGAACAATTGTAAACATCTTGCTTTCCTCTTTCATCAGCTTCTAAGTGTGATGCCCTGAGTTGAGTATCAGACTTACTTCAAAAGGAGGACAGCCTGGCAGGAGGAAATATGCTCTGAACACACAAAAGGAAGGTTGAGATTTTGCAAGATTCATGAAACCAAAACAGCTTCTGCTGCTAGAAGTTTTCCTCCACAAAATGGAATTCCAAAGTACATTGGTATTACACAGTTAATATTACTTGCAAGGAATGTAGGAATGCAAGGTAAATTATTAAACCTACCTGATGTGAAAATGAGCATATCATTGCATTCTTCACCTGTACAGGAACACATGAACATCAGTCCCCCGTCTTCCTTCTTTTCCCTCATCAAACACCTCTCTGAGTTGTAGTCTTCCAAAACATGACCATACAGTGGTTTTTGGGGATCATGGCAAATTGTTTCTAAGGTCACATTTTCATCATTCTGTCTCCTAAAAATGAAAAGGAGAAAACTGAAATCAAAGAAGGAATATTTTGCAAAGGGAGCGGACAGGACTGCACCTGCCCAAAATTTGTCTCTTTTGAGAACATGAATGGCATTTAAAGAGTATCATATATACTTCTCTGTCTTTCCTGAATGGGGTAAATATGGCTGTGTCTGGGCTCCTCACATTTGTACAACAGCATACTATTCCTGTATCATATTACCACTGAGCTCGGAAGAGTGCCTTTGAAAATCTCACCCAGAATTATTCAAGCTAGTGTTCAATGAACTGCTGTGAACTTCAGAACATACTTTTGGGTTTTGTGGTCACTAAACAGACAGGAAAAATCTGTGGGAAATTATGATAAAAACTGAATTATTTCCTCAAAACCTGATGCAAGCTAGAGTTGCCTCACCATTAGGGAAATATTTACAGCTGATAATCTGGAACATATTCCTGTATTCTGTTGGGGTCCATAGACTTCATTCCATTGACAAAAGACTGAAAGGCAAAGAGCATTTTAAATACAGTTCTCAACTCATTTGCCTTTTGGATAAATGGCCATGAAAAATGCAGAATATATCTTAAATTGCAGTACAGTCCCCTTTTATGGTAATAATAGCCACTGATCACTTATTAAAGAAGTACAAGACAAATACAGAACAGCACATTGGACTGATTCTGCATTTCAAGTGTCTACTTCCAATTATGCTGAATATCTCTTCAAGTCAATGGACACAACTAATCCCTCAACAAATGAATTAATTATGTCTCTCTGCAAGTGGTTCTAATTATTTTCCTAAATCAGCAGCAATGCTGCAAACACTTAGTTCTGCACCTTTTGTCTACTTATGAACTCATTAAGAGTGTTTCTGGTTTTCTTTGGCAGGATTTGATTACCATTTCTGGAAGGGCAAAACCTCAGTTTCCAGACTGGAACACAAGTTTAGAGTCAAGAAATCCTGAAAAAGGTATTACAACTCATTTTCATAAACTCTTGATTTCTTTGAACGAAGACACAGGCTATATAAAAGGCATCACACCTACATCAAAGTCACTAAATATACAGAATTTTTTTAACATTAAGAGAAAGTATATCTACCTATACATGGCAATAAGCTTCCTGTCTTATCTACACAATAGCCTTCTCCAATCTACACAACCTAGTTCACCTTGAAACCTAAGAGAGAATTGGCTTTCTTCAGCAAATGTCACCACAATCCTCTCGAGTCTCAAATATGCTTCTACTCTGAGTGTTGTGGGTGGGTGCACCTTGATGGTTTGAGCAAAACCATACCTCTCTTCCAATAACAGCACAAGCTGCAACTAAACTATTTTAGAAGAAAAATAGTCCCCAGAACATTTTATATCAGAATTGTTGACCTCAAGCAACTCTTAGTATCCTGACCACAGATATGAGTTGGAAGAGAGAGCAAAGCCTGGTGAGGTAGAAGGGACATTCTGAATATCAGAGCAATGGAGGAAAGTACTAAGTAATGATGAATGAACGTGTGCTCCCATTCCCACCCGCATGAAGAAATAACTTACCATATAGCAACACAGACTTCACTAGGCTTCTCACAGATAGAAGTGATATTGCAGTTGCTCTTGCACTGATGTTGGTTTGAGCAGGTTGTTACTTTAATGTCACAAAATTTGCAGAGGTTTGGCATTTTCAATCCACTTTCCTTATTTCTGTCTACAGGTGACATAAATTCCGCTTAAGAAAAAAAAAAAAAGAGAAGGAAACTCAATAATGGTAGATTATCAGGTTGCATTATTACTTATTATAAAGATAAGGTTTTCATCAGCAGCAGACAGTTCCTCCCATCTTAAATTAGAAAATCTTTGATCTTTCATGGCTACCAATTTTCTTTACAACAAGGCAAGTGCCACAGTGTCAAGACCAGGTTAATCAAAGTGAATTTCAAAAGTGAAATGAACTTCTACTGACTTCAAGAGGGAGCAAAATTTGCTTTGTTATTTGCAGAATCAAGCTTTTACCAAGACCAGTTCACACTGAAATAACGCCTCTGCACTCAACAATTGGCATTATTCACAGCCATATCTGTCCCGAGTGCATAAAACTGCATCATGGTCTGTGTGCCAAAGTAGCTGTGGATACCTTAGTGAGAATGTACATTATGTGTGTGACATCATTATAACGTGGATCATTGGGTGTCATCCCTAATCTGACTACTGTTCACATGGAAAAACACAGAGCTGGAACTGTCTTTCAGCTTAAGATAGGCAGTCTGCAAGAGGCTATGGGTGAAACTCAAACTGAAAATGCAATAGCACATCTGTACCACGCATGTAATCTACCACAGGAGTCTTACTGGGCTAACTCAAGGGGACTTGAACTCAAACTAACTTGCAATGACAGCCTGTCTTGTACAAGTCTACTTTGACCTACCAGCTACATTTCTGCACACACGCATTGCATAATTACTGGCTTACTGATTCCTAGTCTTAGTACTCACCATCTGCTTCAGTGTGGCAGCAGTAAGGAAAGAGATATTTTTTGTACCAGTGTATGAACTTCAGGAAACTTACTTTTAGCTCAAAAGCTATTTTGAAAAGCCAGTATGACTACAAGGAACAGAAAAAGCTGACACAAACTTCTCTCTAAAGCTAAAATGAATATGTAAGTATCTAAAGTGGAGCAGACAATCAACAACAGTTTCAGTCTCACTCACTTTGTAACATACTTTGAAAAGTAGGTTGAATGACTTTAAGGAGATACTGGGCTTCATACAGCACAGCCTTTCTCTTGTAGCCACCTGCATATTAAAACCATGTTCATATTGCTTTTTGTGGCCAAATGTTGCTAGTCAACCAGTAACAGGCAACCAGGGATTTGTAATTTCCCCCTCTCTCCTCAATTAGCTGAGAAATCAATTTTTTCCTTCTAGAACTTCACTCTTTACTACCATTAGAATATTTTATTACAGGAAATAAATATACATGATTTTTCCAGAATGAAATAAAAACGTCTCTTGCTAACATTTTCAATGGATTTCTGAGCCATTGTGAGGGACTGAGAGAAAAGTCTTCCCCCCCCACCCAAACCACACATCCTTCTCATCACTAGCATGCTCTGGTACTAACCTAAAGTCTCTAATCTTACTGCCATTTTAATCAGTGGCAAAACTCCCAATGATTTTAATGGTACAGAAGAAGGTCCTACAAAGAGGGGATGATTAGAATAAGCTTCTCCAACATCCCCATCCCCGCTTTTGGCTTAAGCAATAGCTAACAGCAGTGGTTGTGGTGGCTGCACCTGGCTAGAGTTGGACTCTCAGAAGACAGATAACAACAAAATAGCTGAGGGCCATAAAACTTACTCAACAACTGAGGGCTAGTTGAGCATGTGCGAACCAAAATACAGCTAGTATGAAAACATTACTGCAAGTCAATCATCTTACTCCATAAGTAGGGAGCAGCCCAGGGTCTACTGAGCTCTCCTGCACAGCAGTGAGCTGTATGCCAGGATCTCCCCTTGAACAGGGATGCCTGGATGCCTCTCAAGGTTGCTCCTCAAAATCGTCGGAATCCTGAATGTGTCAAATACCCAGTGAGAGAACTGGGAATTAGCACGCTTAAACTTTGAAATCTTAGCTAAGCGAGATAAAGTATTGCTTGTGCACAAATATTATCCTTTAGACATAAACTACCGACAAAGCCTAGAGCTAGGTCTGGATCCAGCCACACCTAGAAACCCCCTTAGAAAGGGGTTTACAATGCAAAGGTGTCCTCATGACTCAATTGGAGGGTCTCTCTGACAGTTTTGCCTCACCTCTACAGTAAATAATCAAGTGTACCTTGCCATTGAAGCTTGTTAAAGCATGGTCACATTTACTTTCAAACTTCGTTACAACCCTGGTATATGTCAATAAACATTGTAACCTTCTACAAGGGAACTGTGACACTCCATTCAGGACACTGAGAGCACTTAGGTGTGTAGAGAATGCTGGCAGTATATTATGGTCTAGCAGAATTTTAAGCCCCGGGTAAACATTTCTTGTTCTTAATTATATGTGTTGCAATAACGCTCACAAGCCATGCAGAGGAACAAAGCCTAATTGAAGCAGGTGTGGCAGGAACTCAAAAGGTCGTGAATCTAGTGTTCTTTGAAATGTGTGTTAACATAATCATCATTATGGCAAATTGTTCATCTCCTCTGGTTGGTATCTCTTATTTACTACAAGCTGAAGAGAAACTAAAAGCTGTATTATCTATGTTGCAGTAATGATCAAAACAACCTGATAGTGAGGGACTGTCCCTCTACCCAGAAAGAAACAAATCTTATTGTCCTAAAAGCCTGGATGAACAATACAAAAAAATACTGAGGGAGCAATGAAGCAACTCACTCAAATTCACACAGAAAACCTGTACAGGACGCCAAGCATCTCCCAGCTGAGCATAGGGGAAAGACATCTGCTGCTCAAACTGCAAAGACTTTTGCTGCATCTACACTGTGTTCAGCTCTGAGCTCACATGGTTCTGTGCTTCACTGGGCAGCTGTGTCATGATGGATGCCTCTGCCATAAACATGACTCAATTCTCTCTAGTGCCTGCAGTACTGGAGCCAAAAGCCACATCAAGGTGGGTCCTTAGGTAAACTGGTTCAAACACATTATATGTGTGGAAAGGCAGGGCTTGTTCCTATGCCACCCCTGGCTGTGCCAAGTTCTGCCAAGACTCACCCACTGGAACAAATGGATGAAAAGACATTTGGACCTCTTCCAAGGAGGGATCTCCAAACCAAACAATATCCACTGTAAGGTCACAAACCTTAAGTTTGTAAGTTAGAGTGGGAGGCCTTAATTTAATCACTAGCAACAGTAGCAAAAGGCTGGGCAGCTAGGGCCAGGTAATTTCTGTTCAGGTTAAATTACTGGCAAAGGCTAATGGGGTTTTGGGACTTCCAGAACTGACTACACCTGGATTTTCTTCCCATAATTCTTGTGACAGAGGCTGACAGTTCAGTGCCTCTCTATTCATGCCTCTGGTAGTTCAATGTACTAGGTGAAATGCCCAGGTGGACAAACTTTCTTCCATGCCTCAACATTTGATTTAAAGGGAGGTTGCAGTTTACTTTCCCTGATACTATTATAATGCTCTAGCATGTGTTGGTGTGTTGTTACTACAACTTGGCCTTGCCCACTGTGATAACCCATATAGTTCCAAACTAAAGTCAAGTTTGACTTTTTCTATTTGATGCTGAAACCAAACTCTGTAAAGGGCCTGAGATGAAATCTGGAGTCAGATGTGAACCTCAATATCACTCTTCTGATCACAGCCTGCTACTAGACTCTGAGGACTTAAAAATCCTAAAAAGATGGGTCTCCTTCCAGGTCACATGAACTCACACCTATCTCTAATGAACAAAATCCTGCCCAGAGAATGATGAGTTGGTAGCGTTCCTCCCTAGGAAAGTGTATTCGCTCATTCCCTGAGGGGCCACAAGTAGGGAGTGGTTTACAACCAGCAAGGCTGCTCCTCTTCTTGTAATCACTTAAATGTTAATCTCTCAAAATATTTGACTATCCTGCTGCACACTTCATACCCCATGACCCAGCTCCAAGATTTTCTCCTGTTAAGACAACCAAAGTCACTCATACACTGTGGACAGAAGCAACATCTGATTTTGCTTTTTTTTTTTTTTTTTTTAAATTGAATATAATGGAAAAGTCAACAGAGAAATCACAGATTTGCACATGTGAAGGAAGCCATCCTAAAATGTGTGCTTGTCTCCTAAAATATGAATCTGCCCTCTACTCTCTAATGTTAGTTTTCTTATTTTGACTTCTACAGGAAGCTTAATTCTAGCTTTCCTTGCATCTTTGTCCATGGAGAGGGCTCCAAATAAAAGACTTCGGTTTCTTGGCTATGAAGCTTTCAGCCAACCAGTTCAGCATAGATCAGTCACTGTGGTTAAAATGCACGGAACATGCAAGCCAACATGTGGGCTGGATAGTATGGAGCAGACACCTAAGACATATCTACCCCATGGATTCTGGTGGAGCCAGGCTTGCAGGACAACAATTCTACTCTACAGTGCACACTTTATTTATGATTTCTCAGGACATTATAAACAGTACACCTACCCCAAAGTCTACTGATAGTCTTGAAGCTGTTTGCTTTGCCTGTGTTGTTTGTAGATGTGTAACTTTCACTGAGGCCTAAGGCTACAGTTTACTTTCCTCTTCTTTCTTTCTATTATTACTAAGAACTCCCACAAGCTAACAACATTTAAATAAAGCCCAAACCAACATTCTGCCTTATTGGGAATGTCTACACTGGAAAACTTTTTGTCTTAGGATGCATTTCAGAAAGACCAGCAAATTTCTCTTACTTCTATCTTGTAAAATGCTGTCAGTGCACTTCTATTCTCCCATCCAGTGTCTCTGGCACATGTATACTTATAAAATAGCATTGCTGAGCAGACAGATCCCATCCCTTAAAAAAAAAAAAATTAAAATAAAAAAAAAAATTGCTGAGAGAGATATTGGGATGGGAACTCAACTACTTAGCTGCTGTGAAATAATTCCACCTGATGAGACTTAAATTTAAGACTTCACTCCACTACATCATAGAGATCTGCAAGGAGGACAATGTCTTTATCAGAGAGCCTTGAAGCAGATCGCCCTTGTTCTCCCAAAGAGCACAGCTTCAAAATATCATATCTCAGGGGCTGGAAAGCATAGTAGCAGCTATGAAGAACATCCAAACTGTTTTACCTTCTCATCCAACAGAAAGACATCATGTTTTGCCAGGAACAGTACTAAACACAGCATGATTTCTATTTTGACTACCATCCCAAGTACATGATCTATAAACTCAACAGAACTTTGAGAGTGATGGAAATACTGCCAGCTAAATGAAAGTGGACAGGTGATGGTTCAAGAGCACATTCTTTGCACATTCTTAAAAATATTGATGAATTAATTGCAGGAGTGAAACAGTCATGGAAAATCTATGATCTGAGCTTTGCTTTTAAGACCTGGCTATATCCTGATGCCTATTATTTATACTATGTTCATTGCTGTAATACAAAGAAGAAAAGACGGAACCACAATCAATCCTGAAGATAAAAAAAAAAATCATGAGTTACAAAATCACAAGACTAGCCAGACAGATCATGGAAATAAAGGAAGGGGAAAAAACAACAAAAAAGTCCCAAGCAATTAAAAAAACAACTGCTGGGTTCTCTTTTATTTGCCATTGCTGGCTGTACTCTAAGAGTGGTTTGTGAGACATGTTTTGAAACTTTGGCCATAAGCAGGAGGGTTGGAATTACTGCCTAACTAAAAAATTGAAAATATGAAAAGAAAATAAACCACTGGAATCCAGGAGGTTGATTTTCAAGAAATATGTCAGCTATTGTATTACTCATCGTAAAAATCACAGGAGCTGGCAACATGCAGTTCACCTAGTAACTCCCATCATAACACCTTCAGGGTAACACTATGAAATATGTATTTTCAGTTTTTCAGTTACAGCTGCCAGTTCTAAGCTTAATGCTGTCTGAGTTGGAATGGAGTGTCACTCTAGTACATACTCCCATACTTGGACGCTGCTTTGGGCTGCAGTCCTTTATCTCATCTATGAGTTACCCCAGCAGGATTACCATGGGTAATGGTTTTTATGATTTTGTGACTGTTTCTATTAAGATTAACAACGATTATCAGCAGTGGTGAGATAGCCTCTGTAAAGCCAAATTAGAGCTATCTTTTACATACAACTAAAATATGTCAGAGGAAAACAGGTTCCATTAATGTTTAACTCACCAGATACTTAACTATCCCTGTGGCAGGACTCCAGAAAACCACATTCCTATGGATTGTTTTGCAGAATCTCTCAGCCTCACTTAGCCACAGATCACTGACAAGCAGGGAGCACAACAGCTGCCTTAGCTAGTACTTAAAGATGTGCCTTTAAGTGTACCAACTGCACTTTTGTTTGCAAAGTGGTTGGGACCCTTGTGTTGATTTTGTGCATGATCAGACCTCACTTGGGCTCAGCAAAGGATAAAAACCAAAATAACTTCCTTTTTGTGAACAGACTTCTTTGTGAAGTACTTGGAGGACAAGCATGTCATGGCTTCTGCCTGTCACATAATGGCTTTTGCCCATCATATGAAAAAAATGCAAGTCACATCTATCAGATGACACAAATACAACTGCAAATGCAACAGGATGCATGTACAGCCCTGAAAACCGTCCTATCACAAAGCAGCCACTATGAGTTGAGGGGAAAGAATGATTTGGTGGGGTCCACAGGCTTTTTGCAGGTTTGTGTGAGCCACGACATACTCTTCAGCCGTGACTGAGAAGTTTGCCAGGAAAGAAGAGGGCAGACTAAGTAAGCCCTTTTGACCAGCTACGCTTAGCCAGCAGTAGTTTGGACACCCCCAGCTGGAGGAAGGCCAAAGGAGAAAAACTGGTTCACAGCAGGAAGGCCACTGACTGGACTGTACTGAATTTGGAAAACCATCATTTCCCACCTCCCAGCAGGCAAGGCACGGGGGAAGGTACATACAGAGGGAAAAGACAAAAGGAAAAGAAGCAGGAGTTGGAAAACTTAATTTAACTCGCCTCTGCCGTGGAAGTGTCTGGCTTTTAACAGCAAGTGGAACTGGCAAAACTTTGCTTTAGGGATTGCTGCAGGCACTGACACAGAAACAGAATCAAATCTGGCAGGAGCTGGGGGGAGGGACACAACCAGAGAAAACAGAGAGGGAACAGCATACTAAGTTGGAGATCTTGAAGATAAAAATAATTTTTGTATTTAAATCATTAAAATAACACTATTTTTATCTGCTATTTCCAAAATGAGCTATCATTAGCAGTTTTAATCATGGGCTGGGCTCTGCTGTCTGGTACAGGGCACAGCAATGAACTGCTTCAAACATGCCTAAGAACAGAGCTCGCTGCCATGACTCCTGACTGACAGTAGTGCAGGTGAGAGGAGGCTCCAGCTCAGCACTTACAATGGAAACATGAGCACACTCTGAAAACAGGGAATAAAAATAACATTATTGTGATGCCTCAAATAATGAGACGGATTTTTACCTGCAGATTTTTAACTTGCAGCTCTCTTCCACATTTTCTGGCCACTTTTTAACACTCCGTGGTAGGCGGAACAAAAGAATACTGTTTCCGGGCAAAGAGGCTGAAAAAACTCTAAATGATGGCTTCCCATAGGGCTCTTAAATGGACATTTCGTCTTCCCCTGACTTTAACCCACAGCCTCCCTAACACAGCTGGTAAACAGCATACAGCACTGGAGAATCATATAACAAGAAGATCAATTTATTCAGCTATAACTATGGGGTCTAGGTTCTTTTTTTTTTTCTGCATAATGCATTAAGTTTGGAATTTAATGGAAGTTGTCTCTTGTGTTTAACCCCTCCTGTGGCTTCAGATATACAGTGAATATTGAGTGTAGCAATGCTCGTCTGATTCCCAAGATAAGCAAAAAGAGCTTTCCTGCTTTGTTGGAATACAAAAGATTTATTGTTCTGAAGTGACATTTGCATAACTAATTCTGACCTGTGCAACAAAAAGCATATCCTGCATCTTCACCTCCTCTTGTATTCCCATCTGCTCAGTGAAAGCTGCCATTACTTCACTTGAAACAGAGCTGAAAGAGTATAAACACTTCAGCTTTATACAAATATTATTTTTCCAACTTACAGGGTCTGAAAATAGATAGCACTCATTTTAGCATTAAACTGTTATTTATGTGATTTTTTTATGACAGATCAGTCTCTGTGGAAAAAAAACTCCAATATTTAAAATATACACAATTAGGAACAATTCTGACTCAGAAAAACTCGAATGTGCCTCCACTCTCTGCTACAGAACCTCACCAGTACAAAACCATGCAACTCTATCTTCTAAGTAGTTTGAATGGAGTTTCTGAACCCAGTTAAGAAAGTTCAGAAACTCATCCAGTTAAGAAAGCCTGTTTATAGTGGCATGCTTCTCTCCACTCCTGCTCCCTCAAAGGTCATGCCACCAACAAAAACCTACTTCAAAATATGATACGGCTCATTCTTCATAATGGCAAGAGGGAAGGTGAATCATTTGTCCTGATGGAGGCACATATTCCCTCCAAAAACTTAATTTATATTTCTTCCCTCTATCTCTCTTACTACAAGAGTAATGAGGAATGTCCACGTTAAAGAGTCATTTGACCCTATCTTTGAGAGTCTATTTATTAAGTCCCAGTTTCCAAGAGGGAAATCTAGAAGCCCACCCAGTACAGGTGGAACAGAGCTTTAGAAAATATTTTAATAATGTCATGGTTAAGCTATTTCTATTAACTGTTAAGTATTCGATAGAGAAACATCCTGGCACTTCAGTTTATCTGCAAGGCTACTGAATGTGCTCAATGTCACATACAAGCTGAAAAATCCACAAGATCATAAAAAAATTAATCATATTCTCAATGTATAAGTATTGCTTATCTGAAGGCATCCCTTCCTTACTTACTGGCAGTTCTAAATGTCTGTCTTGTGATATTTGCTTAATGCAAAGACAATCTTGTCTGCCTTTTTAGGCGCATCCTCACTGGACAGGTGGGAGGAAAGCAGAGAAGTTTTGAAGTCTGTGTCTCAGGGAAAATGGCTGCATCTTCTGCTAAACTTCTGGGCAGCAGAACACATTAGGACCTATGGTAGGGCCAAAGAGGCTAATCCCAAAAGTGTTAGGAGCTTCCTGTTATGCTGTATTGTCAAGCCCTGCTGTGCTTCTCGTGGGGAATTGCATTTGTGATGGACAGAGTAGGTGAGCACATGGGTACAGTTCCTATTTTTCCCTTACACAGACAACTGTTGTGCTGGCTCATCGCTGCGACACCACAGCACGCCGTGCAGACGGAGCCCGGCCCTCAGCTCCCACAGCCCACTGCACAACCAAAGGCACACAGAAATCAAAAATAGTAACATGCTTGCTTGGCCAAACACTCACAAATGGCACTCTTATGGGGCTTTATTCATATGTAGTATAAGGCTTCATCATGCCTAACTTTCCAAACACCTTCAAGTAACTAAGTGCTGGCCTGGCACACAAACATGAGTTTAATGCATTAAATTAAAGGCATGGAGGTTTTAAAGTTTTATATGTGGATCCTCAACTCCATTTAAAGCTGACTTACCTATCTACAGGTTGTATTAGGAACAAGTCTAGTCCGTCTCAAAATTGAGAATTACCACACACAAAGTTGTTGTGGTTTACTCAATTACTTTTAAATCAACTATAAGCTCAAGAGGTTTGAATTCTGTATGTGAAAAAAGCTTTCACGTTACTTGACTGTCTACCTGCAGCCTTTTCAACAGTAATAAAGAAAGCTGGATAGACAGCAAAAAGTCATCTCTTCCAAATGCAAAATGGAAATTATTTGAAGGCTGTTCTCTGCACTGACAGCATGCAGCAACTCAGGTGGCAGAAAGCCAAATCTTTCTGCTGAAAATACAGTTAAGTCTTACTAAAGTTAACCTTTGCTACAGTTAAACTCTTGCCAAATATATGCCATCCAGTATATTCAAAAGAGCAGACTAAAGTAACTAAATCATAAAGGAAACTGTGTAAATAATACCTTGAAGCAGCTGCTCTGTCTTGCAAAGAGTTAATACAGACCAGTAGATATTTATTAATACTGTTTGTTCTCTGAGGAGACTGGCAAACACTTACCAACCCTCTCTGGTTTCAGAGAAACCTCCAGGAAAGGTTATGAAATATTTTAGTTTGGGGGGAGATGTTTGCTCAGTTTTTAAAGTAGTGAAAAAGAAGCACAGACATTAAGAGTGTGACAAATCACACAAAACAGGAAATTCGAAGTTATGCCTGACTCCCTCAGGTTCCCTTTGATGCAGCCAGGTTGCTTGGTGAGTCAGAAAAAGCATCACTCCTGTATTTGCCATTTTATGCTTTTGATTTTTGTTTTTATTAGCTTTACAAATATCCCTTTAAAACTACCAACACACACTTTCCTTGTAGGTTTGGAAATCAGGCAGCCATACCCATCCTCCCTTTTGAACGGCTCCTGCCACAAGCAGCTTTCCGGAGCCCTCAGCAGATCTCTCCTTTGGGGATGCCAGAGCAGAGCCCCCCTCACACTCACACACCTTTTCTGACAAGACATCTTATTTTTAATGTTGTTCCTCTTCGAAGCAAGGAAACACATATTTTGAGAACAACGACTCTCTCATGGAGAAGTCTTCAGGCCATTTTAAGAAAAATTACTAATTTGTTTCTTAAGCCTTATGAACACAAAAGATCTTCCCTATTCTCTTGGGCGAGGCCATAGAGAAATATCTGCACAAAGAGTTCCAGCTGCAAAAAACAGCAGTCAAGCTCCCCTGCTCATTGTTTGTTCACACCCCTCCTTGCACTTTCTCCTCCCTCACAGAGCAATCAGACCACACCTCACCACACCTCCCTCCCCCTCCAAAGGCCAGTTTGACCCAGAAGAGTTCTCCACTCTAGACGTCTATCTCACAACACAAACACAATAAAGATGTGGTATGAGGAGCAGCAACCCACGGCTAGGGTAATGAAAACTGCATATTTCAGCAGCAGTAGCACTGTTGAGGACAGAGAAAAGTCTCTGTGGATCTACGGCTGCTGTTACTCCTGGGACAAGGTCAGGCTGCCCAGCGCGCCAGGGACATGGGGAGACCTGCTGTCTGCTGCTGTCTCCAACCCACAGTCTGGTTTCAAATGTTCCTTGCCCTGAGACAGGAGATGTCACAGCCCTTCCAGGAGAGGAAACAGGGGCCCTGCAGTTAGTCTTTTCTTCCAGGCATCACTGCAAGGGCAGATGGGACTTGCCTAGGACTCATCTGTGTGGGTTATGATACTTTGGGCAGCTCTCCAAAGATTGATGTTTCTCTCCAGAAATATTTGCAGAAGCACCTCAGGCCTTATAGCCGTTTAAATCCACTATGAATGTAGATTGTAGGTTATTTTGACTCTGAAGTACAGAAAAAGGACTTTTGGTGTCTCAAGGCAGTTAACATTCATGGGAGACATCTGCGAAGACAGGTATTACTGTCTGTGACTGTTTCTTCAGCCATACAGAGACCAGGAGATGCCTCCTCTTCACAGGATGTTGAAAGAGTCAGAAAGAGTCTTGTTTTAAGAATGTATTTTTTTCCAAGAGGAAGAATATAAAAGGGACACAGAGTACTGCGAAGCACATACACCCTGTGTCTGATGTGCTACATCTGATTTTCCCTCAGTTCTGCAATGTAAACACAAAAAGTAAAATTCAACCAGTCACCTCAATTCTGCATTGTTTCAAGGGAAAAGTCTGATGAGCATTTACCTGAAACTACCACTGTTCTGAGAAAATGCTCTGCAAACCCAAACAAAAGTTTCACCTTTTGCTCTGAAACTTTTGCTGAATTGCAACTCGTATCTGTGATTTCAAAGGGCCTGATTCTGACTACAATTCCTTTTCTGTAAATTGGAAACAAGATCCTGTGGAGCAAGGAACAACACTTTAAGCCAAACTCAAATAACGGATCTGGAATTAAAAAAAATAATATATATATATATCTCAAATGCAGTCTTCAAATATAGCACAGTAATTGGAATGGACTGCCTCTTCAAATATCAGTTTAAGTGTCACATACACAAGTAGGAAATACTTCATAATTATGAAGAACAAAAGGCACAAACAGCATAAGTAAAACATAAAAAGATTTTAGGTACAATAGCATGGTTTGGAGCATGTAAATTGCAGGACTGCTGTTCAGTGTTTTAATTTCACCAGGTAGAAGAATTCGAACTGAGGTTCCTCACTTTTTCCACACACAACTAAGTCCATACTGAGCCTCTGTATTGCCCCCTCACAAGTGCACCTTTTATGTCAACAGCTGGAGCATGTTCAAGTCATGAGTTAGGGGTGCTTTGTGCCTCGAACCAGGACCCACATTCTCTAAGCATGATCTCAGCAACCAGGATTGGAAGTGACTGAGCAAACTGGCTTCAGCCACAGCTCTTATGGCTACCTCAAGCAAGGATGAGGTCTGCATGGCAAGAGTCTCTATCCTGTACAACAGAAAACTATATGTGTGTACACTGGTTGCTACTGAACCCAACCAGAACTGCAGTGGTATTTTACAACACACCAGTAAGTATGGGGAGAAGCTGTGTGCACACAAAGACTCACAGCTGCCCAATCAAAATAAGCATTTAAATGGATTAGCCAGACAACTGTGCTTTCAAACTTGCAATTGCTACACAGTTACATGATTCAGAGGGATTTATAAATATTTGTTTTTTCGGATAAAAGGAGGATATTAGCAGGGGTTTTTAAAGTGCATTCACTGCCACTATCTATCCCTCCCAGCCATAAACAAACAAATAAGGAAACAAAACAAAAAACAAAAACAAGGATGTTATGCATGCAAAATTTGTAGTCACAATTTAAGACTTGGGGATTTTGGTTTAAACTTAAATATAAAAAGACAACTTACTAATGTAAGGAGCATAAAAGAGCTCACTTTGTTTAGCTTTTTGAAGACCTCTGACCCTGAGGAATATTTGAGACATCTGGAATTTAAGGTAAACGCCTCTGACCAGAGGATGCTCCTACTCTGGTACTAGTTTACAAAATAATCTACAGATTCTAGTAAAACAGAATTCTATGCAATTTCTTGCTCTGGACCTAAATATAATCCACCCTCCCTAGTCTATTTGAAAAACTGTTTCCAAATAAGAAGTCTCATTTAACAAGTCCACATCCTTAACACACACAGAGGCTCCTCTGTCAGTCACTGATGGGCAAACATGTTTATGCGGAAGCTCTGTTCAGAGCTCCTTTTTACTGTGAGAAGCCATTTTCCTCCTAGAAAATAATGTTTATGAACCATTCTGTCCCCACACAGCAAGTTTTGAATGACAGATTCAGGAAAACGGTATTAAAAAGAAATTACTCTCTTTCATAATCCATCAGCTCAGCTAAAATAGTAAATCAGAGGAAAGTTAGACTCAAATGTAATCCCTTAGGAATAGAATCACTTTGAATAGATTTGAGGAAAAATACACATCCTTCTCAAATTCAGTAGCTTGGATGGTTATATTTGTCTCTGTCAAGTTACATGCAAAGAAGCAGAATAAGAGAATTTAATACCCTGGGGATATGTTATCTTGATAGATGCATCTAACTTCCACAACTGTTAATGGGAATTGTATACTGAGTGTGAAGAAAAGGGCATATGCATAAAAACACACACTTCTAATGATATTCAACCTTAGGAAAACTTTCTTTTGCTGACTTCTGTTGCAGAAATCCTGCTGCTGTGGCTTGCATTAGTGAGTTATCAGATTTCTTGGTAAAGAAGTATCTCCCAACAAAGCAACATCTCCTTTATCTGCCAAAGGTAAATTTGCTAACATATCCCCCGGGTATTAGCTGTTCCTTTTAATGCGCTTGCAAATGACTCCCTTCAGTTACCTTTGAGACCGTGAATCACTAACTGGCAATACCTTCCTGCTGAAATAAGGGAAAGAATAATCAGCTCCTTCATTTCTTTTTGAGGCTGAAATTTTTCTGGGCTTAAAGGAAAATAAAAACCACGGGTGAAACCTGTCCATTCTGAAATAAGTAGGTGTTTCACCCCTAAATACATCTCTTGAAAGTTCCTTGAAAGGTCCTTATCTTTGCTATTATTTCTAAAACACACGCAAACGATTCATTCACTATACTATAAAACTGAGTATTTTAAGGACAATGGCTTCTATATGTGTGTAAAGTCCAGTAGGTAAGACCCTACATTAAAATAATTAACGGTGAGCATTAAAAAACCTGCGTGTAGGAACACAACAGGTCTCACTCCATACAATAATGCATTACTCACTGCTTGCAGCAGCCAGTCCCCAGAAGGGCTGGCATTACAATGTAAGGTGAGGACATTCCCACATTAGGTGTCCCTCAGCAGGAAGGGACTTGCCAGTCTAAAATATTTAGTTTACGTGCCTGAAGATTTGTGAGAGACTGCAGGCTCTTACACTTGGTTTATGATGAGACACAACAAAATTGTAAATTTGGAATGTACACATGGAGTTGGATTTCTAGGGTTTTCCCCTCCCAGCTGCTTTAGATACAGTCACTGTTACTGTAAATCCACTGTTTCAGTCCTTAAGCTATATCTTTAGTCATTCTTAAGACCATAATCTTTCACGAGGATTCCAAGACAGCATATACACTTACAAGCTTGTTTAGAAGAAACATTGCAAAGAAAAAACTAATTTAAGTGCCAACAAAACAATTCCTTTTACTGAAGAGAAAGCTAGGAAGAGATAAGACAGAAACACAAGAGCAACGGTATCAAGCAGCAGCTCAGAACCTACCTTTGCCTCTCAATTTTCATCTTAATATCTCAAACTTCATCCAGTTATTTCAACCATTTTTTTTCTAACAACTGAGAACTATTAAAAGCAAAATATGATGACAATTCATAAAATTTAAATGGTGCCATTCATTTCTAGCACAACATAATGTTCCTCTTCCTGCTGCTGCAGGACAGATGATGTTTACTGTTACATATATTAGTCAAATGTAATAGGATAAAATCTTCAGCAGATGCTAACCTGTGATTTCTGAGTGTTGCTATGTCAGATTATCCTTGCTGACGTTTAACAGTTTAGAGCCATGGAATGTTCCTGGATATTGGTCATAGCACATCATCATCCCTCATCTGGAGGGCACTTATTGAACTGTAGAAATCAGTAATGGTCTGCAGGATGTCTAAGGGCTGCTATGAAATGCCTTGATCATTTTAATCAAATGCCAAATGGATTAATAATTATGTCACGAAAATACTATTTCAACAACTGTCATTGAGGAGGCTGTGTTTAACATGGTCATAGCAGCTGAACTACTCAGCATCCCTTTAAACACCAAGAGCCACTTGCTTATTTTGTTATGGTTTCTGGTGTAACTGTTCAGTGACATGGGCAGCTCATTCTCTAAAGCTGTCACTTTGGCATTTTTTACAAATACTGCACTCATGTAGAACACAGTATGTTTCCAAAAGTGTTCTCATAAAACAAAACAGTTCCAAGCTTTCCAAACACAGTAATAGCTTAGGCTATACCAGAGGAAAGTGCTGCACAGGAATAGAGACTTTTTTTAATTTCTTGGATATAAAATTTTATAACTCATGAATATTTGAAATATCCTTGTACAGCATTAGTTAGCAGAGTGGTTTAACTGTTTGTTACTTCTGGAGATGCTAGTCCTAATTCTGAGAGGGATGTGAGCGATACCAGCTTGATGGTGGTAACCTGCTGCACCACATATTCATAGGTTACAGGACCTCTATGACTCTGGATGATATCCCCAGTCTGGTCTTCTAAAAGTGAAGCCATTTCACTCAGCTAGTTTTGCAAAGCCCCAGTTTATCTGGGTATATTTTTAACATGCAAAACCCTGTCTTGATTTAGAGATTCACATTGGAAAGACCATCACGTTCCTTGGCAGGGCACTAATAATAAAAGTATCCTGTTTGTTAAAAATGCTCACCTTGTTTCTGAAGTGGTTTCATTCACCTACAGCTTTCATTTGTTGGAACGGATGCTTGTTCACCTTTCATAATATCCTCCCCCACAGAGTCTAAAATATCAGGGTAGCACAGCTTAACACCTTGTTTTCCATCAACTAAGTGTGGTAAACTTCCATGTGAGCTCTCCCACACACAACTTAGCACACTGTCAGAGCAGATTTAGCCAGGTTGCATTACCTTACCTTTGCCTGGAGGCAAATGCTCCCAGTTACTGGTGTTTGTTATTTGTGCTATCTTATTAAGGCATGGTAAAGTGCATGCATATCTGACCAAAACTGTATCCAGCCAGGGAATAGCAGCTGTAGCTATTTCCAATTCTTCATAAGCTCAAAACCACAACAGTTCATAATTTTGAAAAGGTGGGTAATCATTAACATTAAACTCTTCTTTGAAAATGTCTTTTTAAGAGAGCATGATTCCCTAAATAAACAGTACCTCCTCCTTCCCTATCCACTGTAGGCCTAAGGACAATAGAGTGGAAATTGATGCCCTGGTAAAAGCAAACTACATCTCAGTTTCAAAAGCATAAAATGGAAACTTAAATCAAAACCCACCTTTTAAGGGGAAAAGTGATGGTTTTACATGTAGTGTAACTACTCATGCTAAGCAACAGCTTGGAAATGCAGGTGTCAGTGTTTTCTATTTCTAGGAATGTGGTTATGATAGTGGAAAATGTGCCTTGTCATTAACTTCCAAGGGTAAGATACTTCAAATAATTAGTGGTTTGCTTCCAGCATTTGCTACCCACCTTCACCCGTGAGAAGGACAATAAGTTTCTGACTTCAAACTACCAGTAGGTATGTGCCCGATAATCATACTGCAAACCACCAGAACAAAAAAGCCTAGTTAGGGAATGTGCAAATTGGCTGAACCATGAATAATATATATATGTGGACAGCCGAGGAAAGTGTCAGGCCTTAAATGGTCAAACAGCAGCAAGTTACCACAGCTTCCTTGTGCCCCATCAAGCTCCGAGCACACAGCCTCTTAACCTGAGAAAAATAGGGGAGAAAAGAAGTGCTAATATCTTATTGAACTTGACAGGGTGTTTGAGACTGATGAGAATTTCTGGATGATCTGAGGGCTTTAATCCAGAATTTCTGTTTCAAAAGAACAGTGTCTATGACTCTCTTTGAACCTCAATTTCCTAATCACAATAAACAAGTATTGAAACAATGTCTGTTCACTACCCAAAAGTGTTATAATTGTCTATAGAAACTGTAATTAACACATCATTGCATTATTTTTTTGCTATGTTAAGCAGCACTAGTTGAAACTGTGGAAATACTACTATAAATAACTGTACTGAAGTTAAATGGTGGTATCAAAAATACAGTGGATTAAATCATTTGGCTCTCCAGAGATTAAGAGGCTTCTCATTACCTAGCTGACTGCTTTAATCATAGGTCAAGATCCAAAAGCTGTAGTTATAAGTGATCAACAAATCTTGTCTCCTCCTCCCATGTAAAAGAAAGAGCTTCTAATCATCTCCAGTCTGTATAAGAGGAGCTGTCATGGCTCATACAGATACTTTGATATCTTCCTTTTATAGTCAAATAAACATTTTTTCAACAACTCAGTGGGATATGCCCAAGGCCTCATTCTGAATCCCAGCTCCCAAATACTGGTGATTTAATTTAAATCACATTTTTATTTTCCTTTATACACATTAAAGGCAAGGGACATATACATGCAAGAACTCCTAGGTTGTTTCTTGCACTAATATTCATGACACCAGTGTGGCCTCAGGGGAGAGTGGGAACAGCAAAACCCGCAGCCAGAGAGAAACTTCAAGGTAAAAGTATAAAATGTGAGAAGTAAAGAGTATGTGAGCAAGAAGTTGATGAAGAAAGAAAAACAAACAAACAAATAAGCGCTTTTTGTTGTATTTTCTTTTCCAGGGTAGTTTCCCAATCTCTTCCCACTGAATGTTTTCCTATATCTATTATCCAGAGCAAAAAGAGAGCAGATATGGCTTTAGTTACAACCAGACAATGCGGTATTCCCGTTTACATGCAAACTTGGACTATGATAGCTTTGAAAGCCTGATGGCCTGGCACTGTACATAAGAGACGAGACTACTACAAATGCAATAAAAGGATCAGCTGCCCAGATTTTTGACTTAAGGCATTCCCTTGTGATAAAGTTGGGTGAGGAAGTGGAAGAACAGACTGAGAGAAAGAAGGGAAATTCAATAGCCCAGAAGCATGTATCACTGACCTAGTTACTTTGTGAAAGCTTAAATAAAGAGGCTTACGAAGTCCTGACTATTACATGGTCCCCTCTGATCTTTTCATGAGGATGAGAAACGGTTGTTTTCAGTTTAGAAAGGAAAAAAAGATTCTGTATGTAAAGTCTCTCTTTGTTGTGCTGTGAACTCCCTGGAGAGAATATCAGCCACCCTGCAGGGGCTGGAATAATGAATGAATCCATCAGGGAACAGGCTTTCTTCTCCTGCGACATGCTTTGGGGGACCACCCACACACATGTCAACCCTTTCTCTGCAAAGCGCTGCCTCTAAAGCCTGCCCTGTCTCAGCCAGCCAGGATCCTTCATTCCAGAGCCCTTCACTGATGGAGTTTAGATACTCTCAGGCTGAGGGGTAACATGACCACGGGTCTCCTACTTTCAGGGCAAAAGCTCTAACCACGGTAAGCAAAGGAGGCAAGGCAACCGTGAAAATCGGTAATGGGAGCTGTGGGGAGGTAGAAGGGACACAGCAGGGCAGCTGGCCAATTGCCACAGCAGAGTCACTGCAGAATCATAGATCTCCTTGTATGCCAGAGACGAATGAGAAGGGTAATTGCTCCATGCTTGCAGGCAGAACTGGTCAAAGGAAATAAAAGATCAACCACCACCTGCAAATGACAGCTCTTCTCTTGAAATCTTCACTGGCTCCTGGTTACAGATTGACAGATTTGTGCTGTTCAAAGTTTCATTTAATTCTTCCCATTAGTGGGTAGAATTTCATCCCTAGTGGGAAGAAAACACATGAAGATTTACTTCTTCATTCCTGCACCCTGTATGGAATTTGGTCAGGACAGCCAGGTAACACTAAAACCAGGGGAGTAGCTAAAATGGTAAGAAATGTCTCCCTTTGAGCACTGAGACCTTTCTGAAACTGTTGCTGAAATTGTGTTAGCCAAACCACTTCTGCATTCCAACTTTATATAATGATAATGTCAGTAGTATCTAAGCTCTAATTAGACTCAGAGATCAGGCCAGATCCATATCTAGAGGCACACAAAAATCCTGGACAGGTGCTTCTGCTTCCTTCTCTGAAAATAACCAGAGGTGATAACCCATTAGTAATCATCTGTGGTCTGCTTCAAAGTTCAGCCTCTTGTACAGCAACATTAAAGATGTGCTTATATTAGTTAGTGAGATGAAATCTACAAAATTGCCACATTATCATCCAAAAGCCCCAGGCACCATCTAACCATGCCAACAGGTGATGTATATGCATGATAAACTTGATTCCATTCTGGTCTGCAGAATGCACAGCAGGATTAAAAATGGAGGGAGCTGGTTCACCTGTATCTCACATCTAAAATAGTTAGATCCAGGAGAACTACAGATCAAAACTTGGTAAATATAACTGAACGCCCTTTTCTTTCTAAGTCAATACAAGGAGTACCATCTCACTTATGACCCTTTTGGGTGAAATGTTAAAAAAATTAAAAACCAAATCCATATTCTGAGGAGGTATTTGCTCCTTAGTCCTCATTTTCCATTCTCCACTTTTCTTCCTTGTTAATTACACCAGTGCTAGAAGCTTATCAGTGATGAGGAAGCTTCAGTTTAGGCAGTTTACAGCCTAGGAAATGTACACAAGTGTTTTCAAAGGAAAGGTCTGGTCTAGATGAGAATCTTACATATTTATCTTTTATTTGGGACTATCTGTCTCAAATCAATTCATCTGCATCCTCCAAAATTCTCCTCCCGTGACTCCTTCTGGGCAAAAATCCTTACTGATACCTTACAAGAAGTTTGGAAGCATCCTTTTTCCCTTGGCTGTCTGAACTCTCCCATTCCTAATATTCTGAGGACTTCAAAAAGCTGCAGGCAAATTACTCTTTTACTCCTAGAAAGAGAATCAGATCACTCTGGCTCCTGTAAGACTGATACCACAGAAGACCCCTCGAGGGAATTACAGCCTCATAACATACAGTTGCCTATTATTTATTCTGTGGCCAGATTCTCAGCTGGTATAAATCAGGGCAGGTTCCTTGCCTTCAAGAGAGTAAGCTGATTTAT
Organism: Margarornis squamiger; assembly: GCA_035222235.1. Classification (NCBI taxonomy): domain Eukaryota; kingdom Metazoa; phylum Chordata; class Aves; order Passeriformes; family Furnariidae; genus Margarornis; species Margarornis squamiger. The sequence continues at coordinate 40,445,791 of JAWWTY010000077.1, read as the reverse complement.
GCCAGCTGACAGTCTGGCCCTGCATGCCTTCCACTTGCACAATGCTAGGTTTTAAAGAGACCTGTTAAAGTGCCCCAGGCACGTAAGAACCACGGTTGGGTCTTTACTCGGAAAATGTTGCTCTGAGGAGTGAAAATGTGAGGCCTTCCCACTGCTCTCTGAGTGCACTGTTCAAATTCACTTGCTTTTCTAAAAGAAGGAAGTCTCTAAGCCCTGACAGAGCCACAACAGCCTTGAGAACAAAACATGGATTTTCTAATGTCCCCTGCATAGACCAGTTTTTTTAACTGAGCTTAAATGCTGCATTAAATGAAACTCATGGGCAGTGTTTTGGAGAAACCGTTCTGTTGCACAGGGGGCAGAGGGGATCTTTTAAAACTTGTATTACTGGTCCCTATAAACAAACTATAAAGAATGTGGTGTGACTTTCAAATCACTGGCTGAGCTTATGGCTTTGCCAGCTTGATAAATCTTTCCTTTACATCTTAAACCCTCAGATTTCTACTTATAAAGCAAGCCAGCACCTTGTTTGAGGGTGTGGGCTGAAGTCCTCAGTAACAAACAATCTAGTAGGAAATAGAAGACAGCTTTCTAATACCTCTGGTTTCAGACTGCTGTTTCAAAGGCACAGTGTTAATCCCAGGTGTCACTGTAGTCATGTACCTGCTGGGTTGTAAACTGGAAGATGCTTTAAGTGTGAGAAAGCAGACTCTCCTACCTGTTCCTGGAATCTATTAATTTCAGTCAGATTTTTGCAAAAATACTACTCTGGGTGAGTGGAGAACTGGAATCCTGAAAACAGACTACAAGGACTGTTAGTAATCAAAACTGTGGCTTCTTTGCATGATAGAAATTTCTGAATACAGCTTATTATTATGATATGAAACAAAGACTAGAAGACACACCAGTCATTCAGAGCACTGCCATTCCCACCCAACAAGGAGAAAATGAACGCATGGCTACAGGTCAGTGTTAAAAGTACTGTCAGGAAAATGTTTTTCCTGCCCCAGAAAGTGCTTCAACATTTCATACATTTTCATATTCACAACCAGAGTGAAACCAAAATCATTTGAAGTGGTGGGTGTGGGGACGTCTGTGCATGCACGCACAGCAAGAGGGTGACAACCCTCCAAGGTCCTGGGAGAGTGGATAGGGGGAGCTCCAGTTTCAAGTGTGCATTCTGTCAGACCATGCACTTGAGCCTGCCTTTCTTCCATTGACCAGTGATTATTCTAATTATTGATTAATGATTATTTCTCTTCCTATATCAGAAATTCCACTGTGGACTGTGGAAGAAAAAAAGAAAAAGGAAAAAAACCGAAAAGGTTTCCTGATGAAAATTTAATGGAAACTGGTACGTTTCCACAAATTGTTTCAGTTTTGACAAATCAGCATTTTCCCATGAAAAACAGTGTCAAAAACTCTCAACCAACTCTAATTCTAACCAGATTAACTCAGGGATGAATGCCAGCAGGAAGTTCTTCTAAATACCAGTTGTTTGAGCAAAGGAAAACTACTCTTTCCCCAGACGATCTTCCCAGAGGTGAAAAAGCTTTAAAACCCATATGAAAAAAAGCACAGGTAGTTCCAGCTGTAACAATTACAAAGGCATTCACAGGAAGAGACAGAGCAAGGAAAGGGCATATTAAAAAAATGCACAAACATGGACAAATCAACAACTAGTATTTCCCCTGACACTGCTAATGTTACTGTTTCTTAAAATCTAAAAGAGTGGCTAAACTTTGGCACAAGGCAAACAAATGAACCTTAGTCCATATGAACTGCAGGGCAGACCCCTTCATACATGGTTCAATTTAAGTTCTGTTTAAATCCCTAGAAGCTAATGGACACACACAAATGAGAGCATGCCGTCACCAGCAGAAACAGAATTAAGCAACTCCTGATGAGATTTATTAGTTCTAATACTCCTCTAGATGAGTTTTTCCATTAGTGGATGGCATTTGAAGCAGTTTGCTCTCTCTCTCTCTGCCTATCTTACCCTAAACACCAGAACACATCTAAATCTGTGTTCTTTCAGGCAGTGGGATATAAATGATTGTACTCAACCAATGCCAGTGCTGCTGCTCTGTCGTTATGTCAGAACAAAGACATGATATGAAAACCAACCACTGAGGACTTAGCTGGGTCAGTAAGAATCCAATTCCACAGATCTTTAGTATTGACTCATTGCTTACAGTGGCATACAGATCAGTGGCACTTGCCTTAACTATAGTGCTCTGTCGCTGTGTGTGTGCCCACTCCTTGCTGTAAAATTCCCTGTGGTTAGAAGTTTCTCCACTGTTTCTTAATACAACGCTTATCACTTCCACCTGCCAGTGAAGTTAAACTTCAAAAGGACTTTGTCTGTCAAAAACAAAGCATACTCTTTCTGATTTATTTTAGTCTATTTTAACCTTCCAGAATCAGAGTTCATAAAAAAGCACAAGGATTTTGTCATCACCTTTTACTTTATTCTTGATTTAAGAGTTTAAAAACCAGTTCCCATTATCCTGTAGGGGGAAAAAAAAGGAACAAACCGCCCTCTAACACCAACAAAATTTAAGGCTAAAGACCTAGGAAGTAAACCAAAATCTCAGCACTAAATCTCTTAGACTAGGGCTCAGACAAACTTTCTTTTTCTTATCAGGACTGGCTCTCCACTACTTCATGCTGGAAATCCCTTGTACTCTCCAACAACTGCACAGACTGGGTGATATATTAGACAATTGTACTGAGTTTGCAATGCTCTGGCAATACAAACTAATCTCCTTGGGATGTGCCTACCTGGGTATTTCCCCTGAGTCAATACTATATACAAGGGCTCCTATGTGAAAAAGGAGATGATGCACCACAGGTCTCCCACCCACCTCAAAACATCCTTTCATTCCTCTGCTCACCAGGTGCCAGAAGGGCTGTGAGAACCATGGGCAGATCAGGAATGTAACAACTCACCTCCCTCCTGCTGATCCCAGAACCACAAAAGTGGCTGGAAGCCCTGCCTTTCACTGTGCCTCCAACTCTCAGTTGCAGCCATGCCAGCCAGTGTAGACACTGCGCCCTTCCAGATCAAAATCTGTCACTGAACTAGCAATAATATTTCATACCTAGCTGATTCAAATGCAGCCTGTTACACAAAACCCAAGAGTAACAGATTAGGCCCCACTAGTTGGTTTTGCTCATTCTGGCTATACTGAAAGTAAGGCACAGCTCTTCCGAGGTCTGAGAAGTGACAGAATGCTAGAAGAGTACATATGGCACATGCACCCAGTATTGACAAAAAAGTTTCTATGTTAAAAATGCAACAATTATCACATTAAAAACATCTTGCAGAGGAAATATAAGCATCGGAAACTTCAGTAACTGGTGCTACAGTGATACTATGCTCCTAAATTCTGAGTTAACCTTGTCAAAATGACAACTTTTATCAGGCATCATTATAGGACTCTGCATCTTTGAAACTAACAATTCATCCCAGAAAGGAGTATTTAACTCTGAAGCAATGTTGTTTGGCTACATATAGGTTATATAATAGTAGGTGCTCATAAAATAGAAATGAAAAATATTATGAATATGAAAAAAATCTGAATTATTCAATTGCCCTTTCTTTTTGAAATTGCTTATGAAATTGTTTCAGAAAATCTGCTACAACTCTATGTAACTCTACTAATGCTAATGGAAATATATTCATTTGCAGCAGCTTAAGATCTGGCTCATCATTTTTTAATAGAAACCATTCCTATACAGAATTCAACACCTGCATATTATAGAAGCATGTTAATGCCAAGGAGCCAAAAATAGCAATTAAATAAAAGCATTTTTCAAAGTCTTAGGTATAAAAGCCTCAGAATCCAAGGATACCCCATAAATAGAAGAATATGCAATAATACCTCTTATCTATTCCTACTTCTCTCCTGAAATATCTGAAAAATCACCAGTTTTAATGGGGGGTAGGAACGCATTTTAGCCTCAATCATGTTATAAACATGTTTCATCATGTTACAAGATATTTGTTCTCCTAATTCCTTCTTGCAAATATCTGAAGCTCTAAACTTGATTTTCACACTACGAAATTAACTAACTATGATATAGCTCTTAAAATATTAAAGTGACAGTAAGGCAAGCAGAGTTTGGCTGAATGGAGAAATTAAGTTCCTGATGTTCAGAGATGAACAATTATTACAGAGATGATTTCAAGGAACAAATTTCTGATTATGATAACTCAAATATAAATTGCAGATTCATATTCACTTGGACACAGAAGCGTCAATTACTTATGTGGGCAACTCCTGATTTGCACTGCCATTTACTGATTAAATGCTCAATATAGCGTTCACAGTCATTCAAAAAAAATCACACCTTGTCCCTTTACTCTACAGAAAAAAAACCCTTAATTACTTGTGTGTAGTACAGGACATAAAAGCATCTTTTTCAAAGCAGATCATTCCTATCAAGCCTGTTCAGGTACTTGTGGCTTTGCCCAGAATCTTTATGGGAATGTGTCATTCCTGTCTAATATTTTTCTGTGAAGAATGTTAAAATGAAATTTTAGCTGGGGCTTTATTAACTTATCCAGCAAGAGTCAACTGGTTAGTAGGCATACCTGGGAACTGAGCTCTCCTAAGACTGGTATCTCTCCTTTTTCAACCTCACTGAACTGAGCTATTACAAAGTAGCTCTTTTTTTCTTCTTTCTGTTTTGTTTTTCCCAAAACATTTGGCAGCTCTAGTTTTCATTTTGATGTCAAATAACTACCAACCAAACCTCACACTTTCTGCCCCAGAGAACTGTTGCTTTCTGACCAACTCATCCTATCATACTCACAGTATAATCCTACAGTGATTATTAAAACAGCTCTTGGAGCTATAAGGATAGATTATCTGACAACAGATCTACTCAGTTTTAGTTATTGTAGGGTGTAGATGAAGATCAGTATGAAAAGTGCTGAACTGTAACCAGTCTACATACTTTTACCTCACTGGACCTATGACAAGAAAGAACAAACTCTGAGCTATGGCCTCTTTTAAAAATCTACCTGTCCTTTGAGACTGTCTCTAACTGGTTGAGTGGGGGGAAAAAAGGTATAATAATAAATAACACAAGATTAACAAAAGTGGAGCATTTTCACTGAAAGTCTTTTTTTGTGATGGGAATCCACAAAAATCTGGGGTTGGGGTCAAAATAAAGGTCATGACTAGTTGAGCATGATTTATAGTAATAAGAAATAAGAAAATTATATATCAAAATTCAACAAGCAGCTGAACACCTCAAATTAAAAACAATATAATTTTGAGCCCTGGGACACTATAGTGTCTTATTTTTACACTGCTTTTTACTTCTGCCCTAAGCTTCCATGAGTAACTTCGCAGGTATGTAAAACCTGTTGACTTTGACAGGATTATTAATGAAGCATGAAGGTATTCATAACTTTACATAGCTAATGGCAGTAGCTACACAAGGGTTATCTACTTTATGCTATTGTGGTTCAGCCACAATTTTGAGATCACTATGGACCACAATGGAGAATCAGAGGGCACAGAGCAAAGTTTGTACAAGCCCAGTTGTCTGCACATCTTACCTGAAGACTAAAAGTAGATGTGATATCGGAAGACATGTCCAAAATCTACTTAATTCTTCAAAAGTGTTTCAGATGCAGTTTTGCTGCAATCTGCAGTTCTCTCTTTAGGTTCACTGGTTGTGCTGCAACATGATTTAGGGCCTAACCTTACTGGTTATGGATGTTAGTTCACAGCTGTGGGCAACTACTGCTAGGACAGAGGCAGAAAGCTTCTCAGGGTAAGGACCCTGTTTTTGCAGACGAATTTTAAGATCTTAGTACATTATCAATTATGGTATGAAGAATATTGCAAACCACAGCTTAAAAAACCTAAGGATGCCTTGGCATAAGCAGAGCAAGGAATGGAAAGTGTCACTGAGTCAAACAACATGCTCAGACAGTGTTACAGGAGTGACTGCTACTCAGTCCGACTGCTCACAGTCACGGCTAAACTCCGCTGTTGGCAGAAACTCACACACGGAAACCAAGTTTTTGGTAACCAGCTGCAGATCCACGCGGAGCGGGCTCTGTGGCCACGCACAGGCCCTCCGCTTTGAAAGCCAGCATGCAGCGGCTCAGGCCATGTCCACCCGAGGCAGCTCCCAGCCCTCTCCCCCAGGCTGTGCGGGGGGACCCGGTCCCATCCCGAGCGCGCTCCGAAGGGCGCGGGGGGCTCGGGTCCGCCCGGTCCCGCAGCCCCCGGCACCAGGTGCGGGGGCAGCCGCAGCAGCTGCGGGCAGGGCCAGCCAGCCGTGCCCCCGGCGACAGCGGGCAGCCCCCGAGATGCCCTCTCCGGGCTCCTCCGGCCCGAGCAGACCCTGCTGATTTCCTGCCAAATCCGCTCTTTCCTCCCCCCTTCTTCCCTCCATGGACGGACCTCAGCGCTGGCCGCGAAACCCCGAGATTCCCGGTCCTTTCTTTCCCCGCTTGCTTTCCCGCAGGGCCATCAACAAGCACGCTCACCCCTCCCGAAACCTTTCCAGCCTGCAAACTTTCTCAGCAGCCGTGTCCCCCGCCTCCCGCGGCGCACTCCTGCCCCCTGCCCCTCCGGCCCCCGCAGCTGTCAAGCGGCAGCCCGGGCCGGCGCGCACTTACCCCGAAGCAGAGCGGGGACCGAGGTGCCCATGAGGACCCAGAGGCAGAGGCGCAGCAGCAGCCGCCGGAGGCTGCTGGGCAGGCGGGGAGTCATCGCGGAGCGGGCTCGGCGCGGCCGGCGGAGCCGCGGGCGGGGCGCGGGGGCGGCCGGGGAGGCCGCGGCGGGGAGCGGGGCTGCGCGGCTCCGCTGCTCGGCACCGCGGGTGACTCACTGAAAAACTTCACTCCGGCGCTGCAGGGGAAACAGGAAATCTTAAAACTTCGCAAACAGCTGGGCAGGACTTTCTTGGTCTTACAGTAGTTCCTTCTCCCCCTTCCCGCAGTCACCCCCTCCCCTGCGCTCGCCCTTTTTCTTTTTTCTTTTTTCTTTTTTTTTTTTTTTCTTTTAACATGAAACCTCACCCAGTTTGGTGTCAATCATCTGCCAGAGGCCAGCCCCTCTCAGGTCTGGCTCTCCCACCAGCCCCGACGTGCAGCCCGGAGCCCTGCGCCTGCCTCCCTCCGAGGCGGGGACCGGCCACCGCCACCCGCCGGGCCCCGGCGCTGCACGGGGACTTGGCACAAGGCTCAAGGTCGGGCGGAAACCGCCGGCTTTTCAACTCCCTACGAGTTGAAATAGACCCAGTCGTGCCATTTGGGGCATGGGGACGTTCCAGAGCACATCCTCGCATCCGTAACCCTGACCCTAAGGATGCTACTGCAGCCTGTTTCCCCCTCTGCGGAGCTGGTATCGGAAAGAAGGACGTAAGCCCCAGATAAATTAAAGCAGGGGAGGTTGAAGTCAGGGTAATAGTAGGAAACGTTCACACAGACTAGCTGGACGCTCAGCTTGCAGATGTTGAAGCTGACTGGAACAACTTGTCACCTGCTTCCTATTTTGCACTTTGCTCCCAAACGGGCTGGATGTGCACTTCTTGGTCTCAAATATTGTGTATGTGACACAGAATTAGTTCGTCTCCATCCCACCCCAAAGTAGCTTTTACCAGAGATTTTGCCTTCTTCAGAAGGGAGGAGTTGCACTTATGATTCAGGAGTAGGACCACACTGGTGATGTCAGCTTTGTATGGCCCAGTCAGAAACCATAAGAACCATTAGACTTTCAACCTGAATAAGGCTGGAGCTTTCTGCCAGTATAAATCCAGCCATTGCATAGCCAGCAGTTGTCTTGAGACTCATTTTTGGCTCACAGTCTTCCTTCCTCCCTGAGTTAAATGGCTGGGCATTGATTGAAGGGCAAATTGATGCACATGGGGATAATTTGAAGGTTTTTGTTCAAAGGTTGGTGATTTGCTTTTGTCTCAGTTACAGCACTTGTTAGAGATACAGATCTGGGTATTTTGGGAAAAGGGCTAAGCCCTCAGGGGGAATATATGTAATCATGCTCTGACTGTCCCAGATCAACTCTGCTTGATTTGGAAATGTTTGCATAAAGAATTTAATTGGGCTATAACAGATGTTTTAAAAAAATAAATCATTGTGATTTTATGTAAATTTAGTTTTAAAAACTCCCTAAATGCATATTTTCACCATGCAGTCTCAGTTTATGGTGCAAAAATCTCATAAACCTCTCCAAGAGCATTTTCTTCTCCCCCAACCCCTTTAAATATAGTCAAGATTCACTCAAAGATAGTCACCACCTTCCAGAGGTAAGAAAAATTTTGGACTTCCCTTTGAGCACAGACTGGAGTGTTCTTATCAGCTCCTGTGCACTATCTCTGTGCTATAAGCTTGCCTGTGTTTTCAGTACCCACTTAAAAGCATTTCTCAACCCCCATCAGTATATATTGTGTGCTGTACATTGCTGTCTCCTTGTAGCTGTCAAGTTGCAGGTGCCAAAGAGTTGCTGTTTGCTTGGAAAGCTGGCTGTGTATGCTGAACTCTCCTGTTAGTTTTCGGTGACCAACTTCCAACGTGAAAAAGAAGTTTAAAAGCCACTACATACAGATTTAATGCTACTATTCAAAGCTGTCACAATCCAGGTCTGACTTGGCAAGCTGGCCTCTGCCTCACTTGCATCTCTACCTAACATGAGTGCCATGGCTCTTCTTCCACATGGGCATGTTCTGACCAGTCTTTTTCATCCAGGGTCTCGCAGTAGGAGAGGGACTTGCAGGAGATGGAGGCCTCGGGAAGGGCTGTACTCAGGTCTCCAGCAGTCTCACACCCTTGAGTGCAGCCGGGCATCACAGTCCCTCTCTCTCACAGGAGGTGATATCGTACCTGTTACCCACTAAGTGAGGAGTCTGCTACAGGTGGACTCCAGAAGTCTGGAATTTACACATAAGCACTGTTTTTATTTTCACAGATATATCATGCAGTGTGGATTGTGCTACAGCTGTGCTTTGGATGTTCAGAGAACCCATGAGAGTGGTAGATGCTACCAGAAAGTTTTTGGGTGGAGGAAATGTCTTTCTGGATATCCTCAGTGGAGGAGTAATAACTTTGTCACCCATAGACTATATGGAAGTTGAAGTAACTCCAGTTTGGTTTACAGATTTCTCCCAGACAGGCTTATTAGCAAAAGCTCATGTTCTGCCTTTTTGAGTACTACAAGCCTCCCTGTTAGGGCCCAAATGCAGCTTAATCAGGATTTCCTGGACAACCAAAATATATAAAAGAAGACTATGCTGGACATTTCTTTCCATTTCCTTGTTCATACTTCCCAGTTCCCTATTTGCACATAGCAGTTTATTACTTACTTCTAGATTGAAACTGACTGAGGTAGGGAAAGAGACCCCCTTGAAGAGCAGCAGTATAAAGACATAAATAATCAACTCCAGCTTGACAGGCTAAGGAAGGGGCACCTAATTTCAGTTCCTCACTCAGAAAGGCAAAATATTG